>CM060912.1:265833593-266442684 GCA_030737875.1 Allium sativum | reverse complement strand
GAGGTTCTGCATTGAAAATTAAAAATTACATTTTTTATAATGTAACATATGATGAGATTTTGCATTGTAATTAAAAACCATATTTTTAAAATGTAAATAGAAAGTAGATTTTGCATTGTAATTAAATTTACATTTTTATTTGTAAATTTAGAATAGAATTCACACTACAAATAAAAGTTACATTTTATTTATTTATTATGTAATGAAGATGAGAATGTACATTGAAGTTGGGATTTACATTTTATATGTAATTTAAAGGTAGGATTTTGCAATGTATCCAAAATTTACATTTTTACATGTAAATAGAAAATAGAAATTAAATTTACATTTTTACATGTAAATGAAGAGGATGGAATTTACATTTTTAATGTAAGTAAAAAATGAATTTAGGATGTTGTGATATGATCTTCATTTTCAAATGAATTAAAATTTAATAAGGATCGGTAGTTGTTAGAGCATTGTTTAAATCAAACGACGTTATTACGATTAAACGATTATATATATATATATATAAATATAATTAAAATTAAACGAATGGGGAGCGGTAGTTCGCGTTTTGATATCGTACCTTTAAACGACTATACAAGAAGATCCGACCGTCGGATTTTCTTGAAACTGAAACCGTTAGGACCGTCTTGGAAAAATCTTTCCAACGATATATATTACGTTGAGATCCAACGGTTAGATTCTGAAAAATGTAAAAATAAAAATTGGTTGAATGCAGCGCCATAGTCCCCCATTGACTTAAGGCGTCATTATATACAAATTTAATTATTTTAAATAATTAAAATAGGGAGTAATCATTATAAATTGATACAAAGGATTTTAAATATATATATATACGAGGATTATTTCTAAAGTCCGAGTTCTCTCATTCCAAATAATCAAACGACGTTAACTGAAGTATGAAGATGGCGTATGAAGACCGTAAATCTTCCCTCGAATGGACAACGATCGAGGCCCTGATTTGACTTGCTCCCAATTCAAGGATCATGGTCATTTCCCAAACGTACGTGTTGATTTCACGGGTTTGGTTTTCGCTCAGACCCAGAGCATAAGCTAATAAATGGATTGTGTGTCTAACATTGTACTCCATTAAATATCATGTTATTAATCTTCTGTCGAATGTATGGATGTTTGGTAGCGGAGAATTTATTCTCTTGCTTAACACCCGTTCATATATTTCGGCAAAGGATTGGTAGTGCAATATGGAATGATGATGTGGCATGCTAAGATGCATATGATCAAGGCTTCGTTGAAAAGCAGGCCTTGTGGGATGATCAAAGCATAGCCTGTTTAGGCGTAGCTTTGTGTATAGCGTGACTTCGAGAGCCTCACACACCGGCGGAGTCTAAAACGGGAGAAGGGAACGCAGGGAGAGCAGCACGTTTCTTTCTAGCTAGAAGTGGTGATTGGGATTTAACACGGCCTAACATTTTACTTATGTGGATGATGGAATGAGGCGCCTCGAATGATAGGTCCTATAGGACTGGGAAACGTGTGTTTAGGAATAACTAATCCGCAACTCGTATGGTGGACCGGCCCTGCAGCTATCCAAGGGTTCACTGCGGGGGACCCTGAGGCATTAGCTAGAGTGTCTCGAATTGGTAAGGAGCTCCTCCCTAGCCTTGACTCATGATGGAAATCCAAACTTCCAATACGAACCAACGGATTTGATTGTATTACTAGTACGGAAGCATAGTATTATGGTATCTATGTGTCCTAGGATTGATACATTTATTTTGAAATGTTTTGATATATACTAATAATAATATTAAACTCGTATTTGTCGTATTTAGCATGTTTAATCACCATAAGGTAAAAACCCTATCCTCTGGTTTGTGTTGCATTGTGTGATGGGACCTGGGTCTTATGGTGATTCCATTTTTCTCAAAAGCATAGCGTTGTTTTACGATTTACTTATTATTTGTTCTGACACTTTTATGCATGGCAATCCATTGGAGTAAACCCGTTCCGTGTTAGCGGCGTGGTCTTTGGATTTGCCTTATTAATAGTGATTAATTAGTAAGAATTCTCACACCAGTCCCACGACTGACCCGTTGTTTGTTTCCACCTTTTTGCAAACTCGGGTGCCCTCCTTTCTACACGGGTAGCCAAGTAAACAGGTTCATTCTTTGCTTGGAGTCTTTTCTTTGGAGCTTCTTATTTTCTTTCTTGGATTTGCTTTCGTGGAGAGGTGATGACTTGGAGCTTGAAGACATCTATCATTTGCTGCTATTGCATTTTTCTCTTTTTAATTCCAGACATCAAACTTGTTTCATTTCACGTTGTTTAAGTTAGAGTTGGAACTTATTTCTTTTTCTGCAAACTTGATGTAATAATTTAGAATTCTGTGACTATGGACTTTCTGTGGTTGATGACATTATATTTCCGCTGCTATGATGTTGTTACTCTATGAATTTCCTATGCTATGTAGTTTCTGTGATTTGTATTATTGTATTTATGTTGTATTCCAAATGATTATTCCTTACTTTCACTCCGTGGAAGTTTGGGGTCATCACATGTATTTATATATATGTTTATGCACTAGACCTCTCTTACCAAGCTGACCACTTGTGGATGTTGGATTTGTCGGGCGGTTCCGGGCAGACTTCTACCACAACTTGGACTTAACCTCGTGTCTTAGCACCGTTACATGTATATTTACGCATTAGATCCCTCACGTTAAATAACAACTTGTGGACGCTGATTTGCCAGGCGGTTCCGAGCATACTTCTACCACAAGTTGAATTTTACCTCGTGTCTAAGTGCGGTTACAATTTTATATTTTCTGTAAATTTAGGTATATTTATTCTTTCCAAATTTTACTGTAACCTATTGTTACATGTCATACTTAATATAAAATTAAGTCCATTATTTTATTATCATGTCGCATGTTCTTCCTGGCATGTAATTAATTTCATTTTAAAATGACATGTAACAATTGGATCATGTAATTATTCCATTCTAACAAATTAACATGTAATTATCCCAATTCTACAGTTAAGGGTTCAAGTACATAATATGTCATAGATTAACATGTAATTAGAACATGTCTGTATACAACAGTAGTCGTTTCCACATATTTTAACAGGTTTATACATTTCAACATATTAACATTTCAACCTATTAACATTTCAACATATTAACATTTCAACATATTAATGTTTAAACATATCAAATTAACATTTCAACATATTAACATTCTTGCAGATTTACATTGCATATTAACGGGGAATGTCAAATGATAAATATACCATTATCAAAAAGGTATATTTTAAATCCAGTCACCTAATTGCTTTCCAAATCATGAATCTGGTCCAGATCTAGCGTTCCATGGTTCTCCTAACTAAATTTAGAACCTAAACAACCACGGATCTACAATTCTTAAATAAAAGAAAAAGAGAAGAAAGAGGAGAAAATTAAATTGACCAGATCCAAGAATTTACCTTACTTCGAATAGAATTCTGAACACCTTCTTTATTAATATACATTCTTTTACTCCAGATCTAGAATCAGAATTTTCCTAAACTAATTATTCTATTTTTTTTGAAGAGATGAGGAAGAAGAATGACAGAGCTTAGGCGGCTTCTCACGAAATGTGAGATTTAGGTTAGGCTCTGCTAGCCTATTTATAGGTATTTAGGATATTATTGTACACGCAGTGCTGAGTCAGCAATGAACATGGTTAAGAAAACATTCCGCATTCATTGATGAATCTAGCCAGATTTAGGGTGGGTCGACCCCGGGGTTGACCTCCCTGTGTGTGTCAACCCTAGGGTCGACCCCTTTATGTTGGTGTCGACCCCCCTATGTTGGTGTCGATCCCAGGGTCGACCCCCGGGTCCCGCGAGCCTTTTCTGGGCAGATGTTTCCCATTTTGACGTTTTTGATTTTTAAAACGTTTGATTAGTATCCCGTTATACTTTTTTCGATTTATTTTAAATATTGTATTTATATATGATCTTTTTATATGTATACAAAACTTCAAATGCCCATTTTATACACATATATATATATATATATATATACGCACAACTTTTATTTTGGTTTCAAAATTCAAACGGTGTTATGCCGTTATTTAGTTTTTACCATATTTCTTTGATTGCAGCCTTATTTTGAACTTTTCCCTTGTATACATATATTTATGCACATATATACACATATATTTTCATATACATATATACTTATATTTTTCTATGCTTCCTTGTATATGTACTTTTCTTTATATGTGCGTTTATACATATTTTATCTTTAGAGCATGCATTATTTTAGTCCTTCCCTTAAAACAAAATATGGCGCCGGCGGGGAACTCTATACCTCTCGCATGAAAGCCACATGCTCTAACCAACTGGACTACTTAGACTTATGTTAACAAGACTTATAACAATGATGGTCATTGTTATTTTCTTATTCCTCCTTTTCATGTTTGTTACAATATTTCATTTATACCATTGCATGTACCTTTATCAATTAGCATGCATTTTGTCTTTCATTTTTCTTTTCTTATTAATGCATAATATTTGTAAATCATTGCATTGTTATTTGCATTAATCTTTTCTTCTTTTTCAATGCATGTATTTATTACATGCTATCATTTATTATCATTATTTTATTCTTTTTTTTTATATATTTATGTCTATGCATATATATACACATATGCATTATTAAATATTTAATTGTCATAAAATGCGAGGTGTTACATGAGTTTATTTTCTTCTTCCATAGTTTTGTCATTTTTATTTATACTTGAAACTTATTTCTCATACATCAGTCAATTGTTAAAGTTTTTTAGACTAGAATTAAGTCAAGATATAAATTTGAATCGCTAATCGAGAAAAATGACGCAAAAACCAAGCAACTACAAAATGAGATTAGCAAAGTCATAGGGTCATACAACCATTTATCCAAGAGTTATCATTAGTTAAATTATGGGATTTATGTTTTGCGGGAAAGGAAGTCACACTATTTTTGAAGAAAAAACGCTTCCATAGGGGACATAGAAAATGCTGAATTGATGACTTCTTTTGGATGTTGATTGAGAAGAGAGAAATTGTGGCAGACACCTTCCATTGAAGCACTACATTTGACTTTGGGGCCGTTCGCAGTGCACAGCTTAGCACAAAACCGTTAGGATGGCGTCCGACGCGACAGATGCACCAAGTTTAGTTACCCCATTGCGTAGATGCTCGAAGTTGGTCCTCTCAACTTTTGAGCGTGGGTTGCTTTTACCCAGCTGTGATTTTGTGAAGGGTTGCATTTACCTAACCCTACAATGATTTTTTGATAGGGGCTGGAAAATTTTGGGAAGCAGCTGAAACCGAACCCGTGTGTACATGCACGTCCGCGCCCTCGTGCCCCAAGTGCCCATCTTTGACACTGAATATATATATATATATGTATGTATATATATATATGTATATATGTGTATATATATGTATTTACGGGTAACAAGCCTTATAATTATGCAAGTCATTTGGTTTTATTTTAATTAAAACTATAGTTTGCACACTCATATATATATATACCAAGATGCTTATATATATATTTTTTGGCAATGTAGGACTAATATTGCAATCTTTGTCATTCACATAACAAACATAAATTAAAATTAAATGCATAAATTAATTAGAAACAAATAAATTAACAAATAAATACCCCGTTCGAATACCATGCTCAAATACCCTGTTCGTAGCAAAAAAAAAAAACGCATTCCCCGTTAATAACAGTGTCACGCTCAAATGACATGCTCAAATGGCACGCTCAAATACCCCGTTATCGTTCCCCGCGAACGCACCCTTTAACTATTGGAGACCCATGTGTGCAAGACTGTTATGGCATCCATAAAAGATATCTAGATGAATTTGGAAGTGATCCTCACATAGCAAGGATTCATTTTATTGTCCTTTCAAGGAACTCTCTTCCACTAGAAAAGTTAAATACAACAATAACAGATTCATTTCTAAATTTTGTAATTGGTCAATTTTGTATGAGATAGACGAGTAATAGTTTTTATACGCTACTTTGTATTTGAGAACTCAATAAATAATAGGATTTTTATCTCATTGAACTTATATTTACAATCATATGCAGACTATGATTCCTCCTGGTAATCTTATCTCTTCAAATGTTTTGAATAAGCATATGAATGTAAAAAGAGAATTAAGGAGAAAAGATTATCTTTCGAGATTCTTCCTTTAGTCAGAGATGATTTTTTGAAATATTTACAAGTAATATGTCTTTTTATTTCAAGCTTTAAATTCAACTTCTTAGGGGAGGAGAGAGACAAATGGCTTTGATCATTTTAGTGAATGAAGAATACAGAGGTGCATTCCTTTTAATTTCAAGAAGCTTTCTTTTTGAAGTTTGTATATATATCAAGAAATGTAATATGTAATTGTCTGAATAAATCATTGCTTCACTTATTATGATTTTTTATCCTTATTTTATTTTATTAGGAGTAAACTTCTACTCTACCTTTATTAGTTATGATATTACAAATCGGATGAAATCACTTGTGAACAGCTTATCACAATATATAGTGAAAAATAAAACTTCAAGTCTTAAATTTCTTGATAACCTTGAGGACCAAAAATGGTTTGATCTTCATTACACTTAGATAACTATAAATTTAAAGAAAACATTGAAATTTTGGTAAAAAAACTTGAGGCCAAGATAAAGTACTTAACGAATTAACTGATAGGGATATCTCTTAACCTAAAGGATCATTAACAGATTTCAAAGTCGCTTAATTACACTAGAATATCAATTATTTGAAAATTGAAGTAGTAAGAAAAAAGCTACTATTCAGACCCTCGAGCTGATTATGAGTAGTGGTTAATCAAGTTTACCAAATCCCATTCCTTTATTCATTGATGATTCATTCTGTGCAACTCGAAATCCTCCAAAGAGTTTGGATGATGTTGTGATGCATAACTAGTATCAAAGAGTTTAATATGAAATATCTCAATTCCTTTTTCGAGAACAAGATGAATTATAATGGTCATTACACTTTCATTAAACATTAAGAAAACAAGTGTTTTGTACAAGTACAAATAACTAAATGGTTTTATAATGGCCATACCACTTAACATAAAAACAATGCAGCATAAGAGCTAAGAACATTACCTAAACTACTAATTAACCAAGACTAGCCCCCTTCAGAAGAGGAGAATCTACATGTGTCATCAACTGGACCAATAACACTGGTGTAACTAGAGAAAGCTAAAGTAAGCTTTAGCACACAACATGGATTTAGATAACAAAAAATAAAATTCTTATCTAAAGTGATTTCATAGAACTTTGACTTATACACCTCACCAATTTTACCCTTTTGAATAAGCTCAATACAATCACTTATAATTTAGTACATTAATTTTCTAGTCCCACCAACACACACACATAAACAAAATTGTAGAGAAAGCTCGAAAGTCGATGAGTAATGCATGCCAAAAAGACCATAAAGTATACGTGTTCTTCAGTTACCATGATATATCACTAGGGATAGATTCTGGCTTCGTAGGAGATCCCGAGTCAATTACCTCTTCGGGATCAGGAGAAGGATGGGGAGTGGAAACAACCTTAGGTGAACAAGCCTTTTGGACTCACTTCATAATCGAAGGTCTAGGAAGAAGAAGGCTATTGGAGAAAGGAAAAGGTTCAATGGAAGGTCCATTACAAATTATAGGACACAAAGCAACAAGATGTCCAAATAACTAACAAGACGAGTAAATATCAGGTTTTCAATCATAACGGGCATTCACTTCAGCCATAAAATGTTATGTGATCCTAACTTTAATCCTATCTGACAAAGGCTTAGCAGGAGAAATTTCAATTAGAGCCTTTTTCATAAATTAGGTCTTCCTTAGCAACAACAACATTATCAAAACATTTTAATTTCTCAATGTTATTAGCTAACCAATTCAGTCTATTCAACAACTACAACACATAAGGAATATGAGAGAAATAAGTCCAAATTGATATCGATAAAACATTATCTCTAGCATGGCCAACGTTTGAGCTTCAAGAAGTAACAATAAAAGTTTTATCTAAAATAAAAATTGATCCGCACTAAGTATCCGGAGATGCTCATCAGGTTTCGAAAAATATAAGAAGTACATGGATTTGTCCATATGCATTTGGGGTCCACCTTTAATTTGCTAGGCACTACTGCATTTCCCTCTTTGACTAAAGAGTAAGGTAAGTTAAAATTTAAGAAGAAACTAAGTAAATAATTCTTCAAAAAATCAGCACTAACAACGTATACTTTAGATAAGGGATCCATGATATCATCCTTACGACCATCTCAAACTCTTGAGGCTCGTATATACAAGAATTCAATGGATTATTTTTGAAGAGCAAGGCTTGGAGCATCTATAAATGGAACTGTAGTAGCTAATTTGGTAAAGCATTAGAACAGACTCCACTGCTAGATGCTTTCTCATTGAAGCAAAACACAGCTGCATGAATATCATAATTTGACATTTCTACCATATCGTAGTTCTCGACGAAACTCGATATTGCATCCTCGACAACATGGATAACCAATCCAACATTTGTTTCCACCAAAAAATTCTCAATATTTGAAGCAACTAGAAGAGGTGATAAATGGTGCTCACCAGAAGACACTAAGGCATCTGAAGGTGAAATGTTATCTTTGCGCGTAGGAAGCGATTCAAGTTCCTCTAACAGAGCATATAGATTAGACTTTGGATGAATAAAAGTAGTAGCCGTGGGGTTTGAAGCCACCAACATTTCTATTGGAAGATCATATGAATGAACATGATCTAACTCCGAAGCTCTAATAGTAAATCGGGTACTGAATCGCTGTCTAGGACGACCTAAAAAGGTGTCGTATAAAGCAAAGGCAACAAAAGGAAACTTCCACCTTCTCTTCTGGCATATGGAATGCGGGACAATTGGAAAGATTTGTTGAAGAATAGACATGAACGAGATTGAGAAATAACCTAACAGCCTAATGAGAGCCTATGAGAGGCGACGACTTTTGTTTTCAGAGAATATTTTAATGAAACATCTCATTTCTTAACTGAGTAGTGGGATAACATGTTTAGGGATTGCATTTAGTTTTACGGTACTCGATATGAAGATAATTATCAATAATAATTATCTCTTAACCAAAAAATTGAAAAGCTCAAAGCAAAAGTAAAGGACCTATGATTAACTATGAAAGCTTTTAAACCCGTCATGGATATTCGAATTTATTTTACTAACGACAAAGACAACATAAGGAAGAAGGAAAATAAGATTAAGTAGATTCTTACTACAACGGTTATATATATTACAGACTGCTTTCATCATGACGAAAGCTTAAACGAATCTACTAAAGAGCTTCTTAGCAAATTTCTACCTCTCGATAAGGATAATTATCTTGTAAATATACGTGAGGTGAATCCTTGGTCTGGAAAGATGAATTTGACTTTCAGACTTCTTTCAACTAGTGAAATGACTTCGATTTCAAGAAACCCTTTGTTTGGGGAACTGGTGAATTTGAATCTTAAAATTCATTTATTTTTAGAAATGAATTGATTTCCAGAAACCCTTTATATGGGGAAACAATTTTAACTAACCAAAATCCTTTTTATTTACTGTGGTTGCATCCCTATAAGAGAAGCTCGGAAGGACCAGGGCTTAACTTTGATGCTAATTAAGGACTTCTTGCTTGTCTATCAACCGGTGCTCCCGAGAGGCATGCAGTGGCATTGATGGCTCATTACCTTGAGTCTGAGTCGGGGGTTTCCTCCCTTTTGGAGGTGCTTGGACTGACCAAGGCCTCATCTTAACTTGGTTATGGGCTTGCTACCCGTCGGCAATGCATGCTTCAATGAGGCGTATAGCGACACTAAAAGCTTATTACCTTGAGATTGAGTTAAGAGTTTTCCTTTTGGAAGTGCCGTAATATTGGTCAAGTTTTTTATAAACTTTTACAAGCATCTTAGGATGCTAAGAATTTTCTAGACTTTGTATTCATATTTGTTGATTTTGAGGATTATTTTCCTTTGTGCTTTAATATTTGACCAAGAACCAATTATTCCATGTATGAGTCTCAGAAGAAGTCTTATCTTTATAAGCATAACTACTAACATGATTTACTTGCTTTGGATGAATTCACTGAGCTTCCCTTGTCATAGAAAAAAATTGATACTTTGATGAAGTGCTCAATAGTCATTAGTGTCATGGCTGTTTGTTTAGGTGGAATAAATAGTAACTTCCTCCAAAAAAAATTTTGGGTGCTTTCCGTTTGAGAGCTGATAATAGAAATAGTCCCTGGTCAAAATGTAAATATTCACATAGGATATTGTTATTGTGTTCCAGCCAAAAATTGATATTTCTTCTAAGTTCTCTTCTCTTTGGAGAGTTTTTGTCTCTTTGTGATCTTGCTGAACTTTTTTAGCAACTTTTCATTTTGAGGAGGAAGGATGTCTGTAAGAATGATCAAGAATAATCTTCCATTTGACTGCAACCTTTTCTATTTATTGTTTAGAGATTTTTCTATTGACACAAAGTCAAATTTCTTTTCAAAGCTTTAAGAATGAGCCATACTCCTTGAACTGATCCTTCATCGCAAAAATAGTAGTTGGTCCAATATGAAATGGACTGTTCCTCCATTTGACTATATAATAATGAATCATAACTCTTTTCTTTTGTCCCATAATATGAAAAGCTTTTGTCTGAAGTGTTTGCTCTTCTTTCTCATTAATTTCTTTTAAATTTTGATAACAACAATATAGGCCTTCCTCCTTTGATTTAACCATTTGTTGCTTTTGTCGAGCACAAGATTCTCTTGTATCTTTATTTCCTATGACTCGTAGATTTTATCCTTGGATCAAATAATATTTTCTCAAATATTATCTTAGTCATTGAGGGATATGGTTGAAATTACAGATATGGTATGCGCATGGCAAGGGAGTCCTCTAGATCTTACTTATGCAAGCATAGAATGTCCAATAAGTGCGGAGGTTCGACCCTTCTCCTCACGTCGGAAATGCTAGATAAAAGTATGTTCTGACACGTCAAATGTCCTTTATAAGGCTGATTGAGTTAGGCGTTATAGTAAGATCAAAGCCAACAAGGGATTTATATATCCAATCAAACAGTTTTAAATGGACCAATAAATAAGTTCGAAGCCAAGTGGTTGCTTCGTAAGGAAAAGGAACAAATTCAGGGGATGCGGTATTGTGTTGAAGAATTAAGAGTGAAGTTCAAAGCTACAAGAGTGCGACAACTCAATGTTACAATTCTTATCAAAATCCTTTATTATGCTTCAAATTGAAGCCAAGCGGAGAAAAAGTTATACAAAGGCAACTCAAAGAAAATCAGTTCAATATGTTTTGGAGCGGTTCGAAACATTTTCATGTGCTATGTCTATATAGTAATTAAAGAAATCAAAATACGATATATGCTAGGTCAGTTTATAGTCAAAGACTCGTTGATCATTCATATGCTATATTGGCACAAGAATTTAAAATCATGATTTATATTCTATGACAATCTGAAATTCAACTAAATGTCCAAATACAAGACTAAAAACATTTTAGATAGAGTTTTTCCAAATTGATTTAGGGACTTAGATGAACTAAAAAATAGACTCAAGAGAATGAAATGATTAGCCTCTTTTCTTGTCCTACCATGCCCCTATTTGTAGGTGGACGCTCCCGATCACATTCCAGAGCTTGCTTTGAGTAATTAAATGATACATTGAATGGTGGAGATAGCTTCGAGCAGGCATGTGTCATATGAAATTAATACTTCGCATTTCTTCGGGGAGTTAGATTCATCGATACCTACTTTAAAGGACATTGTTTTAAAGGCTTAGGCTTCGAACCAACTAGTTTCGAAAAGGCTTTGTCTTTGAATAGTATTTGTCTCCCAACGTCGAAGCTGCATAGCTTTGACGGTGTATTTTCATATGTCCTGATATGAATTTACCTTGCTTTCAAATAAGCTGCTTCGATTATCTGATCTTCGAGGGAATTGGCTTAGAGATCAATTCTAGATGCAGCTTTGTTTTCCTCTACAATCCCTTGCTTTGAAAAGATGGCTTTAAAGGCTTCTGTTGGGTCGAAGGAGAATTCTTTGGATGCTTTGTATTTGACAAATGTGGCTTTCATAAGGTTGACTTTGAATATCTGAATTCCATTAGCTCTCCTTGACTCAAAGCATAAGCTTTTCCCTGAATTGAGGATTTGAAGACATCACGATTGTTTTGAACTCTTCCTGATGTGATGTCTTCATAGTACATATGCTTACGAAATAGTTGTTTCGAAGCGAGGAGCTTTGAAATGCTATATGTTGTCCTTCCTTTGATTTTTTTGATCAAGAAAGGGCACTTCAATGCACCTTTCTCAAGTATTGAAACTTTTCTTCGTATCAAAGCCAAATTCAAAGTGAAGGGATTTATAGTGCAATATATTTTAGAAATGAATAATAAAAAGATTAAAGTAAAACAGAGATGTTAAAACCACATTATAAATTAGATATCACAACAAATCCAAATGTTAGATTTTATATCATTATTAGAATAAAAAGCATTTCCAAATTAAAATAACAACCAACAATATTTTAAAATACTAAAAAGAGGCCGGGAGAGTTACCACAACATTTAACCAATACTATAATTATATTTATTATTGAAAAGGTTTAACTTTTGACATATATTCATGTCATAGTTTTTATCAATTTATATAAAGATATACAAACAGATTTAAAGTTAATAGGTATATAATTAAAATTTAAAATCATAACCGTGATAAATCCAATTTTTTTCACAAAATTCCTTGTATTTCACTTTAAATGTCATTCAATTTTTAAGTGGATATTCAACCAAACTTAACCAATAAATCGTTCGAACATAAAATAGTTTTTTGTTATCAATTATATATCATTATAGTACTCACTCAAAGGTGAGATAACTCACTAAAATCCCATTTGACACTTCAAATAATCTAAGATTGGATGACGTTTGCTTTTAACTTAAAACTCTACTTGTAAACTCGATAAAAACAACTCTAATGCATGGATAACGTCCTAAAAGTATGACACAAAAGATTCCATCTCAACCATACTTCGCATCAGAGAGTTATTTTTCTATATGTTATAGTGGTTAAGATATTATTAATCACATTAATTACAGTTTGAATATCTAATTACCCACAAATCTATCTTCATCTTCCCAAAACTCCCTCGTATGCATGCACTCATCACCATACATGACCCTTCCCTTGTGTTCCCTCTTTGCTTGGATAAATCATGATTGGGCTTCACTATTGACTTTTTCATTGGACAACCTTCCATTTACACACACATTGGTGAACTTTATCGCCTTTAGCAATTCACAACCTGCTCTCCTTCACACCAGTAATACATTAGTCACTTTCTCTTAACCTTGTTTGCGCACTACCATTTGACTCCATCAAAGCTCCTTCACACTAGAAATCCAATGGAAACAACTTGGTCATTAGTCTCCTCCTCTAGCCACCCAAATCTACAACCGTACTTTTCTAATCCCATCCATACTCTTGATCTCCCGAAAACACAAACACTGTAACACCCCGAATTTTCTGTGAACATAATAGTAACAAATCAGAGGATAATTAAATTGGAATAAAATAATTAAGGGAAACGGGTTACGCCATTGCGTTCGTCTCGAAATTTTGCTTGGAATAGAGTCCAATTTTGCGTAAATCGGACTCCGTATGAAGAAGATATGGCCTTCAGAAGTTTCAGTAAAAACCAGCCCGAAAATTCAAAATTCATATTCGAAATTCAAAACAGACACCCGGGCTAGGCGGGAAAATTCCCGCCCAAGGCCCAGGTCGACACTAGAGCCGACCTTAGGGTCGACCTCCCCTCTTTTACCAGATCTGTAGACAGATCCATTTTTCTGCACCTGGACGCCTTTCTGACCGGATTCGTGAGCTCTAACCATTTAAACACACCCAAACCTAGCTTTCTCTCCACACAATTTCATTCTGCCTATACTCTGCCTCTATTCTAATTAAAAATAAAAATGGCGTCGCTACTCTACTAGAATCAAAACTAGAACTACCGCATCTCTTCCGATCTAAATAGAATTATAAGAGAATCAAATCTAATCGATAGTCTACGCCAAAGGAGCGCTATTCAGTGTCAGAATAAAGATCCCAGAAATCAAGATTTACCTTTTAAATTGTGAGTACAGTTATTTTCAAATATGAAATTCAATCATTATCTTGACATTTTTGTGAATCTGGATATGAGGTTATGCATACTTTTCTGAGGATCTAACTTGATTGTGACTGTTCTGTATCCGTTCCCTCTTTTCTGTCATTTTGTTTATTGCCAGGCTACCACGGGCCTGTGCCAAATCTCATAAGAGATTAACACACGCACGTTAAATTTTGGGACAAATAATGGATAATGCATAATTGGACATGACTGATCTTTGACTGAATTGAGAAATGGACATATGTTGTAAATTAGAACTAGATCTGTGTATACTCTATAATTTGGAAGAAGAGGAATCATTGTATGATAACATGTGACTTGAAACTTGGGGACATAATGCATATAAAAATTAAGATCTGATTTTGAGATGTCATAATTTAAAGATCTAGACTTTTGGGGTAAATTTTATGTAACGATTAATGACTTGAAAAAGGAATATGTGACTTAGTCATAGAGACCTATATTATAATAGGATAACTATAAATATGAATACGCCTAAAAGTGGATTTTTGGATATTTGGAATTAAAGGCTATAATTTGGCATAATTCATATTTTATATCATGATTTGGGGGATTTTAGAGAATATTATGTACTGTGCAAGGCCTATGTTGTATTATGAATTATGATCATGATTTAGGCATGTAAGTTTAGGCTTAATTTGTGATTAGGCAAGACATGTAAATAGAATATTAGAAATGTTTAATCTGTTGAATTGCCTAATCTACTAAATCTGTTATCTAGTTAATCTGTTGAATTGTCTAATCTGCTAAATCTGTTATCTGCTTAATCTGTTGAGTTGCCTAATCTGCTAAATCTACTGAATTGCCTAATCTGCTAAAATTGTTATCTGCTAAATCTGTTGAATTTCTTAATCTGTTGAAAGCTGAATAATAATAAATTGGAGGCTCGATCTAAATTGAGTAAAACATGTTAGTAGAATTTTGGATAATCTGCCGTAACTTGTAAAGAAGTTAAATCTGCTAAAGGACATAATTAGTCTGATATTTTCTGTAAAGTGGCTATGACACGAGGTTAGACTCCGTTTGCGGTAGAAGCCTGCCTGGAACCAACCGGCTTAATCAGCGACCGCAAACTGTCAGTCTAATGTGAGAGGTCATAGGCATCACTAAAATATGCTTAGACACGAGGTTAGGTCTGACTTGTGGCGGAAGTCTGCCCGGAACCGCCCGGCATATCCAGTGGCCACAAGCTACCGATCCAATGCGAGAGGTCTGTGCATTAATAATTAATTAATGCAAATCTAAGATAAATATGATACCTAAAACGTGTTGGGTGGATAGGGTTAAAAAAATTGGTCTGATGAATCTAATAAACCCGTTTCGTAAATCTGTAGGCCCAATACAAAGTTAGGTAAAACAATCTGTAAGCCTGTTAATCTATATATCTGATCCGTTAGTCTAAGAACTTGTTAATCTGCTTATCTTATCCGTTAGTCTGAAAAATTGTTTGTCTGATTTATGAACTAGTAACCTGAACTCTGTCTGAAATCCGTAAAAAAGTTTATCTGAAATCTGTTAGTCTGGGGACACAAGGTTAGGAGGGGAAATATTTGTGTCATATGTTGTTTGGGACCCATATTAGTCAGTAACCCTTTCTGGTATCAAAACTTTGACCCCACGCTATGTTGGGGTCCGGGCACGCTTACTGAACTAATTATAAGCGGTTCATTCTGATAATGGCGAGGGGTGTTGATGGTGCGTTCCAACGAAGTCATGTGCGTGCATGGATCCGGTCTGCTTTGGGAATGTAAGACACCGTGACATCGGTAAATGGGTCTGTGCCAATAGGTTGCCACTTTAGGGAGTGATACACCCTACTGTGGGGCCGACACAGGGTATTTATGTATTAGGGAGCCGATCGCATAGGGTAGGACTTAGGGTACACATAGTCTTGTCTGTTTCTGTTAGTACCGTCTGTTTCTGTTGGGTGGTAACACATGTCTGTTTCTGCGTGGTACCGTCAGTTCGGGTGGTAAAGGTCCATTACTAGTGTACACTTAATTCTGACAGTTCTGTTTCCGTAGGGATTATTCTGTTTCCGTCTCTGATTCCGTTTATGATTCCGTTTCTGTACCCTCTGTTTGTTGGGGTGGTAAAGGCCCATTAGTTGGGTGGTAAAGGCCCATTATTAGTATTCTGCTTCTGTACCTTCTGTCTGTTCGGGTGGTAAAGGCCCATTACTAGCATTCTGTTTCTATAGAGATTATTCTGTTTCCGTTTCTGTTTCAGTTTAGACATTAGGGTAACACCTAATCCTGTTATACTAGTATTAGTGCAGAGAAGTGAAAAGCTTAGCTTAGCCTATATCATTCCGATTCTTCTGTTAACCTGCTATTCCTGTTACGGTTATCTCTCATCCAGTTTTATTTACATGTCATGATACTATTATCTGTTTATATGCTGAAAGTCACTGGACTCACCAGACTTATGTCTGACCTAGTTTGTTTTGTCTCTTTTCTTTCCGCCCTCCCCAGGTTTTCAGGGTGGAAACATAAGAGCTTGATTTAGATTCTCTCTGCTTGAAGTATTGCTTGCCTTTGGCTCTATCTTTCCATGGCAGTTTACGTTGGGGATTATGACTTTAAAACTATGCATTCTGAAGGCTTTTGTACAAGACCGATATTTTGTACTTGAATTCTGATATTGTGATTTGAAAAGATGTAACCAAACTTATTTCTGTTTCTATTGTAATAAAGTTATAAAATTTTCAAGTACTACTTTATCTGTCTTGTAAATTTCTGTTCTGTCTACTAAAACGCTCCATCAAAGTCAAGGCATTCCCTTTGTGAGTGACCTTAACGGAGGTGGGGTGTTACACTTGGTATCAAAGCTGAAGGTTACCAGATTTGATAAAAAGTTTTGAAATCTATTTTAAAAAAAGGTTTTAAAAAGGAAGTATTTTCAAAAGTAGAGTTTATTTTGAAAAACATAATCCCCAAAGCCATATATCTATCTTCTGAATTTCTGTTTAATCCTTGTTTTCCTTCTTTTCCGAGTCTCCGGGGCTCCTGGCTTTTTGGGAGGTAACCTCATCGCAATGTGGTTCCATAGGCATGATGAGAATACGGTGTCTGTCAAAGGGCAAAGAATTGCCTACTTCCATCTGTAGCCGTAGTTATTTCAACTACGGCTAATCCTCTTTCGAGCTTCGTAAGGTTTTTCTATGTGATGGGGGCAGCTTTAGAGAAGGACTTGTTAACATGAAAGGAGATTGGTTGTTCTCAGTGCCGTGAGACAGGACATCTGATCTAGGATTGCCCAAGAAGGCAAGGGCAAAGGGTAGAATCTTCTGGAGGGTAGGTGGATGCTCTCGTAGTTGGTGGACATGATAGAGGTGGAAATTTTTTTCGTAGAAAGTTTAATTTCCTTATCTGATCATTTTGGCATTTTGATTCTGTAGTTGAGCCTCTACTAGTCTTGTTTCTGATCCCGCTATAGTCTCAAACCCCATAAGGGTTACGACTCATCTGTTTGTGATAAGTTGGGGATTGAGGATATCTGTGTTGGGCGTTAAGTTGACTTTGACGCATACATTCTGGTTTTTGTGGGATATGGTGGGGTTTTATCATACTTAGTTTCCTAAGAATCATTTTATAATCTGATATGTACCAGTAGTCTGTAAGTATCTGAATATTTCTGAAAAGGATAAGAGTTTTTACTCGAAGCGTGAAGTAGATTTGCAGTTGGACATTTATTTAATGGGAGTGATTTTCCGAGTGTTAATCTGATGTTGATTTCGGTCTTCGGGGTTGATACTCAGGGGGTTATTCTCTTAAACCGATGCCTAACAGGAACAAAGCTTTTGTTTTAATTATACTTGCTTATGTCACTCAGTTGTATCATATCAATCGAATCTTCGACCTTTAGGCAGAAACTAATGGGTGTAAACATGTGTTTGAGACATGTTATGTTTGATGGTTGCAAGTGGATGCAAGTGGTTGCTCGTGGATGCATATACACACATTAGGCACTAGATCGGCTCAAAAACACTCTCATACTGCATATGGATGTGTGTGCATTTTTTAAAATTTTCGTGGATGCAAAATAATTGACCCATCACATGGATGTTGCATTTGGATGAATGGTTGTGCACTCATATAGAAATGATATGTATCAAATAGGAAAATTGCATACATGTTGGACTCATGGCACTGACATAATTCGCATTAAGGAGGTCAACTGAATCAGTGGACTGCCTGATCTTTGCATTAGATAAGGAACATATACACACACTTTTGCATACGTTCATACAGCATTATAAGTTTTCTAAGGACAACGAATGCTTGTGGATGATGGTTGAGTAGATGGGTGATTGGATGGTAGGACACATTCTTCTTAACTTGAAAATTTCGGGGACGAAATCCTTTAAGGAGGGGAGAATGTAACTCCCCGAATTTTCTATGAAAATAAGAGTAACAAATAAGAGGATAATTAAATTGTAATAAAATAATTAAGGGAAACATGTTATACCATTGCGTTCGTCTCGAAATTCCGCTTGGAATAGAGTCCAAGTTTGCGTAAATCGGACTCCGTATGAAGAAGATATGGTCTTCAGAAGTTTCAGTAAAAACCAGCCCTACAATTCAAAATTCAGATTCGAATTTCAAAACAGAAACCCGGGCTGGGCGGGAAATTCCCGTCCAGGGCCCAGGTCGACACTAGGGTCGACATTAGGGTCGACCTCCCCCTTTTTCTAGATCTGTAGACAGATCCATTTTCTGCACCTGGACCCCTTTCTGACCAGATTCGTGGGCTCTAACCTATTTAAACACCCCCAAACCTAGCTTTCTCTCCACACAATTTCATTCTGCCTATACTCTACCTCTATTCTAATTAAAAATGGCATCGCTACTCTACTAGAATCAAAACTAGAACTAGTGCATCTCTTCTAGTCCGAATAGAATTATAAGAGAATCAAATCAAATCGATAGTCTACGCCAAAGGAATGCTATTCAGTGTCAGAATAAAGATCCCAGAGATCAAGATTTACCTTTTAAATTGTGAGTACAGTTATTTTCAGATATGAAATTCAATAATTATCTTGACATTTTTGTGAATCTGGGTCTGAGGTTATGCATACTTTTCTGTGGATCTATCTTGATTGTGACTGTTCTGTATCCGTTTCCTCTTTTCTTCCTTTTTGTTTATAGCCAGGCTACCATGAGCCTGCACCAAATCTCATAAGAGATTAACGCACGAACGCTAAATTTTGGGACAAATAATGGATAATGCAATATTGGACATGACTGATCTTTGACTGAATTGAGAAATGGACATATGTTGTAAATTAGAACTAGATCTGTGTGTACTCTGTAATTTGGAAGAAGAGGAATCATTGTATGATAACATGTGACTTGAAACTTGGGAACATAATGCACATAAAAATTAAGATCTGATTTTGAGACGTCATAATTTAAAGATCTAGACTTTTAGGGTAAATTTTATGTAACGATTAATGACTTGAAAAAGGAATATGTGACTTAGGCATAGAGACTTATATTATAATAGGATAACTATAAATATGAATACGCCTAAAAGTGGATTTTTGGATATTTGGCATTAAAGGCTATAATTTGGCATAATTCATATTTTATATCATGATTTGGGGCTTTTAGAGAATATTCTATGCTGTGCAAAGTTTAACTTAAAATTTGGGCATATGTTGTATTATGAATTATGACCATGATTTAGGCATTTAAGTTTAGGCTTAATTTATGATTAGGCAAGACATGTAAATAGAATTCTTGAAATGTTTAATTTGTTGAATTGCCTAATCTATTAAATCTATTATCTGCTTAATCTGTTGAATTGCCTAATCAGCTAAATTTGTTACCTGCTTAATTTGTTGAATTGCCTAATCTGCTAAATCTGCTGAATTGCCTAATCTGCTAAGATTGTTATCTGCTAAATCTGTCGAATTGCTTAATCTGTTGAAAGCTGAATAATTATAAATTGGAGGCTCGATCTAAAATTGAGTAAAACATGTTAATAGAACTTTGGATAATTTGACGTAACTTGTAAAGAAGTTAAATCTGCTAAATAGACATAATTAGTCTGATATTTTCTGTAAAGTGGCTATGACACGAGGTTAGACTTTGTTTGCGGTAGAAGCCTGGCCGGAACCATACGGCTTAACCAACGACCACAAACTATCAGTCCAATGTGAGAGGTCGTTGGCATAACTAAAATATGCTTAGAGACGAGGTTAGGTCTGGCTTGTGGCAGAAGTCTTCCCGGAACCGCTCGACATATCTAGCGGCCACAAGCTACCGACCTAATGTGAGAGGTCTATGCATTAATAATTAATTAATGCAAATCTAAGATAAATATGATACCTAAAACGTGTTGGGTGGATTGGGTTAAAACAATTGGTCTAATGAATCTAATAAACCCGTTTCGTAAATCTGTAGGCCCAATACAAAGTTAGGTAAAACCATCTGTAAGCCTGTTAATCTGTATATCTGATCCGTTAGTCTGAGAACTTATTAATCTGTATATTTGATCCGTTAGTCTGAAAACTTATTTGTCTGATCTATGAGCTAGTAACCTGAACCCTGTCTGAAATCCGTAAACAAGTTAAACTGAAATTTGTTAGTCTGGGGACACAAGGTTAGGAGGGGAAATACTTGTGTCATCTGTTGTTTGGGACCCATATTAGTCAGTAACCCTTACTAGTATCAAAATTTTTACCCCACGCTATGTAGGGGTCCGGGCACGCTTACAGAACTAATTATAAGCGGTTCATTCTGACTGTGACGGCCCGCCTCGCACCAGCCTGCATTTCCTCCAAAAGTGCGCTGTACACATGCCCGACTAGCACAAGACGGTCGTCAGAAGAAAGGAAAGAAGGGAATGAACTAATCAAAGAACCTGTAGAATGTCTCACAGCGCATGGAATAAAATATAATAATAACATACTTGACATAAAACAGGCGAGACAGTGCATAAGCTGATAACTAAAACCAACATCAATCTCAAAGCAGCGGAAATCCAAATACAGCTTTTTACAATTTTCCAAATTTACTGTCTCTAAGCAAAAGAAAACTAAAATAGAAGATACACCAACAATGCCCAAGCAGTGATCTTCAACAACACAGGGAGAATATTATGTATATAGTACGTGGAAGCCTCCTGCTCGTCTCCGGATCATCTACCCGTGCATCACCAGCTAACCTGTCTCTAGTCTGCTCGTGTGAGCACCCAGAGTAATAAGAGGAGACATAAAACTCTGGGTCAGACATAAAGCCTGGTATGAGCGATAAGCATCTAAACAAAGAAATAACAGGTATACTAAACCGTACCTGAACCTGGACCTACAACCAAAGGGTTAGTACCACATACCGTACAATACTCTAAGGTGCCATAATAAATAGTGTAAGAATACGGGGGTGGGGTGTGCATGTCACAATGATAGCAAGCAAATCATCCATAGCAACCATCCTCACACCTCTCATTCAGTGCGTAAAGCATACGACATCTACCACTTTGGAACACTAGACAAACTGAGGTAACGACGAATCCCGACTTGTAGAAACCCTGCTGTGACCAAGCCAAACACTTGGAGTCATGACCAAACATTTCAATGACCCACTTCATTGGTCGTAGCTCTTGGTTCTACCGATGCCATAATGGTCCTGAATCCGCCTCCGTACCTCCTACCATAGTGGTCCAAAGCTACAGACATCGTAAACCCCTTAGCACGCGTCCCGTAGCAAAGCCCAACCATGAAGCGAACTCGTTGATTCCCATCTGAATCTTGAGCTCTAACTTCTCATTTGGACTTCCTTTGCATCTCGGGTTTGGTCGAATTGGAGTTGGTCTTCAGAAGAGTCATCACGAAGTAGTAAAAGTACACGTCCGGTTCCCCATGCTCGGTTCGGTTCGGATACGTTCCCCAGTTCGGTTCGGAGTACCACCATCCTCTGGGTTCGGGTCCTTCTCTTCTCCCTCATGCGGTTCGGTTCGGTGATTCTGAAGCGGTTCGGTTCGGATACCCCATAGCTTGAGTGTCTCCGTCTCCGCCTCGTCAGCATCAGTTCGGTTCGTATATTGCTCTCGATTCGGTTCGGAATATGGTATCCATGCTCCTCTTTCTTCCACTTCAGTCCTCCTTGTTCCTTCCGATCCCACGCTACGCCCCTCCGATCCGACCAGGCCTTCCTTATTGCCTCTTCACGTCATGCTCCAGAAAGTACCACGCCCCGGTCCGGTTCGGATATGTCCGATCCGATCCCCTACCCGATCCGATCCGGATCCCTGCAGTATTTCCTGCAACTTTTCTAGCTAGCTTTCTACGCCATTCGACGACGTTTTCGACCAATTTAACTATTCTAATCAATCATGAAACATACCATAGAGTCATAGTAACATAGCAAACTAACCACAAACACCAAAACAATGAATTCATATGTCAAAATGGATCAAATGTGCCCAAAACCTCACATTTTCCTATAATCCCTCTTAATCATGCTTGAGCATACGATTAGCAAAACACATCGAAACTAACCCAAATTTCTATCAGAGCCTTAAAACATTATTTTAGAATTTTAAGAATTTTTCCAGAATTTATTTACGTATAAATTCGCTAATCTTCACTAATTACCCTTAATTAACTGTAATTAGTGTCAAAACGATACTATCACTCACCTTTGCCACAACTAGAACCCCAAAACTGAAATATTCTCTGATTTGGCGCTATTCCCAATCTTACACAGCAGCTCTACCTCGATTCTCGTGCCAATACTCCTTGATTTGATGTTTGCTAAGCCTAACCTTCAATTAGAAAGTGATTTTTGGGTGTTTTAGAGAGATTTAGAGAGTGGAGGCCATGGCTATGTCAAGAGAAATGAAAGTGGCGGCTGGGAAATGTCTAAAGAAATGTTTTCTAACCCTAATCAGCCTCCATATACCCCTAAACCCGAAATTCCCCTTGGGCCTAGCTGCTAATCACCCGGTTAAGCCCAATTAAGTTGTTTTTAACCATCTGAAACTTGTTTCAGCCATATCTCCCAAACGGTACGTCCGTTTGGCTAATGTGACCACTCTACGGAAAGAGAAACCATCATCCGAAGCCAATGGAAGTGGTTTCAGGTCAAAATTCCTTTCCAATCAAAAGTTATGGCCAAAACAGTGCCAACTAGGGGTAAAATGGTCATATAAAGATCGAGAAAAATCATGAACATGGGAAATGACCCCAATAGTCGTCTCCCAAAGTTACATGACCATACGACTTCGTATGTGAAAGAAATAAATATTCTACGATCCTATGATGCGTAGAATGCGGGTCGTTACACTCTCCCCCCCTTAAGAAATTTCGTCCTCGAAATTCCTTAACCCAAAACATACAAAGGATCCCGCATGCCTAACAGCCACGAACAACAATCAAACATGCAAAACAAGCCTATCCTAGCATGCGGAAAACTAAATCGAAGTCAAAATCTTACCAGGCAAAGAGTTCTGGGTGTGACTTTCTAATGTTCTCCTCTGTCTCCCAAGTACAATCATTCTCGTCCTCGCTCCACTGTACCTTGACTAGCTTCACCGCCTTCCTTCGAAGTTGCTTCATGTCATACTCGACAATACGGGCCGGCTTGCGGTTCCCAACCGCCTCGGGTTCTACTTCGAAGTCCTCTAACTGATCAGGTGAAATAGTCATATCTGAGTCGTGAACGAACTTCCTTAGTTGGGAAACATGAAATACATTATGAACTCCCGCCATCTTCTCTGGTAAGTCAATTCTATATGCCAAATTCCCGACTAGTTCAAGAACAGGGAATGGGCCAACGAATCTTGGTGCCAACTTGCCTCTCCTGCCAAATCGTATTACGCTCTTCAACGGAGAAATCTTGACAAACACCAAGTCGCCAACGGAGAATTTTAAGTCTCTTCTTCTCTTATCAGCATAACTTTTCTGCCTATCTTGGGCTGCCTTCATTTGTTGTTGAATGATCTTGATCTTATCTGAAGTTTCCCTCACCACATCTGGTCCAAGCATAAACTTCTCGCCAGTCTCTATCCAACATGATGGTGAGTTGCACGGTCTTCCATACAAAGCTTCAAACGGAGCCATACCGATACTGGATTAGTAGCTATTATTATATGCAAACTCTACTAGATGCAAATGGTCATCCCATGATCCACCAAAGTCCAATATACATGCTCTCAAGAGGTCTTCCAAGATACGGTTCACCCTCTCCGTCTGACCGTCGGTCTGAGGATGATATGCGGTACTGAGATGTAACTCTGACCCTAGAGCCTCTTGTAAGCTCTTCCAAAACCCACTAGTGAACAACGGGTCTCGGTCGCTCACAATGCTTTTAGGTACTCCATGAAATCTCACTACCCACTTCATATGCAATTCTGCTAACTTAGCTGCCGTTCTGGTCGATTTGACTGGTATAAACCTTGCACTTTTAGTCAGTCGATCTACAATTACCCAAATGCTGTCATATCCCGATCTAGTCCTTGGTAAACCATCGATGAAATCCATCGAGAGTTGCTCCCATTTCCATTCGGGAATTTCTAATGGTTGCAACAACCCACTAGGCTTCTTTTGTTCGGCTTTAACTAGCTGGCAATTCATGCATTTGGATATGAACTTCCCAACGTCTCTTTTCATCCCTTCCCAGTAGTAGGTCTGCTTCATATCTCGATACATCTTATTACCACCGGGGTGTATAGTCAGCTTTGAGTGATGACATTCTCTAAGCACTTCATCCCTCAATCCATTGACATTGGGTACAACAAGCTTTCCATTCTTTCTAAGCCATCTATCTCGATCAAGCCCATACTTGTTCACCTCCTCATCGATACCCATCTCTAACTTGGAGATGATTTCCAATAGGTTAGGATCGTTCCTCTGACTAGAGCCAATCCGTTCAATCAAAGTGGGTTTGATCGTCAAACTTGCTAACATTTCTGGGTCCAATTCGCACTTTGGTCTGAAATCAAACCCCGCGATAAATTCCAGTTGCTTCCATTCAAGGAACATAGCCCCTAGGCTGGCATGTCTTCTGCTCAATGCATCAGCCACCGCATTGCCCTTTCCTGGTGTGTATGCTATGTCAAAATCATAGGAAGCTAAGAACTCTAACCATCTCTGCTGACGGAGATTTAAATCCTTCTGGGAGAATAGATACTTTAACGACTTATGATCTGTAAATAGCTCAAATCTTTCTCCCAAGAGATAGTGTCTCCACATCTTTAACGCGAACACGATCGCTGCCAATTCTAAATCATGGGTAGGGTATCTTCTCTCGTGCGGTTTCAATTGCCGACTTGCATAAGCTACAACCCTACCGCCTTGCATCAATACAGCACCCAGTCCGGTACCACAGGCGTCCGTGTATACCGTCATCTCTTCATCCCCCTTAGGAATGACTAACACTGGTGCGCTTGTCAACTTGTCCTTTAGACTTCTGAATGCATTCTCGCACCTCTCATCCCAGACAAAAGCTTGATTCTTCTTGGTCAACTGGGTCAATGGTGCTGCTATCTTGGAGAAACCTTGGATAAACTTACGATAATATCCAGCTAATCCCAAGAAACTTCTTACATCTATTGCATTCTTGGGCGTAGGCCAATCTTGTACCGTAGCCACCTTCGCTGGGTCCACGGCAATACCATTCTCTGATACAACATGGCCCAAGAACCTCACTTCCCTCTTCCAGAAGTGACACTTAGAAAACTTTGCTTTCAATTGGTGTTTTCTCAACACCTCCATCGTTACTCTTAAATGTTCCTTGTGTTCTTCCTCTGTCCTCGAATAGACCAAAATATCATCGACGAACACAAGGACAAACTTATTCAACTGATCTCTGAATACCCTATTCATAAGAACCACAAAATATGCCGGGGCATTAGTCAGCCCAAATGGCATAACCAACCATTCATAAAATCCAGACGGCGTTCGAAATGCCGTTTTAGCTATACTCTCAGCTTCCACTCTAAGCTGATGAAAACCTGTCGCGAGATCCAACTGAGAAAATATTCTCGCACCACTCAACTGATCGAACAAATCATCTATCCGCGGTAGAGGATACTTATTCTTCCTCGTCACTTTATTCAACTCGCGGTAGTCTACACACAAACGAAGGGAACCATCCGCCTTGGTAGCAAACACAACTGGTGCTCCCCATTCAGAAACACTCCTTCTGATAAATCCCTTCTTCAAAAGATCGCTGACTTGCACCTCGATCTCACGCTGCTCTCTTGGTGCCATACGACGAAGTGGCATCACTATAGGTCTGGCATCTTTTACCAAATCAATACGAAACTCAATCTCTCGGTGTGGTGGAAGTCCGGTCACTTCTTCGAAAACATCCGGATACTGGCCAACCACGGGCAAACCTGACAACTCACTATGCGGAATGTCGAGGGAGTTTAGAAAACTAGCCAATACCCCCTTACTGGGTAGACCACCAAACACTATCCTCCGCCCATCATCCGCTCTAGCTGTCACCAACAAGCCCTCACAGTCTACCACCACCCCGTATCTTTGGAGCCAATCTACTCCCAAAATAATGTCAAACCCAGTAAAGCCCAAAACAAAGCAATCACAAACAAACATGCATCCATGACTCGATAAGACCACATTACGACAAATCATGCTAAGGCTAGTCGAACCACCAATCGAGTTCGTCACTACTAAAGGTCTATCGACAATCTCGGGCTCCAATCCCAACCTATCTACCAGGTCACTAGATATGAAAGAACTGGAAGCTCCGGTAGCAAACAAAACTCTAACAGGAACATCATAAACAGAAAGCATACCTTGAATGACGACATTCTTTCCCTTTCTCCGCCGCAGTTGGGGCATTCGACGAAGAAGGAATAGCATTAAGAGCATATGCTTTCACCATTTGCTTTTCCTTAGGGGGCTGTGGACACTTGTCCTTGTGATGTCCCAATTGGCCACAATTGAAGCACTTCCTATCCGCTGGCTTGGACCGACAATTACTAGCATAATGGCCCTTCTTACCACAGCTGAAGCACTCCACATCTTGCTTATTCTTTTTCTTCTGGCCATCCTTAGCCTGATTCTGCTTTCTCTTATTCTGGGAACCACCTTTGCCTCCACCACTAGCTTGTGGCTTTGGCTCATCTGCGGATGCAACCTCAGTCTTCGACTTAGGGTAGAGACTTTCTGATCTTAACGCTTTTCCCACAATCGATTCAAACGTCTCATCGATGTGGTTAATAAGTTTTTCCCCCAAGTATTGATCCAAACCAGTTATGAATTTCTCATTCTTTTTCTCGGCAGTATCAATAAGAGATAACCCATATTTTGACAAAGTGTCAAATTCAGCAATATACTCCGAGACAGCTCTGCCATTCTGCTTGAGCTCCAAGAACGTCTTAAACAACATTGACTTCTGAGCAGCTGGAATGAACTTCTCACTAAAGCGAGCCTTAAACTGCTCCCAAGTAATCTGATCTTCGGGAGTAGCTGCCTTTATAGCATTCCACCAATTCATTGCCCGTCCTTGCAGCTGACGGGACACTAGCTTCCTCTTCATCGCATCCTCGATACCCAAATCCTCGAAGATACGTTCGCAACTATCCACCCAATCTTGAACATCTGTAGCCGACTCCGTTCCGTGGAACGGCTTCCCACCAAGGCTAGTATAATCCTTATTCAGCTTGGCGAAGTCGACTCTTGGCGCCTGCACCATTGGACCACCACCATTTCCACCATTGGGGGCTGCTCTCTGCACATCTCTAAGCATTTCTCTCATGAGGTCAGTAAACATCGTCCTCATGTCAGCAGCATTCCCATTATTGGCTCCCCTACCAGCACCTCTAGTATCTCGGCTCATCGTCAATCTGAAAAAGGAAACGATTAACGACTCCATAGTGGTGCTAGTGCAGTACGACTTCATCCTTATACTACTAATAGTATATATATATAGCTTTAAAAACCAAAGTAATCACAAATACACTCTCTCGTATACGTATATTATCTCTCCCTGATAACTTCCCTAGGTTAACTACGCAACCTAGAGCTCTGATACCAAGTGTGACGGCCCGCCTCGCACCAGCCTGCATTTCCTCCAAAAGTGCGCTGTACACATGCCCGACTAGCACAAGACGGTCGTCAGAAGAAAGGAAAGAAGGGAATGAACTAATCAAAGAACCTGTAGAATGTCTCACAGCGCATGGAATAAAATATAATAATAACATACTTGACATAAAACAGGCGAGACAGTGCATAAGCTGATAACTAAAACCAACATCAATCTCAAAGCAGCGGAAATCCAAATACAGCTTATTACAATTTTCCAAATTTACTGTCTCTAAGCAAAAGAAAACTAAAATAGAAGATACACCAACAATGCCCAAGCAGTGATCTTCAACAACACAGGGAGAATATTATGTATATAGTACGTGGAAGCCTCCTGCTCGTCTCCGGATCATCTACCCGTGCATCACCAGCTAACCTGTCTCTAGTCTGCTCGTGTAAGCACCCAGAGTAATAAGAGGAGACATAAAACTCTGGGTCAGACATAAAGCCTGGTATGAGCGATAAGCATCTAAACAAAGAAATAACAGGTATACTAAACCGTACCTGAACCTGGACCTGCAACCAAAGGGTTAGTACCACATACCGTACAATACTCTAAGGTGCCATAATAAATAGTGTAAGAATACGGGGGTGGGGTGTGCATGTCACAATGATAGCAAGCAAATCATCCATAGCAACCATCCTCACACCTCTCATTCAGTGCGTAAAGCATACGACATCTACCACTTTGGAACACTAGACAAACTGAGGTAACGACGAATCCCGACTTATAGAAACCCTGCTGTGACCAAGCCAAACACTTGGAGTCATGACCAAACATTTCAATGACCCACTTCATTGGTCGTAGCTCTTGGTTCTACCGATGCCATAATGGCCCTGAATCCGCCTCCGTACCTCCTACCATAGTGGTCCAAAGCTACAGACATCGTAAACCCCTTAGCACGCGTCCCGTAGCAAAGCCCAACCATGAAGCGAACTCGTTGATTCCCATCTGAATCTTGAGCTCTAAATTCTCATTTGGACTTCCTTTGCATCTCGGGTTTGGTCGAATTGGAGTTGGTCTTCAGAAGAGTCATCACGAAGTAGTAAAAGTACACGTCCGGTTCCCCATGCTCGGTTCGGTTCGGATACGTTCCCCGGTTCGGTTCGGAGTACCACCATCCTCTGGGTTCGGGTCCTTCTCTTCTCCCTCATGCGGTTCGGTTCGGTGATTCTGAAGCGGTTCGGTTCGGATACCCCATAGCTTGAGTGTCTCCGTCTCCGCCTCGTCAGCATCAGTTCGGTTCGTATATTGCTCTCGATTCGGTTCGGAATATGGTATCCATGCTCCTCTTTCTTCCACTTCAGTCCTCCTTGTTCCTTCCGATCCCACGCTACGCCCCTCCGATCCGACCAGGCCTTCCTTATTGCCTCTTCACGTCATGCTCCAGAAAGTACCACGCCCCGGTCCGGTTCGGATATGTCCGATCCGATCCCCTACCCGATCCGATCCGGATCCCTGCAGTATTTCCTGCAACTTTTCTAGCTAGCTTTCTACGCCATTCGACGACGTTTTCGACCAATTTAACTATTCTAATCAATCATGAAACATACCATAGAGTCATAGTAACATAGCAAACTAACCACAAACACCAAAACAATGAATTCATATGTCAAAATGGATCAAATGTGCCCAAAACCTCACATTTTCCTATAATCCCTCTTAATCATGCTTGAGCATACGATTAGCAAAACACATCGAAATTAACCCAAATTTCTATCAGAGCCTTAAAACATTATTTTAGAATTTTAAGAATTTTTCCAGAATTTATTTACGTATAAATTCGCTAATCTTCACTAATTACCCGTAATTAACTGTAATTAGTGTCAAAACGATACTATCACTCACCTTTGCCACAACTAGAACCCCAAAACTGAAATATTCTCTGATTTGGCGCTGTTCCCAATCTTACATAGCAGCTCTACCTCGGTTCTCGTGCCAATACTCCTTGATTTGATGTTTGCTAAGCCTAACCTTCAATTAGAAAGTGATTTTTGGGTGTTTTAGAGAGATTTAGAGAGTGGAGGCCATGGCTATGTCAAGAGAAATGAAAGTGGCGGCTGGGAAATGTCTAAAGAAATGTTTTCTAACCCTAATCAGCCTCCATATACTCCTAAACCCGAAATTCCCCTTGGGCCTAGCTGCTAATCACCCGGTTAAGCCCAATTAAGCTGTTTTTAACCATCTGAAACTTGTTTCAGCCATATCTCCCAAACGGTATGTCCGTTTGGCTAATGTGACCACTCTACGGAAAGAGAAACCATCATCCGAAGCCAATGGAAGTGGTTTCAGGTCAAAATTCCTTTCCAATCAAAAGTTATGGCCAAAACAGTGCCAACTAGGGGTAAAATGGTCATATAAAGATCAAGAAAAATCATGAACATGGGAAATTACCCCAATAGTCGTCTCCCAAAGTTACATGACCATACGACTTCGTATGTGAAAGAAATAAATATTTTACGATCCTATGATGCGTAGAATGCGGGTCGTTACACTGACAATGGCGAGTGGTGTTAATGGTGCGTTCCAACCAGGTCATGTGCGTGCATGGATCCGGTTTGTTCTGAGGATGTAAGATACCGTGACATCTGTAAATAGGTCTGTGCCAGTAGGTTGCCACTTTAGGCAGTGATACACCCTACTGTGGGGTCGACACAGGGTATTTATGTATTAGGGAGCCGATCGCATGGGGTAGGACTTAGGGTACACTTAATTTTGTCTGCTTCTGTTGGAAACGTCTGTTTCTGTTGGGTGGTAACACCTGTCTGTTTCTGCATGGTACCGTCTGTTTGGGTGGTAAATGCCCATTACTAGTGTACACCTAGTTCTGACATTTCTATTTCCGTAGGGATTATTCTGTTTCCGTCTCTGATTCCGTTTCTGTTTCCATACCCTCTGTCTGTTGGGGTGGTAAAGGCCCATTATTAGTATTCTGCTTCTGTACCTTCTGTCTGTTCGGGTGGTAAAGGCACATTACTAGTATTCTGTTTCTGTAGAGATTATTCTCTTTCCGTTTCTGTTTCAGTTTAGACATTAGGGTAACACCTAATCGTGTATAGTGCAGAGAAGTGAAAAGCTTAGCTTAGCCTATATCATTCCGATTCTTCTGTTAACCTGCTATTCCTATTATGGTTATCTCTTATCTAGTTTTATTTACATGTCATGATACTATTATCTGTTTATATGCTGAAAGTCACTGGACTCACAGACTTATGTCTGACCTAGTTTGTTTCGCCTCTTTTCTTTCCGTTCCCCCCAGGTTTTCAGGGTGGAAACAAAGGAGCTTGATTCAGATTCTCTATGCTTGAAGTATTGCTTGGCTTTGGCTCTATCTTTCCACGGCAGTTTACGTTGGGGATTATGACTTTAAAACTTTGCATTCTGAAGGCTTTTGTACAAGACCGATATTCTATACTTGAATTCTGATATTGTGATTTGAAAAGATGTAACCAAACTTATTTCTGCTTCTGTTGTAATAAAGTTATAATTTTTTCAAGTACTACTTTATCTGTCTTGTAAATTTCTGTTCTGTCTACTAAAACGCTCTATCAAAGTTAAGGCATTCCCTTTGTGAGTGACCTTAACGAAGGTTGGGTGTTACAAACACAACCAACCATAAGCACATAGATTTATAGATCTCTCCTATACAAGTTCAATGATTTTTTGTCTTACAATTTTCTATTTAATGGATTATTTTTTGTTGAATTTTTAAGGAGGAAGTTATTTTTTACTAGGACATGAAAATGAAAAGTAGAGAGAAAGAAAAGTCAAAGAGTTTTGATTTGTCTAAGCTTAGTAATGAGTATATTTTGAAGTTTCTGACATTTCGTTGCACAACACTTTGTTCATATACAAAGCATGAATAATAAAATAAAAATAGGATACGAAACCAAAAAAATAATAAAATACAATAGTTACCTTATTTTTTAAATTTTCAAAAATACCATCGTATGCCAAAAAAAATCACCTAATGATAATTTAGACATTTCACAAAAATATTATGAGAAATTGAATAAACAAAAAAAAAATTTACATCATTAACAATCAAGTCATTTTATTAAAATTTAATTTTCTTATTATTTACCAAATTTTAATTAAATTTTAACATTTCAATGAGTTAAATATTCATATTTAAAACATTTAAAATTCTGGTTCGTTACACATATTATGAAAACTTCATAATACTAAATTATGATGGAACATATGTTTTAATTGAAAGATCTAATAGTGATCAAAGTGCTCAATGAAAATTGCAAGATATTTTTTTGTTAAAGATATATATATATATATATATATATATATATATATATATATATATAGTGGAGAATAACCACTAGGACAAACTTTGGAAAAATTTAGCCCGAAGTACATCAAGTTTTATTTTTAGAGCGAAGAACAAACTAGATAAAATTATGTTGAAGGATAGTGATAAATATAACTAGCATTTTATTCATTATAAAACACCGAATGCAATGCTATTTATAACTAACAGTTTTATATATCGTAAAAACTGAATATAAGTCTAGTCATATTTAGCATTTTCCTTTAGTCTAATCTTTCCCCTTAATTAACTCTTACACACACACAGATATATATATATATATATATATATATATATATATTTCTAATTAGGATTGGTGTAAAATGTGGGATTTGAGTAGGAGATATCATTTTTAGTTTGTAAGCCCACTTGAATCTGGATGAATCTCATTTATTAACTAATGTTAGCTCTTTTTTCAAAATAGAACCATTGGGAAAAAATAATTATGTTTAAGCAATTGATAATAATAATAGACGTAGAATGATAAGTTGTTTATATGTTACCGCGGTATAGAAGTGAAGAATGTATAAATGAATAAAACAACATAGAACTAGTTGAATGGTTCCTCACTTTTGGGGAATCGATAACTATGGTCAGGCATGTTGCTTCGATGACAAATGATTGAATAATAACATGCACATATGAACATAATAAGCACATATCTTGGGTAAACAAGCAAACTGATTTTGGTATAGCACGGATAATATTTTATCAAGTGATCGAAAAAAAGTAAGGTATAATTCGTTAGGAATTTAATAAAGTGTGATCAAGTCAAGCAGCTAATGTAACAATAAGGATTTCTAAACACTGAGACTATGAGGAGTTGACATGATATTTTGAAAATGTAATCAAATATGTTTTCTTATAATTTTTATTATTTTATAAAGTAATTTTTAATTTAGACAAATGATTTTTTTCTTCCAAAATTGAGTAAATTTGTAAAATGTATGCAACTATTATGCTAGTGTGAAGTTGATGTAACAGTGAGACATTGTTGATGTGAAGTTGAAGGATACCAACACTGTAGTTAATTAATAAGAGGAATCACTTGAATCTTTTAGCAAGGAATTGTTGTATATTTTATTATAAATTGAATTTGGGAAATAATTGTCATTGTCACGCACCGAAATCCCCACCTGGCCTAAACCGAAAGAGAGCCCATATTGTGTGAGAACACGATGCATCTAAACACAGAACAATAGAACATTTCATTGCTATTACAACAACTTACATTAGAGTACCGGAATATATCAGAGTATGAATAAATATTACATAGCGGAAAAATAATACTAGAGATTAATAATTTATATAGCAACAGAAATAAAAATGTATAAATACAATGCAAAACGGGAATACATCAACTAACAAACTTTAAATAAATACACGGATACAATGCTTTCCGAATATAGCTCCAGTTGTAAATCAGTATCTTGTTAAATAGAAATCTACAAAACCAAAACCACTAGCTGCCGGTGTGGAAAATATGGGCACCCGTAGTTTAGGCAAAAAAATAAACTTCAAGTCAGTCATGGGACCGGTGTGAGAAGTTAAAACAATTATTCAACTTTTACTTTAAAATAGGGCAAAATAATAGGAGCACGTTGCATAACATGGAACCGGTTTACTCCCATGAATATACTGAAATAAAACAATTTATAAACAACACAATGCTTTTTGCAAAAATGAAGTTATTATAAGACTTGGGTCCCATCACACAATGCAACACAAGCAGAGGATAGAGTTTTACCTTATAATAACCAAATATGCTTGGTACGTTTAAAACAAATATTTTGATATCATTATAAGTGCATAATGTGACAAATAACTTCAAATATAAATGTATCAATCATAGACGGCATAGGTGCCATATATTATGTCACCATATAGATTTAGAACTAAAACTGTAAAATGTCGTATTAGAAATGGATCCCTTCTATGAGTCGAGGCAAGGGATCATCCTCACTGATTTCGAGACAATCTAGCACATCTCGGGATCACGCCCTTAGTAATAGTTGGGAGCGCTAATTCTTACTTTTATGGATTGGTTATTCTTGAACGATACGTTTCCCGGTCCTATCGGACCTCTAAAATGATCAGTATGTCGACCAATCATATCCGAGGAGCCTCGTTATCCATCATGCACATAATTTAAATGTTTGGGCTCCATACCATGACAACACTCCTAGCTAGAAAGAAACGCATGTCCTCCATACTATCCTTCATCCCGTTTTTTAATCATACCGGGGCGTGAGACTCGCGAATTAAAGCTATACACAAAGCTACAGTATATTTAAACTGTGCTTTGATCATCATCCACAATGCTTTTCAATAAAAGCCTTGATCATTATATCTCAGCATGTCACATTGTCAATCCATACCATACCATTGATTTCCACCAATATATAACCTCTAAGCTCGTATGTCTCAGAGAAGGGTGTTAAGCAAGAGAATAAATTCTCCACCACCAAACAGATATACATTTAGTAGAGATCAACAAAGATAGCACACAATACAATGTCAGACACACAATTCATTTACAAGTCGGTTCTGGGTCTGAACGAAACCAGAGGCACCTTATTCCTCGTCCCATATGTCCAATACACGAGAGTGGTCCTTGCATATTCGATCGATCTCCAAGTATGTTTGGAAGATCACCACTTATTACCTTGTCTCGGGGATCAGCCCAATCAAGACATCAGTAATTGCTCATTCGATGTAAAGATCTTCTGTCTTCAACCACCGTTTTCATCATTGACTTTTAATCGTCATAACAGTTATTCAGAATGGGTTAAACCCGGTCTTTCCAAATAACTGGCGCATCTTTATAGTCATGTGATAAGTTCACAAAGATAATACACATCTCATTCCAGTCCAGAATATTCTTTTATTCATATATTCTTGGAAAACAGTTCAAAAGATTTTATAATATCCTTTCACAACTTAAACCAAATTAAGGTTTATCAACTAGTCAGGATTAACGAGCCTTATTGAAGTAATTATTCGTTTTATTATCCCAATCCCAACCTATTCGTTCCATGGAGTAAAACTGGTGGTACTCCATATTTAACATCCATCGTTTTATCGGTAAATTTAATAACCATTTAACGTTCAAATCTAATTAGATTAAACTATCGCATGGAGTAAAATTGGTGGTACTCCATCTCGATCATTTCTCAAATTCGGTAAATTTAGTTACTCTTTAACTTTCAATCTAATTAAAGATTCATTACATCTCTAGTTCAGTTTTAACCTCAGAAATCATTATTTAATGATTATTCAACCTTAGCAAACTTATCCTTTCTTTATTTGGGTTAAAAAACAAATGTCATGTAAAAACATCATTCACAATAAACCCCAAAATCATCTTCCACTAATATGGAATCTTCACGGAAAACTACACAATTTATAATCGATATAAATTTCCCATCAGACTAATAATATATGTGGAATAGCAGCGAAGCCTTTTTAACTTACATAAATAGTAAAGGTCTTCCTTTACAGAAGTTAATTTCGATTATTATTAACTGGAATTCCATTCAATACCTGTTTAATTAAATAAACTGGAAAACTTCCTTAAATCTTAATTAAAAATTTATTCCTTTCCTAACTGGGTTTAAGAACGATATTATTGAAGATACCATTCAAGAAAAAACCCAAAATCCCAATTTCCATTTAATTCCAATTTATGTGGTGGAAATTTCTGATTATGACAAAACCGTTCACAAATCTTATTATTTCTAAAAATCATTGGATTATTGTTAACTAGTTCACTCGGATAAAAATATCTTTTATCTTTTCAAACTTGTAGTATTTCATCCAAAAAATTTCTAAACCATTTATTATGATCTTTTCATAAATTTTTCATATTTTTTATAATTTTATTAAGGACCTTACAGTTAATTTCCAATATCGACCACCGAGCTGCATATATAATGTGACGATCCCAAAATCCGTGTGACGGTATTAAGGATAATCATTGGAATATAACACATCAATCATCATAGCAGAGTACAGATAATAGCAAAAACAATAAAGAGAATAATTTTACATAGATATGACAGTGGAATCATAACATGCAACAACATCAGAATAGCACAACGTAGGACATAACTTAGTAAATAAAGGGGGAATGATCAGTCACCATCGCCAAAGGCGGAATATATACATACAGTGAGACATAATAAGGGTATCAGTCTACATCGCCGAAGGCGGTACATATACATACGATAATAAGTACTGGAAGTAAAACAGTCTGCATCGCCTGTGGCGGGATCATAATATAGATACAATAATGGCGGAAAATGTCAAAGTCATCTCGGTGAAGTCAGCCTCGCCATGAGCCAAAATTGCACTCCATACTACAGTGCTGAGCCAAAAACAAACTGTCACCCGTGAACTAGGCTGCCCGTGTGAAAATAAGGGCACCCGCGTTTGCAAAGTGAAACAAACAACGAGTCAGTCATGGGGACTGGTATGAGAAATCTACTTAACTGTTTAAAACAACAGTAATAAGCAAATCATAGGACCACGCCACTTTCGCGGAACGGGTTTACTCCAGTGATTGCTGGTGCATTTAAAACAAAGTAAATTCTTTAAAACAATGCAATGCTTTTAAAAAAGAACGAAGCCATTATAAGACTCAAGTCCCATCATACAATGCAACGCAAGCCGGAGGATAGAGTTTTACCTTATAATGGCCAAATATGCTTAATACGTGTAAATCAAATCATTTGATATTATTACTAGTGCATATATGTTTCAAAAACGAATAACATCATAAATATCAATCATAGACGACATAAGTGCCCCATACCACTATGTCGCCATACTAGTTCTACAATCGAATCCGTTATTTCGTATTGGAAATTGGATTTCCGTCATGAGTCGAGGCAAGGGGCAAGCTCCTCTCCGCTTCGAGACATTCTAGCAAATGCCTCAGGACTACACACTCTGGGTAACACTTGGATCGGCTGGGCCGGTCCTCTCTTACGTTTGAGGATTGGCAATTCCTAAACACACGTTTCCCGGTCCTTACAGACCTATAATCGAGGCGCCTCGCATTCCAACAACCACAAAGGTGAAAAGTAGATATAAATGTCAGGGCTGGTAGGTCACTGACACCACCATAGCTAGAATGAAACGTCGTGTCCTCCCAGCGGTCCGTATCCCATTTTTAACTCATACCGAGGTGTGAGGCTCGCGAATCCACGCTATACACAAAGCCAGGCCACATAGGCCGTGCTTTGATCATCAAACACAAGACTTTGCTTTGCAACAGAAGCCTTGATCACAACATCTTGGCATGCCACATAGGCAATCCACTCCATACGACTGATTTCTATCGATATATAACCTCTAAGCTCGTACGTCTCAGAGAAGGGCGTTAAGCAAAATAATAAATTCTCCGCCGCCAAACAGATATATATTTAACAGAGATCAATCAGTATAGAACAAAATCCAACGTCAGACACACAGTCCATTTACAAGTCCGTTCTGGGTCTGAACGAAACCGGGGGCGTCAATTCCTCGTATATCCGTACAATCAACACATTCGCTCAGACGGCTACTACTTCCGTTCCTTCACACACTACTACAAAAGTGGGCATATTCGACACTAATTTGTGTGCATTGCATGAAAAGTGTGGCGAAAGCTATGATTTCTTTGAGCTTCTGCAACAGCATTCATATGTTGTTGCATTATACGTGGATGCACTGTTGCGGTGGGAATTTTAGTGTTCTGATGTGCAACACCAGTTAAAAGCGTAGCATTACATATATATAATCCAGCTCAGCTATCCGCGTTATCAACATATAAAAACCCCAACCGTAGATGAAAGATTAATCCAATGGTTCAAACCATCTATGGATCTGATGATCTTAATGTTAGCCATCATCTAATCATTAACAGCCACGTCATTTCATTCTTTTGACGAAATTTTGGCGCGATCTTCTCCCTTCATGAAATCGTTTTCTTCTCTATCATCTAATCGTTTTCCCCCCTTTTTACTATTGACAAAAATTTAAACCTAAATTCACGTCAGTATCGATCCTCTCCTCGGCAGCAAATTCTATTCCGAAAAGGATGAAGCTTTGAAACGCTTTCTAGTTTTGATTGCTCAGGCCGCTGACATCGCCAGTTTTTTCCCTCAGGTTCAGTTTGTATTGCACTGTGAATTAGTTGCGCTTATTATAGATTGGATTATGAGTAATTAGTAGTTAGTTCATTTGTTACATTTTGGAAAACCCATTCGCTTATGAGTAATTAGTTGCGCTTATTATTGATTTGGGATTTGGGATTATGCTGAGGTTTATTCGAAAATTATACCCAGCAATAAACCATGAGAACCGGGCTACTGGCATGAAAAAGACATTGGTTTATTATAGAGGTCGAGCTAGTTAAGGAATGGGGACTGCGGTTAATTTGCACTGCTTGAGGTTCATACCTTACACTGCGGTTAATTTGTATGCTTGAGGTTAATTTGCACTGCGGTGTGTATGCACTGCGGTGACATCCGAATTTTAAGCCTCTTACCGCAGATTTTGACAAAATCTGAAGCGGGCACTCAAGCATTTTCGTTTTATTACAATACACATCATACACGCAGTGCATACATACACTCACAAGTATACACGCACGCACAAGTATACACGCACAAGTATCATAAGTATACACGCACAAGTATACACGCACAAGTATCACAAGTATACAAGCTCAAGTATCATAAGTATACACGCACAAGTACACACGCTCAAGTATCATAAGTATACACGCACAAGTATACACGCACAAGTATCACAAGTATACAAGCTCAAGTATCATAAGTATACACGCACAAGTACACATGCTCAAGTAGACACGCACAAGTATACACGCGCGCACAAGTATACATGCACGCACAAGTATCATAAGGCAGCCATCTGAAGGCACGCACAAGTATACACGCACAAGTATCATAAGTATACACCAGAGACGTACGCAGAGATTTTAAAAAATCACCAGCATTCACAAACAAAACAACGTACCATTCACAAACATTCAAAAACATTCACCAGCATCCATTATCAGTCATCACCAGTCATCACAAACTTCCACAACCACACAAATATTCACAAAATTTCAAGCCAAAAATCATTACCAGCAGAATAAAACCAACATCCACAAACATCACCAGTCATCACCAGCATCATCACCAGCATCCAAACTAGCATCAGCACCAGCATCCATGTCAGAGTCATTGTCCATGTCAGAGTCATTGTCTATGTCAGAGTGGCTGTTAAGGATAGAGCATAGTCAGCGACCAAACCAGAATTTCTTGTTGTGGAGGGCAAAGTGATATTTGGATGATCAAACTTCAATAGGTATGTTAATTCTATTTCTGTAAACATTTTGTGATCCACCTAATATATTATATGATCAAACTTCTATTTCTGTAAACATTTTGTGATCCACCTAATATATTATATGATTCAATTCTCAAATAATGTGATCCACCTACGAGTTTATATGCCTTAATTATCAAACAATTTGACATGTAACACACATTAATTATCAAACAATTTGACATGTAACCACATCTGAAGGAAATTCAAGCCATACAATAACAGTGTCTCAAATTCAAGCCACACAACCACATCTATGTACAACTAACAGAGCACCAGTTTGTATTATTATTTCAGAATCTTGGGTGGGGCATTATAACCTTGTATGTATGTATGTGAGTGTGTGCATGTGTGGTTGTGTCTCACTATAAGAAACTGTGGATGGAAGTAAAATTTACCTATGATCACAAAAAAATGGTACCACCGGTTCCTCCCTATTGCTCACAAACAGAATTTCAGGCCTCGTCAAAGGATGAGTATGTGTGGTGCGCTCAACCCTAATGATGTATTTCTTGTTGTCGAATCGAGCAGCAAAAACATTCTCCAAGCCAATGACTTCATAAAATTCCATTTTCAGGTATAATGATCTATGGTCAATTCGAGACCAATGACAGTCGTCAATTTCACATACATTTCCCATTGGCGTCATTAATTCTTTTATTGCAGGAACATTTGTCTTCAGGAACTCGAGAAAGCCAACAACTCTGGCCCATGATTCTGCCTCGAACGCTAGTTCAGGCTCAAATTCTTCAGCAGACCATTGTTGCACATAAAAAGCACCTCCAATTTTTGTAAAAAGTTTCAACATTAGCGCATGATCACGCGTACTGTAAGATGGGCATGTTATTAGAAAAGAGTTTTTGGGTATAACCCGTATAGTCCACTCCTCATTAAGCTTCAGCGTATGCCTAAGCGTGAGATGCACAAATTCGTAAGTCCAATGTCCTGAAAGAACAGTGGCAGTGATGCATAGTGAAGAGTCCTCCATTGTTTTTTTTTAACTTTTGACGATGGAGTTTTGTTTAGGAGTTGAAGATGTAGATGACGATATGCTTCTGAAGCTTGACAGGATATGAAGTGACACACTGTACGTGGCAGTAATATGGGAACTGAAAACTTTTTGCTCAGAAGACGAATGGCCATATGAAATTGCTTATTTGTTGGCTGGCATGAGTGACCAATCGCCAATGGTCAGTAAGTCAATTGTAATAATTATGTTCATAACATTTTACTAAGAAGGCCAATGGCCATTCAATGCCACCACTTATCAAATAACTTGTTATCATTTGATCAGGTGCATATTTAATTCTGGAAGGCAGAGGGATACATTTTGCAGATCGGATTGCTGCATATATATGATTCATATATAGGTACATACTAACATACATATATATTTCCTATTGCAATCGGATTGCTGCATATATATGATTCATATATATAAATGAGTAATACATTTTGCAGGTGTGGACACATGTGTACATGTTCAGAATTCGCTAAAGAATTGGCCAGGAATGGATCAGGATAATGTCCCTTATGTCGTGCACCTATTCTTGAAGTAGTTCGAGCTTACTGTATACAATGAACAAAACGGTGTAGCTGATTTTTGAGTTTTGATATTTGGATAATTAAAACAATTGCTTTGGATGAGTTTCTTGTACAAAACCTGTATTGCAAAATATTTAATTAAAGCATTGTATTTCTATCAAATTAGTGTTGCATTTTCCTTCTTCTATTGTTGCGTTAGCTTTTATTGATATTGCATTTCATTGTAATGGTGTTGCATTACATATTGTAGTGGTGTTGCATTACATTAAATATAATTGCTTACCCGTCGCACGTGGACCCCACAGCTGACGTGGATAGCTGGTGTGGCATGTGACACGTGGAGTGCTGACATGGAGAGATGACGTGTCGTGTGACACGTAGACAGCTGACATGGAAAGCTGACGTGGCGGCACTGGAAGCCGGGCCCTAACTAATGCTTAAGGCAACGCTGAATAGTGTTGCATTACGTGCAAATAGTGTTGCATTATGGCTATAATGCAACACTTTCTTTCCGTGGCCGTAGATGGGCAAAATTATTGCCTTCGGTGGCTAATGCAACGGCCGCGGATGCCACGCCCCCCTGGTGTTGCCTATTTGAAAAAATGGCCTACGGCAACGCTTTTTTGATCTATGGCCACATAAAAATAGTGTCGAATATGCCCACTTTTGTAGTAGTGACGGTAGCTACTCCAATCAGGAACCTCAGCAGCGCCCATCCAACCGATACGAAGATCGTCGGTCTTGAATCGTCTTTGTATTTTCCAATTCGAATCGTTCGATCAATTATTTTAAATGAGGGTTAGCTCGGCCTTTTCAAATAATTCACGTATTTAGAATTCAAATCAATTCTTTCCATGGTTATATTATTCGACATCCATATTTCAGTTCTTTAGTGTTATTTTCGTGTCAAACACGTACAACCATCAAATATCAAACAGATCAAGCCAAATTGGTTTATTTCCAATTTATGTTGCTTATAATATTTTATAACCATTTTTCGCCATTTTTATTTATTTAAAATGGCCTTATTTAATTAAACGACGTTTCAGGTCGTGCCGTGGCACTGGCGCAGTTTTTCCCCTAATTTGTTTTACACATATCGAAAAATCAAACCGTTGGATTTCTACAAAGTCTATATCAGTGGGAAGATATTCCCAAAGGGAACACAACGGTTCCAGTTTCGTGAAAATCCGACGGTCGGATCTTCCACACTAGTCGTTTGAAGTTACGTTTTCAAAATTCGAACTGCGGCGTCGTTATTCGATTTAATTTATTTATATTTATATATAAATATAAACGATTCTAGCGCTGTTTTTCTTCATATTTGAATTAAAAATTCCAGACAATCCAACCGTTGGATTTTTACAAGGTTGGTGCCATTGGAAAGATATTTCCAAGGCGAACCCAGCGGTTGCTGTTTCGGGAAAATCCGATGGTCGGATTTCTCGTACTAATCGATTCAAATTACGATTCCAAAACACGAACTGCACGGCTTCGATTCCTTTCAATTCTATTTATATATATATATAGTTCATTCCTTTATTTCAAATATAGTTCATTCATTACTTCAACATCGTTTTCACTTCAAATATTTCACTAACGCCTTAATATTTCGAAAAATTTCGCTATAACCTCCTTTGTACGGGAAGGGGTTTGGAAATTTATTGGGCCGTGTTAGGTACCCAATAAATCCTATAAAGCATCCACATATTTATAGTGATATATTCTGGTGTTTACAAGGGAGCGTGTATAGATAATAACTCCAAAGAATAAATTCTCGTCACCCTGTCAAGCCTGAGGGAGCGTGTATTTTTAATTACTCCAGAGGATAAATCCTCGTCACCTCGTCCCGTGTGGGAATAAATAGTCCATGTGCCGTATCTAATGACTAGAGAGACGTGATTATTGTCAACTCCAGACCCGTGTGAGGTTTTTTTTAATCTGGCAATTTATCGTTATATTTTATATAGTCCATATCAGTCATCAGTTCAACCTGTAGTATAAAATCATCGCCATACAAGCCTCTCGCTCGTATGGTAAACCTTCCACCTCGTCACACAAGATCCAAATGCTTATGTGGAATATGATGAAGTATGCCTATCGTCAAGGAGTATGCCATGTAGTGTAGTTCAAAATTAATTGTTACTATCCTATGGCGATGTTTATTATTTCACACAGAATAACCAGCACTCCGCATCCAATGGCATTCACAGGAGTTGATATAAAAATAAAATTGCGCAGCCAACTCATCAAGGCTTACCTATTTGTTGGGCACGCAAATAATTTCTTTACTCTACAGCTAATCCATTTTCCTGTTCAACACATGTATATATATGCAGAACAAAGCTAATAATAATATTTCTAGCAAACTAATATTTATTTCAACACGTGTGTATTTTTATCAAAGCGTATACATGATAAAAGAAACATTTTTATCATCAAAAATATTTATTCAACACGTGAATGGTTTTAACACTTCATATTCACAATAAAAATGTAGTTTTTGTTGTCTATTCATTTTATTTTAAAATACGATAACATTCAACACATGAATTTCAACCCGACGAACGAATTTCAATTCAACACATGAATATTCTCTATAGTTTGTATATATATAAAAATGTGATTTTTATCGCTAACTCTATTTGTTTAAAATTCGAATAATATTCAACACATGAATTTCAACTCGACGAACGAATTTCAATTCAACACATGAATATTCTCTATAGTTTGTATATATATAAAAATGTGATTTTTATCGTTAAATCTATTTGTTTAAAATTCGAATAATATTCAACACATGAATTTCAACTCGACGAACGAATTTCAATTCAACACATGAATATTCTCTATAGTTTGTATATATATAAAAATGTGATTTTTATCGCTAACTCTATTTGTTTAAAATTCAAATAATATTCAACACATGAATTTCAACTCGACGAACGAATTTCAATTCAACACATGAATATTCTCTATAGTTTATATATATATATATATAAATGTGATTTTTATCGCTAACTCTATTTGTTTAAAATTCGAATAATATTCAACACATGAATTTCAACTCGACGAACGAATTTCAATTCAACACATGAATATTCTCTATAGTTTGTATATATATAAAAATGTGATTTTTATCGTTAAATCTATTTGTTTTAAATTCGAATAATATTCAACACATGAATTTCACCTCAACGAACAAATTTCAATTCAACACATGAATATTGGTTTCAACATATGTAATTAATTTCAACAAATGAAAATTATTCTAACACATGAATATTTCAGAAAATTTCGGCAGCATAACGGCAGGGTAGTTAAAACCGGGACCGTCCCTAGTACGGCTCCTCGCTCTACCTTAAACCTCGCGGTTTCTGACAATGGGGATCATGCATCTAGTTCGCATGCAGGCGACATGATTTATTTTCATTTCCACAATCCTATTCTAATTTGTTTCAACCACAAGAGGGTATTTTTCAACCACAAAGGTATTTTCCAACCAAAAAGGTATTTTTCAACCACAATATCAACCACAAACAATTATTTCCAACCATTCGTCATACCATATAATATCACGCCAATCACAAGCAATAAATATCGTCCATGGTCTGTGGACGAGGGGAGTATATATATATATATATATATATATATATTATTTCTATAATTCACTTGCATTTCATCACAATTCAAAGCATATATGTTTCATACAACGCTTGTATAATTTATACATCGCTAATATAACTTATACAACACATGTACATGAGGTATACAATGTGTATATAATTTACACTTCGCTTATATAATTTATACAACACGATTCCATTCACACAGTTTAATTTAGATTCCTCACATTGGTTTTTGAAGTGCTAAAAATCGTAGGAAGATCAGAAAAATCCGCGGCTTCTGCTAGATGGTAGAGAGCCTCCCTGCGGTCCCGATGTTTCCTGTTTCATCGAATTTCGTTAACACACTAAAAAGATGTGATTTTTCAAAGTTTTGCAACACTTAAAAGTGTTATTTTCAATTCAGAAATTTAAAGCAGAATGTTTTGCAAACCTTCGAAACTAGGTTTAGAATTTAAACCAAAACCGTAGCTCGATGTCCAGATCAGACTATACGAAGTCGAAGAGCTTCGAACAGGCTTCCTATCGACGGTGGTGAGGTGCAGCTCGGTGGCTCCAGGGACGATCGGCGGCGCTCCAAAGGTGCGGACTTCCTGGGAGAAATTCGACGTCGATAGGGGATGGTTTCAGTCGAGGGTTGGTTTGATTGGAAGAGGGGAGGAAGGCGGTCGGAAATGCCAACTGGGGGCGGTGGCGAAATGGCCTGTGGCGGCGACGATCGAGGTGGAAAGGTTTGAACGGGTTTCGCCGTTCGTTTCAGGGGTTAACCGACTTTTTTTGATGTGAGAGAAAATGAAAGATATTTTCTAATATTTTAAAATTTTAAATTCCTATAATATCCATTCTAGCCAACGTACACCAATTTCAACCCAACGACTGTCGCCCCTAGCTAAATACCCCCATTCCGAACACAATGGGATATGTTTCGTTGGCCAATTCGACTGTTACAGTCAGTTATTTTTCAAATTAAAGTATAAAACATTTTATATTCAATTTGAACATACATTTCAATTTGCCAGGGCCACAAACTGAATCGAAAAATTCCAGAAAAATAAATCCAGCTTTGTTTTGACGATACGGTCCCAACAAAACCAGTTTCGTCGAATTCTGAGCTCGTATGCAAAATGTCCATTTTCAGGTCGACCCATTTTAACAGAAATTGACCAATTACATTTTCTTTTGCCCCGCTCACATACTAGCTTCAAAAATTATGAAATTTGAAACCTAGCAATAATTTGACATCCCGAATCCAACAAAAGTGGTTTCGTCGAATTCCGAGGTTGTATGCAAAATATCTATTTTCAAGGGCTATATATGCTATATAGCGACCTTTCTGATAATTCATTTGGCCATAACTTTTGATTCCCGTTATGAAACTTCGATTTTTCAGATTCGTTAGAAAGGTATTCATAAACAGATTTAAATATTTCTAGTTTCGCTAAAATCTGTTATATTTTCCACCCGGTACAGTCAGACAAAGTTTGTATTCAAATTTTCAAACTGCCTCACTATTCCCAATTAATTATTTTATTGAAATATGCTATTTCAATTGTTCAAATTCTTTGACAATAACCAATTTTAAAAAATTTAAATTGGTTCACATTTTCCGGGTTATTACATATAACGAACTTTTCCAAATTTGATTCGGGTATATTTTACAATATAACCGTTCAAATTAAATCTCTTATATTCATTGGAACGATCTTTTTGTTACAAACCCAATGATTTGGTTTTAGGAGAATCCGACGATCGAATCTCCCGTTATGCCAATTCGAAGTCAATGGCCAAAATTGTGAACGGTCGCTATGCGACACGTTCTATTTAAACCATTTGAATTTATATAATATATTTCATTGATTTTCATTCAAAACGTCATTTATAAAACATTTATAAATTCATTTTAAAATGATTTCAATTCCATTTCAATTTTAAATTAAAATTGAACATTGCATTTCATTATGATCTCAACATGATAATATTTTCAAATGATAGATTTTGAAATTCAGTCTTCTCGATATTCATTTTTAAAAATGGATAAAATCAATATAAAAATCAGTTCAAGTTAAAATAGCATTTATATAATTAACTCTTCTTCATATTTTTATATTTTCGTGTCCGTCCAAAATCGGACTTCAAAATCAAACTTCTAATCTTCATTGAATATTATATTATAAAAAATATTCATATTTATTTCGGAACGGAATAATATTCAACCAATATCCATATAAATAAATTTATATAGATTACATTCATCATATACATCCAACAATAGTTGTACACAACTATCACAATCCAAAATGACATCCAATGTGAATTTTATTTTCATATAAGCTTCAACCAAATAATTGATGCTTATATAAATCTGTCAATCAACCGATTAATCGTAATTTCACATAAGGGAGATGTGTGAGTCAAATATTTTCCCAAGACCAATGTGGGGTTTTTAACCAACAATAATCAATTTAAATTCATTACTATTCATGAATTTAATCATTTCTAATTCGATTCAAATAATTTTTCAAACTAACTAATTTTCATTGTTCAAATTATAAATGGATATTTATATCCAATTTCAACTACTACAATAATATTAACATTATTTTTAACATGTTAAATATTTCGAATTCACAATCACAATCATAATACAATAAATCAACAATTCATCCATGGGTTTGCAAACAACTTTGATGTGAGCTACCGAGCATCGTATAACATTTTATGATATAATAACATTAAAAAAAATTGCATGATGGAGTTCTCACATTTCTTTAATCACTTTTATTTTCTAAGTGACTTAACCTAACCACAAAACAAATCATTTTTAACCTTTTGCTAAGTCAATCATTAATCATATGCAATCTATATATAATCTATCATTATCACAATAACTATACCAAAACAGTAAAAAACTTTCTCACCCAATAGCTAAACCAAACTCCACGACACTTCTTATGAAGGTTTTTTGCCGCACACTCACCGTACTAGTTCTCCGCAACCCGAATTCACCATTTTGGCTCTAAACTTTGCATACGACCTCAAATCTTCACAAAACATGGTCATCAACACGGAAACGCCATTCGGGACAAGTTTTTCCTAGGGCAGTTTCCTCCGAAAACGGTTGGATTCGTAGGAAATCTTCAAAAAATGCTTCAGGCTAGCGAGCTTCGTTTGCGTTTTTACGGCAGCTACCGAACTCCAAAATTCGATTTTGATATGTGCATTTCGTAGAGAAAAACGAGATCTTCAATTTTCGTTTATAGGGCCTTGGCAAGAAATGCACGAATCAAGAGTTATTAAATAAAGAAGGGTAAGGGGTGTTTTTGCAAAATGGGATTTTGGCAAAAGAGGGGTTTTTGGACAAAGTGGGACCCACGGCCGGAGGAGGAGGGGCTGCAGGCACCGCAGATGGGGGCAGGTCAGAGAATAGGGTGGTGGCAGCAGCGGTGGGGTCTGGGGAGGTGGCTAAGGGCTTGTAGAGAGGATTTCGGGTTTGTAAAGGAGGAACGAGGAGAGGATGGGGAGTGGGAAGAGGTGGCCGGTAGTCAACGACGGTGGTGGGGAGGGGGGTGCGACAGCAACATGGAGGGTATGTCACCATTTTTGAAGAAAAGTGGAAGAAAGGAGGAAGGGAGCATAATGAAGGAAGAGAAACAAAAAAATGTCTTAAGTAGAGATTTCGTCTCTCTTTCTCTATGATTTCGCGACTGCAAACTATCTCCGTTCGCCATGAAATTTCAGCATGAGATAATATATGGAATTATGAATCCAACGAATAAAGTTATGTCGAATTCTGAGTTCGTTTGACTTTCCGTTTAATTTCTCAATTAAGCTCAAATTAGCTTCAAAAATGCGATTTTAGCGTACATTTTATTCTTGGACGCCCATATACTAACTCTAAAAGTTATGAAACTTTGGATTTAACCATTATTTGATGATACGAATCCGAAAAAATAGTGTCATCGAATTCTGAGATTGTCTCAATAACATTCCATTGTAAACTGACTGTCAATTTTTGAACAAATGGGTTTGCCTCTCATGGCCACATACTGAGTCCGTTTGCGTGAAATTTGAAGTCTAGCCATGACTTATTATTCCGATTCCAACAAAACTGGTCTATCGAATTCTGATCTCGCTAGCAAAATTTCACTTTTTAAGTGATTTGTAATGTTAATATATTCCATAGTGACTATTCTAAATTTTAATTTGGACATAACTTGCTATTTATAAAACGTAATATCAATTTCTTACATTCATTAGAAAGATATGATTAATTATATTCTTGTTTCACTAAAATCTGACTTATATCGAATTCTGTATGTTCATTTAAAGTTTACAACTGAATTTTCAAACTATCGCGCCATTTCGAGCTCATTTTATATAAATTATAAATTTATATGTTCTAAATTCGTATTAAATAAATTCTAAATTGTTTATTCTCAAAACAATTCATTAAAAATTCAATTTAAAATAAATTTTAAATTGGTTCCAAAATATGGGTTGTTACAATCTCCCTCACTTAAAAAAAAATTTGTTATCGAAAAAGAAATGGAGCTAAAAGTCGTTTAACTAACCAACTCAACTTTCATTCTGTCTTCAGTTCTTCAGCTGTTTAGTTTCTAAGAACTTCTAAATTTTCCTGAAATTTGGCTAACACTTAATTTCTGAATTTTTTTTGCCATAACCTCCTTTGTACGGGTTGATCTGAACAAATTTATTGAGCTGTATTAGGCACCCAATAAATCAATATATCGCATACTAATCAAATGTGAATTATTTATGCTCAAGGGAGATGTGTAAAAAAAATCATCCCTTGACCCAGTGATGTGAATTAATCATTATTCATGTGTCGTATCTAAAACAAGAGAGACATGTATATTTTTGTCATCTTAAGACCCGTGTAGGGTTAGTTATTAAATCTTGCTTTTTTTCGTTATTAGTTATTAAGTCCATAATCAGTCCTCAGTTCAACCTATAATTCAGTCCTCGCCATACAAGCATCTTGCTCATATGGTACTCCAAACCTTGTCATATAAGCACCAAATGCTTATATGGAATATGCTATGTTGTCTTCCATATATGTTATGCGACGTGGTTTATAATTTATTGGTTACCACCTATGGTGTATGTTTAATTTCACACAAAGAAACCATCACAGCGCATCCAAATCGTTCATAGTAGTTTAATAATAATAAAATTACACAACCAACTTATAAAGGTGCACCTGTTTGTCGGGCACGCAAATTTATTTCTCTACTTAGCATCAAAATTAATAACCTGCTTAACAAATATATGTGTGTGTGTGTGTGTGTATATATATCCAATTCTAACTATATTTGCAATTCAGTTTAACTTAACTTAATTAAATTAAATGTCCTAAGTAATTAAACTGGAAATCAAACGTTAAGAAAAATAATCAATTGGTTAATTATCTTTCTAAATATATAACTTTTATATGCTCAAAAACTATTTCTAAGATTGAATTATATACATAATCATAAATACATTATTTATAAATGTTTCACTCTCAACTCATTCTAGGGCATTACTAACCCCATCTCTAATGAGTTTCTCATTCTAGGATACTACTGATCCTATCTCTAATGACTATTCATAAATAGAATGTTACTAATTCTATCTTTGATGAATTCTTTCACTCAGTTCTAATGTGTCCTGTTCTCAAGCTTTGTAAACAAAGATCTGATACCAAACTGTCATGCACCGAAATCCCCACCCGGCCTAAACTGGAAGAGAATGCGGATTATGTGAGAACACGACGCATTGGAGTACATAACAACAGAACATTTCATTGCTATTACAACAATTTACATCAGAGTACCATAATATATCAGAGTACGAATAAATATTACACAACGGAAAAATAATATAAGAGATTAATAATTTACATAGCAGTGGAAATAAAAATGTATAAATACAATGCACATCGAGAATACATCAACTAACAAAACTGAAAGAAATACATGGATACAAAGCTTTCCGAATATAACTCCAACTGTAAACCAGGATCCTATTAAATAGAAATTTACAAAACCAAAACCACTAGGTGCCCGTATGGAAAATATGGGCACCCAAAGTTTAGGCGAAAAGAACAAAGTCTGGGTCTGTCATGGGACTGGTGTGAGAACTTAAAACAACTATTAAGCTTTTACTTTAAAATAGGGTAAATCACGGGACCACGCTGTATATCATGGAACCAGTTTACTCCCGTGAATATTCTAAAATAAAACAAATTATAAACAACACAATGTTTTTTGGAGAAATGAAGCTGTTATAAGACTCAGTCCCATCACACAATGCAACGCAAGCCGGAGGATAGAGTTTTACCTTATAATAGCCAAACATACTTGGTACGTTTAAAACAAATCTTTTGATATTATTATAAGTGCATAGTGTGACAAAAAACTTCAAATATAAATGTATCAATCATAGTCGGCATAAGTACCATATATTATGTCGTCGTATAGGTTTACAACTAAAACCGTAAAATGCCGTATTGGATTCCATCTGTGAGTCGAGGGATGGGATCATCCTCACCGGTTTCGAGACACTCTAGCACATGTCTTAGGATCGCTAACTTAGCAACCATTCGGAGTGCCAGTGCTGGTCCATTCTTACTTTTATGGATTGGTTATTCCTAAACAATACGTTTTCCGGTCCTATCGGACCTCCAGAATGGTCAACATGTCGACCACTAGTCAGTATGTCGACTAGTCATGTCCGAGGCACCTCGTTATCCATCATCCACATAAGTAAAATGTATGGGCTTCATACCGTGATGTCACTCCTAGCTTGAAAGAAATGCATGTCCTCCCTACTGTCCTTCATCCCGTTTTTGAATCATACCGGGGTTTGAGGCTCGTAAATTAACGTTATACACAAAGCTATGCTATATTAAAGCCATGCTTTGATCATCATCCACAAAGCTTTGGTTTTCAACAAAATTCTTGATAATTGCATCATAGCATGTCACATTGTGAATCCATACCATACCATTGAGCTCGTACGTCTCAGAGAAGGGTGTTAAGCAAGAGAATAAATTCTCTACCACAAAACAGATATATATTTAGCAAAGATCAACGAAGATAGCGTTCAATACATTGTCAGACATACAATCCATTTACAAGTTCATTCTGGGTCTGAACGAAGCCGAGGCACCTTATTCCTCGTTCCATATGTCTAACACAGGAGAGAGGTCCTCACATATCCTGTTGATCTCCAAGTACGTTTGGACGACCACCACTTATTACCTTGTCTCGGGATTAGCGCAATCAAGACATCAGTAATCTCTCATTCGATGTGAAGATCTCTAGTCTCAACCACCGTCTTCAACCACCTCTTCATCGTCGATTTTTAATCGTCGTTACAGTTATTCAAAATGGGTTAAACTCAGTCTTTCCAAATACCTGGCGCATCTTTAAAATCATGTGATAAGTTCACAATGATAGCACACACTCATTCCAATCCAAAATATTATTTTATTCATATATTCTTGGAAATCATTTCAAAAGATTTTATAATATCCTTTCACAACTTAAACCAAATTAAGGTTTATCAACTTGTAACACCCCGTATTTTCTATGAACATAAAAGTAACAAAACAAAGTATAATTAATTTTTAAAAAGAAGAATAAGGGGAAACGGGTTACGCCATTGCGTTCATCTCGGAATTCTGCTTGAGTTAGAGTCCGAGTTTGCGTAAATCGGACTCCGTATGAAGAAGTTATGACCTTCAGAAGTTTGAGAAAATTTAAATTAATTAATACAGCTCAGTTCTAAATTCAAAATTTGAATTCAAACGCAGAACAGGGTGGGCAGGATTTTTCCCGCCCAGGGGCCAGGTCGACCAGGGGGTCGACCTACCCTATACAGGTCGACCATGGAGTCGACCTCCTCCCTACAGGTTGACCTATTTCAGATCCATGGCAGATTCTGATTTTTGTATCTGGGCTTGTTTTCTGGACAGATTCTTTAGCTCCTAAGCTACTTAAACACCCCCAAACCCCACTTTCTCTCCACTCCACCATTGTAACGCTATGTTGCCTCGATTCTAATTAAAATAAATCAATGGAATCTCTATTCTGCTGAAACCTAAGCTAGAACTAGTGCTTCTTCTTCTTCTTCCAATATGAATAGGATTAAAAGAGAGCAACTACAACCCTTTTTCTTTTAGAATCCAACCAAGGTGAGTACAGTTATTTTCAGATATGAAATTTAATTATGATCTTGACATGGTTATAAATCTGAATTTGGGATTATGCATATTCTTGTTTACCAGATCTGTTTTTCTGTGTAGATCTATCTTATTAATATTACAGTAACTATTCTGTATCTCTTCCTTCCTTCTGTTTTATAGCCAGGCTACCACGAGCCTGAGCCAAATCTCATAAGAGATTGATGCACGAATGCTAAATTTGGGAAAAATAGTGAATGACGCATAATTAGACATGACTGATTTGTGACTGATTTGAGAAAATGACATATGTTGTAATTTAAGATCTAGATCTGGGCATACTATATATGATATTCTTTGATTTAGAAGAAGGAGAATTATTGTGTATATGACTTTGGCGCAAAGATCTATATTATAATAGGATAACTATTAAATGTGAATACGCCTAAATTCGGATTTTGGATATTAGGCATACGCTGAAATCGATGACTAAAATTTGGCATAATTCGTAATTGTATATCATGATTTTGGGTTTTTGGAGAATATTCTGTACTGTGTAAATTTAACTAAAATTTGGGGCAAATGTTATATTGTGAATTATGAACATAATTTGGGCATGAAAAATTAGGCTTAATTTTATGATTAAATCTGTTAAATTGCCTAATCTGCTAAATCTATTGAAACTGAATACGGTAAATTTGGGGTATGAAAATCTGCAGACTCGATCTAAAATTGAGCAAAACAAGTTAATAGAACTTTGCATAATCTGGTGTAACTTGTAAAGAAGTTTAATTTGTTGAATTGGCATAATTAGTCTGATATTGGCATAATCTGTGAATGAATACTTTAGCTAAAAATAAGAATGATGAGACACGAGGTTAGACTCTGTTTGTGGTAGAAGCCTGCCCGGACCTAACCGGCTTAACAAGCAACCGCAAACTGTCAGTCTAATGTGAGAGGTCGTAGGCATAACTAAAAGATGTTTAGAAACAAGGTTAGGTCTGGTTTGTGGCATAAGTCTGCTTGGAATCTCCTGGCACCCCCAGCGGCCACAAGCTACCGACCTAATGTGGGAGGTCTGTGCATTAGTAATTAATTAATGCAAATCTAGGACAAATATGATGCCTAAAACGTTTTGGGTGGATAAGGTTAAATCAACTGGGCGGATGAATCTAATAAACCCGTTTCAGAAATCTGTAGCCCAATACACGGTTAGGTGAAATAATCTGTAAGTCTGTTAATCTGTATATCTGATCCGTTGGTCCGAAAACTTGTTAACTTGTATGTCTGATCTGAGAACTAGTTAATATGAACTTTGTACATCTGAAATCGGTAAGCAAGTTAATATGAAATCTGTTAGTCTAGGGACACAAGGTTAGGAGGGGTAATTACTTGTGTCATCTGTTGTGTGGAACCTATATTAGTCAGTAACCCTTTTCTGGTATCAAAACTATGACCCAACACTAGGAGGGGTCCGGGCATGCTTACTGAACAAATTGTAAGAGGTTCACTCTGATAATGGCGAGGGGTGTCGATGGCGCATTCCAACTGGGTCATGTGCGTGCATGGATCCGGTCTACTCTAAGGATGTAAGACGCCATGACATCTGTAAATAGGTTTGTGTCTATAGGTTGCCACTTTAGGGAATGATACACCCTTCTGTGGGGCCGACACAGGGTATTTATGTATTAGGGAGCCGATCGCTTGGGGTAGAATTTAGGGTACACCTAGTTCTGTTTGTTTCTGTTGGTGTACCGTCTCTTTCTGTTGGGGGTGGTAAAGGCCCATTAGGTTGGGTGGTAAAGGCCCATTATTAGCATTCTGTTTCTGTACCTTCTGTCTCTATTGGGGTGGTAAAGGCCCATTACTAGCATTCTGTTTCTATAGAGATTATTTTGTTTTTGTTTTTGTTTCAGTTTAGACATTAGGGTAACACCTAATCCTGTTATACTAAGTATTAGTGCAGAGAAGTAAGATATAGGTAAGAAGCATATTTTGGTCTATATCATTCTGTTTCTTCTTCTTAACTTAAGCATACTTGCTACTCCTGTTGCTGTAATCTCTCATCCAGTTTTATTTACATGTCATGATACTACTATCTGTTTATATGATGAAAGTTACTGGACTAGCCAGACTTTATGTCTGACCTCATAAGTTTTCACCTCTTTTTCTTTCCGTTCCCCCCCAAGGTGCTCCGGGTGGAAACATAAGAGCTTGATTCATATTCTCTCTGCTTGAAGTGCTTGAAGTATTGCTTGGCTTTGACTCTACCTTCTTATGGCAGTTTATGTTAGGGATTATGGTTTTAAAATTATGCATTTTGAAGGATTTTGGTATAAGACTGATACTTGTGTACTTGGGTTTTGGTATTGTGATTTTGAAGGATGTAACCAAACTTATTTCTATTTCTGCTGTAATAAAGTTATAAATTTTTCAAGTACTACTTTACGTAACTGTCTCGTAATATTCTGTTCTGTTTACTTATAATGCTTCATGGAAGTTAGTGCATTCCCTTTGTGAATGCCATTAACGGACATAGGGTGTTACACTTGGTATCAAAGCTGAAGGTTACCAGATTTGATAAAAAGTTTTTGAAAACTACTTTTAAAAAGATTTTAAAAAGGAAGTATTTTCAAAAGTAAAGTTTATTTTGAAAAACATAATCCCCAAAAGCCATATATCTGTCTTTCGATTCTCCGTTTTGAATATCTTCCTTTTTCTTTTCAGCATGTCTGGGGTACCCGAGATACCCGAGGGCATACCGATATCAACCTGGTTCAGAAGGTGTCTGGAGGCTAGGGCCACCACCGCAGGCCCAACAGACGTTACTCCTCCCCTAGCTGCAGCCGCTCCTCCTCTTCCTCCCCCTCCCCGCGTTGATACTTTCTCGAAGATATGCAAAGACTTTCGGGCAATGGGCGGGAAACCTTTTCACGGTCAGAGACGTTTGTTAAATCTCGAAATTGGCTTAAGGAGGTGGAAGATTTGTTTGGTATCTTCGAGATAGGAGATGGAAGGAAGGTCCAATTAGCTTCTTGGTTAATAAAGGACGAAGCCTTGTTTTGGTGGGAGGTCACGAATGCAGAGTGTCCAGTGGAGACATGGATGGATTTCAGGCATAGGTTCGAGATGAAATTTCTCTCATGAGCATAAGAGAATTTATACATGGAGAGGTTCTTGGCATTGAAGCAGGGGAATTTATCAATAAAGGAGTATGTTAATAAGTTCAATCAGTTGGCAAGATTTGGCTTAGACTTGGTGAACACACCTGAGAAGAAGGCCCTGAGATTCGTTAAAGGTTTGAATGAGCCGCTACACGGGTTGGCTATGACCCACATTCCTATGGGGGCTACCTTCGAGAAATTGGTTGACATCGCATTGATGCATGAAGAGGAAGCCAAAAGTGAGAAAAAAGAGGAAAAGCTTGAAGGACCACAGAACAAGAAAGCGTGGCCCAAAAAGAAAACACAAAAGAAGGATGAAAAGTCTGAAGATAAGAAGGAGAAAAAGTGCTTTACTTGTGGAAGCTTGACTCATCTGAACAAGGACTACAGAAAGAGGAATGGCACTTGCATCAACTGTGGTGAGATGGGACACTTCACTAGGGATTGCCCGAAGAAACGAGGGCAAGGGCAGAGGACATGACCTACTTCTGAAGGGCAGGTGAATGCTCTCATGGCTGGTGGATAGGATAGAGATAGGAAAATTTCTGTAGAAGGTTTAATTTCTTTATCTGATTATTGAGTTAAAACTCTTTTTGATTCTGGCATTTTGATTAGGTAATTGAGACTCTGCACTTTCATACTAGTCTTGTTTTTGATCCCGCTATAGCCTCAAACCCCATAAGGGTTACGACTCATCTGTTTGTGATAAGTTGGGGGTATCTGTTTTGGGCGTTAAGTTGACTATGATGCATACATTCTGGGTTTTGATAATCTGATCTGTGCCAGTAGTCTATAAGTATCTGAATATTTCTGAAAAGGATAGGGGTTTTTACTCGAAGCGTGAAGTAGATTTCCAGTTTTGACATTGTTTAATGGGAGTAATTCTCTAAGTGTCAATCTGATGTTGATTTCGGTCTTCGGGGTTGATACTTAGAGATTTATTCTCTTAACCAATGTCTAATGGGAACAAAACTTTTGTTTTAATCGTACTTGCTTCTATCACCCGGCTGTATCCTATCGATCGAGTCTTCGACCTTTAGGTAGAAACTAATGGGTGTAAACATGTGTTTGAGACATGTTATGTTTGATGGTTGCAAGTGGATGCAAGTGGTTGCTGGTGGTTTCTCGTGGATGCATATACACAGACTAGGCACTAGATCGGCTCAAAAGCACTTTCATACTGCATATGGATGTGTGCACATTTTCCAATTTTTGTGGATGCAAAATGATTGACTCATCACATGGATGTTGCATTTGGATGAATGGTTATGCACTCATATAGAAATGATGTGTATCAAATAGGGTTTCTTGTATACATAATTGGACTCACGGCACTAACATAATTCGCATTGAGGATGTCAACTGAATCAGTAGACCGCCTGATCTTTACATTAGATAAGAGACATATACACACACTTTTGCATATGTTCATACAACATTAGTAGTCTTCTAAGGACAATGGATGCTCGTGGATGATGGTTGAGTAGATGGGTGATTGGATGGTAGGACACATTCTTCTTAACTTGAAGATTTCGATGACGAAATCCTTTAAGGAGGAGAGAATGTAACACCCCGTATTTTCTATGAACATAAAAGTAACAAAAAAAAGTATAATTAATTTTTAAAAAGAAAAACTAAGGGAAACGGGTTATGCCATTGCGTTCGTCTCGAAATTTTGCTTGAGATAGAGCCCGAGTTTGCGTAAATTGGACTCCGTATGAAGAAGTTATGGCCTTCAGAAGTTTCAGAAAATTTAAATTAATTAAAACAGTTCTAAATTTAACATTCGAATTCAAACGCAGAATATGATGTGCGGGATTTTTCCCGACTAGGGGCCAAGTCGACTAGAGGGTCGACCAGGGGGTTGACCTGCCCTATACAGGTTGACCATGGGGTCGACCTCTCCCCCTACAGGTCGACCTATTTCAGATCCGAGGCAGATTCAAATTTTTGTATCTGAGCTTGTTTTCTGGACAGATTCTTTGGCTCCTAAGCTATTTAAACACCCCCAAACCCCACTTTCTCTCCACACCAAACCATTATAATGCTATGCTGCCTCAATTCTAATTAAAATAAATAAATGGCATCTCTACTCTGCTGAAGCCTAAGCTAGAACTAGTGCTTCTTCTTCTTCCAATATGAATAGGAATAAAAAAGAGCAACTACAACCCTTTTTCTTTTAGAATCCAACCAAGGTGAGTACAGTTATTTTCAGATATGAAATTTAATTATGACCTTGACATGGTTATAAATCTGAATTTGAGATTATGCATATTCTTGTTTCTCAGATCTGTTTTTCTGTGTAGATCTATCTTATTAATATTACAGTAACTATTCTGTACCTCTTCCTTCCTTCTGTTCTATAGCTAGGCTACCATGAGCCTGAGCCAAATCTCATAAGAGATTGACGCACGAACGCTAAATTTAGGGAAAATAGTAAATGATGCATAATTAGACATGTCTGATTTGAGAAAAGAACATATGTTGTAATTTAAGATCTGGATCAGGGCATACTATATATGATAGTTTGTGATTTGGAAGAAGGAGAATTATTGTGTATATGACTTAGGCGCAAAGATCTATATTATAATAGGTTAACTATTAAATGTGAATACGCCTAAATGGGGATTTTGGATATTAGGCATACGCTGAAATCAATGACTAAAATTTGGCATAATTCGTATTTGTATATCATGATTTTGGGTTTTCAGAGAATATTTTGTACTGTGTAAATTTAACTAAAATTTGGGCCAACGTTATATTGTGAATTATGAACATAATTTGGGCATGAAAAATTTGGCTTAATTTTATGATTAAATCTGTTAAATTGCCTAATCTGCTAAATCTGTTGAAACTAAATACGGTAAATTTGGGGTATGAAAATCTGTAGGCTCGATCTAAAATTGAGCAAAACAAGTTAATAGAACTTTGAATAATCTTCTGTAACTTGTAAAGAAGTTTAATTTGTTGAATTGGCATAATTAGTCTGATATTGGCATAATATGTGAATGAATACTTAGCTGAAAATAAGAATGCTGAGACACGAGGTTAGACTCTATTTGCGGTAGAAGCCTGCTCGGACCCAACCGGCTTGACCAACAACAGCAAATTGTCAGTCTAATGTGAGAGGTCGTAGGCATAACTAAAAGATGCTTAGACACGAGGTTAGGTCTGGCTTGTGGCAGAAGTCTGCCCGGAACCGCCCGGCACATCCAGCAGCCACAAGATATCAACCTAATGCGGGAGGTCTGTGCATTAGTAATTAATCAATGCAAATCTAGGATAAATATGATGTATAAAATGTGTTGGGTGGATAAGGTTAAATCAACTGGGCGGATGAATCTAGTAAACCCGTTTCGGAAATCTGTAGGCCCAATACAAGGTTAGGTGAAACAATCTGTAAGTCTGTTAATCTGTATATCTGATCCGTTAGTCTGAAAACTTGTTAACCAGTATGTCTGATCTGAGAACTAGTTAATCTGAACTTTGTAATTCTGAAGTCTGTAAGCAAGTTAATATGAAATCTGTTAGTCTGGGGATACAAGGTTAGGAGGGATAATTACTTGTGTCATCTGTTGTGTGGAACCCATATTAGTCTGTAACCCTTTTCTGGTATCAAAGTTATGACCCAACACTAGGAGGGTCCGGGCACGCTTACTGAACTAATTGTAAGAGTTTCACTCTGATAATGGCGAGGGGTGTCGATGGCGCATTCCAACCGGGTCATGTGCATGCATGGATCCGGTATACTCTAAGGATGTAAGATGCCGTGACATCTATAAATAGGTCTGTGTCTATAGGTTGCCACTTTAGGGAATGATACACCTTTCTGTGGGGCTGACACAAGGTATTTATGTATTAGGGAGTCAATCGCTTTGGGGAGAATTTAGGGTACACCTAGTTCTGTTTGTTTCTGTTGGTGTACCTTCTGTTTCTGTTGGGGGTGGTAAAGGCCCATTACTAGCATTCTGTTTCTATACCTTCTGTCTCTGTTGGGCTGGTAAAGGCCCATTACTAGCATTCTGTTTCTGTAGAGATTATTCTGTTTCCGTTTCTGTTTCAGTTTAGACATTAGGGTAACACCTAATCCTGTTATACTAAGTATTAGTGTAGAGAAGTAAGATATAGGTAAGAAGCATATCTTGGTCTATATCATTCTGTTTCTTCTGTTTAACTTAAGCATACCTGCTACTCCTGTTGCTGTAATCTCCCATCCAGTTTTATTTACATGTCATGATACTACTATCTGTTTATATGCTGAAAGTTACAGTACTCGCCAGGCTTTATGTCTGACCTCGTTTGTTTTCGCCTCTTTTTCTTTCCGTTCCCCCCCAGGTGCTCAGGCTGGAAACATAGGAGTTTGATTCATATTCTCTCTGCTTGAAGTGCTTGAAGTATTGCTTGGCTTTGACTCTACCTTTTTATGGCAGTTTATGTTGGGGGTTATGGTTTTAAAATTATGCATTCTGAAGGATTTTGGTATAAGACTGATACTTGTGTACTTGGGTTTTGGTATTATGATTTTGAAGAATGTAACCAAACTTATTTCTGTTTCTGCTGTAATAAAGTTACAAAATTTTCAAGTACTACTTTACGTAACTGTCTTGTAATATTCTGTTCTGTTTACTTATAATGCTTCATGGAAGTTAATGCATTCCCTTTGTGAATGACATTAACGGACATGGGGTGTTACGCAACTAGTCGGGATTAACGAGCCTTACCGAAGTAATTATTCATTTTATTATCCCAATCCTAACCTATTCATCCCATGGAGTAAAACTGATGGTACTCCATATTTAGCACCCATTATTTTATTGGTAAATTTAGTTACCATTTAATGTTCAAATCTAATTAAAGGTTTTATTAATGCATGGATTAAAACTGGTGGTACTCCATTTCGATCATTTCTCAAATTTGGTAAATTTAATCACTCTTTAACTTTCAATCTAATTTAAGACTCATTAAAACTCTAGATCGTTTTTAACCTTAAAAAACATTGTTTAATGATTGTTCAATCTTAGGAAATTTATCCTTTCTTTATTTGGGGTAAAGAACAAATGTCATGTAAAAACACTGTTCACAATAACCCCCAAAATCATCTTCCATTAACTTAGAATCTTCACGCAAATCTGAGCAATTTATAATCGATATAAATTTCCAATTGAGACTAATACTATACGTGGAATAGCTGTGAAGCCTCTTCAAATTCCATAAATAGTAAAAGCCTTCCTTTACAGATGTTCATTTCGATTATTATTAACTCGAATTTCATTCAATTCCAATTTAATTAAATAAACTGGAAAACTTCCTTAAATCTTAATTAACAGATTTATTCCTTTCATAACTAGGTTTAAGAATGGTATTATTGAAGATAACATTCATTACAGACCCAAAAATCCCAATTTTCATTTAATTCCAATTTATATGTTGGAAACTTCTGGTTATGACAAAACCGTTCACAAATCAATTTTGTCGTTTCTAAAAATCATTGGATTAATATTAACTGGTTCATTCGGATAAAATACTACAACAAAAACACCATATTACAACTTTAATTTTACAACGGTGATAAACGCACCGTTGTAATAAATGGGTTTTTACAACGGTGGTAAAAGCACCGTTGTAATAAATGGTTTTTTACAACGGTGGTATAAACACCGTTGTAATAAAAGCCTATCACAACTGTTATTTTTTGACTGTTGTAATATATGACTATATTATAATATTAATTATTTTCATTAAATAATTTTTAATAATTAATATTTACAACTAATTAGTAATTATTAATTAATAACCTATATATTAATATTAAATATTTAATTAAAAATACTTCAATAAATAAATAATTCATGCTAATAATTAGTAATTGACAACCAATTAGTAATTATTAATTAATAATCAATAAATACATATTAAATATTTAATTAAAAATACATCAATAAATAAATAATTCCTACTAATAATTACTAATTAACAACCAATTAGTAATTATTTAATAATAATCAATAAATAAATATTAAATATTTAATTAAAAATAATTATTTATAACTACTTCATTATTAAGTACTAGTAATTAATTAGTAAGTAATAACTAATGAGCGGTTAATAATCAATTAATTAATAATCAATAAGTAAATAACAATTAATAAATATTAAATTTATAATTAATCATGACTATTAGTAGTAATTAATATTTAGTATATAATATTTTTTTATAAGTAATCGTTGTTGAAAGTTTTTCCAAAATCTTTTGTCAAATACGATCCCTACAGAGAGGGGGTCCGGGGGGGTGGCAACCCCCAAGGTGGGGGTGCGGGGGCAACGCCCCCGCTAACGGGGTTCGACCTGCCCGGTCAGGTCGCGGGGGTCCAAGGGGCAGCGCCCCCGGCGGGGTGCGGGGCAGCGCCCCATCCGAAACGGTACATTTTGTGTACTGTTGAATTTGAATCTTACTCAAAATTTAACAACAATCGTTAATTAAGTAACAATTGTAAGTTAAAAATCAGTAGTAAATAATAATAATAATTTATAATTAACTAAAATAATAATTGAAATTAATGATAAAAACATATATTAAATAAGTAATAGCTCCGCGCTGCAGCTATTTTTAGGGACAGTTTAATAGTTCAATCCAAATTTTAAGCGGAAAATCAAAAAAAATGGCTCCAACTACTTCAAGTTTAAGCGGGAAACCGAAAAATTAGCACCGACCTACTTCGTATTTTTTTTAACCGTTGCATCCACCCATTCTTCCCCTAAATCAATATCGATCTGCCTCCAACCATTCATTTCCCCAAATCAAAAACTAAAACGCAATCGAGCTTTCCTGTCCTACAATGGTGACTAGGGTTTCCGCCGCCCCATTCTCTTCCTCATTTTTCGCTCTTCTGCTCTTCTTTTCCTCGTCGTATCCCTTCCTCTTGTCCCCTCTCTTCTCCGTCCTCTAGCCCTAGCTTTCATCGTCGTGGGTAGGAGCTCTCCTTTCTTCCTCTATCTCTACTTAATCGGCCGCCTCTTTTCTGGTTTTCTCCTCTTAGTCGATCTGTTTTGTGGATCTGTTTTGGATTTGCTGAATACGGTAAGTTTTGGATTTGCTATTTCCCACCTTAAAAGTTTTTGGGGGAACGCACGTCTTGGCCTTGTTCGTAGCTCACTAATCCTCTTTCAGATCTCGCAGTTACTATATGCTGTGGATTAAACTTATTCCAGTGTGCCAGATGTTGTCAATATCTTCATTGTACTGGAGCATCACTATTGGAATTTAAGGTATTGTGACTGTGGTGGCTTTTGTTGGTTTGTTTGTTTGACTTGGTTGGAACTTGGATATGTCATTTGTGCTGTGAGTGTTTTGACTTGGGTGTTAGTGTGGTCGTTCGTGAGTTGTCTGTGCTTTGGTTAGCTTTAGGATTTGTTGGTATTGCTCGGTGGTTTTGGGTTGTTGGTCGGTTGTGCTTTGTCGGAGTTCTTATTGATTGTCTTTGAAGTGTTAAATTGTGTTAAATTGTTTCGATTTCATATTAGTCTTTGAAGTGTTAATATGTTTGTCTAGAACTATGTACCTCACTCTTAGTGAATAATACACTTAGAAATAGATGGTTGCCAATTTTCCTTATCCTTATGTTCTTCATTGGTCCAAGTAACTAGCTTATTTGTTTTGCGTAAATGCACTATTGTTGACAATTTATAATTGTTACACATAACTCTTATGTCTGTATATTGGAATAGATAACGTTATCTAGGCCCGATAATTCTCCTTTGATCCCACTTTGGATTAGGAGTTGCAAAGATGTTAGTAGCATGCATCTAAGTATTGACAGGATTTCATTTGATTTTGATTCATGCTTATGATTAAATTAAATTTTGCTACCAACAAGTTTTAGCTGATGGAATATCCAGTTTTCAATATCTGATACCACTAATTCACTATCAAACGATATGTTGGGTTAGTAAATGTGTATAATATAGATCATGGTTCAGCTGAATAATTTGTGGGAACCATGTCAGACCATATTTTTAGCCGAAATTGCTGAAATAAAACGTTGATATCTATGCTTTATTGGTGCCATCTGTTGTTATTAATATGCGACTAATGCAAGGCAAAATGTTTTTTCTAATAGATACTCGAGTGGGAGTTAGCATGGAAAAAAGTATGAAAATTTCATTGGTTTGGCTGAAGAATCCAAGATCAAGTAAGGTTTCTACCTCAGAAATAAGGTTTTGCATGCTATTTTTTTTCATAGTTCTGGGTAAAGTAGCAGTTTTTAGGCTATGTCTGTCCGGGAAGATATATAATTCTGTCCACAAAACCGATAAAAATATATATATATATGTGTGTGTGTGTGTGTGTGCGCGCGCATGCATATATATATAAATATGTATGTGTATATATATATATTGATTTTTTTTCGACACAAAAATAAATGAAATGCAAAATATATATGCATTTGGGCATCACTGTACTCATGAATGAATGACACAGAGTAATAAGGATATTTGACGATGAGCATGATGTTGAAATGGATGATCGATTGGGGATGCTGGAGCGTAAAGACTTGGTGTATGTCAGTGTGTATGTATATTTATACGAAAGTGTGTATGTAACTGAGTGTATTGAGTGATCAGTTTGTAGTGAGGAATGTATGTATTGTTATGACTGTATTATGTAAAAGTGAGTTGTACGATAGTGGATCAGAAAGTTGTACTAATTCAAATATTGAAATAAAATATTTAATTGATTATTTCAGATCAGTGTAGTTTCATTTTATTCAATATAATTATTTATTTTTATATGAAATGTAATGTATAACGAAACAAAAATCATATTGTTATAATTAATTGTAGTAGGAATTACTACAACGGTGGAAAAAAGTTGTAATATATATTACTACAACGGTGGATAAAAGTTGTAAAATATACATATTACAACGGTGTTGCAACAGTTGTAAAATGTATACTACAACGGTTGTAAAATATACATATTACAACAGTTGTAAAATATACATATTATTTCTGAATTATTACAACTTCTTAATACACGACGGTTTGCCCACCGTTGTAAAATGTATATTACAACGGTGTTCCACCGTTGTAATAGGGTCATTTTGTTATAGTGAAAATATCTTTTATCTTTTCAAACTTGGAGTATTTCATCCAAAATCTTTCCAAACCGTTTATTATGATTTTTCCATAATTTTAATAATTTTATTAAGGCCCTTACAGTCGATTTCCAATATTGGCCACCGAAGTACATATTTAGCGACCATTTCCAAACTTGATTTGGATTTATTTTAAAATCTAACCTTTCAAATTTAAACCTCTTATATTCATTGGAAAGATCTTTCCGATACGAACCCAATGATTTCGTTTTTAGGAGAATCCGACGGTCAGATCTTCTGTTATGCCAATTCGAACTTAATGGCTGAAATTCGCAAATGGTAGCTACGTGACACGTTCTATTTAAACTATTTGAATATATATAATATATTTCATTGATTTTCATTCAAAACGTCTTTTATTAAATGTTTATAGATTTTTTTAAAACGATTTCAATTCCATTTCAATTTTAAATTAAAATTGAAAATTGCATTTCATTATGATCTCAACATGATAATATTTTCAAAATGTCAGATTTTGAAATTCAATCTTCTCGATGTTCATTTTTAAAAATGGATAAAATCGATATAAAAATCCATTCAAGTTAAAATAGCGTTTATATAATTAACTCGACTACATATTTTTATATTTTCGTTTCCATCCAAAATTCGACATAAAAATCAAACTTTTAATCTTCACCAAATATTCTATTATGAAAATATATATTCATATTTATTCCGGATTGAAAAAATATTCAACCAATATTCATATAACTAAATTTATATGGATTACATTCATCATATACATCCAAAAATAGTTGTAAACAATTATCAACATCCAAAATGACATCCAATGTGCATTTTATTTTCATATAAGCTTCAATCAAATAGTTGACGCTTATACAAACCTGTCAATCAACCGATTAACTGTAATTTCACACAAGCATGAAATGTGAGTCAAATATCATCCCATGACTCGTGTGGGGTTTCCAACCAACATCATTCAATTTAAATAGATTACTGATTCATGAATTTAATCATTTCTAATTCAATTCGAATAATTTTTCAAACTAACTAATTTTCACTGTTCAAATTACAAATGGATGTTTATATCCAATTTCAACTACCATAATAATATTAACATTATAATTAAATTGTCAAATATTTTGAATTCACAATCACAATCATAATAAAAAAATCAACAATTCATCCATGGGTTTGGAAAAATCTATGATGTGAGATACCAGGCAACGTATAACATTCATGATATAATAACATAAAATAATAACTGAGTGAGGAAGTTCTCACATTTCTTTAATCACTTTTATTTTCTAAGTGACTTAATGTTAACGAAATGTTTCGTCAACACCGGAAATGGGTCAATGGGGTAGATCTTAAAGAAAAATCAGGTGGGTTGCTTCTCTTTCCTGTTCGACTTTAGTGATGGATTGGGAAGCTAAGGCTATTAGGTATACGCTTATTATGATCTACTAGGTTGGATCTAGGGTCAACGAATGGAATTCGGTCGCCATTCAGGGGTGTGATGTGAGTAAACCTGAGCTCCTCTACAAAATGGATAATAGATCGCGATGATGACAATTAAAGAAATAAATGTGCACGTTTACAGAGCAATTTAATCAAGAACTTCTCCCTTTATTAAGCTTTTACTGAGAATACATGGATGTTGTAGAGAAAGAATTCTCCATTGATGATTTTCTAAGTTATTTCTACGGATACAAAAGTAAGAAAGAGTCCCCCCTAATGTGGCATCCAGGGCCTTATTTATAGTGTTTCAGGACTCCCTTCATCGATGGGCTGGTGGGCTCGCAGGGATCCTTGTCGGTCGCTTCATTCTTGGCTTCGGGTGCTAGATCTTAGGCCGCTTTCGGTGCATTGGTCAAGGTCCCTAAACGATACTTGAATCTCTGAAAGTGACTCGTGAATGTAGGCTTGCGGATATGAGCTTGCAGATGTAGGCTTCCGGCTTTATCGTGAATACATGGAAGGACTGGGCCTCGCGGCGTATGTTAATATCTGCTTGTTTGAAACCGCCACCGGTTTCGGTACTAAGTGAATTAGTACGGGTAGCCTGTGTATCCACTTGGGCCTCCGTTGACCTTTCAGTGGGTTTCCGTGGTAGCCTGGATTCCTAAGGGACGGCTTCCGACACTACTCCTGTTATTTGTGACTTCATCCTTTGGGTGTCCATGCGGTAGGTGCTCCGGGGGGTTGGTTCCGGGTCGCCCTCGTGATCCTTTGGTTTAGTGCTTCTAATGCTTTCGCCTTTGGATGTATCGGTGTATGGATATGTTATTACTGAAGAGTCCTCTCGGACTTTGTCTGTCAGGTTTTTCACCTCTGATTTCTTCAGTTATAGATCAGAGTGGTTCTTTATGCGGAGCCTTTCGTTTGGTCGATACTGTCGAGAGAGTCATGTCGGACTGACTATGGCAAAGGGGTCCTGTCAGTTTTGCTCTCTAATCCTTCTCGAATTTCTCCTTTAGGAGGAATAAAAGGTTGCGGTTGATACGGTCTTTCGGATTATGCCTTCCCGCTCTTTTTCTTTACATTGTTAGGCCCCACTTTCTATTGAGCCTTCTGCGAACTTTCGGTCATCCGATATCCCTTCCCTGTCATCTTTCTTCAATGTTGATTTTGTTAGTAACATTTGCCCCCCTAGTGAAGGGGTGTTTTCGAATTTTCAAGTCAAGCTTTTGTCTTTTCTTTGAAGTGTTACCTTTGTGTCTTCTTTCTTCCCTCGATCGGGAGCGTTGATTGTTCCCCTTTTGATTGATCTGGATTGCCTATGTATTCTGAATACAAAGCGCACTCTCCTTCCTTTTACTCTCGTATAGTAGCCTTACTTTTCTTGTATGGATCTCACCTATTGATTCCTTCTTAGGTGAACAATTGGGAGGTAAGATAGATCTTTTTCTCCCTCCTTCTTCTCCCTTTTCCTGCATAGCATTTTACCAAAGAAAAATTACCGTTCTTCTAAATTTGTTGCATTATATTCCTAAGATTTCTGCTTTAACTGGCTGTAATTATAGAGGTGGATAACTCAACATACTGACATCAGTTTCCTTAGCTAGGGTTATTGTCTTATAGGATGACGAAATTTCAAATCGTTCGTATGCCCATGTGGTATTTGTATATAACTATCACAACATGCTGACATCAGTTTTCTTAGCTAGGGTTATTGTCTTATAGGATGACGAAATTTCAAATTGTTTGTATGCCCATGTGGTATTTGTATATAACTATCAAAGAAAAAATAGATTGAACTACATATCTATGTTACAGTATCACCTGGCAGGGACATGTGTGAGATTACACAAATTGGCGATTTTATTCTGGATGAATCTGGGCTTTGTTTGACAGAGGAAGGTTTTGGGATGAGAGAAATCCAAGTGAGCGATGCTTTAAGTGAGATCCCAGGCATCTTTGACCAGCACTCTGGTTAGTTGCCCTCAAAATTTCTTCCCGGGTATGTCTCTTCTTCTTTGGGACGGAGCCTTCTAGAACAAACTCTTCATTCTTGTTCTATGTTTCTTGAAGATAGCTTATTCTCACCCCTCATGGCCTTTTCTTCCCCTAATCCCCTGCCTCAGAAAAGATTTGCTCCAGGTTTCGACAGCGATTCCTTCCGATATAACAAAAGAGTAAATTCTGCTTCCCGTCCTTCTAAAGGTGAAATTGTTGCGTCGTCCCGTCGATGGCTATTACATATCCCTCTTGTACCTCCTTGGAAGTTCTCACAATGTCTGTCCTTCCTCTGTAGAGACTACTGGAAGTGATTTCATTGCTGGTCTTCTAAGATCTGATTTTCAGGAAAGTCTGGATTTTAAGAGAGTGTGAACCCTTCCTTTCTTCTCATTATCTGTGTAACCACATTGGTCCCTCATTTCAGGCTTTAGACTTTGATACAATTGTAGGATCTGCTTTATCATCTATCAATGTCTCTGATATTCAGAAACTTGCTTCTGAAGGATGGTTTGAGTTTTATCTCAACTTTGTTAAACGATAATTCTTGGTTCGCATCTCTGTCCCCTCATAGCTTTTTGTTCATCTTATTGATGTAAGGACTAACACTGCATCACTCTTGGCTCACTCCCCCTTTTTTAGATAGCCAAGGATTGGTATGTTACCAGACCTGTAGTCGCCTCTACTCTAGGATAAAGAGGATGTAACACCCCGTAATTCTGTAACACTAGGATTCACAAATCAAGGCAGAATTAAATTTTAAAATCAAAATCAAGGGAAACGGGTTACGCCATTGCGTTCGTCTCGAAATTCTGCTTGAAAATGAGTCTGAGTTTGCAAGAATCGGAGTCCGTATGAGGGAGATATGACCCTCCGAAGTTTCAGGAATTTTCAGAATCGAAAACAGTTCGAAATTTGAATTCAAACCCAGAAGCGGGTTGGGCGGGAAATTTCCCGTCTAGGACCTAGGTCGACTGGGAAGTCGACTGGGTAGTCGACCCCCGGACAGGGTCGACTGGGGAGTCGACTGGGTAGTCGACGCCCCCGACCAGGTCGACTGGGTAGTCGACCTGGGGGTCGACCTGCCCTCGAAATCTAGTTTTTGACTATGAACATTGCCTATGACTATGAACATTGCCTATGACTAGTTTTTGCCTATGACTATGAACATTGCCTATGACTGTGACTCATGACTATGAGAATTATTTCCTTTGACTATGAACACAAGCCTATGCCTTTGATTAGGAAACATAAACTATTGCCTACGACATAACAAGGACAACTGTGACTAAAACACCTATGATTCATGACTAGGAAAGTGTTGCTTAAGTTTTGTGACTGTGAAATTGGGTTTAAACCTGATTATCTATTCTGTTTATTCTTGATTTTCTTTGGTTTTTGATCTTGGGAATTTACCTATTAAGTTAGGTCTACCCATGTTCTTGAACCTACATCGTTATTCAACCCTTTTTATGTCATAACATTTTCAGATCTATAGGCCTTTGATGTTTTAGATCAATTTATTTCAGTGTAATTCGTTAGGCCTGTAATTAGTAAATCATCATTTTATGCCAGTTATTATGTCTATTTTTTTTCATAGCATCTTTGGTTCATTCCCTTTTTATCTATGAATCTAGATTTTTCTATAATCTAGATTGAATCATGATTATACGAACGATGGGAATACGATTTGGGCAAAATATGAAATCTACTAAAACGTAGTTATAAACTTGGAAATTGGCATAAATTGGGAACATGTATTATGGCATGTTTATAAAAATGCAAATTGGATAAATTTGATTTGAATATAGTATTGACTTGTAAATCTAGCATTTACATGAATTGTGAACTAGAATAATAAGTCTAGTTTGACATGAGCTGTAATTAGAATGTTAAATCAGAATGGGATTAGCTAATTTGGCATAATAAGTATATTGGTATAAATTTGAAATTTGCCATAGTTGTGAGTAAATGTCATGTTTAGAAAAATCATGGTTAGTGACTCTTAATTTGGTATAGTATACATACCAAAAAGCATAAATATGATATAGAGGGGAAAATGGGCCATAATAATAAATGTTGACAATTTACATTAAAAGAGTAATTAGGAAATAAGTAAATTAGGAATAATTTACTTATAGAATTTTTCCTAAATGAGAAAATGTAAATTTAGACAAATTAAAGGTTTATTAACGACATCTCTTTTAATAATACACCAGAAAGTTCTAGGGTGACAGAGAGGATAGTGTCTAGACTTGGGTTTGGAAAATACAAGTTTCCTGCTCTCCCTGGCTATCCCTAACTGATCCGACGGACGGGATGGTTACTTTCAAAACCTGATTTGAAAATTAATCAAAACCCTTTGAACTTAGAAAACACGAATATGCCTAACCCGAGGTTAGACTGAGTTGCGATGTAAACCTGCCCGGAACCAACCGGCACATCCAGTAATCGCAACAATATCTGTCTAATGTGAGTGGTCGCGGCTTTAATTTATTTAGTTAAAGCTAGGACAAGAATGGTAGGGTTAAGTTAATTAAGACACTTAACCAATTCAACATGGTAACCAAACCGATGGGTGGGGTTAGGTTCATACTGACACTTAACACAGTTAAGCTAGAATGGGAGGGTTAAGTTCATAAGAACACTTAACCAACTTAACACAGTTAAGCTAGAATGGGAGAGTTAAGTCCATAGGGACACTTAACCAAACTTAATATGGTAACAAGACAAGATTTGTAAGGGTTAAGTAACTAAGAAAACACTTAGCCAAATTAACATGTTAACTAGACTAGAGGTTGGGGTTAAGTAAAATTTAATACACTTAGCCAATTTGATATGTTAGCTGGACTGGACCGTAGGGTTAAGTAAACTTGAACACTTAACCATCAGATTGTGATAAATGAATAGGGTTAAGTCTAAAACATGAAGGGATAATACTTAACCATTAATAAAATGTTAGTTAAAACAGATGGGCAAGGTTAAGTTAAAAAGAAACACTTAACCAATACAGGATGAATGAATAGGGTTAAGTAATAAGAAATACTTAACCAATATAACTTGGTTTGTGGTAGGGTTAAGTCAACATGAATTACTGATAACACTTAACCAATTTAACATGATAAATGAAGAGGGTTAAGTTAGCTTGAATTGACTAATGACACTTAACCAATCCAAATTGACGAGAAAGAGAACTAAGTAGTAAACCTTAGTTAAAAGGAGCTAAGTAGTAAACCTTAGTTAAGAAAACAACGATTCTGGAAACTAAGTGGTAAACCTTAGTTAGCAAAACTAAGTAGTAATTCTTAGTATAACACGGGAAGGAGCGAACGTCCGTCTGATTTAAAAAGAAGGCTCCAACGAATTGGGTTACGAAGCCCGAGGCTTCGAGGGGACGTGAGGGTACTCTTGGTATCCCTCTGTGAGGCTGCAGATGATCCTCCTGGGCTCACAGAGGTTAAGGTCTGCGTTAGAAGAACCAGGGGTATGCCTTGGTTGCAATATATGGCAGCCTAAAGATTAGGATGGACCAGCGTGTTTCGGCGAGAAACCGGTGGCCCTGTGATAGCAACCCGTCGTCTACCATCCATCTTGAGTCAATCGAGATACGTGAAGCGGAAAGGAGGAGAACTCCAAAAGACCATATACTTGCTATCTAGTTATGGGTGAGGATGGCCATAGGTTAGTGGGGCATAGGGGGCCTGCGTATAGTTCTCATTTTTCAAGGTATGCCTTTCATTAGTTGAGGGAGGGGTCGAGTGGGACCATAGCCACTGGAATAAAAACAGACCTTAGCATCTGCATCGGCAGATATCTGAAAGCTCCTGACCGAGTTCTGTGTTTCTTGATTTGCCCTGCCACAGGACTCAGGCCGCACATTACAGGACATGTGCATCTAGACAAGCGATAACGATTCGCGATACATGCGTGGGGAAGTCTAGGAACATATATCACTCTAGGTAGTATGTCCTAGACTTGGGGGCATCGTTCGACAGGTAGCATAATCCCTAGTTGGACTAGGTGGCATAAACCCTGAATCCGAGAAGCGTTCAGCAGATAGCGTTAACTCTAGTTGAATCTAAAAAGCACTTGATAGAAAACCCTAGATTAGATCTAGGTAATAAATAATAAATGTATGCCTGAAGGCAATGGAAAAATACAGGGATTGGGATCACGTTATCGTTACTAGTTGTGACACTAGTTAGGTGGTCCAGAGATATAGAATCCAGTATAACAAGGAAATAGCGAAGCGGCGAAAGTATTAGAGCATATCCAGTTTATCTTGTCTTAGCATATCTTGTGTTAATCTTGTCTAATCTTGCTGATCCTATCATCATGGTGTTATCTTGTATTCAGTTAATTCATGTCCTTTTGTTTTTCCATGTTCACATGCTAGAAGTAACTGAACTTACTCAGGCTTTATGTCTGACTCTGTTTTTCTTTCGTCTTCTTTTCTTCCGTCCCCCCCCCCCCCCAAGGTGGTAAAGGAGGGAATAGTATAACTCAGGTTAAGTTGGACTGTCACTCTTTCCCAGCTTGAAGATTTGTCGAAGTTTTTCTTGGATTCTCTTTTCAGATGCTATGGCTGGCTCTTGCTACAATTGGGGAATATAAATGTTGTTTTATGCTTCTTTATTTTGTAAGACAGATGATACTCTGATATTATAAAGAAATCGTTGTACAAACTATTTTATCAATAAGGCAAAGTTTTATTTTCCGCTGTTTTATTTTTTGTCTGTCTTGTAATTCATCTGCATCTTTTACCTTAAAATTCTCCACAGAACTTAGTGCATTCCCTTTGTGAGTGACACTAACAGATGTGGGGTGTTACAGAGGAGCTTCAGAGGGAGAAAGCCGTGTTGGAGTCTAAATTCACGATCTATCCTTGGAGAAGAGTAAAAATGAAGAGGTTCGTGGTCAGTTGATGGAGTCTCTTAAGAGGGAAAGTGTTGTCAACAGTTCCTTGAATGCCAAAGTTTTGGCCCTTAAGCGTGAACGGTCAGATATGATGATGCAGCACGCGGGGTGACTGCAAACAAGGGAAGCAACTCTTTCTGATGCCAAGCGAATAATTCACGAAACTCGAAATCAGATTTCTCTCCTGAAAATGCATTTTCCAAATATGATGTCTGACTGTTATGAGAAGGTTCTCCTCTAAGTTTACCTTGATAACCATGACAACTTTCCTGATATGGGCTTCCCTTCTCTTCCTCCATCCATTTGGAAAAAAATCTCGAGTGGTACTATTGCCTTAAATAAAGGTACTAGGGATTTGGACAGAGGGAAAGCGAAGGTTGAGGATCTTCTGTTTGTTGAAAAGATGTTCGGCTACCCATCACTCGGGGATAGTGAAAATTCGATCTTGCATAAAGAATTCGATAATCTTGACAGTTCGTATGGGGATGATGGTCTGGCATAGGGGGTAAATCTTTCGGAGCTCGGCGAGAGAGAGAAAGCGGTGCATGTAGGTTCCCCTATTCTCTAGGTATAAATTCCATCCGCTTGATTCTTTCTTTACCTGTATTAATTGAATTTTGATGGCTTGTTCTCGCGGAGCTTGGAATGATGTCCATGTTGCTCACTTCTCCTCTTTTATTTTTATCTTTAAGGGTGATCTTCGTTCTCTTTCTAAGCTGAAGAGGGAATTTCTCACAAAGCCCCCTTTTGGATCCGGCAAAGAACAATTCTTGAAAGAACTCAAAAATATTTATCTGAAGTATCCTCAGTTATCTTTCAACTTCTTAGGGAACGGTAAGGAGATAATGTTATAGAAACCTAGAACTCATCATGCAAAGTTAATATGTAACATTGAGGAAAAGAGTATTGGGGGAAGATGATTTGTTATATCTATATGTTTCTTGACAATAGTGTGTGTGAATGTGAATTGTATTTGTTTTTACCTCTCTTTTTTTGTGTTGTGTGCTTTTCCTGGGTTTGAAATATTATTATAAAAGACAGCTTATCTACTTATTTAAACAGGACGATTTACCTGAAGACACTTCCTCTCCTGTAGATAGAGGTGCATTGATTCCCTTGAGTTTGGGAGTTTTGTCACGAACTTCTCCTACCACTGTAGGTGGCGGATGTACCCCATCTGGGAAACGATTGGCGAAATGTTTGGCCGAACAATTATGTGTGTTGGAGACTCAAATAAGGAAAAAAGATAAAGACATCCTCGAGGCAAAGAGGAGTACAGAAATGAATCCTACTATCGATTTCCATGTACAAAGGGATGAGTTGCAGCGCCAGGTTAGGGACATAGAGGCAAGGTGCAAAGATGTACTAGTGAAATGCAAAGAATGGGAGACTGTATTTGGATGTTCTCTTGGGGTCTCTGTCTCTAACGAGTCGTGGGTCTTGACGGAATGCGTCTCTTTAGAATTTGAGATTGGGGATCACCCCCGGGACAGATCACCCCTTTGCTAGCAGTTGGTACAGACGGGTTAAGGCGAGCGTAAAAAGCCTTTATGACAGGAAGGAGGTTGAGAGAAGTTCTCGTTGTGCTGACTTTTATACCTCCAAACTTAAGAATTTATGACGGGAGAAACAATTCTTATGTGGAGATGCTTTCGATCTGAGGAAGGAAAAAAAAATCTCTGTGCGAAGGGCAAGGTTTTCAATCAAGCTTTAAAGTGGCAACCTAAACCCTCGGATGACCCTGGCGTAGTGACGGAAAAGATGCAAAAGGTCGACGAGCTTTTGCGTGCCACGTTTCATCATTCTTCCACTTCCTCCTGGTCCCATGGATAGAATGCATCCTATCGGAAGTTGGTTTTTCGCTCATACGGGAGTTATTGTGTCGGAGCGTGCGCTTTTCTCTTTTCTTTTTCCTTAGGAACGTTTTTGTTTTCTCAAGTTTTCCATAAGTGTAACACCCCACCTCCATTAAGGTCACTCACAAAGGGAATGCCTTAACTTTGGTGGAGCGTTTTAGTAGATAGAACAGAAATTTACAAGACAGATAAACAATACTTGAGAAATTATAACTTTATTACAGCGGAAAACAGAAATCAGTTTGGTTACATCTTTACCAAAAACTCAAGTACATAAATATCAGTCTTGTTCAGAAAATCATCAGAGTACAAAACTTTAAAATCATAATCCCCACAGAACAAAAGCTATAAAGAGCCAAGCCATACTTTAAGCACTTCAAGCAGAAGGAATCCGAATCAAGCTAAAGTATTCCCTCCTTTGAAAACCTTGGGGGGGGGGGGGGAACGGAAGAAAAAGGGGCGAAAACAAGATAGGTCAGACATAAAGTCTGGCCAGTCCAGTGAGTTTCAGCATATGAACATATGATAATAATAATGACATTAAAATAAAACTGGATGCGAGATAACAGTAACAGGAGTAGCAGATATACTTAGGTTAAACAGAAAAAGAACAGAATGATGTAAGCTTTTGCTTTTCACTTCTCTACACTAATACTAGTATAACAGGATTAGGTGTCACCCTAATGTCTAAACTGAAGCAAAAACAGTAACAAAATAATTTCCACAGAAACAGAAAGAAACAAACAGAAGCAAAATGCTGATAATGGGCCTTTACCACCCGAACAGAAACAGACAGAAACAGAATATTAATAATGGGCCTTTACCACCCGAACAGAAACAGTCAGATTAATCCCTACGGAAACATAATGTAGAATTAGGTGTACACTAGTAAATGGGCCTTTACCTCCCGAACAGATGGTACCACGCAGACAGGTGTTGCCACCCAACAGAAACAGACGGTACCAACAGAAACAGACATAACTAAGTGTACCCTAAAACCCTACCCCAGGCGATCGGCTCCCTAATACATAAATACCTTGTGTCGGCTCCACAATAGGGTGTATAACTCCCTAAAGTGACAACCAATTGGCACAGGCCTATTTACAGATGTCACGGCGTCTTACATCCTCAGAGGCAGACCGAGATCCATGCACGCACATGACCCGTTTGGAACGCACCATCAACACCCCTCGCCATTATCAGAATGAACAACTTATAATTAGTTCAGTAAGCGTGCCCGGACCCTACTTACTGCTGGGTCAAAGTTTGATACCAGAAAGGGTTACTGACTAATATGGGTCCCAAACAACAGATGACACAAGTAATTCCCCTCCTAACCTTGTGTCCTCAGACTAACAGATTTCAGATTAATTTGTTTACAAGTTCAGACATAAAGATTTCGGATCAACTAGTTCACAGATCAGACAAGTTTTAAGACTAACGGACCAGATATACGGAATTAACAGATTACAGATTAACCGGTTACAGATTAACAGACTTACAGATTAGCCGATTACAGATTAACAGACCTACAGATTGTCTAACTTTGTATTGGGCCTACAGATTCATGAAATGGGTTTATTAATTTCACCAGTCTAGTTGGTTTAACCCTATCCACCCAACACGTTTTTGATATCATATTTATCCCATATTTTCATTAATTAAATATTAATGCCCAGACCTCTCACATTAGACTGACCGTTTGCAGCTACTGGTTAGGCCGGTTGGTTCCGGGCAGGTTTCTGCCACAAACTGAGTCTAACCTCGGGTTTCAAGCATGTTATGACTAACTTCTCACATTAGAACCTATTGTTTGCGGCCACTGGATGTGCCGGGCGGTTCCGGGCAGAATTACGCCGCAAACTCATTCTAACCTCGAGTTAGCCATGTTTATCTTTGCGGCCAATTAATTAATAATTAACCATTTTTGCCCATGCCTAATATACAGCCAATTCAGATTATTTCAATAACAGACTAAATATATCAACTCAACAGATATGGCAGATAACAGATTTCGCAAATTAGGCGACTTAACGGGTTTAGCAGATTAAACAATTTAGCAGATTTAGCATATATCAGATTAGGCATTTTCAGTAGACTTAGCAGATGACAGATTTAGCAGACGAACAGATCTAGCAGGTTAGGCAATATAACAGAACTAGCAGATTTGGCAATATAACATAACTAGCAGATTAGGCAATATAACAGAACTAGCAGATTAGGCAATATAACAGAACTAGCAGATTAGGCAATATAACAGAACTAGCAGATTAGGCAATATAACGGATTTAATCATTCATTAAAGTTTCATCAACATATCTTGCCTAATTGTAAATTTGGCCTATGTTTGCATGCCTAAATAGTTGTCATGATTCACAATATGATCATATATCCCGCGTTTGCATTGAATTTACATGGCACAGATTATGGTCATAATTTACCATATAACACATGTCCCAATTTAGTTGAACTTTCCTAATACAAGAGATTCACATATAAATTATACCAAATATAGCCATCAATCTCAATGCATGTCATATATTCAAAAATCTCCCACTTAAGTATTATTCACATTTAATAGTTATCAAATCTTAATATAAACCTTCACACCTAAGTCATATTCTCTTTTTATCCCAAATCATGAATTGTTATATAAACAATATGCCCAACAATCTAGAACTTTAAATTATAACAGATCTTAATTCAAAATATGCGTTATGTCAAAGCCTCAAGTCATATGTTAACATACAATGGTTCATCTTCTTCCAATTCACAAAATATGCATAGATCTTAATCTAGTTTACAACCTATGTCCTTTTTCTTAAATCAGTCACAGATTAGCCATATCCCATTTAGGCCATCATTCATTATTTGTCCCAAAGTTTAACGTTCGTGCGTTAATCTCTTATGAGATTTGGCGCAGGCTCGTGGTAGCCTGGCAATAGAACAGAAAGAAGAAAGAGATGCAGAATAAAATAGATCAGAACAGAACAGACATAACCTCAAATTCAGATTAACAGTTCATGTCACAATCATAATTAACGTTTATAGTGGAAAATAACCGTACTTGCCTTGATTGGATTAAAGAAGAAGAGTTGTAGTTGTTCTCTTTTAATTTTAATCAATTTGGAAGAAGATGCTTTAGTCCTAGTTCCAGTTCAGATTTCAGCAGAGTCGCGATGCCATTTATATTAGAACAGAGGCAGAGCATAGGTAGAATAAAATGGTGTAGAGAGAATGAGGATAGGGGGCTGTTTATATAGGTTTAGAGTCATGAATCTGGTCAGAAAATCGGCCAAAAACATCAGAATGCATCAGGTTCAGAAAGTGGGTTTCTGGAGCAGGTCGACCCCCAGGTCGACACTATGGTCGACCTGGTCCTGGGGAGGTCGACTACCCAGTCGACCACCCAGTCGACCTGGGTCCTGGGCGGGAAATTTCCCGCCCATCCCGCTTCTTGGTTTGAATTCGAATTCGAATTTCGAGCTGTTTTCGATTCTGAAATTCTCTGAAACTTCGGAGGGCCATATCTCCCTCATACGGACTCCGTTTCTCGAAAACTCGGACTCATTTGCAAGCAGAATTTCGAGACGAACGCAATGGCGCAACCCATTTCCATTGATTCTAATTTTAAAAATTAATTATTCTCTGATTTTGTTACTTATACGATCACAGAAAATTCGGGGTGTTACATTCTCCCCTCCTTAAAGGATTTCGTCTCCGAAATCTTCAAGTTGAGAAGAATGTGTCCTACCATCCAGTCATCCATCTACTCAACCATTCAATCACGGGCATCCATTGTCCTTAGACAATTTCTAATGTCGTATGAACATATGCAAAAGTGTGTGTATATGTTCCTTATCTAATGCAAAGATCAGGCGATCCACTGATTCAGTTGACCTCCTTAATGCGAACTATGTCAGTGTCATGAGTCCAACATGTATGCAATCTTCCTATTTGATACATATTATTTCTAAATGTGTGCGCAACCATTCATCCAAATGCAACATCCATGTGATGATTCAACCATTTTGCATCCACAAAAATTGAAAATGCTCACACATCCATATGTAGTATGAGAGTGTTTTCGAGCCGATCTAGTGCCTAGTGTGTGTATATGCATCCACGAGCAACCTCTAGCAACCACTTGCATCCACTTGCAACTATCAAACATAACATGTCCCAAACACATGTTTACATCCATAGGATTCCTATCTATAGGTCGAAGACTCGATCGATAGGATACAGTCGAATGATGGAAGCGAGTACAGATAAAACAGAAACTTGGTTTCCATTAGACCTTGGTTGAGAGACAGATTCCCTAAGTATCTGCCCCGAAGACCGAGATCAACATCAGATTGATGCCCAGAGGATTACCCTCTTTAGACAATGTCAAAACTGGAAATCTTAACCTTTTCAGAATTATCCAGATGCTTACAGACTACTTGTGCAGATCAGATTACCGAATGATTCTTAGAAAACTAAGCATGATAAAACCCAGAATGTATGCGTACTTCTTGACGCCTAACACAGATATCTCTCAAACCCCAATCCATCACAAGCAGATGAGTCATAACCCTTATGGGTTTGAGCCTACAGTGGAATCAGAAACAATACTAGTATTAAAGTGCAGAGTATCGGTTACAGAATCAAAATGCCAGAATCAGAAAGAGTTTCAACTCAACAATCAGATAAAGAAATTAAACCTCCTATAGAAAGTTTTCCTATTTCTATCCTATCCACTAGCCTCGAGAGTGTTTGCCTGCCTTCCAGAAGTTGGTCCTGCCCTCTGCCCTTGTCCTTGTTTCTTCGGACATTCCCTAGTGAAGTGTCCCATCTCACCACAGTTGAAGCAAGTGCCCTTTCTTTTTCTGCAATCCTTGTTCAGATGAGTCGAGCTTCCACAAGTAAATCACTTTTTCTCCTTCTTATCTTCAGACTTTTCACCCTTCTTTTGTGTTTCCTTTTTGGGCCATGCTTTCTTGTTCTGTGGCTCTTCCTTCTTTGCTTCTTCTTTCTGTCTTCCTCGTGCAGTAGTGCCATGTCCACCAATCTCTCGTAAGTCACTCCCATGGGTACATGGGTCATGGCTAGGCTGTGCAGTGGCTTGTTCAATCCTTTAACAAAGCGGAGAGCCTTTTTATGCTGGGTGTTAACTAAATCTAGCCCGAACCTAGCCAGTTGGTTGAACTGATTGACGTATTCCCTAACCATCATACGTCCTTGCTTAAGAGATAAGAACTTTTCCGGTTGTAGACTTCGTTCAGCTTCCGAGAGGAATTTCATCTCAAACCTTGTTATGAAATCCATCCATGTTTCAACCGGCCTCTCAGTGTTAGTGACTTCCCACCAGTAGGAAGCTTCGTCCTTGAGCAACCATACCGCCAATTGTACCTTCTGCCTATCGTCCACCTCGAAGATAACGAACAGATCCTCAGTTTCCTTGAGCCAGTTCCTCGCTTCTACGAATGATTCAGTTCCCTTGAAATCCTTTCCACCCATGGCCCTAAAATCTTTACAGATCTTTGAGAAAGCAATTGCACGAGGGGGGGGGGGGGGGGCGGAGGAGGGGGATCATTTGCTGGACCTGCGGCGGCGGTCCTAGCCTCAAGATATTGACAAAACCAACCAGGTACATGAACACCCTCTGATATCTCAGATGCTTCAGACATGCTGAAACGAAAAAGAAAAGATTCAATACAAAAAGGACAGAAGGAAAGATATATGGCTCTTTGGGGATTATGTTTTTCAAAACAAACTTTATTTTTGAAAATACTTCCTTTCAAAACCTTTTTGAAAATAGTTTTCAAAAACTTTACCTAGTCTGGTAACCTTCAGCTCTGATACCAAGTGTAACACCCCACCTCCATTAAGGTCACTCACAAAGGGAATGCCTTAACTTTGGTGGAGCGTTTTAGTAGACAGAACAGAAATTTACAAGATAGATAAACAATACTTGAGAAATTATAACTTTATTACAGCGGAAATCAGAAATCAGTTTGGTTACATCTTTACCAAAAACTCAAGTACATAAATATCAGTCTTGTTCAGAAAATCATCAGAGTACAAAACTTTAAAATCATAATCCCCACAGAACAAAAGCTATAAAGAGCCAATCCATACTTTAAGCACTTCAAGCAAAAGGAATCCGGATCAAGCTAAAGTATTCCCTCCTTAGAAAACCTGGGGAGGGGGGGGGGCGGAAACGGAAGAAAAAGGGGCGAAAACAAGAAAGGTCAAACATAAAGTCTGGCAAGTCTAGTGACTTTCAGCATATGAACATATGATAATAATAATGACATGAAAATAAAACTGGATGCAAGATAACAGTAACAGGAGTAGCAGATATACTTAGGTTAAATTGAAAAAGAACAGAATGATGTAAGCTTTTGCTTTTCATTTCTCTGCACTAATACTAGTATAACAGGATTAGGTGTCACCCTAATGTCTAAACTGAAGCAAAAACAGGAACAAAATAATTTCCACAGAAACAGAAAGAAACAGGCAGAAGCAGAATGCTGATAATGGGCCTTTACCACCCGAACAGAAACAGACAGAAACAGAATATTAATAATGGGCCTTTACCACCCGAACAGAAACAGCCAGATTAATCCCTACGGAAACAGAATGTAGAATTAGGTGTACACTAGTAAATGGGCCTTTACCTCCCGAACAGACGGTACCACGTAGACAGGTGTTGCCACCCAACAGAAACAGACGGTACCAACAGAAACAGACAGAAATAAGTGTACCCTAAAACCCTACCCCAAGCGATCGGCTCCCTAATACATAAATACTCTGTGTCGGCTCCACAATAGGGTGTATCACTCCCTAAAGTGACAACCAATTGGCACAGGCCTATTTACAGATGTCACGGTGTCTTACATCCTCAGAGGCAGACCGGGATCCATGCACGCACATGACCCGGTTGGAACGCACCATCAACACCCCTCGCCATTATCAGAATGAACCACTTATAATTAGTTCAGTAAGCGTGCCCAGACCCTACTTACTATTGGGTCAAAGTTTGATACCAGAAAGGGTTACTGACTAATATAGGTCCCAAACAACAGATGACACAAGTAATTCCCCTCCTAACCTTGTGTCCCCAGACTAACAGATTTCAGATTAATTTGTTTACAAGTTCAGACATACAGAGTTCAGATCAACTAGTTCACAGTTCAGACAAGTTTTCAGACTAACGGACCAGATATACGGATTTAACAGATTAAAGATTAACCGGTTATAGATTAACAGACTTATAGGTTAGCTGATTACAGAGTAACAGACCTACAGATTGTCTAACTTTGTATTGGGCCTACAGATTCATGAAATGGGTTTATTAATTTCATCAGTCTAGTTGGTTTAACCCTTTCCACCCAACACGTTTTTGATATCATATTTATCCCAGATTTTCATTAATTAAATATTAATGCCTAGACCTCTCACATTAGACTGACCATTTGCGGCTACTGGTTAGGCCGGTTGGTTCCGAGCAGGTTTCTGCTACAAACTGAGTCTAACGTTGGGTTTCAAGCACGTTATGACTAACTTCTCACATTAGAACCTATTGTTTGCGGCCACCGGATGTGCCGGGCGGTTCCGGGCAGAATTACGCCGCAAACTCATTCTAACCTCGAGTTAGCCATGTTAATCTTTGCGGCCAATTAATTAATAATTTACCATTTTTGCCCATGCCTAATATAGAGCGATTTCAGATTATGTCAATAATAGACTAAATATATCAACTCAACAGATATGGAAGATAACAGATTTCGCAAATTAGGCGACTTAACGGGTTTAGCAGATTAAACAATTTAGCAGATTTAGCATATATCAGATTAGGCATTTTCAGCAGACTTAGCAGATGACAAATTTAGCAGATGAACAGATCTAGCAGGTTAGGCAATATAACAGAACTAGCAGATTAGGCAATATAACAGAACTAGCAGATTAGGCAATATAACAGAACTAGCAGATTAGGCAATATAACAGAACTAACAGATTAGGCAATATAACAGATTTAATCATTCCTTAAAGTTTCATCAACATATCTTGCCTAATTGTAAATTTAGCCCAAGTTTGCATGCCTAAATAGTTGTCATGATTCACAATATGATCATATACCCCGTGTTTGCATTGAAATTACATGGCACAGATTATGGTCATAATTTACCATATAACACATGTCCCAATTTAGTCAAACTTTCCTAGTACAAGAGATTCACATATAAATTATACCAAATATAGCCATCAATCTCAATGCATGTCATATATTCAAAAATCTCCCACTTAGGTATTATTCACATTTAATAGTTATCAAATCTTAATATAAACCTTCACACCTAAGTCATATTCTCTTTTTATCCCAAATCATGAATTGTTATATAAACAATATGCCTAACAATCTAGAACTTTAAATTATAACAGATCTTAATTCAAAATATGCGTTATGTCAAAGCCTCAAGTCATATGTTAACATACAATGGTTCCTCTTCTTCCAATTCACAAAATATGCATAGATCTAAATCTAGTTTACAACCTATGTCCTTTTTCTTAAATCAGTCACAGATTAGCCATATCCCATTTAGGCCATCATTCATTATTTGTCCCAAAGTTTAACGTTCGTGCGTTAATCTCTTATGAGATTTGGACCAGGCTCGTGGTAGCCTGGCAATAGAACAAAAAGAAGAAAGAGATGCAGAATAAAATAGATCAGAACAGAACAGAACATACATAACCTCAAATTCAGATTTATAGTTCATGTCACAATCATAATTAACGTTTATAGCGGAAAATAACTGTACTTGCCTTGATTGGATTAAAGAAGAAGAAGAGTTGCAGTTGTTCTCTTTTAATTTTAATCAATTTGGAAGAAGATGCTTTAGTCCTAGTTCCAGTTCAGATTTCAGCAGAGTAGCGATGCCATTTTTATTAGAACAGAGGCAGAGCATAGGTAGAATAAAATGGTGTAGAGAGAATGAGGATAGGGGGCTGTTTATATAGGTTTAGAGTCATGAATCTGGTCAGAAATTCGGCCAAAAACATCAGAATGCATCAGGTTCAAAAAGTGGGTTTCGGGAGTAGGTCGACCCCCAGGTCGACACTATGGTCGACCTGGTCCTGGGGAGGTCGACTACCCAGTCGATCACCCAGTCGACCTGGGTCCTGGGCAGGAAATTTCCCACCCAACCCGCTTCTGGGTTTGAATTCGAATTTCGAATTCGAATTTCGAGCTGTTTTCGATTCTGAAATTGTCTGAAACTTCGGAGGGCCATATCTCCCTCATACGGACTCCATTTCTCGAAAACTCGGACTCGTTTCCAAGCAGAATTCCGAGACGAACGCAATGGCGCAACCCATTTCCATTGATTCTTATTTTAAAAATTAATTATTCTCTGATTTTGTTACTTATACGAACACAGAAAATTCGGGGTGTTACAATAAGAATCTATGTAATGTGTAAGGTACCATGTATTTTAATAACGGAGTGTAACATTTTATACAAATAGCACACACTGATAAGGGTTGGACCTATAACAATATGATTTGGCATGCAATTGTGTATTTTGATCTCGATGCTTTTCTTTTAACCTTCGGTATATCGTGACTAGGCACAGAATGTTATGTTGGGTCTGTCTCCTAGTCTTGTGAATAGTGTCATGTACCCTTCGATGGGACTAACTATACCATAACGCGCTCAATAAAAAAAGATCCAAAATACTTGCTCGTGCCTTGTGTGTTAGTGTGAATATTTAGGGCATCCATGTAAATTAGAGACACTTTTCTGAGTATAAAGGAGAAATGAGAAAAGCTACCGATGTGTAATTTGCATCGTTATTCGATGTTGAGACAGAGTTGAATCGCTTCCCCTAACATTTGTGAAGGGTTAGGTTGTCCTAGATCCGAATATGCACGACAGACCGAAATCCCCTTGAGTATTTGTGAAGCGCTGAAATGTTCCAGATTCGAATCTTGGTATGGAAGATCGGAACCTCCTTCAGTATTAAGAGAACACCAGATCGACCCTGATTCGGATATTAACATAGAGAACCGAAACCTCTTTCGGTATTAATAGAGCACGGAATCGACCCAGATTCGGGTATTAGCATAGAGAACTAAAACCTCTTTCTGTATTAATAGAGCCCCGAATTGACCTAGATTCAGGTATTAGCATAGAGAACCGAAACCTCTTTCGGTATTAATACAGCCCCGAATTGACCCATATTCCGGTATTCGCATAGAGAATCGAAACCTCTTTCGGTATTAGCAGAGCGCCGAATCGACCCAGATTCAGGTATTAGCATAGAGAACCGAAACCTCTTTTGGTATTAATAGAGCGAGTATCCCCTTCGGATTTGATTTAGGAATCAGAGGTTGTACGTGCTTCTTGAGCTTCCCCTGGGGCTTTCCTCGTCAAAGCAGAGGATGTACGTGCTTTGTCGGCCACTCTCTGGGCCTGTGCATTCGGTGCGCTTGGCTAGCTTATCCACAAGCAGGGCGCAACAACTTACCCGACCTCCCTCCAGGAGGTGCCCATCCTGACCATCGTAGGCGATGTTGAGCGCTTAGAAACATAGACATGGCCATCGTAGGCACAAAACTAAGATTTACTCTTTTGACGCTTTACACGGGCCATCGTAGGCATTAATAGAGACTTATACGCTACCCCCTCCAAAAGCTGCCTATCCTGACCATCGTAGGTGATGATAGGGGTTTGCGCTCCCTTCTGCGGGTAATGCGGAACATAAGCAGAGGTAGGACTTGCTCTAACAGAGGTAGGATGCGCTTAGTTCGAGCAGAGGTAGACCGTACTCTTCGACGAGCAGAGGCATGGCGTGCTAATTTTTAGATGCACCGCCATGACCATTTCTGTATGAAACGACAGCTTACACTTTCGATTCTTTAACCCTGCCCCCTCTGGTTTGGGCAAGGAGAAAGACTAACACAATCATCCCCCCTTAGGGGGGATGCCTCACCCCATCCAATTTCGGCGATGACGAGGGATTTATTCCATTGATAATTGGACCCCTTTTGTGTTTTCCTTTTAAAAATTCTAAGGAATAGGATTTTCGTACACCAACACGCATGCATTAACTTTCTAAGGATTTTCTTAAAATCACCTCAATTCCTCGATAAATTTCCGTAGTCGTCCTTGACTAGCGAATCTGACAATGGCTTCCCCGAGAGTTCTGCAGTGTTTAGTCTCGTGTCCATTCATCAAGTGATAATGACTGTAAGGCCCTCCCGTCTTCCTTTCGTATTTTGGTCTTTTCTTCGTGGAGGTCCAATAGTCGAGTTCGTGTTTGGTTAGGAAGTAAACATTCTCCATAGAAGTAATGAGGTGACATTCCTGGGATATGTTAGACATACACTTCCCTTTTCGCCGACGAGGTCTAATCCTTCTGCGCTTTGTTTCAGCTGTGGGTCTTATATTCCTCTCTTTCCGGAACATATCGGGATCGAGTTGTCACCTCTTTGGTCCAACTATCGGCCAAGCAGTTGAAGTCATCCATTATTTCGCGTTCAAGCGTCATTCCCTTAACTTGCCTGTAGAGAGCATCCTTCAAGTGGGGGAAAATGCCAATGTCTTCTAATGTAGATACAATGGGTGAGAACTCCATAGTTTGCTCTATGTGGGAAGAGTTGTTATTCCCTATCTCGCAGGCATATAGCTTCATCTTCCTCTCCCCCTTATTGATCGTAAAGCCTCTGCCCTTAACTTTTTCTCTTTCATCAACCTACGGCTATTGGTTTTCGACTTATCCGTTCGAGATCCTGAGAACCTTCATCTAGATCTCTTGCTCATAACCTTTCTTCTTTAAAGCTAGTTCGATCCGAGACGGAACAACATAGGTAGATTTGTGGCTATTAACCACAAAGTCGGAGGTTCAAGCCTTCCTTCTAGCGCCAAAACGTTAACGATATTTTTCGTCAACAACGGGAACGGGTTAGTGGGGGTAGATCTTATGAAAAAATCAGGTGGGTTGCTTCTCTTTCCTGTTAGATTTTAATGATGGATTGGGAAGCTATGGCTATAAGGCGTAAGCTTATTGTGATCTACTAGGGTGGATCTATGCTCAACGATTGGAATTCGTTTGCCATTCAGGGGTGTGATGAAAGTAAACCTGAGCTCCTCTTTAAAATGGATATAGATCGCGATGATGACAATTAAAGAAATAAATGTGCACACTTACAGAGCAATTTTATTAAGAAGTTCTCCCTTTATTAAGCTTTTAGTGAGAATACATGGATGTTGTAGAGAAAGAATTCTCCATTGATGATTTTCTAAGTTATTTCTAAGGATACAAAAAGTAAGAAAAAGTCCCCCTTAATGTGGCATCCGGGGCCTTATTTATAGTGGTTCAAGACTCCCTTCGTCGATGGGCTGGTGGGCCCGCAGGGATCCTTGTCGGTCGCTTCATTCTTGGCTTCGAGTGCGAGATCTTAGGCTGCTTTCGGTGCATTGGTCAAGGTCACTAAACGATACTTGAATCTATGAAAGTGACTCGTGAATGTAGGTTTGCGCATATGAGCTTGCGGATGTAGGCTTCCGGCTTTTCGTGAATACGTGGAAGGACTGGGACTCGCAGTGTATGTTGATATCTGCCAGTTCGAAACCGCCATGGGTTTCGGTACTAATTCACTTAGTACGGGTAGCTTGTGTATCCGCTTGGGCCTCGGTTGACCTTTCGCTGGGGTTTCCGCGGTAGCCTGGATTCCCAAGGGATGGCTTCAGACACTACTTTTGTTATTTGTTACTTCATCCTTTCGGTATCCATGCGGTAGGTGCTCCGGGGGTTGGTTTTGGGTAGCCCTCGTGATCCTTTGGTTTAGCGCTTCTAGTGCTTTCGCCTTTGGATGTATCAGTGTATGTATATGTTATTACTGAAGATTTCCTCTCGGGCTTTGTCTGTCGGGTTTATCGCCTCTGATTTCTTCGGTTCTAGATCAAAGCGGTTCTTTGTGCAGAGCCTTTCGTCGAGTCGGTACTGTCGAGAGAGTCCTGTCGGACTGACTATGGCGGAGGGGACCTATTAGTTTTGCTCTCTAGTCTTTCCCGACTTTCTCCTTTAGGAGGAATAAATGGTTGAGGTTGATACGGTCTTTCGGATTATGTCTTCCTGCTCTTTTTCTTCACATTGTTAGGCCCTACTTTTTATTGAGCCTTCTGCGAACTTTCGGTCATCCGATAGCCCTTCACTATCAGCTTTCTTCAATGTTGATTTTAGTAGTAACACTTAACCAAACCACAAAACAAATCATTTTTAACCTTTTACTAACTCAGTCGTTAATCATATGCAATCTATATATTATCTATCATTGTCATAATAAGTATACCAAAATAGTTAAAAATATTCTCACCCAATAGCTAAACCAAACTCCATGACACTTCTTATGTAGGTTTTTCGCCGCACACTCGCTGTACTTGCTCTTCGCAATCTGAATTCACCATTCTGGCTCTATAGTTTGCAAACTACATCCAATCTTCATCAAACTTGGTTGCCAACACAGAAATGTCATTCCGGACAACTTTTCATAAGGCACTTTCCTCCAAAAACAGCTTCAGGGCAGCAAATTCGGTCGCATTTTTAGTGCAGCTTTAAACTCCAAAATTCGATTTTGTTATGTGCATTTCATACAGAAAAACGAGATCTACAACTTCCATTTTTAGGGCCTTGTCCAGAAATGCACAGATCAAGAGTTATTGAGTAAAGAAGGGAAAAGGGTGTTTTTCCAAAATGGGATTTTGGAAAAGATGTGTTTTTGGACAAAGTGCGACCCGTAGCCGGAGGAAGAGGGGCTGTAGGCTGCGCAGGTGGGGTCAAATCAGAAGAGAGGGTGGTGGCAGCGGCGGTGGGGTCCGGGGAGATGGCTAAGGGCTTGTAGAGGATATTTAGGGTTTGTAAAGGAGGAGAGAGATAGGAGGAAGGAGGAGAGGAGGAAGATTGGGCTGCGGGCGGCACCGAAGGGGAAGAGGTGGCTGATAGTCGGCGACGATAGTGGGGGAGTGCGACAACAACATGGAGGGGTGGTCACCATTTTTGAAGAAAAGAGGAAGAAAGGAGGAAGGGAGAAAAGTGAAGGAAGAGAAGGAGGAAAATGTTTAAGTAAGAGATTTTGTCTCTCTTTCTCTCTGACTGCCCGACTGCAAACGATCTTCGTTCTCCATGAAATTTTGGCATGAGATAATATACGAAATTACGAATCATTATTCGATGAATTCCGAGTTCGTTTGACCATCCGTTTACAATTAAGCTCAAATTAGCTTCAAAATTGCGATTTTAGCATACATTTTCTTCTTGCATGCCCACATGCTAACTCCAAAATTATGAAATTTAGGATTTTACCATTATTTGACGATACAAATTCGGAAAAAAAGTATCATCGAATTCTGAGATGGACTCAATAACGTTTCTTTGTAAACTGACTGTCAATTTCTGAACAAACGGGTTTGCCTCTCACGGCTACATACTGAGTCCGTTTGGCGTGAAATTTGAAATCTAGCCATGACTTATTATTCCGAGTCGAACAAAATTGGTCTTGTCGAATTTTGAGCTCGCTTGTATATTTCACTTTTTAAGTGCAATGTTATGTTAATATATTCTATAGTGAATATCCTAAATTTTAATTTGGACATAACTTACTATTTTTAAAACGAAATCTCAATTTCTTACACTTGTTAGAAAGATATGATTAAGTAGATCCCAACGTTTCTTGTTTCACCAAAATCCGACTTATTTCGAATTATATATATTCATCTAAAATTTACAACTAAATTTTCAAACTACCGCTCCATTTCGAGCTCGTTTTATATAAATTATATATTTATATGTTCTACCTTCGTATTAAATAAATTCTAAATTATTTGTTCTCAAAATAATTTATTAAAAATATTTAATTTCCATGAAAATCAATTAAAAATAAATTTTAAATTGGTTCCAAAAATACGGGTTGTTAAAGTTAATATACATGTTAAAGTTGGAATTAAAAGCATTTATTAAGGATATATCTATAGACACAACTGATTGTTTTGAATCAAGGAAAATAGATAAAAGTGAAACCTTCTAGTAAGTTGAAAAATAAATAAAAAGAGAAATTGCTTTGAATTTTAAAAACAATTATTGGGAAATAAAATAACTTATGGAAATAAAGATATATTTAAAAAAAATTGACTTTGCAAGTTAGGCATATCAAAAGCAACTTGCATTTTCGCAACTTTTAGTATTGGAGATGTGATTTCAAAAATTAGTAATTTATTTACTATTCCATTCAGTATATGATACATATATAATGTACATGCACAAAGTAATGTCTTGAGTTATGCATGAGTTGTAGAAGATTTGAAAATTCATAGTGGGGGCGAATCAAAAAAGAGGAAAGTGTTAATTGATTTTTTAAATGGTATATACAATTTACAAACTGTATTTTTTTTAAAATACTGTAGATAATTTAGATTTATAATATATAGAGAAATAAGGAAAGAAAATGTTTAGCAATAATTTATAGTTTATGTAATTTAATTTGAAGATATTGTAATATGAAAAAAATGAAAGAAATTGTATTTTCAACAAAAAAATGAGAATAAAAATAATGGAATAAAATTTGAAAAGAGAATTCATACTGGCCGAATTATTGGATTATAGAAATTTTTGTTTTAAATGATCTAATATTAGAATGTATAACTGAAAATTAAATGATCGAATATTAGAATGTATAATGAATTTTTTTGTTTAAATGATCGAATATTATAATGTATAATGAAATTTTGTTTTAAATAATTGTTGTTTTTCTAATGTATAATGAAAATTTTGACTATAAAAAAGATTTTAATCTGTAAACCATTTTGAAAAAAATGATAGCATATTAGTAAAAAAAAATTGATATGGATTTCGAAATTATGGAAAATAAAAGAATTCAAGGATAAAACGTTTATTAAATATTTTGGTACTCAAAGAATATTATTAAAAGTAATTGTTTTTCTTTAATAAAAAATGTTTTGTGGTAGAAGCAAAATAAAATTTTGAATTTTTACTATATATGGTACCGTATCTTTGAATATATGAATGGTCTGTACAAATTAAGGAAAAAAATTATTGTAAAACAATGATTTATTTTTATTGTAGATCGCAATATGCTAGGTCTTTTCTTGTAATTATGTATATATATTTAATCCTATATTTGTTATATGGATGTCTTTAGAGAATAATTTTCAGTTAACTGCAATCAAAATTGAAAGATTTAACTTGGCTAAAAGTAGAGAGAAAAATGAATATATTGATGTTTTGAAAACAAAGAACCAAGAAAATAACATTGTATTCATTAGTTATAACTTTTGATTATATTCTCCGAGTTGATGAATCTTCTTTTATTTTAAAGCGATGTCAATATGGAGCAAGTTTTGTGTTAATTGGTTTTGAACTTTTTAGAATCTGTGGGTACTAAAGTAGGTTGGAATTTAGATCAAAATGTGGCCTGAATATATAATTTTAGTTTTTTCACACCTGTTAGACCAAAAAGTGGTTCTAACATCCAAACTGACTAAAAGCAGAATGAAATAAGATCAAAAGTAAAATAGAGACACAGAATTTATAGTGGTTCGGCAAAGAAAAGCCTACGTCCACTTGTCAATCACTATTCTCAATGATATTGTTGCAGTTACAATGAGATATTCACTCAATTTCTCTCACAACTCACGTACATTCACTCAATTGTCTAAAAACAAATGTTGAAAGACGATTTGGATTATCCGGGAGTGCTGGAATTCGGGTTATGAAAGTGGTTGAACTCTCAAAGTGCCAAAAAGAAGATCCCTTTCATTGTCTCCAGATAGGGTATTTATAGGTGAAAATTTGTTCAGAACCCGATCCGGATCGGAGCCACGTGTCATCCATCCCATCAGCCTCGGGTTCAGATGGATTTCTGTGTTGACAACGCATCAGAGCAGTGGACGTTGTGGGGAGGTACTGGTCACAACCGCTCCGCATCTTCAGGTGATCATGGGGGAAAGTGATGTGGATCACTGGTTCGGTTCAGAAGAGCCTGCACAGGGGGTTCGGATCGGAGTACCCGATCCGACCCGGATTAACTTAGAACTAAATCTTTATTTACTTTGCTCCGCTCCGTTCCGATCTATCTCTGTAGCAAGTGGGTGGCCCTCCGCTCCGATTGACAGCAAGCAACTCTCCGATCCGGATTGGGTTCTGAACAAATTTTCACCTATAAATACCCTATCTGGAGACAATGAAAGGGATCTTCTTTTTGGCACTTTGAGAGTTCAACCACTTTCATAACCCGAATTCCAGCACTCCCGGATAATCTAAATCGTCTTTCAACATTTGTTTTTAGACAATTGAGTGAATGTACGTGAGTTGTGAGAGAAATTGAGTGAATATCTCATTGTAACTGCAACAATATCATTGAGAATAGTGATTGACAAGTGGACGTAGGCTTTTTTTTGTCGAACCACTATAAATTATGTGTCTCTATTTTACTTTTGATCTTATTTCATTCTGCTTTTAGTCAGTTTGGGTGTTAGAACCACTTTTTGGTCTAACATTTTGGTGCTTTCACTGAGAAAAATCTGAATTCTCTGTTTTTCGGGATTATCGTTCTACTTTTTGGACCGTTGAGTTCAAAGAAGTTAATCCTCAAGTTTCGACACTCTTGGATATTTGTTGAATTGATTGTTGAAGGACCATGGCCAAAGGAAAAGGCAAAGAAGTTCAATCTAGTCGAGGAAATGGAGTTGGCGAAGATCAACAAAATGCGGTCATGACAAGGTCTCGTGGGCAGAGCTCAACAGCAGGACGGACCGATACAGGAAACCCGAACCGCCTTCAGGGGGAGAGCTCCGATCCGATCCGGGTAGGAGAATCTGAAGCAGTGCATTCCCCCAACCTGAACCGACCCGAGCAACTTGCCATGTACCGACCCGACCTGGCGTCCTAGCTCCGACCCGAACAGGCTTCCTAGCTCCGAACCGACCCGATTTCCCATCTCCGAACCGATCCGACACTTGGTGATGTTGGAACCTCTACTCGAGCCCCTACAAATGCTCCGATTCCAGCCACCAGGGTCAATGATCAGGTCAATCCATCCGCGCCCATTACTCAAGGAGATTTCTCGCGCCTACTTGACATGCTTGAGAGTACTAGGGAGGCTATGAAAATCCACGAGCGCACCAATCTCATGATGCAAGAAAATATGAGACTCATGAGCAGGGAAATTAGTGAACTCCGTAGACAGAGAACCCCATCCCCGGTTCGCCACTCACCAATGGATCAGTCTTCTTCTTCCGAGGAAGAGGGGCACCTTGAATGAAGGCCACTCGAACGACCTCAGAATTTGGAGCAGCTGACGTTCGGATCTTTGGGGTCTCACGAGGATATTACACGAGCACTAGGAAACAATGATCCCACTCAGGGGCAAAGGCTCCAGCCCCCTCCTCCCGAGATCGACCGGGAGCGTAGGGAACGAAGTAGAGCAGAAGCAGCTCAAAGAAGAAGGGCATCTCCTGAACACGAGCCCAGAAGGAACCCGGATACCAGGGCCATGGAGCCTGAACGGCCCGTAACTAATGCTGATGTACAGGCAATGGTACGCCAGATTATGTCCGAGAGCCGGAACTATACCAATGAAGATTATGGCATTGAGCGAAGCCATACTCCTTTCACTGACGACATTCTCAATTTTCAATTTCCCCGACGTTTTAACCTGCCACAAATGGACAAGTACAATGGGAGAACTGATCCGGGACAGCATTTGATGCGATACTCGTGGCTCATGAATGCTGCTGCTGCTCCTGATGCAGTGAAGTGTAAAACATTCCCGATCTATTTAGAAGATGTGGCGCTGTTATGGTTTACCCGACTTCCCCCTAGCTCGGTATCGAATTATAGGGAATTGAGCGAACGTTTTATGAATCAGTTCTGACTCCATACCCGAAAGTCCAAAAGTGTTATTGAATTATCAAGAATTAAGCAAGCGCCAGGAGAGTCTTTGAGGTCATATCTTGACCGTTTTAACTTAGCTGTGATTGAAGTTAGTGACCCGCATGAGCCCACCATCTTGATGGCATTAAAGGAAGGAGTCGATCCTGAATCCGAGTTTGGAGATTACCTTTCTGGGAAGACACCCTCCACGAGAGAGATATTCTATGAAAAGGCCGATATTTATTTAAGACGAGAGGAGGCCAGGGCAAACCGAAAGAGAAAGTCTGAAGCGGCTTCAAAAGAAAATGTTCAGAGTAACGTCGCCGTGAAGTAGTCTGGGGAAAGTTCCGGAAAGGTTGAAGTAAATGTGGGAAACAAGGGTGGAAACAACAATTCTGGAAACGGGGGAAACAACAATAACCGTAATGCGAATGGTAACAGAAGAAATAGAAATAGGGGAAGTGATCCTAACAAAAGACCCCGATTCCAGACTTATGAGAATTATACACCGTTGAACGACACTCTGGAGAACATTTACTTGGACACATACAATGTTTTGCAATATAAAAGACCACCACCTCGCGACTCAACAGAGAAAGAAATGGCAACTGGGAAGTTTTGTTTGTTTCATGGAACTCATGGGCATTCAACCAATGAATGTCGGCATTTGAGAGATGTGATTGAGAAGCTGCTGCGCGAAGGGAAGCTGGACAAATATAAGGTTGCCCCGAGGGACAGGGGGCAAGGAGAGCAGGCACCAAAACAGATTCAATCTGCTCCCAAACCTACAGCGCAGCAGAAAGGCAAGGGAATTGTTATCAACTCCATAGTGGGTGGACCCCACCCAGCAATCCGTAGTTTTAGAGCAATGGATCAATACGTAAATGCTGCCAAGCACGTAGATGTGAATGAAGGTGATGATTTGGAAGATATCGCCCCCATAAAACAACAGAAGACAATGTTTGACGACGTGGTATTCCGTAGAAGAGATAATGCTGGGATCCAGTCACCCACCGATGATCCATTGGTCATTACTACCACCATTGGGCCGGCCTTGGTTCATAAGGTGTTAGTAGACAACGGAAGCTCTGTTAATATTTTATTTAAAAAGTCATTCGATCAGATGAAGCTTGAATCTGAAGATTTGAAGCCCTGTGAAGGTTGGATCCGAGGCTTCAACGGGGCGTCAACAGCTCCCATGGGGTACATAGAATTGCCTGTAACCTTGGGGAAAGGAGAGCGCCGAAGAGTACGGATGCTTCAATTCGTAGTGATGGACGTAGATTCGCCTTATAATGCATTTTTGGGAAGGCCTGCCCTTGCTGAATTCAGGGCTTGCATCGCCCCTTGGTGTTTATTGCTTAAGTTCCCAACTGAAGCCGGAACTGGGGTCATGAGAGGGGATCAAGTCTCCGGACGGGCCTGCTATGTTGCTGAATTGAAGATGTTGATGAAAGGACTTAACATCGAGAGTAAAGATGCCTCGCCTCCTCCAAAGGAGGGCTCGGCATAGCAATTAGAGGGATCGGCCCTGAAGGAGTTGCCCAAAGGAACGCCTGAAGACCTGGATCCCAGAAAAGACGAGGAACCAGAGACTAGAAATGCAACTCCTAATGAAGCGAAAGTGGATATTCCCATTGATGAAGCTGATCCAACAAGAGTTTTGAAGATTGGATCTCAGTTAGATCCACGTCGGGCCGAAGAACTAACAGACTTCTTGAAGGCGAACTTGGATGTGGACCCACGCTGACATGTGTGGGATATCGCCATCCATCATAAGTCACTCACTAAATGCAAACCCGAAACATCCACCTGTGAAGCAAAAGAGACGTATGCTGGGCCCAGAGAGGTCGGCTGCTATCAAAGAAGAAGTGGAGAAGCTGAAACAGAACGGATTTATTCGAGATTCGACATATCCCGACTGGATATCGAATCCCGTCTTAGTAAAGAAGCCAAATGGAAAGTGGCGGACTTGCATTGATTTTTCAGATTTGAACAAAGCTTGCCCAAAGGATAGTTTCCCACTTCCCAGGATTGACCAGCTTGTAGATTCGACAACAGGTCATGAACTTCTCTCTTTCATGGATGCATATTCCGGATACAACCAAATTCCTATGCATGTGCCAGATCAAGAACACACGAGCTTCATTACAAATTTGGGGTTATATTGTTTTGTTGTAATGCCATTCGGATTGAAAAACGCCGGAGCCACTTACCAGCGCTTGGTGAACAGAATGTTTTATAATCAAATAGGGAAGACTATGAAAGTTTATGTGGATGATATGCTTGTCAAATCGAAACAGTCCTCCAGCCATACGCAAGACTTGGCAGAAATGTTTGGTATCCTGCGAAAGTATCGGATGAAGTTGAATCCTTTGAAATGTTCATTTGGAGTGGCATCGGGAAAATTTCTAGGCTTCATTGTGAGTTCCCGAGGAACTGAAATCAATCCCAGCCAAATAGCAGCGATTAGAAACATTGAAGAGCCGAGAAGAATTAAAGATGTCCAAAGTCTTGCAGGGAAAGTAGCCGCGTTGAGTAGATTTATCTCCAAAGCCACGGACAAATGCATCCCGTTTTTTGATTTGATCAAAAGGGGAAAGAAAAACTTCGAGTGGACTCCGGACTGTGTTGAGGTCTTTCGAAATTTATTGGTATTGCTAGAAAAACCACCGATTTTGTCAAAACCAGTGGATCACGAAGAGTTATTTGTTTACTTGGCAGTTTCGGCTCACGCTGTTAGCATAGCCTTGGTTCGAGAAGAAGACAAAGTGCAAAGGCCAGTTTATTATGTAAGCAAGAAATTGGCAGCGGCAGAACGCAACTACCCAAAGATTGAGAAGCTCGCTTACAGCCTCCTAATCGCATCCCGAAAACTTCATCACTATTTCCAAGCTCATCCAATAACCATATACACTGACCAGCCACTGAGGCAGGTGTTGCAGAGACCCGAAGCATCGGGAAGGTTGATCAAATGGAATATAGAATTAAGTCAGTTTGATTTAAATTTTCAGCCACGAAGGTCGATCAGGGGGCAAGCTCTGGCAGACTTTATAGCAGAGTTCACTATCCCAGAGGAGGAAGTGATCAACGACAAAGTGGTCAAGTCCGAAGATGAGTTAAAGATAGATTCATGGAAGCTATACACAGATGGAGCCAAAAACGACCGAAGGTCCGGAGCTGGAATTGTCTTAGTTACTCCTGAAGGGTGGTCGTTATATTACGCTCTACGATTAGAATTTTCAGCAACTAACAATGACTCTGAATACGAAGCCCTGATTGCCAGGCTGAAGCTTGCTAAAGACCTCGGAATAAAAATGTTGGACATATTCTGTGACTCTGAAATCGTTGTTTGCCAAGTATGAAAGGAATTTGTGGCCTGAGGACCTCGACTCATCGCCTACCTCGGGAAAGTGGAAAAGCTGTTGAGCAACCTAGAGCGGTACAGCATAACGCATATCCCAAGAGCCGAAAACCAGAAGGCAGACAGGCTGGCATAGCTAGCTAGTTCCGACAATCCAGAAGAAACTGAAACAATTCCAATTGAAACGTTGGAATCGCCAAGCTTTGAGTCGATGGAAATTGAGTTCGCTTTCGAAGCAGAACCGGAGAAGGAGTCGTGGATGACCCCGATTAAGAACTTCCTTAAGAGTGGAACACTCCCATCAAAGAAGAGTGAGAAAAGGGCTATAGTTCGCAAGGCCACCAGATATGTCCTACAATATGATACTCTTTATAGGCAAGGATTTTCTATGCCCCTGTTACGATGTATAGCACACGACGACATCAAACGTGTACTAAGAGAAGTACACGAAGGTGAGTGTGGAGATCATACAGGAGGTCAGACTTTAGCGAAAAAGATATTGCGTTATGGATACTTCTGGCCCACAATTAATAAAGATGCAGCTGATTATTCACGACGCTGCGATAAGTGCCAGAGATTTGCCAAAATCCCCAGAGCACCGTCGACCCAACTCAAATCGATGGTGAGTCCTTGGCCTTTTGCCACATGGGGAATTGATATCATCGGAGTTCTACCGATTGCTAAAGGAGGAGCGAAATATGCAATAGTCGCTGTGGACTATTTTATGAAGTGGGTGGAAGCTGAGCCCTTAACCAAGATCACGGCGAGAAAGGTGATAAGTTTTGTGGTTAGAAATATTATATGCCGATTCGGGATCCCAAGGACCATTATAACTGACAACGGAACCTAGTTCGATGGTGCTGAATTCAGAAATTTCTGCCGGAAGTATAAGATCGACAAACGATACATTGCGGTTGCTTACCCGCAGTCGAACGGGCAAGTTGAAGCAATAAACAAAGTAATAAAATCCATCCTCAAGAAACGGTTAGAGCGCTCAAAGGCAAAATGGGTTGATGAATTGCCTTTAGCTTTGTGGGCATATCGAACAACATTTAAGACGTCTACTGGTCATACCCCTTTCTCTCTCTCTTTTGGTTCAGAAGCAGTAATTCCAGTAGAGCTTGAAGTCCCTTCCCACCGGGTGACGTATTATGACCCGATGACGAATCAGGCACTCTTACTCGAGTTTCTTGATGAAATCGAAGAAAAAAGGGACGAAGCGGATTTGCGTGCGGCAAGACATCGACGTCAGATGGCACGCTATTACGACAAAAAAGTTTGCCTTAGGACCTTTGAACCAGGAGATTTGGTGCTAAAGAGAATCTTTCCATCCCTTCCTCACCTTGGTCCGAAGTGGGAAGGACCCTTTGTCATCCAACGGAAACTTGAAAAAGGAACCTTCAAGTTAATGACCGTAGATGGCGAAGAAGTCCCTAGGGCATGGAATGCCCAACACTTGATGCGATAGTTGGATTAGAAATGTTGTACTCTTTGTTATTTTTCTTATGAACTCTGTAAAAAGGCACGACTTGCCTTAGGAAAATCTGATGATACGAATAAAGGACTATAAAGTGGATGTAGGCTACGACTTAGCCGAACCACTATAAAAATATCGTGAGTTATTTAATTTTATGCATTATATATATACATTCATCGACTATTCTGTTGTGATTATGGAATATAAGACGATTCAAAACCTGAAAGGTTGAAAACAGTTTAAACGTAAGAAAAAGCACAACGACTATTTGTGCGACAAGACATAAAAGAATGAGAAAACGACATTCTTAACTCTAACTCTCCAGAGAGAGAGAGAGAGTATAAAAGCGTCTCCGATTGAGCGCTGAGAAAGAGATCCTTCCCCGCTGAAGGATCGGGGAGTGAATAAATTGCTGAGCTCGAACTCTAACTCTCCAGAGAGAGAGAGTATAAAAGGACGGGAAGACGACGTCCTCTGAGGCATGAAGGTGCACCCAGACAAGAGACCGCCTCCATAAGAACTCTAACCTGAGTATAAGATAGGAGTGTATAAAAAAAAATGCCAAAAAAAACGACAGGCATTGACGACACAGAAAATGCAATCCCGTCAGAAAATCGGGAGCATTTAGATTACTTGATTAAGCCTTGTATAGTTTTTTAAGATTGACTGGGGGCATATATGTATACACATATTCCCTCCCTCCGTAACTTTATTACACAACTATAGTGAAACATACATTCTTACATAAGTGCAGAACTAGTGACTAACAAACATTGCGGAAAATGAATTATTTTTTATTTACTAATGAATGAATTTGTACAGGAAAACAGCAAAAAAGAAGGTGCAAGAGCCACCCTTACAGCAGCAATTATTGATCCACCAAATACTAAAACAACGCAAGACAACCCACTATTTAGATTTCGAGTGAGGCTTGGACTTCTTGGCGGCCTTCTCCACATCCTTTGCCTCTTTCTTGGCCTCCGTCAATATGCGCTTTGATTTTTTCTTTCCCGAAGATGCGGCGCTGGAATCGGTTGACTTCTTCCCGGAGGGCGGATCGCTGGAATCAAGAGAAGATTTTTTAGCGAGTTCCTCTGTAATAGATCTAGTTGAAAGCTTAACAACTAACCTTGATCCCGCATCCATAACCGCGAGAGGCTTGAGGATTTCAGGGTCTAAGTCTTCAACTTTTAACTGCAAGCGTTTATCTTGGTCAGCTTTCATTGCAGCCAAAGTAACATCATCTGCACTTTTTGACTCCCCGACTATTGCCACCTCTGTATCTTCCTCATGTCCTCCGTCGCCGCCATCATCCTTTTAGGCTGCTATCATTTCTTCATCATGGGGAGTGTCAGCCTTAGACGTTTCACTTCCTTCTCCCAAATCTACAGGAGCAGCCTTGTCCTTCCCCTCTTTTACCTTCTCCGTAGGCTCTGCCCCAGACACGGCTCCTTGAGTCACATTTGTCTTTCCAGACGGCTCAATACCTACAGAGTGAGAAGCAACAGTTATCAACTCAGGAGAAAATAATGGGTTTTTCATCGATTGCTCAATCACGTGGCGAAAGGTAGAAATAGCCTTGACGAATTGAGGAGAAAAGGTAGGGATACCTTCCGAAGACTTCTCGGCAGGGGTAACTGCTGTCTCTGATGCCATTTCGGGGATAGGGGATAGCAGAGTTGTTTGAGTGATTCCCGGGTGTTCAGGATCATACCCCTCTACTTCAGGAGTTGCGGGGGCAGTAGAAGAGGAACCAGCCTCGGGAATGTTCTTCTACTTAATCCTCCGCCTTTCTTCTTCCATAGCATCAGCAATGAGGCGGCGCCCTTCAGCTAGGCGTTCTGGCTCATCATCCCTTAAGTATTTCTCCATCAGCTTGTCCTCATCGATGGAATCAACCTTGAGCTCCTCTTTTTCCCACTCGACGATCTGACTCCACACTTGGACTAGAGTAGATGGATAATCCTCAATCCAAGAAATGTTCCGGCGACGGATGATATGTGCAAAGAATTCAATCATTAATTCGCCGAAACCCTGAATCTCAGCCTCCGCCTCTGACAATTGATTGCGAGCCTCCTCAGCAGATTTGATAGCACATTCAACGTTGCCCTCCGCCAGGGCAGCTCTGTTCTCCGCCTCCAGTAGCTTTGAAGCCAAGTCAGCATTTTTCTTTTCTAACTCAGCATTCCTCCTTGCCAACTCGGCATTTTTCCGTTCAAGGTCAGTGTAAGCAAGGCGCGTTTTAGCGGCATCTGACTTAGCATCTTCAGCTTGCTTTTTTAACTCAGAACGCTCTTGAGTGTGAGATTCAAGCAAATCATGATAACGTTTTCGCATATCTTCAAATTGTTGTTTGAAGCAAGTAGCGTCCCTTTGAGCAACAACAAGCTAGGCCTGTGTGTCCTCTAAATCTTTTCCTAGATTCTTTAAGGCCTTCGCATCCTCTTCCGCGGTTTTTTGCATTGAATCAGCATTCGTGATTAGAGTACGAATGATTCTGGAGAGATGGCGTGAATATTTGAACATTTCAGAATACTGTTTTTCGACCGCATCTATTTTTGCTTTGGCCTCATCTGCCCACCTGGAATAAATTGGCTCGAGGGCAGGTAAAAAAGTCAGGTTCTTGAAGTAATGTTCAGGAAATTTCTCCTCCAAATACGCCCGCTTGATTGCAGTTTCAGCATCTAGTGGTGGAGGGGCGGGGATCGTCAATTCAGTGTCCCTGTGTGTGGAGGATTCAATAGTTTCTTTATCCGTCCTAGGCCGTTTAGCAGAGACTTTGCGTTTACTTCGCGACTCAGTATCTTTTGGCGGGCTTCTCTCCCTGCTGCGCTTTTCTTGAGAAGAGGTGGAATCTTTTGGTTGCGGCCTGTCCTCTTCCCTATGACCTTGATAACCTTTATATCTCTCTGGGTCCGTCCGAACGGGAGAGCGAGAACGTGAGGTTCGAGGGCGATAGGGTTCATAAGGCCTTCTCTCCTCCCTACCGCGATCGTCGCGGCGATCATACTCAATATCCTGAGGTGGATTAGACATGCTGCGGCGGAGCTTCCTGATATCATAGTAAGATCGGGACATCGTGCCTATACAATAAAACAAATGAAATTCAGAATCAATAGTTTCACAGAGAGAGAGGTGCAATGAGTGGTAATGCTATTGTGTAAAGTGTGTCCTAAGTGGTGTGTTTCCCCCCAACCAACCCGAGTCCGAAGCTAGACTAGTACGGGCAGGCTCTTTGGCCTTAGCAGGAGTGGTCTCTTCAGAAGAGGTGAAAACTAAAGGATCCTTTCTAAAATCCTCTGAAGTGTATATAGTTTCAGGTAAGGGGAGATCCCCCAAACCCTGAAATAATGGGTCATCAGTGCTAGGGACTTCTCCCCCGGAAGCGTCAGTTGGCGACTCTTTAGAAGACGTTGACCTTTCTGGAGAAATGGCATCCTCAGGAGCAGTATACCCTTCGCGATGCTTTTCGTCCAGGTTAGCCAATTCATCGTCTTGAATAGAGGATGGAGAAGGTGAAGTTTGAAGAGGCAATGTAGGAGCTCCTGAACCTTCTCCTGTCTCTGGGACTACATCCACTGGAGGAATATATACGTATGGAGCCGTCCCATGACCGATACTACGAAAAACAGATAGCAGTCCATGAAAATGAAGATATTCGTCCTTAAGGACTTCATCAATAGTCAGGAACTTCTGATCGCCATTAAGGAGCTGGTGCATCCGGTCAAAGAACACCTGATCTGATATTTGTTTTGGGTTGTCGACTGCAAACACAAAGAAAAACAAGTTAAGGCGATGACTTGAATATATAGGGCCAAGATTTAGAAAATCAGTGCTTTACTTGATTTCGTCCATCTCCTGGCGCACCCAGGTTGTCGCTTCACGTAAAACCATTCCAGTCTGGAATCTCCAGCTTTACTACTGAATGGCGTTGAAATTATCTTCCTCTTAGGGACAGACTCAAAATAGCAGAAAGAAGGAGTTTCTCAAGTCCGATGCTTGAAGTTGTAGAAGAAATGAACGTCATCGAAAGTGAGCTCTATGCCTAAGATCTCACGGTATGCTATATATAAAGTGCGTAAGTAAGCATAAGACTTGGGATGCAGCTGCATGGGGGCAATCCGCATTTGTCTTAGAAAATCAACGATGAAGGGAGAAAATGGAGGGATAGCACCGACCATGCACATCAACCGAGTGATTGCCATATACCCTTCTGGAGGGTTGTGGGGACGGTCAGATCTCGAAGGCACTAGAGTGTCCTTTTTCATTATCCCGCATTTTAAACAAATTCGGATAAGTCGGTCGTTGTCGATTGTTGATTCAACAGAATCTTGGGGTGATTCCAATATGACAGCCGATTCAAACTCATCAGGAGCCCGGTCGTCACCTATCCCTCCCTCCTCTTCAAAACCTAGAGAAACTTCATTCTCCGAAGACACATTGTCACTTTCACGATTTCCAACCTCGTAGTCTGAACCCTCATTATTCCATTCCGAATCCAACGGAGAAGATATGTCCTCGAGAGTAATTTTGTTGGAGGTTTCCGGGGCCTCTTTCTTCTCAGCTAGTCTGGAAGAGCGTCTGGGTCTCATGGTCATAAAACTATTGAAGAAGCAATAGCACAAATTAGAGTAAATTAGCCCGTATCCCCCCGTGCATGTGTGCAAACTAAGGTGTAGACAATGTATGCGGAAAGTGCAAAGTAAATGTTTAAAAGTGAGACGCGAAAGTTTGGCAAAATATAAAGAATTGAAGTATTTCTTGATGTCCAACTACGTTCGCAAGGCACTATCCTAACTGTCCATTAAGTTGAAGATTATGCCAAAAGTTGATTGGGCCAGTTAAATAAGTTTTTATGCATTAAGGTGGACTGCTCTTCGGTTCGGTTCGGGCGCGTTCATTGGAATCGGATCGAGGATGCGGCCTCGACTTGGGCTCGGATAAACTGTGAAACTCTGAAATCAAAATCGGATCGGCTCGGAGGTAGAGTCCCCTAACGGTTCGGATCGGATCACGTAGTCATACTTCTTCTCCTTTTATCTTACAATCCGACCCGATCAGGTTAGGAAAGCTCCCTTCGCCCCTTTTTTTTGACTACTTGCTCCGACCCGATCCAATCTTCTGAACTTCTTTTCTTTTCTTTTTCCCTTTCTTTACTTGCCCCGACTCGATCCGACTTCCTGAACCTCTTTCCTTTTCCCCCTCATCCATCTTCGATACTCCAACCCGAACCGATCCCCTCAATCCTCCTCTTCTTCTTCCCCTTCCTCAACCACAGTCAAATTCATATCCCTCTCCAAAGCTCCAGTTAAAGACGAGCGCATGCTTCATTTAACCTCTCAGCGCCTCGAGACGGTGGTAGAACTACCCACGACGACGACAGGGAAGGAGGGAGACACGATATCGAAGCAAGAGAGTAGTCATGTTCAAATCATTCAAAATCAACCGCAAATTTCAATTGAAACCCATTGTTACAAAATTAATTGACGGATTCAAACCTACCAGAGTATGTAGCTTGGAAATTTGCACGAAAAGGATGAAAAGTTCTTATTTCTTTTTTCTGGAGTTCCGAAGCAAAAGCGGTTAAACAATAAAAGGAAATGAGAGAAGGAAGAAGACTCAGTTTATATAGAGAAGTAGAGTGACTATTCGTCTCCCCGGTCGGACCGGAACGACAGTCCAATAGCAGAGCTTGGCCCAATAGTCCAATGAAAAATAGAAAGAAGAAGGGGTCTGTTCGGATCGGAATCCGAACCGAACCGAATTCTGTAGCTCAGCAACAAATCAAATTGAAGTTTGAAGAAGAAGATGAAAACACAAGGAAAATCAAAAGAAAATTTGCCTCGAAGAACGCTGTGCAATGATAATCAAAGCATGCTCCGTCTCCAACAGAAGCATCCTTTGAGGGGGCAAAATGTTAGCCCACTTTGTGAAATGGGCAACACAAAGTCGAGATGTGAAACATTGAAGAACTTGGAAAGCATTATAGCAGATCGGATCGGAGGAATGTAGCGGATCGGATCAGAGATACATTGCCGATCGGATCGGAGTGCCGCTACTGTTTGGTCCAAGGAGACACAGAAGTGGGCATCAAGAACTACTGTTTGGTCCAAACAGTAGCGGCACTCTGATCCGATCGGCAATGTATCTCTGATCCGATCCGCTACATTCCTCCGATCAGATCCGCTATAATGCTTTCCAAGTTCTTCAATGTTTCACATCTCGACTTTGTGTTGCCCAGTTCACAAAGTGGGCTAACAACACCTAAGTTTTTGGAACTTAAATTTTATCCAATTTATCTATTTTATATGATTCTCAACTTCTTGGAAAGATGATAAAATATGGAATAAATTTTGTTTAGAGATTTTTAAAATTATTCTATTTTCTATGTTAAAGCACTATTTCTTAAAGTTGGCATGCCATTCTAGGTAATTCGAAAGTTATATGCTTTAGAGAAAATATTATAACTCATGTCATATTATACATACTTGTGATCTTTGTTGTACTTTAAAGAGGTTTACATCATGAGATGATTCAGTTTTTGAGACTATATAAAAGTCACAATTTTGGCTTTTAAAATGTTATCGGAAAGTTCCCTAACAAAAAACACACGTTGATTATGTATTAAAGTAAATGAAAACTTATCTTTTCTAATAATACATGACTGATGTTCGATTTTGAGTGGGAATATGTTTCAAAAGCCTATTTGGACTTATTCACTCACTTTTGCTTAAGTAATAGCAGAGTAGCTTGCTTGAAACATTAAATTAAGGTGAGTAGTTAAAACTTATTTATATATAATACTATATTTTTCTCCCATGTTTCAATATTCCCTTTTGACTTTGATTTATATATATTATTATGAGTATTTGTTGTAATGATATTTTTTAGAATGAATTTTGTTAAGGAAATTGCTGAAATGTTTTAGGAATTCCAATGCTTAGAAAATAGTTTCAATAAATTAATCATATATGAAAATAATGTGTCGATAGAGGAGTCTACTAAAAGTTGTATCATTATGATAAGATAAATTTTAGCATGTTCCACATACAGGAATAAATCTGTTTCTATTAGGTTGAAGATTATAGAATGTTGGACAATGGAGTTTTGATGACAACAACCTTATTTCAATTATCATTGATTCTAAAATATATACTAACATATTTATCTAGAATATATATATATATACACACACACACATATGCAGGATTTATATGCAGGAATCAATACCAAAGACTGTACAGTTTTAGAGTTTCAAGATTCAGAATTTAGAGGAGATTCAAGGCTCATGAGTAATCAAGATATCAAGAGTTCAAGACAAATATAGTTATAGAGTCTAGTTTATATGTAAGACTCTGAATAGCGCTCCTGGTTCAAATTCTGATTTCAAATTCCGATTTTCAAAATTCAAATTCAAGTTTCAAATTGTTTTTCTATCTTAGTTTTGATTTCAAATATATGTTTTAAAGTTTATATATATATATATGTATATAAGTTTATGTATATTTATATAGTTATATACTTTTATAGTTTTATATTTATATAATTTTAAACCTTATAAATTTATAAATATGTTTATACAATATATATTTATGTTTCCATATGATTTTATACTTTAGAATGCTCATTTATTTCACTAAGTTTTAATTCAAGAATTTCCAGAATAGTATATATATTTAGACACTTGAAAATATTCAAAATTTTAAAGTATATATGTCGACATACATACAAGCTTATGTCGACATACAACTGTCATTTTTTCAATTTTCAAACGAAGTGTCTTTTCACTATCTGTAACATTCCAGTGGCGTTGCAACCTTTTAAATCTTATAAATTGGGTTGATTTCGATTTTTTTAAATATTTTTCTTCTCCTTCTTCACCCCTCTTCATCCCTCTATTAATATTTCATATTTTATTGATTTCTGTACTTCTACTTTACCGATTTCTATTCAAATTACATAAAACTTCTTCTTTTCTCACTCTCTTCTCATTATACTCCGAATTAAAGTGCTATTGAAGAGTCATAGGGCTATTATAATCATTTGGGAAGTGTTTGGGGGAAAGGTGTGTTCCTTGTAGCCTTGAAATCAAGGAAAGGGAGCGGTGAAAAACTTATAGCCGTGAAATCAAGAGTGTTTGGAGCGGTGTTAACCTTATAGCGGGAAATCAAGGGGATTGTACTTGTACATTGATATAGTAATAAAACTCTATGCAATCCAGCGTTGCGTAGGACTGGACGTAGGAGTAATCCGAACCAGTATAAAATCTAGTGTGTTCTTTCCTTTTTTGCATTTTATTTTTGTTTATTCTGTGTTTGATTCTGAGTCTGTGATTATCTCTAGTGTGTGATTCATATAGTAGATCATATAAGTTTCAGATTTTCATAAATTTCTTATAAACACTATTCACCCCTCTCTAGTGTTATTCTTTCCTCAAGATCTGAATTCCACGTTCCCTAACAATTGGTATCAGAGCAAGGTTTTTCGAAAAGATCATAATCTAATTTTTTTTAAAATATTAAATGGCAGCCAACACTGGAAATAATAGTTATTTTGCAGAGGGTTAGTCACTATTAAACCGCCACTATTTAATGGTAATAATTATTCATATTGGGCATGTAGAATGAAAATATATTTACAGTTAGTAGGATTAGACACATGGAATATCACACAGACTAAATATGCAGAACCCACAACCAATTTTGCACAATGGACTAATGAACAAAAGGCTGCTGCACAAAGCAGTTCTAAAGCCAAAAATATGGTATTCTGTTCATTAGATAGGAATGAATTTAACAGAGTGTCAGTGTGTACATCTTCATATGAAATATAGAGAACTTTACAAATTACTCATGAAGGTACCAATAAAGTTAAACAGATTAAGATATCGATGTTAATTAATCAGTTTGAGTTATTCAAAATGAATGAGAATGAATCTATCTCCGATATGTACTGCAGATTCCAAGAGATAGTGCATTCATTAATAGCATCGGGAAAAACTTATTCAGAAAAATATTGAGTTCATTGACTTCAATATGGGATCAAAAAACATTGGCGATTAAAGAAGACCATAATGTCAGTGAAATGAGGATTGAGGAGTTAATCGGAAATCCGATGTCTTTTGAAGTCCAATTATAAAAAGAAAGGAAAATTAGCTAACTAAAAAGAAATCCGTAGCCTTTAAAGCAACAACAAATGGTTCTGATTCACATAGTGAAGACGCTGAAGAAACAAGCTTAATGACAAGACATTTCAGAAAAAATTTGAGATACAAAAGAAGAAATAACTTTCAAAGAAACAACGAAGGAAGTTCAGAAAGAAATGATGATCTATGTTATAACTGCAATAAACCAAGCCATATAAAGAGAATGTGTCCATATCTTGATAAACCAATTTAACATACAGACAATAGCAATTCATCAAAGAAAAGAAATAGGGCATACGCAACAACTTTAGAATATTCAGATTCATCATCAAGCGATGAAGAGCCAGAAATCTAAACATAGGCGCCGCTTCTGATCTCATTCCAAGCTCTGACTTTACCTGATGACTCTGTATGTGGACCATTGGTAGAGCACTTGTGGCGTTAACTAGTATCGTTCTCATACTCAGTTTTCCCCATGTAGTTTTCCCGGGCATTAGTTACTGAAGCTTGGACGGACTTCCTGAGTGACTCATCCTTGTTTCTCACCACCCAGTCAACAAGGCGCTTTCGTTATTGTGGAATAAGAAGCCTTCATATCTTAATGCACGTATTTAATTTATTCGGAGCTATTTAAGCGGGATTCACTTTTTGTGGAACATGAATCGAAGCAATAATAAGAATATTTCTAGTGGAACATCTTTCACAATCCCTGAAGAGATAGTTCTCTAATAGGCCGAGGTGTGTAAACAAATGTAATAGGATTTAATCGAACATAAACTTAGTAAATATGTTGATTTATAGATAGAAACTCGATAATATATTATAGATTTTTAGGATTTCTAAAAATTTGAAATTTAAATGCAAAATTTAAGACGATTTTTCTTCCATTGATGCCAGACTCCGGTAGTCTTTTACATAGACAAATGCAGAACTAAGCTGTGCAATGTCCACTCAACGTCACTCCCTTGTTGGTTGTCGAATGCAGAAACTAGTAATGAATTGAGACTGGATGAACTAATACTGAGAGCTCGCCTTTGCTTTCTTTTTTTCAATTGAACTACGCTGGAGCTACGCTAGAGCTATGCTACCTCACCTCGTTCACCTCCTTCTGGGCATACGACGCCTTAGGTCAATCAGACACACAAATTGACTCTCTCTCCATTTTCATTCGAATAGGTAGGATCTGAACGGTTCGGAAATCCAGGCTGAAGGCTGCAACAATGCAGCTTCGCCCCTTAGATGGGGCCATGAGGCAGATTTGCATCTTGATTTAGTACGGGCCTCTCTCTAGATATCGAATGAATCCATTAGTTCTCTTGCATCATGCTTTCAGTGATCGAATTGATTCTATTCAGATTCCGCCCTTGAAGATGCCACAATTCAGAAGTAGTGCTACGCTCATCAAGCAGTTAGTTCTCTCTGACCTCGAAGTACCGATTCTTGTTGACTCGGTATTTGATCACTAGCTTTGGGGAAGGGGAGAAGGACGACGTATAGAGTGTGTAGGCGTAGCTCCCGGTCGCTTCCTTAGGGCATGGGTGTTTCGTTCACAACGCGCCGGCCCCATTCACTTGCAAGCAACTCGAAGAGGCTATAAGTACGCAGTGCCCTACAACTATCAAAGTAATGTGGGGTTGAAGAGAGTGCCTACTTCTGAGCCAAGACCTAACTATAACACCCCGTAGTTTTAACAACACTAATGAGGACAAATTAAAGAATATTTAATTTAATATTCATAATTAAGTGAAATGAACTACGCCATTGCGTTCGTCTCAGAATTTTGGTCAAAATAGACACCAGGTTTGCATAAAAATAGACACCGTATGAAGAAGTTATTAAGGTTTGAAGTTTGTATACATGCAAGAAGAATATATATACATATATATAGTCCAAAAATTCAAAATTTAGTCAAAATAGTTCAAATTGCGTAGAAATGAGGTGAGCGGGGAAAATTCCACCTAGGGGTGTCGACCCCTGGGTCGACCAAGTGGGTGTCGACCCATGGGTTGGCCCCCTAAGGTTAGGAGGGGGGTTCAACCCACCTAGGGCAGACGTGGAAGATTAGGGTTTGGGGATGGCAACTATATATGGCCTCATTTCTCATGTTTTGCACACTGAAAATAATGGAGGACTAGATGTTATCGCTGCCCAGATTGAATCAAACCTTTTTCTTCTTCCGCAATCAAGTTAATCAAGTTTAGAGTTAATCAAGTGTAGATCTATGATTCAACATCTGCTATTCTTCTTCTATTTTTCAAGATCTAAACACTGTGAGTCCATATTAATTTTAGATCTAAATATTTAAAAGTTAAACTTGATATGACTATAACTTGGATCTATGCCTATGACCATTTGAATCACATCAGATCTGCTATAACTTGTTTATCTTAGTTATTCCGACATGATTATGAAGTAGATCTAAGCATATACCTATTTATTATGTCAGATCTACCATTGTTTCACTGTTTAGATCACCTTATATCTATCATGTTTATTTTGGATCTGTTATTAGTTGGACATCTAAACCATTGTTTATATTGTATCATGCGTATCCTTATTTTGTTAGAATCAGTTCTATTATCATATGTTCATTAGATCTGTTCCTATATGCCTACGTAGTCATTATGCAACTATATGTTCTATGCCTGTTTATGCCAATACATGTCAATCTTGTTAGTATGATCATTTCTGTCATCTTCCCTCTATCTTTTCCCTTTTTATTTTTAGCCAGGCTACTTTCGAGCCTAGGCACACCGCTGAAATATGCGAATACGTTAGATTGGGAACACAGGGAAAACATTGAATTTGGGCATAACTTGTAATTAGGAATTTGGGCATAACTTGAATAAAGTGTAATAATATGAATTTGGGGCATATAGTTTATTATGAACGTAACTTGGGAAAAGGGGCATGGAAACCTATAATGACATAGGTAAACTTGGTTAATAATTAGAATGCCTAGGATTACAGTAATTAGAAACTATAACTGTGCCTAGGCACGAGGTTAGATTACACTTGTGGTGGAAGTCTACCTAGACACGAGGTAGGCACAACCTGTGGAAAACCTAGTAGTGGGGATGTAAGACAAAGGGGAGAGCTTGCATCATCTTGTGTGTGGGACCCGTTTTAGTCAGTAACCCATATAAAGGTATCAAACAAGTACTCCGAACTAGGTCAGAGTCGGAGCATGCTTATTGGGCTGGTTATAAGTGATCCAAAAGTAGGGACGGTGTCCGACGGCGCGTTCCATCAGGGCCATATGCTTGCATGACTCCACCTGCTCGGTAAAATAAGATGTGGTGACATCAGTAGATATGGTCGCACTTACGAGAAATGAAGGGTTGCCACTTTAAGGAGTGATACACCCTACTGTGGGGCCAACACTCGGTATCTACGGACTGGGAGCCGATCGATTAGGGTAGTAATTACAGTACATCTAGACTCTGGTAAGTTTAAGAGCAAGTTATTGGGCTGCCTGTTGATTGTATGGGGTTAAAGCCTCTCACCAGAAAGTACGCCTAAGTCTACTATCTTATAGTTTTTGGGATCATCTCATTCTGGTTATACTAGTATCGGCGCAAAGAGTAATCATTAGGGAAGTGCAATACACTCTATCATGTTTACCTTGTCATACCTGCCTTTGATGAGGTTACCTTTCTTATCCACTTTATATGCCTATCATGATACTTTTACTTATTTATTTGCTAAAAATAACTAGACTCGCCAGACTTTATGTCTGAACCTTTTTGTTTCCTCTTCTTTCTTCCATTCCCCTCCCCCTCCAGGTTCTTATGGTGGGAATACTCAAGTTTGACTAGGATTCTTCTTTCATCTTGCTTGGAGCTGCTTAGATGTATTGCTTGAGCTCTTATCTACTATGGCTATGTTTTTATTTGGGGAATTACGCTTCTTTTATTTTTGTACTCTGATGTTTTAAGTGCAAGACAGAAATTTTGATGATGTACTGGGTTTATGTATTTTCGGACATATGATGTTTTGAACTACGATGCTTTATGATTAATAATTTTTTTAAATCCGCTGCTATTTTATATCTATCTTGTAATGTTTCTGTTTTCCTATAATGCTTCACGAAACTTAATGCATTCTCTTAATGAGTCACATTAACGGACGTGGGGTGTCACATTTAGTATCAGAGCTGAAGGTTACCAGATTAGATAAAAGTTTTTGAAAAATATTTTCAAAAAGGTTTTAAAAGAAAGTGTTTTCAAAAAGAAAAGTCTGTTTTTAAAAACATATTCCCTAAAGCCATATGTAATATCTTTCGATCCTTTGTATGAATCTCTTTCCTTTTCTTTTCAGCATGTCTAGGGAACCTAATATTCTGGAACGCGTTTCGAAACTAGGCTGGTTCCATAGGTATCTAGAGGCCACGGTACCTGCCAATGGTCAAGCTAACGTTCCTCCCCCAGCTACACCCATTGTTCCTCCTCCTCCTCCACGTGCAGATAAGTTCTCTAAGATCTGCAAAGATTTCTGTGCTACGGGAGGAAAGCCATTCCGTGGAACCAAAATGTTCGTAGAGGCAAGAAATTGGCTCAAGGAGACAGAGGACTTGTTTGGAATTTTCGATGTGGACGATCGTAAGAAGATTCAGCTAGCCGCCTGGCTACTGAAAGATGAAGTTTCGTTCTGTTGTGAAGTAACCTAGGCAGGGCGTCCGGTGGAAACTTAGGATGATTTTAGACAGAGGTTTGAAATGAAGTTTCTTTCTCAAGGTGAGAAAAGCATGCAAATGGAAAGGTTCTTAGAGCTCAAACAAGGAAACATGTCTGTTAAAGAATAGGTAAACAAATTCAACCAGCTAGCAAGGTTTGGATTGGAACTGGTAGTTACTCCGCATAAGAAAGATTTTTGATTCGTTAAAGGGCTGAATGTATCCCTTCATGGGTTAGTTATGCCTCATATTCCAGTGGGGGCAACTTTTGAAAGGCTTGTTGATATGGCCTTGATGCATGAGGAAGACAAAAGCGACAAGAAGGAAGTTAAAGTTGAGGAATCACAAAACAAGGATGTGTGGCCTAAGAAAAGACAACAACAACAACAACAGAAGAAGGGCGGAAAGAATGACAAGGCTAAGGACAAGAGGAAGTGTCACAATTGTGGGCGAGAGGGTCGTTTGATCAAGGACTGTAAAAAAAGGAAGAATTCTTGCTTCAGTTGTGGAGAGGTCAGACATTTTGCTAAGGAATGCCCGAAGAAACAGGGACAAGGTCAATGGGCAGGAATTCTGGAGGGCAGGTGCATGCTCTCGCGACATGTGGGAAAGTTTCCGTGGAAGGTTTGATTTCTCGTTCCAATCATCCTATTAGAACTCTTTTGATTCTGGCGCTTCACATTCATTTATTTCTAGTTCTGTGGTTGAGTCTCTGCACCTAAATACTAGTATGGTAATGGATCCCGTAGTTGTCTTAAACCCCACTGGTTGATTGGCTCATTTGTCCATGATTCGTTGGGGTTTGAGAATATATGCGTTAGGCGTAGAGTTTGAGTGCGACACATATGTGCTAGGTTTTATGGGCTATGGTTTGATTCTAGGGATGGATTGGTTAACCACGTGTGGTGCCATTCTGGATTGTGAGAGGAGGGTCGTTAGACTTTTGACTTGCCATGGGAGGACCCTCGAGATTTCTTATGATTCGCAATGGTATGTTATGCTTAGTTTCCTAGAGTCTCTTGATGCATTTATCGATGATCTGCTATCTGTACCAGTAGTCCATGACTATCCTGATGTTTTTAATGAGGTACGGGGCTTACCTCCGAGGCATGAGATCGGTTTTCGTATATATTTGGTGGACAATGCTAAACCAGTTACATTACCTGTGCGCCATATGGCTCCAAGGGAAAGGAGGGAGCTTAGCAAGCAAGTAGGGGACCTAATTGAGAAAGGGTTTATTAGGCGAAGCATATCTGAATGGGGTGTTCTGGTGGAGTTCGCAACTAAGGCAGATGGTTTGCTTCACTTATGTGTAGACTATAGAGAGTTGAAAAAACTCGAAAAGAAGAACATGCACCCACTTCCGAGGATAGATGATCTGTTTGACCAGCTTGTTAGTGCCTCTGTATTCTCTCAGTTAGACTTGGCCATGGGTTTCATCAGTTGAGGGTGGCCGAGGACAGTGTATAGGACTGCTTTTAGGACTCAGATGTATCCTTTGAATGGCTAGTTATGCCTTTTGGGTTGACAAATGCACTCGCCTATTTTGTTGATCTAATCAGTAGGGTGTTTCGGGAGTTTCTAAATAAATTTGTCGTGGTCTTTGTTGATGATATCTTGATCTTCTCAAGGAGCGAGGAAGAGCATGCCCAACATTTGAGAGAAGTTTTGAAAACTCTCCATGCGCATCAGCTTGAGGCAAAGTTCTCCAAATGCCATTTTTGGAGAAAAAAGATGAGATTTCTAGGGCATGTGGTTTCCAAAGATGGGATAGCTATAGATCCCGCAAAGGTAGTTGTCGTTCAAGATTGGAAAATTCCGAAGAATGCAATGGAGGTGAGAAGTTTTCTTGGATTGGCAAGTTATTATTGGAAGTTCATTAAGGACTTCGGAAAGATATCAGCACCACTCACCAAGTTGACGAAGAAGAATTTTGGCGTTTTCGTGGGATATAGATTATGATGTTGCTTCCCAACAATTGAAGAGGGCTCTGACAACATCCCAGTCTTGACCTTGCGCAATGGGAACAAAGTATTTACAGTATATACAGATGCATGTGGTACAGGGCTTGGTGCGGTTCTGATGTAAGAGCGAAAGGTAGTATGTTATGGGGGAAGACAACGAAGGGTGCATAAGAAGAACTACTATACCCATGATTTAGAGCTAGCTGCCATAATATTCGAGCTTCAGATGAGGCGTCATTATTTGCTTGGAGAGAAGTTCGAGTTGTACATCAATCATAAATCTTTCAAGTACTTGTTCTCGCAGAAAGATCTTACTTTAAGGTAACAAAGGTGGATGGAGTTTCTAGCTTCTTATGATTTCGAGATTGGTTATACCCTTGGCAAGGGTAGCATGGTGGCAGACGCACTGAGTAGGAAGAGGATAGCCTTAAGTCATCTGTTTATGGAGAGGAAAAGCTTGGAGTTTATATCGAATTTTGACTTTAGACACTCCACCGAGTTTTTGCCTGGTTTGTTTGCATCGCTAGAGATACGACCTACTCTTATGGATTAGATAGGAGCTTCATAGTGAGATGATCCATAGATTTCATATATCTTGGATAGTCTCAGTAAAGGGGAGACTTCTAGTCATCCTAATAGATATTCCATTGATGATAAAGGGTTGCTGTGACGAGATGGAAGGCTTTGTGTTCCCCAAACTGGGAATTTTTTAAAGACAGTCCTAGAAGAAGCCCATCATTATAAGATGACTATTCATCCAGGTTGTGATAATATGTATAAGGATATGAAGAGGGTTTTCTTTTGGGATGGGATGAAGAAAGATGTGGCAGAGTTTGTTTCTTAATGTTTGGTTTGTCAGCAAATCAAAGCTGAACAAAAGAAACTCGGCGGTTTACTTCATCCTTTGGAGGTTCCACAGTGAAACTCCCAGAGCGTCTCTACGGAATTCATAGATGGTTTGCCTAGGTCAAAGAAAGGCAATATCAATATTTGGGTTGTGGTGGATAGACTTACTAAGAGCGCTCATTTCATTTAAGTGAAGAGCAAGAGGACAGCGACATGGTTGGCAGCAGTTTATGTTCGTGGGATAGTCCGTCTTCATGGAATACCTTCCAGCATCGTGAGCGATCATGACCCTATTTTCTCCAGTGACTTTTGGAGAAGCTTGCAAGAAGCATTAGTTACACAGTTGAGTTTGAGCACCGCTTATCACCCACAGACCGATGGACAGACGAAAATGTGAACAAGGTTCTTGAGGATCTTTTGAGGTTTTGTATCCTAGACTTTGGAGGGACTTGGGAAGAGCATCTTCCTTTAGTAGAGTTATCCTACAATAACATTATCAAGCTTGCATTGGCATAACACCCTTCGAAGCATTATACAGACGACCTTGTAGATCACCAACTTGTTGGTGGGAATCTAAAGAAAGGCTATTACTTGGACCAGATAAGGTTAGAGAAACGTCTGAGAAGATTGATCTTATTAGACAGTTAATGAAGATCACTCAAAATAGGCAGAAATCCTACGCAAACAAGAGAAGAACTGATATTGAATTTGAGGTAGGAGACATGGTTTTCATTAAAATGTCACCTTTGAGGAATGTGGTTCGCTTCGGATCTGTAGGGAAATTGGAGCCAAGATTTGTACGGCCATTTCCCATATTAGGAAGGATTGGCCAAATGGCCTATAGAGTAAAGCTACACGAGAGACTGTTTGGTGTTCATGATGTTTTCCACTTTTCTCAATTGTGGAAGTGCTTGCATGATACCTAAGAATTAGTTGAGCCGAGTATATTGGAGGAAGTAAAAGTGGAACAGGAGGTGACAATCAGACGAGTTCCTACCCGTATTCTTGGATCAGAAGTTAAGAAGCTACGAAAAAGAGAAGTCAAGTTGATGACGGTTTAGTGGGTAGATAACCCAGAGGATGTAACTTAGGAGACCCAAGACAATATTCGTGCTTCGTACCCTTTTCTTTTCGAGGGTATGTTCTTAACTTCCTTTCCAAAGCTTTTATATATGCTTGTTTCTTTCATTTAAAGTATATCCTATTGATCGAATCTTCGACCTTTAGGTAGTAACTTAATGGATGTAAACATGTGTTTGATACATGTTATGTTTGATGGATGCAAGTGGATGCAAGTGTTTGCTAGTGGTTGCTCGTGGATGCATAGACACACACACTAGGCACTAGATCGGCTCAGTCATCTCATACTGCATATGGATGTGTGTGCATTTTTCTTATTTTATGGATGAAAGTGAGTGTATCATCATATGGATGTTGCATTTGGACGAACGATTGTGCACACATATAGAACTTACATGTTTAATAGGATTGTTGCATATATGTTGGATTCATGGCACTAACATACATTGCATTAAGGAGGTCGACTGAATCAGTAGACTACCTGATCTTTGCATTAGTAATGGGACATATAACACACCTTTGCATATAATCATATAAAAATTAGAATTCTTTAAGGATAATGGATGCATGTGATTGGTGGATGAGTAAATGGGTGATGGATGGTAGGATATACATTCCTCTCAACTTGGAGATTTCGGGGACGAAATCCTTTGAGTAAGGGAGAATGTAACACCCCGTAGTTTTTACAACACTAAAGAGGGCAAATTAAAGAATATTTAATTTAATATTCAGAATTAAGGGAAATAGAATGCGCCATTACGTTCGTCTCGGAATTCTGGTCAAAATAGACACCCGGTTTCCGTAAAATAGATACCGTATAAAGTAGTTATTAAGGTTTGAAGTTTGTATACGTGCAAGAAGAATATATATACATATATATAGTTAGAAAATTCAAATTTTAGTCAAAATAGTTCAAATCGCGCAGAAATGAGGTGAGTGAGAAAATCCCACCAGGGGGTGTCGACCCTTGGGTCGACGCCTTAAGGGGGTATTGTAACACCCGTAATTTTAACAACACTAAAAGAGGATAAATTTAATAATAATTTATTTGATATTCAGAATTATGGGAAACAGACTGCGCAGTTGCGTCCGTCTCGAAATTTTGGTCAAGATAGACATTTGGTTTGCGTAAAACGAACACCGTATGAAGAAGTTATGAAGGTTTGAAGTTTGTATACACGCAAGATAATTATATATGTAGGACCCAGGAGTTCAAAATTTGAAATCACAGAAAACGAGGGAAGCGGGAAAAATCCCGCCTAGGGGAGTTGACCCCGGGGTCGACCCCACAAAGGGGTTGTCGACCCATAGGTCAACCCTTTAAGGGGGGTCTATCCCCCTAGGGCTGAGGTGGTAGATGGTTTCTGGAGGTTGGCAGCTATATATAAAGGTCCATTTCTATTATTTTCTTCACTGGAAATCAATGGAGGCCGAACGATGCCGGTGTCTGAACTGAACTGAATTATTTATCTTCTACAACAACAAAATTAGGCTAATCAGTTGGAGATTCAAGATCGATTCTTCTTCTAGTTCTATTCTTCTAATCCAAACACTGGGAGTTCTTAGTTGCTTTTAGATTTAAATATTTAAAAGTAAACCTGAAATGGCTATTGTTTGGATTTGTTCCTGTAACTAAATTATACTAGATCCATTGTAAATTGTAAACATATGACATTCTGAATCGGTTATTACTTGATCAAAATCTCTATCTAGTCGGATCTATTGTAACTTCTGTGACATTCTATGATGTTGATCTTAAACCTTATTTGTGTCAAATCCACTTTTAACTATTGGACCTGAATTACGTAGACATCTAAATTATTAATTAGATCTATTTTATTCTTTAGATCTCCTTGTGCTTATCATATTAGATTTGAACCTGTTAGACATCTAAATTAATATTTAGATCTTGTCATGCTTACCTTAACATCTTTGCCATGTTAAAACTAGTTAACTGCCACAAGTTCATTGGATCTACGCTTATATGTTCACCTTATCACCATGTTAGTAGATGATTATGCCAGTTACATTAGGACAATCATTTTTGTCATATTCCTATCATCTTTCCCTTTTTATCGTTTATGACTAGGCTATTATCTAGCCTAGGCATACCACAAATTATGTGAATGCGCTAGTTTGGGAACGGGGGAAAAAGATTAGTATTGGCATAATTTGAATAATGCTTATAAATATGAATAGGACATATAATTCAGTATGGGGAAAAAGGGCATGGACACCTATAAGGAAATAGGTAAAATTTGATAATAATTAAGACGTTTATGATTACAGTAATTAGAAAATGTAACTGCACTTATGTCATGAGGTTAGGTTGCATTAGTGGTAGAAGTCAGCTCGGACCCAACCGGCACATCCAGCAACCACTAATGTTGAACCTAATGTGAGGGGTCTAAGTGCATAAATACGATACAGGCTAAGACAAGAGGTTAGGCCCAACTTGTGGAAGAAGCATGCCCGGACCCGACCGACATATCGAACATCCACAAGTTGTAGGCCTATTGTGGGAGGTCCAGCCCTTTATAACCATAAATGGACATGTAACGAATTGGAACACTTAACCTAGTTAAATCCATAGGGATTGTACGAATATGAACTAAAGTTAGGGTTAAGTATAATTGGTTGAACTGTGGGTGGGTTAAATAAATCTGAGGGGGTGGGTAATTTTTACATATAGGTTCACAAACTTAGCCCGATAAGGTTACGTAATTAAAGACACCTAGTGGTATACATAACCAATGAAAATAATAAAGTTATGTAATTAAAGTCACCTTTTGGGTAAGCATAACTTGTAGAAATGATTGGTTATGTAATTAAGGACACATAGTGGTATACATAGCCAATGAAAACCTAGTGGGGATACAAGACAAAGGGGAGAGCTTGTATCATATTATGTGGGACCCGTTTCATCCAGTAACCCGGAGTTGGTATCAAACATATACTCCAAACTAGGTCGGAGAAGGGGCACGCTTAATGGACTTATTATAAGAGATCCAAATGTGGAGGACGGTGTGGGCGGCGCAAACCGACCGGGCCGTGTGCGTGAATGAGCCGGGCAGAAAGGGATAAGATGACTGTGACACCTGTAGATATGGTTGTGCACAGTATTAAGACGAGGGGTTGCCACTTTAAGAAGTGATACCTCCTACTATGGGGCCAACACAAGGCGTCTACATGGGTTAGGGAGCCGATCAATTAGGGTAGTAGTTAGTATACATCTAGACGTATGCCTAAGTCTACCATTTTAGAGTGGAAGGGATCATCTTATTCTGGTTGTGCTAGCAATAGTGCAGAGTAATCACTAGAAGCATATACACCCTATCATGTTACCTTGTTATACCTGCCTTTTGCGTAGTTATCCTTCTCTTGTCCAATTTATATGTCTGTCATGCTATTTTTATTTATTTACTTACTAAAAGCAACTGGACTCGCCAGACTTTATGTCTGACCCATCTTGTTTCCTCTTCTTTCTTCTGTCCCCCCAGGTTCGCAGGGAGGGAATTCTCAGGCTTAGTCAAGACTCGGTTATCATCTTGTTGGAGCTGCTTTTGAAGTATAACTCAAGTTCTTATCTCTACTATGGCTTAGCTCTTTTTCTTGGGGAATTATGCTATTTATATATTTATGTACTCTGATGGTACAAGACAAAAGTTATATTATTGTAATGGTTTTTGTAACTTATGGTATTTTGGACCACGATGTTATGATTTATGTTTGAATCAAAAATTTGAATTTCCGCTACTATCTTATTTATATATGTCTTGTAATATTCTGTGTCTGTTTACCTATAATGCTTCACGAAACTTAATGCATTCCCTTAAAGAGTGACACTAACGGATGTGGGGTGTCACATTTGGTATCAGAGCTAAAGGTTACCAAATTAGATTAAAGTTTTTGAAAAGTATTTTAAAAAAGGTTTAAAAAGAAAGCATTTTCAAAAAGAAAAGTCTGCTTTGAAAAACATTCCCCAAAAATCCATAAGTAATATCTTTCGATCCCTTGTCTGACTCTCTTTCCTTTTCTTTTTCATCATGTCTGGGGAGCCCAACATCCCAGAGGGCGTTACTATATCAGGATGGTTCCGTAGGTATCTGGAGGCCATGGCGCCTGCCGAAGGCCAAGGAACGTTCCTCCCCCAGCTGCACCCGTTATTCCTCATCCCCCTCCTCTGTGTGTAGACAAATTCTCTAAGATCTGCAAAAAATTCCATGCTATGGAAGGGAAGCCATTCCATGGAACTGAGACATTCGTAGAGACTAGGAATTGGCTCAAGGAGACCGCTGACTTATTTGTAATCATTGAAGTAGAGGATCGAAGGAAGATTCAGTTAGCTACTTGACTACTGAAAGATGAAGCTTCGTTTTGGGGGGAGGTAACCCAAGCAGGCCATCCAGTGGAAACTTGGGATGACTTTAGATAGAGGTTCGAAATGAAATTTCTTTCCCAAGATGAGAAAAGCATGCAAATGAAGAGGTTCTTAGCACTCAAACAAGGAAACTTAACAGTCAGAAAGTATGTGAACAAATTCAACCAGCTGACAAGATTTGGACTGGAACTGGTAGACATTCCACATAAGAAGGCTTTGCGGTTTGTTAAAGGGCTAAACAAACCCATTCATGGGTTAGCCATGTCCCATGTTCCAATGGGAGCTACCTTTAAAAGACTTGTTGATATGGCCTTGCTGTATCAGAAAGAGAAAGGAGAAAAGAAGGAGGTTAAAGCTGAGGAAACAACGCAAAACAAGAAGATATGGACCAAGAAAGGACAACAACAGCAACAGTGAAAGAAGAAAGGAGGAAAGAATGACAAGGGTAAGGATAAGAGGAAGTGTCACAGTTGTGGGCATGAGGGTCGCTTGGTGAAAGATTACAAAAGAAGAAAGAATTCCTGCTACAATTGCGGAGAGATCGAACATTATGCTAAGGAGTGCCCGAAGAAACAAGGAAAAGGTCAAAGAGCAGGAACTTCTGGAGGGCTGGTGCATGCTCTCACGGTCAGTGCTCCCAATAGAGGTAGAAAAATTTCTATGGAAGGTTAAATTTCTCTTTCAAATCATCCTATTAGAACACTTTTTAATTCTGGCGCTTCACATTCATTTATATCTAGTTCTGTTGTTAAATCTCTACACTTAATTACTAGTATGGTAGTGGATCCTGTAGTTGTCTCAAACCCCATTGGCGGTTCGGCTCATTTATCTATGATTTATCGGGGTTTGAGAATATTTGTGTTAGGCAACGAATTTGAATGGGATGCATATGTGCTCGGGTTCATGGGCTATGGGTTGATTCAAGGGATGGATTGGCTAACCACGTATGGTGCCATTCTAGATTTTGAAAGGAGGGTTGTTAGAATTCTGACTTGCCATGGGAGGACCCTCGAGATTTCTTGCGACCCCCAAGGCTCTGTTATGCTTAGTTTCCTAATTTCTCTTGATGCATCTATCGATGATTCTGGTAGTCCGAGATTATTTTGATGTTTTTGAGAAGGTACGGGGCTTACCTTCGAGGCGCTAGATCAATTTTCGTACATATCTGGTGGACAATGCAAAGCCAGTTGCATAACCAGTGAGCCATATGGCTCCAAGGAAAAGGAAATAGTTGAGTAAGCAAGTAGGGGAGCTAGTTGAGAAAGGATTTATTAGACGAAGCATATCTTAATGGGGTGCTCCAGTTGTATTCGCAACTAAGGCGGATGGTTCGCTTCGTTTGTGTGTGGACTATAGAGAGTTGAACAAACTCACAAAGAAGAATAGGCAACCACTTCCGAGGATAGACGACTTATTTGACCAGCTTGTTCGTGCCTCGGTATTCTCTCAGTTAGACTTGGCCATGGGATTTCATCAGTTGAGGGTGGCCGAGGACAGTATAGACAAGACTGCTTTTAGGACTTCAGATGGTTTCTTTGAATGGCTAGTTATGCCTTTTGGGTTGACAAATGCACCCGCTTATTTTGTCGATTTGATAAGTAGGGTGTTTCGGGAGTTTCCAAATAAATTTGTAGTAGTCTTTGTTGATGATATTTTGATCTTCTCCAAAAGAGAAGAAGAGCATGCCTAACACTGGAGGGAAGTTTTGAAAACACTCCGTGAGCATCAGCTTAAGGCAAAGTTCTCCAAGTGCCATTTTTGGAGAAAGGAGGTGAGATTCTTAGGGAATGTAGTCTCCAAAGAAGGGATAGCTGTAGATCTCGCAAAGGTGGTTGCAGTACAAGACTGGCAGATTCCGAAAAATGCAACAGAGGTGAGAAGCTTTCCGGGATTGGCAAGTTATTATAGGAAGTTCATTAAGGACTTCACAAATATATCAACACCTCTCACCGGGCTTACAAAGAAGAACTTGGCATTTTCATGGGATATAGATTGTGTTGTTGCTTTCCAACGTTTAAACAGGGCTCTGACAACAACCCCAGTCTTGACTTTGCTCGATAGGAACAAAGTGTTTACGGTTTACACTGATGTGTGATACAGGGCTTGGTGCGGTTGTGATGCAAGAAGGAAAGGTAGTATGTTATGGGGGTAGACAGCTGAGAGTTCATGAGAAGAACTACCCCACCCATGATTTAGAGCTAACTGCCATAGTATTCATACTAAAGACGTGGCGTCATTATTTACTTGGAGAGAAGTTCGACTTATACACCAATCATAAATCTCTCAAGTATATGTTCTCACAGCAGGATCTTAATTTAAGGCAATAAAGGTAGATGGAATTCTTAGCTTCTTATGATTTTGAAATCACTTATACCCCTAGCAAGGGTAATGTGGTGGCTGACGAACTAAGTAGGCAAAGGATGGCCTTAAGTCCTCTATTTTTGGAGAGGAAGAGCTTGGAGTTCATATCAACCTTTGACTTTAAACCCTCCATCGAGATTTTTCTTGATTTTTTTGCGTCGCTAGAAATACGACCAACTCTTATGGATCAGATTGGAGCTTCGCAACAAGGTGACCCACAAATTTTATACATCATGGGTAAGCTCAGAAAAGGGGAGACTTCTAGTCACCTCAGTAGATATTCCATAGATTAAAAGGGGTTGTTGCGACGAGATGGAAGGCTTTGTATTCCTCAAATTGGAAGCTTGATAAATGTAGTCCTAGAAGAAGCCCACCATTATAAGATGATTATCCATCCAGGCGTTGATAATATGTACAGAGACATGAAGAGGGTTTTATTTTGGGCTGGGATGAAGAAAGATGAGGCAGAGTTTGTTTCCCAATGTTTAGTTTGCCAGCAAGTTAAAGATGAGCAAAATAAGCCCAGTGGTTTACTTCATCCTTTGGAGGTTCCACAGTGGAAATGGGAGAGTGTCTCCATGGACTTCATAGATGGTTTGCCCAGATCAAAGAAAGGCGACACCAGTATTTGGGTTGTAATGGATAGACTGACAAAGAGCGCTCATTCCAGTTAAGAGTAAGAGGACGACATCATGGTTGGCAGCAATTTATGTTCGTGAGATAGTCCGTCTTCATGGAGTACCTTCCAGCACCGTAAGCGATCATGACCCCATCTTTACCAATGAATTTTGGAGAAGCTAGCAAGAAGCATTTGGTACACAGTTGTGTTTGAGTACCACTTATCATCCTCGGACCAATGGACAGACAAAGAGGTGAACATGATTCTAGAGGATCTTTTAAGACTGTCTATCCTAGACTTCGGGGGGACTTGGGAAGAGCACGCTCCTTTAGTAGAGTTTTCCTATAACAACAGCTATCAAGCCAACATGGCATGGCACCCTTCAAAGCATTGTATGGACGACCCTGTAGATCACCAACTTGCTGGTGGGAATATGCAGAAAGATTATAACTTGGACCAGATATGGTTAGAGAAACATCTGAAAAAAATTGATCTTATTCGATGGAGGATGAAGGCAGCTCAAGATAGGAAGAAATCCTATGCAGGCAAGAGGAGGAATGACATTGTAACGACACGGATTTCACCCGGACCTAATCGATCGCTAAATCGACCAAGACCGTTCGAATCCCGCATACGCAAACTCTGGGTATACAACACATCAGAACAAATAATAGAAGACTTCTATAAACATCATAATAATGTTACGTCAGAGCACAGAATATCAGAGTACATCGAAATATAATCAATAAAGCGGAAGATGATTTTACAATAAATGTAATACAATGCACAGCGGAAATATAAACTACACAGCGGAAGACTGAAAATGCCTGGGCACAGCTTAAAGCTTCAATCCAGAATCTTGCTCAACACATCTGCAAAATAAAACTACTTGACTGCCCATGTGGAAAATAGGGGCACCCGAGTTCGCAAGGGAAAAGCAAACTACAGGTCATTCATGGGACTGGTGTGAGAAACTCTAAACAGATATAATTAGCTAATTTAATAATATGGCATATCACGGGACCACGCCGCTAACGCGGAACGGGTTTACCCCCATGAATGCCAGTGTATAAACAACAATCAATATAGATATATGGATCTACTATGCATCAATCAACATGCAATATCCCAATCTACCCACTTAGATTAATCACTACACTTAGATTTTCCAAATCCAATTCAATTTACTAAAATTATTCCTTTGGATCATATTCCCAATTTCTTATTTCAAATCATTTGAAATACCTATGTAACTTTCTATACCAAAGTAGATTTCACTTCGGAATCTCAAATCAAATCGTTTGGAAATATGAATTCCAAAACATAACAATGCATACAAACAAGTATGCAACCAAATATCGTGCTCCCCATCGACAAGGCAAAGGGTATGCACCTCGCAACTCGATATATAAATGTGCGCCTACCCCACATAGGAGCAGGCTACACCAACGATGCACCTACCCCACACAGGAGCAGGCTACACTGACCTCTCACCCATACTTTTAGTCTCAGGGTCACCCGACTCTTTAGCCACATACTAAATCATTTCATATCCCGAAGTAGGGAAAATCATTTCACAACATAATAATCACAAGTACTTTCAAAATATAGTACTTCACATCAGTAATTCACACATATGATCAGTCACTATTAATCACATAACCATTGAGCTCGTACGTCTCAAAGAAGGGTGTTAAGCAAGAGAATAAATTCTCCGCCACCAAACAGATACATCATTAATAGCAACTAATCTATACACGATGAACCACAATGTAACACATAATACAATTCTAAATCATTTTAGAAATCATCGGGTTTTGGGCCTCGAAATCCTTTCTGTTTTATAAAACATTTTTATAAAACATTCCCTGTCCAAAATCGGGAATACATTTCTTTTCACTTAAGAAAAATATCATTTTACAATCATTCATTAAATTTGAAATGAACACAACATCGCTAAACACCTTATCGTCAAATCGTGAAGTGTTTCACAAGGTGTTAGCACACAGGCATTTCTACCCAACCCAATGCTAAATGTAAAAGCATATTTTGCTCATAAACTGGTCTAGCACAATCCAAACAATCAATCAATCAAATTTGACATTAAATATAAGGTTTTTAATAGAGATAGTATCGACTTATATTCAACATCAAATCCTGAAACCAACAGATATCATATTGGGAATAACGATATCGATATCTTCCAAATTCCCGTCACAATATCTGTATAATCACGGAATCCAATATTGAAAATATCCAAAGATAATTTCAATTCAAATCTAATCCAATTTATTTATAACCGTTGGATTATTTTTCTAGTTAATAACTAGTTCGTTTCGATAAAAATATATTTTTGTCTTTTCAAATGTGGAATTTTTCATCCCAATTCTTCACAAATCATTTCTTATGATTTTACACAAATTATCGATATTTTTAATAATTTTATCAAGGCCCGTACAGTCGATTTCCATCAACGGTCATCGAACTGCACTTACAACGACCTTTTCCAAAATTGATTTGGACATAATTCCAAATCCAACCGTTAGATTTCAAATCTCTAATATTCATTAGAAAGCTCTTTTCGATACGAACCCAACGGTTCCGGTTTCAAGAGAATCTGACGGTTGAATCTCCCGTAATGTCTGTTCGAAGTTAATGGTCGAAATTCGCGAACTGCCGCGGCGCGGCGCGATCTATTCAGGCCATTATGTTATATATATAATATATATAATATATATATTTCGTCGATTCCTATTTAAAACGAATTTTATAAATCGTTTTAAATTCGTTTCCAAAACAATTTCAACTTCCATTTCAAATTCAAATCAAAATTGAATTTTTCCTTATAAATTCGTTTTAAACTCATTTCAATTCAATTCAAATTTCAAATTCATTTCAATTCGAATTCATTTTCTATTCAATTCAATTCGAATTCATTTTCTATTCAATTCAATTCGAATTCATTTTCTATTCAATTCAATTCGAATTCATTTTCTATTCAATTCAATTCGAATTCATTTTCTATTCAATATCAAAATCGAATATTTCATATACATGACAATTTTATACATTGTATATATATATATATGTTAAAAATTATATTTTTAACAATCAAATCATTTTCATATATATATATATATCGCTTTCATTTTATATATATCGTTTTCACATTTCATATGTATATCGTTTTCATTTCATATATATATATATATATTATTTCCACCTTTCATATATATAATATTTTCACTTTCAATATATACGATATTTTCACTTTCAATATATACGATATTTTCACTATACTATATTTTCACTTTCAATATATACGATATTTTCACTTTCAATATATATGATATTTTCACTTTCAATATATACGATATTTTCACTTTCAATATATACGATATTTTCACTTTTCTATATATAATGTTTTCACTTTTCTATATATATAATATTTTCATTTCACATCGTATATATTTTTCATACACTTCTAATATATATAATTCATTTCACATCACGATCAATTTTCACATAGAACACAACCAAACAAATAAGTCGTCCATGGTCTGTGGACGACGGGGAATAGTTAATATATGCAGTTATGAAATAAATAACTGAACAGAAAATTTAAAGTGAGAGAATTCTCACAATGGTCGGTTTCAGCTCTGTTCTGTTCAGATTTGAATTTGTCTAAAATTTAGTTTTGCCCCGTTTCAGCTCTGGTCAGTTTTGAATTGTAGAGTTCACCGACACGAGTTCAACGCAACTGACCGCTCGTCTTTTCGACCTCGTATGAGCAAGATATGATAAACAACGCGTTAATTACTTTTCAAATTAATTAAAATAGGATTAATTTAATTAAAAATAACCTTCTTCTTCCTAAACCCCTTCAGGCCGATGAAAACTCGACCTAGCTCCAAAACTAGGGTTTCATCTCGCACCCAGACCAACGCCATGGATTTTGATCTGAACAGCTCACGGCGTAGAGCTTGGAGGTCGCCACCATTGGCCAGAGACGGGCGGAGCTCGTGGGCCCCAGCGGCGGTAATCCCAGTCGAGGCGGCAGTCCTTTGGGGGATGTTTCTAAGATATTTCTCAACGAAAAAATCCCATATAAATATGGATTTTAAGGCCTTCGATTTCTCTTCCATTTTCATCTTGGATCGTGATTTAATTTTGTTCGAATTGGGGGTTTTGTTTTGATCGATTCCATCCGTTCTTTAAGGGAGACGGCGGGCTTCAGTATAGAGTTGACTGCGTGGGCAATTTCCTAGGGTTTTGACCCTCTTTATAATATTTTTTAATTATGATTTAATTCACTAAATTCGAATTTTACTTGTTTATTACTCGTAACTCCAAACGAACTCCAACGACTGTCGCCACTAGCTAAATAACCCTATTCCGAACACAATGGGGTGTGTTTCGTAAGCTGATTCGATCGTTTCGATCAGTTTTCATCAAAATCAAAATATAAATCTATATATTGAAATGTGCATTTAGAATTGAATATATAAAGATTTATATTTTAATTTTAGCGGAAACTGATTGAAACGATAAAATTGGGTTACGAAACATATCCCATTGTGTTCGAAATAGGGGTAATTAACTAAGGGCGATAGTCGTTGGGTTTCGTTTGGAGTTTGGTTGCAAAGACAACTCTTTGGGGAATTAAATAGATTAAAATATAATATAATTTAATTTTATAAATACTCCCCCAATAAAACCCTAGCCCCAATTATAATGCGCCGCCGCCTTTTCAAAGCGATGGACGATATTATCCCATTTTTAATCCTAAATCCCGCTCGATCCACACAATGAATATCAGAATTTATAAAACAAAAATCTCGATCTCTCTAAGATCTTCAAACTGATATGGTCGAGATCTGAAATCTCGAACTGGAATGGCCAAATAGACGGCTAAAAGACGTTGTGCTTGGAGCAGTTTTTCGGTGCCCTAGGGGCTTCGAACTCCATGCCTAGGCTGGCGGTGGAGGCTCTGGTGAAGACCGTCGTGGTGGCGACCTCGGATCCTCGACCAACGACCCCTAGTGTCATGCGCAAGCCTGAGATGAAGGTCGATGTTGGATTTTGAAGGGCTCCGGTGATTAACAGTGAAGAGATGAATTAAGGGTGGGGTTAATTAATTTTTCGTTTAAACTATCAAAAGTATTAACCATCGTGTCACCTTCATACGAACACGGGATCAAGCAAACAAGGATGCATTGGAATCGTCTTTCCGAGAGCTTCGCAACAAGACAGATCGGGTTCAATTCCGAGCAAGTGGGGATTTCAGGAAAATTCAAATCCGAATAGTTCAGAAATTTAGATAAAACTGACAGAGTGGATCCCATAGTGAGAATTCTCTCACTTTAAATTTTCTGTACAGTTATTTATTTTATAACTGCATATATGAACTGTTCCCCGTCGTCCATAGACCATAGACGACTTGTTTTTTTGGTTTTGATCGTGATGCGAAATGAATTATATATATTAGAAGTGTATGAAAATATCGTGTATATTGAAAGTGAAAATATCGTATATATTGAAAGTGAAAATATCGTATATATTGAAATGTGGAAACGAATATCTATATGAAATGAAAACAAAAAGGTTATATTGAGACAGTTATGAATTTGATTAATTTTCCGTTACTTGCCCAAACAACCCCGAATTCCGTTATTTCAACTACATTAAACGATCTTTCGAATTGGGCAAGACTCTCCAGTTTATGGCCTCTTCTCTATGGTACCAGTTGTTGTTTCATTGAATTTGCTTCATTAATAGGCTCGCGATTCGACTTTGATCGTTATGGATTAGTACCAAGATCGAGCCCTAGGCAAGCAGACCTAATTTTAACAGCCGGTACCGTAACAATGAAAATGGCTCCGTCTTTAGTACGATTATATGAACAAATGCCTGAACCAAAATATGTCATTGCTATGGGAGCTTGTACTATTACAGGAGGAATGTTCAGTACTGATTCTTATAGTACTGTTCGGGGAGTCGATAAGTTAATTCCCGTGGATGTCTATTTGCCGGGCTGCCCGCCCATATACATATATATGAAATATGAAAATGATTTGATTGTTAAAAATATAATTTTTAACATATATATATATATACACTGTATAAAATTGTCATGTATATGAAATATTCGATTTTGATATTGAATAGAAAATGAATTCGAATTGAACTGAATAGAAAATGAATTCGAATTGAATTGAATAGAAAATGAATTCGAATTGAATTGAATAGAAAATGAATTCGAATTGAAATGAATTTGAAATTTGAATTGAAATGATTTTAAAACGAATTTATAAGGAAAAATTCAATTTTGATTTGAATTTAAAATGGAAGTTGAAATTGTTTTGGAAATGAATTTAAAACGATTTATAAAATTCATTTTAAATAGGAATCGACGAAATATATATTATATATATAATATAATGGCCTGAATAGAACGCGCTGCGCTGCGGCAGTTTGCGAATTTCGACCATTGACTTCAAACGGACATTACAGGATATCCGACCGTCGGATTCTCCTGAAATCGGAACCGTTGGGTTCGTATTGAAAAGAGATTTCCAATGAATATTAGAAATTTGAAATCTAAGGGTTGGATTTGGAATTATGTCCAAATAAAATTTGGAAAAGGTCGTTGTAAGTGCAGTTCGGTGGCCGTTATTGGAAACTGACTGTACGGACCTTGATAAAATTATCAAAAATATCGATAATTAGTGTATAATCATAAGAAATGATTTAGAAATAAGTGGGATGAAAAATTCCATATTTGAAAAGATAAATATATATTTTTATCGAAATGAACTAGTTATTAACTAGAAAATTAATCTAATGGTTATAAACAAATAAATAGGATTTGGGGTTTGTCGTAAACTGTGTTAAAATGACATTAGTTCTTTAACCCACGTAAAAGCAGGATTAATTTCTAAAATGTAGAACAATCAATATGAAATGATTTTAGAGATGAAACCAATTGGGGTTTGAATAAATCTTTAATTAGATTTGGATGAATGAATGGTGATTAAATTTACCAAAACACGTGGTGTGATTAAGCCAAATTTACTTAGTTGTTGATATTGATTGTGGTCGTTTGTTTGTTTGGATGGTGCCCGACCAGTTTATGAGCAGATTGTGCTTTTACATTTAACATTGGGTTGGGTAGAAATATTGGTATGCTAACACCTTGTGAAACACTTCACGATTTGACGAAGGTGTTTAGCGATGTTGTGTTCATTTCAAATTTAATAAATGATTGTGAAATGATATATTTTTCTTAAGTGAAAAGAAATGTATTCCCGATTTTGGACAGGGAATGTTTTATGAAACAGAAAGGATTTCGAGGCCCAAAACCCGATGATTTCTAAAATGATTTAGAAACGTATTATGTGTTACATTGTGGTTCATCGCATATTCGATTAGTTGCTATTGATGATGTATCTGTTTGGTTGCAGAGAATTTATTCTCTTGCTTAATACCCTTCTTTGAGACGTACGAGCTCAAAGGTTATGTGATTAATAGTGACTGATCATATGTGTGAATCACTGATGTGAAGTACTATATTTTGAAAGTACTTGTGATTATTACGTTGTGAAATGATTTTCCCTACTTCGGGATATGAAATGATTTAGTGTGTGGCTAAAGATTCGGGTAACCCTGAGACTAAAAGTATGGGTGAGAGGTCGGTGTAGCCTACTCCTGTGTGGGGTAGGTTCATCGTCAGTGTAGCCTGCTTCTTTGTGGGGGTAGGTGCACATTTATATATCGAGTTGCGAGGTGCGTACCCTTTGCCTTGTCGATGGGGAGCGCGATATTTGGTTGCATACTTGTTTGTATGCATTGTTATGATTTGGAATTCATATTTCCAAATGATTTGATTTGAGATTCTGAAGTGAAATCTACTTCGATATATAGTTAGATATGTATTTCAAAAATGAATTGAAATAGAAATCGGGAAATAAAGCCAAAAGAATAATTTTTGTAAATTGAATTGGATTGGGAAAATCTAAGTGTGGTGATTAATCAAAATGGGTAGATTAGGATATTTCATGTTGATTGATGCATAGTAGATCCATATCTATATTTCTGATTGTTGTTTATACATTGGCATTCATGGGGGAAAACCTGTTCCGCGTTAGCGGCATGGTCTTATGATTTGCCTAATCATTTAAATAAGTTAATTATAACTGTTTAGAGTTTCTCACACCAGTCCCATGACTGACCTATAGTCTGCTTTTCCCTTGCAAACTCGGGTGCCCCTATTTTCCACATGGGCAGTCGAGTAGTTTATTTTGCAGATATATGAGCCGGATTCTGGATCGAAGCTTAAAGCCGTGTCCAGAGCGTTTATTGTCTTCCACTGTGATATTTATTTATTTCCGCTGTGCATTGTATTACATTCATTGTAAAATCATCTTCCGCTATATTGATTATATTTCGAGATACTCTGATATTCTATATTCTAATGTAACATTATTATGATGTTTATAGAAGTCTTCTTGTGATGACCCCAAACTTCCACGGAATGAAAGTAAGGAATAATCATTTGGAATACAACATAAATACAATAATACAAATCACAGATACAACATAGCATAGGAAATTCATAGAGTAACAACATCATAGCAGCGGAAATATAATGTCATCAACCACAGAAAGTCCACAGTCACAGAATTCTAAATTATTACATCAAGTTTGCAGAAAAAGAAATAAGTTCCAACTCCAACTTAAACAACGTGAAATGAAACAAGTTTGATGTCTGGAAAGAGAAAAATGCAATAGTAGCAAATGATAGATGTCTTCAAGCTCCAAGTCATCACCTCTCCACGAAAGCAAATCCAAGAAAGATAATAAGCAGCTCCAAAGGAAAGACTCCAAGCAAAGAATAAACCTGTTTACTTGGTTTCCCGTGTAGAAAGGAGGGCACCTGAGTTTGCAAAAAGGTGGAAACAAACAATGGGTCAGTCGTGGGACTGGTGTGAGAATTCTTAACTAATTTATCACTATTAATAAGTCAAATCTAAAGACCACGCCGCTAATGCGGTACGGGTTTACTCTAATGGATTGTCGTGCATAAAAGTGTCAGAACAAATAATAAGTAAATCGTAAAACAACGCTATGCTTTTAAGAAACATGGAATCACCATAAGACACAGGTCCCATCACACAATGCAACACAAACCAGAGGATATGGTTTTACCTTATGGTGATTAAACATGCTAAATACGGCAAATACGAGTTTAATATTATTATTAGTATATATGGAAAACATTTCAAAATAAATGTATCAATCCTAGGATACATAGATACCATAATACTATGCTTCAATACTAGTAATACAATCAAGTCTATAGGTTCATATTGGAAGTTTGGATTTCCATCATGGGTCAAGGCTAGGGAGGAGCTCCTTACCGATTCGAGACACTCTAGCTAATGTCTCAGGATCCCCCGCAGTGAACCCTTGGATAGCTGTAGGGCCGGTCCACACATACAGCTTCGTGGATTGGAAATCCCTGAACACACGTTTCCCGATCCTATAGGACCTATCATCCGAGGCGCCTCATTCCATCATCCACATAAGTAAAATGTTGGGCCGTGTTAAAGCCCAATCACCACTTCTAGCTAGAAAGAAACGTGCTGCTCTCCCTGCGTTCCCTTCTCCCATTTTAGACTCTGGCGGTGTGTGAGGCTCGCGAAGTCACGCTATACACAAAGCTATGCCTAAACAGGCTATGCTTTGATCGTCCTACAAGGCCTTCTTTACAACATACCCTTGATTATATGCATCTTAGCATGCCACATCGTCACTCCATATCGCACTACCAATCCTTTTCCGAAATATATGAAAGGGTGTTAAGAAAGAGAATAAATTCTCCGCCACCAAACATCCATACATTTGACAGAAGATTAATAACATGATATTTAATGGAGTACGATGTCAGCCACACAATCCATTTATTAGCTTATGCTCTGGGTCTGAGCAAAAACCAAACCCGTGAAATCAACGCGTACGTTTGGGCAATGACCATGACCCATGAATTGGGAGCAAGTCAAATCAGGGCCTCGATCGTTGTCCATTCGAGGGAAGATTTACGGTCTTCATACGCCATCTTCATACTTCAATTAACGTCGTTTTATTATTTGGAATGAGAGAACTCGGACTTTCCAAATAATCCTCTTTTTTTTTTAAATCCTTCGTATTTGCTGATATCATTTTATAATGATTACCTCCTATTTTAATTATTTAAAATAATTAAATTTTATATAACGACGCCTTGAATCAATGGGCGACTATGGCGCTGCATTCAACCAATTTTGATTTTTACATGTCTCAGAATCTAACCGTTGGATCTTAACGTAATATATATCATTGGAAAGATTTTTCCAAGACGGTCCTAAGGGTTTCAGTTTCAAGGAAATCCGACGGTTGGATCTTCTTGGATCGTCGTTTAAAGGTACGATTTCAAAATGCGAACTACCGCGCTCCATTCGTTTAATTTTAATTATATATATATATATATATATATATATATATATATATATAATCGTTTAATCGCGATAACGTCGTTTGATTTAAACAACGCTCTAAACCACTACCGGTCCTTATTTAAATTTTAGTTCATTTGAAAATGAAGATAATATTACAGCATCCTAAATTCATTCTTTACTTACATTAAAAATGTAAATTCCATTCTTTTCATTTACATAAAAAAATGTAAATTCCATTCTTTTCATTTACATAAAAAAATGTAAATTTAATTCCTATGTTATTTCCTATTTTCTATTTACATATAAAAATGTAAATTTTGATACATTGCAAAATCCTACTTTTAAATTACATATAAAAATGTAAATTTCGACTTCAATGTACATTCTTATCTTAATTACATAATAAAAATGTAACTTATATTTGCAGTGTGAATCCTATCCTAAATTTACATATAAAAAATGTAAATTTAATTACAGTGCAAATTCTACTTCTTATTTACATTGTAAAAATATGATTTTTATTTCAATGTAAACTCTACTTCTTATTTACATTGTAAAAATATGATTTTTAATTACAAGGCAACTCTACTTCTTATTTACATTGTAAAAATATGATTTTTATTTACAATTCAACTCTACTTCTTACTTACATTGTAAACATATGATTTTTATTTACAATGCAACTCTACTTCTTATTTACATTGTAAAAATATGATTTTTAATTACAAGGCAACTCTACTTCTTATTTATATTGTAAAAATATGATTTTTAATTACAATGCAACTCTACTCATATTTACATTGTAAAAATATGATTTTTAATTACAATGCAACTCTACTCATATTTACATTGTAAAAATACGATTTTTGTTTACAATGCAACTCTACTTTTTATTTACATTGTAAAAATATGATTTTTATCATACGGTGTAAATTCACATTTTAATTACATAGAAAAATGTAATTTTTATCATACAGTGTAAATTCACATTTTAATTACGTAGAAAAATGTAATTTTTATCATATGGTGTAAATTCACATTTTAATTACATAGAAAAATGTAATTTTTATCATACGGTGTAAATTCACATTTTAATTATGTAACGACCCGCATTCTACGCATCATAGGATCGTAGAATATTTATTTCTTTCACATACGAAGTCGTATGGTCATGTAACTTTGGGAGACGACTATTGGGGTCATTTCCCATGTTCATGATTTTTCTCGATTTTTAAATGACCATTTTACCCCTAGTTGGCACTGTTTTGGCCATAACTTTTGACTGGAAAGGAATTTTGACCTGAAACCACTTCCATTGGCTTCGGATGATGGTTTCTCTTTCCGTAGAGTGGTCACATTAGCCAAACGGACTTACCGTTTGGGAGATATGGCTGAAACAAGTTTCAGATGGTGAAAAACAGCTTAATTGGGCTTAACCGGGTGATTAGCAGCTAGGCCCAAGGGGAATTTCGGGTTTAGGGGTATATGGAGGCTGATTAGGGTTAGAAAACATTTCTTTAGACATTTTCCAGCCGCCACTTTCATTTCTCTTGACATAGCCATGGCCTCCACTCTCTAAATCTCTCTAAAACACCCAAAAATCACTTTCTAATTGGAGATTAGGCTTAGCAAACATCAAATCAAGGAGTATTGGCAGGAGAACCGAGGTAGAGCTGCTGTGTAAGATTGGGAACAGCACCAAATCAGAGAATATTTCAGTTTTGGGGTTTTAGTTGTGGCCAAGGTGAGTGATAGTATCGTTTTGACACTAATCACAGTTAACTAAGGGTAATTAGTGAAGATTAGCGAATTTACGCGTAAATAAATTCTGGAAAAATTCTTAAAATTCTGAAATAATGTTTTAAGGCTCTGTTAGAAATTTGGGTTAATTTTGATGTGTTTTGCTAATTGTATGCTTAAACATGATTAAGAGGGATTATAGGAAAATGTGAGGTTTTAGCCACTTTTGATCCATTTTGGTTCATTTGAATTGTTGTTAGGTGTTTGTGGTTGTTCTTACATGTTGCTTTGACTCTATGGTATGTTTTATGATTGATTAGAATAGTTAGATTGGTCGAAAACGTCGTCGAATGGCGTAGAAAGCTCGCTGGAAAGTTGTAGAAATGTGCAGGTTCTGAACCGGATCGGATCGGAGTAGAGGGTCGGATCGGATTTGTGAACTGACCAAGGAAATCTGAACTGGATCGGAGCTTGTCACTGGAGGAGGATCGGCGAGAAGGAAGGCTGTTTGCTTAGAGTTGGAGTGGACAAGGGGGATCGGATCGGAACTAGGGAGCGGATCGGATCGAAACTAGGGAGCGGATCGGATTGGAGAGGATTGGATCGGAGTACGCTAAGGGGGCGGAGCGGATCGGCAATTGGAGAAGGACAGGATCGGGTATGGGAACTTAGAAGGGAGCAACCACCGAACTCAAATAGAGACAACTGACCCGATGTGGACTGCCGACCCGAACCGATGAAGAAGATGACTACCGACCCGAACCGATGAAGAAGATGACTACCGACCCGAACTGATGAAGATGATGACTACCGAACCGAACCGAATTCTAGGACTGTTAATGCGCGACAACTCTTCTGAAGACCCACTCCAATTCGACCAAACCCGAGATGCAAAGGAAGTCCAAATGAGAAGTTAGAGCTCAGGATTCAGATGGGAATCAACGAGTTCGCTTCATGAATGGGCTTTGCTGCGGGACGCGTGCAAAGGAGTTATCGACGTCTATAGCGTTGGACCACTATGGTAGGAGGTACGAAGGCGGATTCAGGGCCATTATGGCATCGGTAGAACCAAGGGCTATGACCAATGAAGTGGGTCATTGAAATGTTTGGTCATGACTCCAAGTGTTTGGCTTAGTCATAGCAGGGTTTCTACAAGTCGGGATTCGTCGTTACCTCAGTTTGTCTAGTGTTCCAGAGTGGTGGATGTCGTACGCTTTACGCACTGAGTGATAGATGTGAGGATGGTTGCTATGGATGATTTGCTTGCTATCATTGTGACATGCACACCCCACCCCCGTATTCTTACACTATTTATTATGGCACCTTGGAGTATTGTACGGTATGTGGTGCTAACTCTTTGGTTGCAGGTCCAGGTTCAGGTATGGTTTAGTATACCTGTTATTACTCTGTTTAGATGCTTATCGCTCATACCAGGCTTTATGTCTGACCCAGAGTTTTATGTCTCCTCTTATTACTCTGGGTGCTCACACGAGCAGACTAGAGACAGGTTAGCTGGTGATGCACGGGTAGATGATCCGGAGACGAGCAGGAGGCTTCCACGTACTATATACATAATATTCTCCCTGTGTTGTTGAAGATCACTGCTTGGGCATTGTTGGTGTATCTTCTATTTTAGCTTTCTTTTGTTTAGAGACAGTAAATTTGGAAAGTTGTAATAAGCTGTATTTGGATTTCCACTGCTTTGAGATTGATGTTGGTTTTAGTTATCAGCTTATGCACTGTCTCGCCTGTTTTATGTCAAGTACATTATTATTATTATATTTTATTCCATGCGCTGTGAGACATTCTACAGGTTCTTTGATTAGTTCATTCCCTTCTTTTCCTTTCTTATGACGACCGTCTTGTGCTAGTTGGGCATGTGTACAGCGCACTTTTGGAGGAAATGCAGGCTGGTGCGAGGCGGGCCGTCACACTTGGTATCAGAGCTCTAGGTTGCGTAGTTAACCTAGGAAAGTTATCAGGGAGAGATAGTATACGTATACGAGAGAGCGTATTTGTAATTATTTTGGTTTTTAAAAGCTATATATATATATACTATTAGTAGTATAAGGATGAAGTCGTGCTGCACTAGCACCACTATGGAGTCGTTAATCGTTTCCTTTTTCAGATTGACGATGAGCCGAGATACTAGAGGAGCTGGTAGGGGAGCCAATAATGGGAATGCTGCTTACATGAGGACGATGTTTACTGACCTCATGAGAGAGATGCTTAGAGATGTGCAGAGGGCAGCTCCCAATGGTGGAAATGGTGGTGGTCCAATAGTGCAGGCGCCAAGAGTAGACTTCGCCAAGCTGAATAAGGATTATACTAGCCTTGGTGGGAAGCCGTTTCACGGAACGGAGTCGGCTACGGATGTTCAAGATTGGGTGGATAGTTGCGAACGTATCTTCGAGGATTTGGGTATCGAGGATGCAATGAAGAGGAAGCTAGCGTCCCGTCAGCTGCAAGGGCGGGCAATGAATTGGTGGAATGTTATAAAGGCAGCTACTCCCGAAGATCAGATTACTTGGGAGCAGTTTAAAGCTCGCTTTAGCGAGAAGTTCATTCCAGCTGCTCAGAAGTCAATGTTGTTTAAGAAATTCTTGGAGCTCAAGCAGAATGGCAGAGTTGTCTCGGAGTATATTGCTGAATTTGACACTTTGTCAAAATATGGGTTATCTCTCATTGATACTGCCGAGAAAAAGAATGAGAAATTCATAACTGGTTTGGATCAATACTTGGGGGAAAAACTTATTAACCACATCGATGAGACGTTTGAATCGATTGTGGGGAAAGCGTTAAGATCAGAAAGTCTCTACCCCAAGTTGAAGACTGAGGTTGCATCCGCAGATGAGCCAAAGCCACAAGCTAGTGGTGGAGGCAAAGGTGGTTCCCAGAATAAGAGAAAGCAGAATCAGGCTAAGGATGGCCAGAAGAAAAAGAATAAGCAAGATGTGGAGTGCTTCAGCTGTGGTAAGAAGGGCCATTATGCTAGTAATTGTCGGGCCAAGCCAGCGGATAGGAAGTGCTTCAATTGTGGCCAATTGGGACATCACAAGGACAAGTGTCCACAGCCCCCTAAGGAAAAGCAAATGGTGAAAGCATATGCTCTTAATGCTATTCCTTCTTCGTCGAATGCCCCAACTGCGGCGGAGAAGGGAAAGAATGTCGTCATTCAAGGTATGCTTTCTGTTTATGATGTTCCTGTTAGAGTTTTGTTTGATACCGGAGCTTCCAGTTCTTTCATATCTAGTGACCTGGTAGATAGGTTGGGATTGGAGCCCGAGATTGTCGATAGACCTTTAGTAGTGACGAACCCGATTGGTGGTTCGACTAGCCTTAGCATGATTTGTCGTAATGTGGTCTTATCGAGTCATGGATGCATGTTTGTTTGTGATTGCTTTGTTTTGGGCTTTACTGGGTTTGGCATTATTTTGGGAGTAGATTGGCTCCAAAGATACGGGGTGGTGGTAGACTGTGAGGGCTTGTTGGTGACAGCTAGAGCGGATGATGGGCGGAGGATAGTGTTTGGTGGTCTACCCAGTAAGGGGGTATTGGCTAGTTTTCTAAACTCCCTCGACATTCCGCATAGTGAGTTGTCAGGTTTGCCCGTGGTTGGCCAGTATCCGGATGTTTTCGAAGAAGTGACCGGACTTCCACCACACCGAGAGATTGAGTTTCGTATTGATTTGGTAAAAGATGCCAGACCTATAGTGATGCCACTTCGTCGTATGGCACCAAGAGAGAAGCGTGAGCTCGAGGTGCAAGTCAGCGATCTTTTGAAGAAGGGATTTATCAGAAGGAGTGTTTCTGAATGGGGAGCACCAGTTGTGTTTGCTACCAAGGCGGATGGTTCCCTTCGGTTGTGTGTAGACTACCGCGAGTTGAATAAAGTGACGAGGAAGAATAAGTATCCTCTACCACGGATAGATGATTTGTTCGATCAGTTGAGTGGCGCGAGAATATTTTCTCAGTTGGATCTCGCGACAGGTTTTCATCAGCTTAGAGTGGAAGCTGAGAGTATAGCAAAAACGGCATTTCGAACGCCGTCTGGATTTTATGAATGGTTGGTTATGCCATTTGGGCTGACTAATGCCCCGGCATATTTTGTGGATCTTATGAATAGGGTATTCAAAGATCAGTTGAATAAGTCTGTTTTTGTGTTCGTGGATGATATCTTGGTCTATTCGAGGACAGAGGAAGAACACAAGAAACATTTAAGAATAGCGATGGAGGTGTTGAGAAAACACCAATTGAAAGCAAAGTTTTCTAAGTGTCACTTCTGGAAGAGGGAAGTGAGGTTCTTGGGCCATGTTGTATCAGAGAACGGTATTGCCGTGGACCCAGCAAAGGTGGCTACGGTACAGGATTGGCCTACGCCCAAGAATGCAACAGATGTAAGAAGTTTCTTGGGGTTAGCGGGATATTATCGTAAGTTTATCCAAGGTTTCTCCAAGATAGCAGCACCATTGACCCAGTTGACCAAGAAGAATCAAGCTTTTGTCTGGGATGAAAGGTGCGAGAATGCATTTAAGAGTCTAAAGGACAAGTTGACAAGCGCACCAGTGTTAGTCATTCCTAAGGGGGATGAAGAGATGACGGTATACACGGATGCCTGTAGTACCGGACTGGGTGCTGTATTGATGCAAGGCAGTAGGGTTGTAGCTTACGCAAGTCGGCAGTTGAAACCGCACGAGAGAAGATACCCTACCCATGATTTAGAATTGGCAGCGATCGTGTTCGCGTTGAAGATGTGGAGACACTATCTCTTGGGAGAAAGATTTGAGCTATTTACAGATCATAAGTCGTTAAAGTATCTATTCTCCCAGAAGGATTTAAATCTCCGTCAGCAGAGATGGTTAGAGTTCTTAGCTTCCTATGATTTTGACATAGCATACACACCAGGAAAGGGCAATGCGGTGGCTGATGCATTGAGCAGAAGACATGCCAGCTTAGGGGCTATGTTCCTTGAATGGAAGCAACTGGAGTTTATCGCGGGGTTTGATTTCAGACCAAAGTGCGAATTGGATCCAGAAATGTTAGCAAGTTTGACGATCAGACCCACTTTGATTGAACGGATTGGCTCTAGTCAGAAGGACGATCCTAACCTATTGGAAATCATCTCCAAGTTAGAGATGGGTATCGATGAGGAGATGAACAAGTATGGGCTTGATCAAGATAGATGGCTTAGAAAGAATGGAAAGCTTGTTGTGCCCAATGTCAATGGATTGAGAGATGAAGTGCTTAGAGAATGTCATCACTCAAAGTTGACTATACACCCCGGTGGTAACAAGATGTATCGAGATATGAAGCAGACTTACTACTGGGAAGGGATGAAAAGAGACGTTGGGAAGTTTATATCCAAGTGCATGAATTGCCAGCTAGTTAAAGCCGAGCAAAAGAAACCTAGTGGGTTGTTACAGCCCTTAGAAATTCCCGAATGGAAATGGGAGCAAGTCTCGATGGATTTCATCGATGGTTTACCAAGGACTAGATCGGGATATGACAGCATTTGGGTAATTGTAGATCGACTGACTAAAAGTGCAAGGTTCATACCAGTCAAATCGACCAGAACGGCAGCTAAGTTAGCAGAATTGTATATGAAGTGGGTAGTGAGATTTCATGGAGTACCTAAAGGCATTGTGAGCGACCGAGACCCGTTGTTTACTAGTGGGTTTTGGAAGAGCTTACAAGAGGCTCTAGGGTCAGAGTTACATCTCAGTACCGCATATCATCCTCAGACCGACGGTCAGACGGAGAGGGTGAACCGTATTTTGGAAGATCTCTTGAGAGCATGTATATTGGATTTTGGTGGATCATGGGATGACCATTTGCATCTAGTAGAGTTTGCATATAATAATAGTTACCAATCCAGTATCGGTATGGCTCCGTTTGAAGCTTTGTATGGAAGACCGTGCAACTCACCATCATGTTGGATAGAGACTGGCGAGAGGTTTATGCTTGGACCAGATGTGGTGAGGGAAACTTCAGGTAAAATCAAGACCATTCAACAACGAATGAAGGCTGCCCAAGATAGACAGAAGAGTTATGCTGATAAGAGGAGAAGGGACTTAAAATTCTCCGTTGGCGACTTGGTGTTTGTCAAGATTTCTCCGTTGAAGAGCGTAATACGATTTGGCAGGAGAGGCAAGTTGGCACCAAGATTTGTTGGCCCATTCCCTGTTCTTGAACTAGTCGGGAATTTGGCATATAGAATTGACTTACCAGAGAAGATGGCGGGGGTTCATAATGTATTTCATGTTTCCCAACTAAGAAAGTTCATTCACGACTCAGATATGACCATTTCACCTGATCAGTTAGAGGACTTCGAAGTAGAACCCGAGGCGGTTGGGAACCGCAAGCAGGCCCGTATTGTCGAGTACGACATGAAGCAACTTCGAAGGAAGGCGGTGAAGCTAGTCAAGGTACAGTGGAGCGAGGACGAGAGTGATTGTACTTGGGAAACAGAGGAGGACATAAGGAAGAAGTATCCAGAACTCTTTGTCTGGTAAGATTTTGACTTCGATTTAGTTTTCCGCATGCTAGGATAGGCTTGTTTGCTAGTTTTGTATGTTTGATTGTTGTACGTGGTTGTTAGGCATGCGGGATCCCTTGTATGTTTTGGGTTAAGGAATTTCGGGGACGAAATTTCTTAAGGGGGGGAGAGTGTAACGACCCGCATTCTACGCATCATAGGATCGTAGAATATTTATTTCTTTCACATACGAAGTCGTATGGTCATGTAACTTTGGGAGACGACTATTGGGGTCATTTCCCATGTTCATGATTTTTCTCGATTTTTAAATGACCATTTTACCCCTAGTTGGCACTGTTTTGGCCATAACTTTTGACTGGAAAGGAATTTTGACCTGAAACCACTTCCATTGGCTTCGGATGATGGTTTCTCTTTCCGTAGAGTGGTCACATTAGCCAAAAGGACTTACCGTTTGGGAGATATGGCTGAAACAAGTTTCAGATGGTGAAAAACAGCTTAATTGGGCTTAACCGGGTGATTAGCAGCTAGGCCCAAGGGGAATTTCGGGTTTAGGGGTATATGGAGGCTGATTAGGGTTAGAAAACATTTCTTTAGACATTTTCCAGCCGCCACTTTCATTTCTCTTGACATAGCCATGGCCTCCACTCTCTAAATCTCTCTAAAACACCCAAAAATCACTTTCTAATTGGAGATTAGGCTTAGCAAACATCAAATCAAGGAGTATTGGCACGAGAACCGAGGTAGAGCTACTGTGTAAGATTGGGAACAACACCAAATCAGAGAATATTTCAGTTTTGGGGTTTTAGTTGTGGCCAAGGTGAGTGATAGTATCGTTTTGACACTAATCACAGTTAACTAAGGGTAATTAGTGAAGATTAGCGAATTTATGCGTAAATAAATTCTGGAAAAATTCTTAAAATTCTGAAATAATGTTTTAAGGCTCTGTTAGAAATTTGGGTTAATTTCGATGTGTTTTGCTAATTGTATGCTTAAACATGATTAAGAGGGATTATAGGAAAATGTGAGGTTTTAGCCACTTTTGATCCATTTTGGTTCATTTGAATTGTTGTTAGGTGTTTGTGGTTGTTCTTACATGTTGCTTTGACTCTATGGTATGTTTTATGATTGATTAGAATAGTTAGATTGGTCGAAAACGTCGTCGAATGGCGTAGAAAGCTTGCTGGAAAGTTGTAGAAATGTGCAGGTTCCGAACCGGATCGGATCGGAGTAGAGGGTCGGATCGGATTTGTGAACTGACCAAGGAAATCTGAAATGGATCGGAGCTTGTCACTGGAGGAGGATCGGAGAGAAGGAAGGCTGTTTGCTTAGAGTTGGAGTGGACAAGGGGGATCGGATCGGATCGAAACTAGGGAGCGGATCGGATTGGAGAGGATTGGATCGGAGTACGCTAAGGGGGCGGAGCGGATCGGCAATTGGAGAAGGACAGGATCGGGTATGGGAACTTAGAAGGGAGCAACCACCGAACTCAAATAGAGACAACTGACCCGAAGTGGACTGCCGACCCGAACCGATGAAGAAGATGACTACCGACCCGAACCGATGAAGAAGATGACTACCGACCCGAACCGATGAAGATGATGACTACCGAACCGAACCGAATTCTAGGACTGTTAATGCGCGACAACTCTTCTGAAGACCCACTCCAATTCGACCAAACCCGAGATGCAAAGGAAGTCCAAATGAGAAGTTAGAGCTCAGGATTCAGATGGGAATCAACGAGTTCGCTTCATGGTTGGGCTTTGCTGCGGGACGCGTGCAAAGGAGTTATCGACGTCTATAGCGTTGGACCACTATGGTAGGAGGTACGAAGGCGGATTCAGGGCCATTATGGCATCGGTAGAACCAAGGGCTATGACCAATGAAGTGGGTCATTGAAATGTTTGGTCATGACTCCAAGTGTTTGGCTTGGTCACAGCAGGGTTTCTACAAGTCGGGATTCGTCGTTACCTCAGTTTGTCTAGTGTTCCAGAGTGGTGGATGTCGTACGCTTTACGCACTGAGTGATAGATGTGAGGATGGTTGCTATGGATGATTTGCTTGCTATCATTGTGACATGCACACCCCACCCCCGTATTCTTACACTATTTATTATGGCACCTTGGAGTATTGTACGGTATGTGGTGCTAACTCTTTGGTTGCAGGTCCAGGTTCAGGTATGGTTTAGTATACCTGTTATTACTCTGTTTAGATGCTTATCGCTCATACCAGGCTTTATGTCTGACCCAGAGTTTTATGTCTCCTCTTATTACTCTGGGTGCTCACACGAGCAGACTAGAGACAGGTTAGCTGGTGATGCACGGGTAGATGATCCGGAGACGAGCAGGATGCTTCCACGTACTATATACATAATATTCTCCCTGTGTTGTTGAAGATCACTGCTTGGGCATTGTTGGTGTATCTTCTATTTTAGCTTTCTTTTGTTTAGAGACAGTAAATTTGGAAAGTTGTAATAGGCTGTATTTGGATTTCCGCTGCTTTGAGATTGATGTTGGTTTTAGTTATCAGCTTATGCACTGTCTCGCCTGTTTTATGTCAAGTACATTATTATTATATTTTATTCCATGCGCTGTGAGACATTCTACAGGTTCTTTGATTAGTTCATTCCCTTCTTTTCCTTTCTTATGACGACCGTCTTGTGCTAGTCGGGCATGTGTACAGCGCACTTTTGGAGGAAATGCAGGCTGGTGCGAGGCGGGCCGTCACAAATTACATAGAAAAATGTAATTTTTATCATACGGTGTAAATTCACATTTTAATTACATAGAAAAATGTAATTTTTATCATACGGTGCAAATTCCTACTTTTTATATCATATAAAAATGTCAATTTTATTACATCGCCAAATCCTACTTTTTATATCATATAAAAATGTCAATTTTATTACATTGCCAAATCCTACTTTTTATATCATATAAAAAAAAGAATGTAAACTTTATTTACTATGTTGAATTGATAATCTAGATCAATTCAAATAAAAAGTCAAATCTTTATTTTCTATGTCGAATTGATAATCTAGATCAATTCAAATAAAACAAAAGCACTAACATAACGATGACAAACCATGTCTCTTTTATTATGAATCGATAAGTTTGATTAATTCAAATCATACAAAAGCGATAACATAAGAATGTGACAATCGTATTTCTATTATTTTGAATTGATAAATTAGATCAATCCAAATCAACACAAGTGATTACATAAGAGGTGATAATCTTGTTCCTACTATTTTGAATTGATAAATTAGATCACTCCAAATCAACACAAGTGATTACGTAAGAGGTGATAATCATACGGATCTAAATTATCCATCACAAACACATACCAACCATCATCAAATATGACAAAACAAAATAGATCTGTATCGTAAGCATGATATTTACCATTCAAACTTCACATAACACTAGGATAATAATTAAATTAATTAAATTTAATTAAAAATAAATTCTCACCTTGTTTAGATTTGAAAAGAAGGTTCGAACTCGATCAGATCTCGTGTTCAAAGTCACGGCGGTTTCGGATCTGAAAGATCTCAATTTGAAATTCATATGTATAAATTAGAAAACTGACTTATCACAACTGTCACTGTAACGATTAAAAGCGTCGCAAAACTGAGTTGAATTTTACCTTTAAAATTTCAGTTTGTTCAGAACTTTGAATCAAGGATTCGCGAGCTGTAGTTGATGTTTTCAGGAACCGATTGCTGGAGGTCGAAGGGGGTGGAGTGGCGCCTAAACGCAGGAAAAGTGGGGAGGTGCGGCGGCTTGTGGGTGGCGCGGTGGGCCCGCGTTCTGCTGGACTTCGCGGAGGCGGCTCGAGCAATGAGGAGGGGCGGGGTTTGTCTGAGATGGAAGAGCGTTCAAAGTTCTTCAAAAAAGTCCAAAGGGGCATATGTCAATTCGCCATGGATTGGGAGAAATCGGAGCTCAAAAATTTGAGCTGTTCATGGGTTTCGGCGCTTTGAAATGGGGAAGAACGGCGCACTGTTCATCCCGTATTTATGGTATTTTATTTTATTTTTAATTTAATTAATTCCAAAAATTAGGGTTTTTCCGTTCGATCTCCAAACGGAGCCCAACGACTGTCGATCAATAGGTTTTGACGCCTTCTGAACGCAATGGCGCTATAGCCGAAGTCCAATTCTGAAGTTTACAGTATGTTTTCTTTATTTTCAAATTAATTCTTTAATATTAAATTCGAACGTACTTTCTAATTTCACCGGGGTTACATAACAAGTTAGAAAAATCCGGAAAAATTATTTTTGGCTTTCTTATGACGATACGGTCCTAACAAAATTTATTTCGTCGAATTCTGAGACTGTTTGAAAAATGGCTATTTTTCAGTCAAATAATTTTGACCAAAATTGACAAAACACAGTTTCTTTTTCCACGCTCACATACTAGCTTCAAAAATCATGAAATTTGAAACCTAGCAATAATTTTACATCCCGGATCCAACAAAAGTGGTTTTGTCGAATTCCGAGGTCGTATGCAAAATGCCTATTTTCAAGGGCGATATATTCTCTATAGCAACCTTTCTGAAAATTCATTTGGCCATAACTTTTGATTCCCGCTATGAAACTTCGATTTTTCAGATTCATTAGAAAGATATTCATAAATAGATTTAAATATTTTTCGTTTCACCAAAATCCGGTTTATTCTGCATCCCGTGTGGTCAGTCAAAGTTCAGGTTTGACTTTTCCAACTACCGTCCTTTTCTAATTCCTTTTATGATTAAATTAAATATATTCGCATTAAATTCAATCAAAATAAATTTCTAGTCATTTTTATTTAAAATAATTCATTTCAACTATTTAAACACCTTTAAAATCTCTAAAATGAAAATTTTAAATTGGCCCCAAATTCTTGGTTGTTACAATCTCCCCCGCTTAAGAACTTTTCGTCCTCAAAAAGAAAAAAAGGGGAGAATATAAGGGTAGGAACCAACATAAAGAATGGAAAATATTTTAAGCGTACCTCAAAATAAAAACTAATCAGTGATATTCACTCTACATTTGGGATAGGCTTGTTTGATACTCTCCCCGATTTCCTAAGTGCAGTCTCTAGGATCACCGCTCAATTGCACCTTGACTAGGTTGATACTTTTATTTCTCAGCTTCCTAGTCTCCTTGCCAATAATTTTCAGTGGTTCTCTTCTCATTGCAAGGCTTGGGGTAATCTCCAAATCTTGCTGTGCTGCTTCTTCTGCAATCAGATCTGGATCATGGACATGCCTTCGAAGTTGAGATACATGGAATACATCATGCACTCCAGGAAACCAGTCGGGCATCTGAATTTTGTAGGCTAGGGTGCCAATCTTTTCAAGAATAGGGAAGTGGCCGATGAATTTAGGTGCTAATTTTCCTGTCTTTCCAAAATGGATTACACCTCGCATTGGAGCAACTTTCAAATAGACATAGTCACCCACTTCAAAAGCCAACTCTCTCCTTCTTACATCTGCATAGCTCTTTTGTCTACTTTGGGCAGCCAATAATCGCTTCTTAATAAAATCAACTTTGTCTGAAGCTTCTCGGATCATGTCTGGACCCAATACAAGCCGATTTACTTTTTCAACCCAACACGCTGGCGATCTACATGGCCTACCATATAAGGCTTCAAATGGAGACATTTTCAAACTTGCTTGATAGCTATTGTTGTATGAGAATTCAACTAAATGTACTCCCAAGAACCTCCAAAATCGAGTATGCAAGCTCGCAGTAGATCTTCAAGAACGCGATTCACCCGCTCAGTTTGGTCGTCAGTCTGAGGGTGATATGCGGTACTGAGATTTAACTTCGTTCCCAACTCATTTTGGAATGCTTCCCAAAATTTGCTAGCAAAGATAGAATCACGGTCGCTAACAATGCTATTAGGAACTCTGTTTAAAACAAAAGATTATTATTTAATTTGAAAAAGAAATTTTTCTTTCAGATTCTGATGAAAAGGAAAGATTTAGTTTTATTACCCATGTAGCCTGACGATTTCTTTGAAATATATTTGCGCCAGACTTTGAGCAGTTCTAGTGGACTTGACAGGTTTGTAATGAGCGGATTTTGTGAAGCGATCCACGATCACCCATATGCTGTCATTTCCTTTCCTAGTACGAGGCAGACCATCTATAAAATCCATGGAGATTTGGTCCCACTTCCAATCTGGAACTTCCAATGGCTGCAACAACCCCGCAAGCTTTTGTTGATCACTTTTTACTTGTTTGCATGTAGGACATCTACTCACATAAGTGGATATATCCCTCTACATAGATCTCCACCCAAATGTGCGCTTTAAGTCTTGATACATCTTGCTCACACCGGGATGGATGCAAAGCTTTGATTTGTGACCCTCATCCAAAACTTCCCTTATTAGGTCTTTGATATATGGAACACAAATCCGCCCTTGAAATCTAAGAATTCCCTTGCCATCTATTTGGAAGTTCATGTTTTCACCTGCTTCAATTCTCTTGATCATTATCTGAATGAATTTATCATCCTTTTGAAGAGCAGAAATTTTATCAATCAAGGAAGGGGTAATGATGAGGCTTGCGACAATGACGTCCTTTCTACTAAGCGCGTCCACCACAACATTGGCTTTCCCCGGCATATACAAAATGTCAAGATCATATGCCGCCAGAAATTCTAGCCATCGTTGTTGCTTTAAATTCAGATCCTTTTGATCGAAGAGATATTTTAAAGATTGATGGTCTGTGAATAATTCAAATTTTTCATCCAAAAGATAATGTCTCCAAAATTTTCAAGCAAAGACTACGGCCAACAACTCTAAGTCGTGGACACGATAGTTTTTCTCATGCGGCTTTAATTGACGACTTGCATAGGCAACAACCTTGCCCATTTGCATCAGTACTGCTCCAAGACCACCACTTTGCGAAGCATCGGTGTAGACCATTAAATCTTGGTTACCATCGATGATGGTAAGTACGGGAGCAATTGTCAAACTCACTTTTAGCTTTTGGAATGCCTCCTCATAATCCGATGTCCAATTGAACTTAGTATGCTTCTTGGTGAGCTTTGTTAATGGGCTAAACAGCTTGGCGAAATCTTTGAAAAATTTCCTGTAATATCCGGCCAATCCAAGGAAGCTTCTTACTTCAGTGGGTGTACTAGGCTGCTTCCAATCTCGAATGGCAGCAATTTTACTTGGGTCAACAGCAATTCCTTCTTTTGACACAACATGGCCCAAGAATTTTACTTCCTCTTGCCAAAATGTGCATTTGGAAAACTTTGCTTTTAAAACATTTCTTCGCATAATTTCCAACACTTCCCTTAAATGCCCTTCATGCTCCTCCTTATTTTTAGAATAGATTAGAATATCATCAATGAAGACTAGGACGAATTTATTTAGGACCTCACGGAAGACCCTATTCATCAAGTCAACAAAGTAGGCTGGAGCATTGCATAGACCGAACGACGTCACTAACCATTTGTAGAATATGTCAGGACCTCTGAATGCGGTCAAAGGTATGCATTCTTCGGCTATGCGGAGTTGGTGGAAACCTGTGGCCAGGTCCATCTTTGAAAACACCTTGGCTCCATTTAATTGGTCCATTAAATCGTTTATGCGGGGCAAGGGGTATTTGTTCTTCAATGTTTGCTTGTTAAGATCGCGGTAATTAACACAGAGTCTTAGAGTACCGTCGGATTTGGGGACAAACACCACAGCTGCACCCCAATTAGAAAAGCTAGGTCGGATGAGTCCTTTCCACAAGAGCTGCTTAGTTTGGGTTTGCAATTCTTCCTTTTCTTTGGGGGTCTTCCTTCTGATAGCATGAACTACAGGTCTTGCATTTGGAACGAGATCAATCCTGAAATCGATTTCCCTTCGCAGGGGTAGGCTGTCTACTTCTTCAAATACATCCGCGTAATTTTTGACCATAGGGATCTTTTCTAAAGAAATAGGAGTGATCTCCAGGGAAGACCAAAATGCCTTTCTATCAGATTTTGGCCCATGGCAAGGTATAGTAACAGTGTTCCCGAATCCTGTTTTCACCTTAACCACTCTTTCTGAGCATAGCACTTCAGCGTCATATTTGGTTAGCCAATCAAGACCGAGGATGATATCAAATTCGGAAAAATTCATAATGGTCAAGTCAAAAGGAAACTGAAAGTAAGAGTAGGAAATAGGCACCCAACAGTACAAATCAAGGACGATAGAGCCTCCTACAGGATTATGAACATTAATTGGCTCTTTAAGATTTCTTTGTTTTAGTTTCAATTTCTGGACCGTGTTACTAGAAATAAAACTTCTTGCTGCATCCATATCAAACAAGGCAGTAACAGGAATGTTTTTAACAGAAATGGTACCATCTAAAACATCAGGCTTACCTGCTCCTTCGGAAGAAGTAGGAGCGGAAGAAGATGGTGCACTTGCCCCCTCATACACATGTGCAATCTGCGCTCCTTTCAACAGCGGACAATTAGGCTTGATATGACCCTTCTTGTGGCAGTTATAGCATTCCTTGGTGTCGTCTCTTCGGGCCTTCTTTGGATTTCTGCAGTCCTTGCTGTAGTGTCCAAACTTTTGGCAGTTGTAGCATTGCACCTTAGACTTATCATGAGTCTTAGCAGCTCCAGAACTGCTTCCTTCCGTCTTCTTCTCTGTTTGCCTTCTTTTATTGTTGGCCAGGCTCCTTTCTCTGTCTTGTTGGGAATTCTTCTTATTATTCTCCTCATATCGACAAGCAAACTCCACCAACCTATTAAAAGAAAGGTCGATGTGGGCAGTGGCTCTATCAATATATTTCCTTGCAAGCCCATTTATGAACCTCTTGTTCTTTTGAAAGTCATCCTGAATCAATTCAGGGGCATAGCGGTAGAGGTTTTCAAACCTTCGTACATATTCTGAGATGGTCTTGTCGCCTTGCTTCAGATTGGCGAACTCGTCATGTAGTCTTTCTACCTCCTACCTTGTATTTGTCATTGAAAAGCTCCTTAAACCTTGTCCAAGTAATATTATTTGCAGTCCCTCCAACCGTGACTGTGTCCCACTAGTTTTGAGCTTCCTCCTGTAGCAACCATGAAGCCACTAATCTTTTCCTCTGATCCTCAAGGTCCAATCCTCCAAAAATCTTTTCGCAGTTCCTCAGCCAAGCTTGAGCTTGTGTCACAGTTTCAGTACCCTTGAATGGCACTCCTCCTAGGTTTTTGAACTTCTTCACCACCTTATCCAAATCAAAGGGCTGCGGTCGTGGTGGTTGTTCGACAGTAGCCTCCTCAGTTCTAGCAACATTTTGCCTTCTTGCTCTAGCTCTAGCGGCAGCGATACTCATTTTTAGTTAGTTCTGTACGATCCTGGAAAGAGTCAGAACAACTTATAATGGTGATTTTAAGAAATGATAAAGGAAAAAGGACGGATGAAAAGATGATGATAGAATGACTGACTATTATGTATTCAAATGAAATGTTCGCCATAGAATATTGTGATTCTATGTAAACGAATTATTGTAAATATGTTATATTCCAAAGCTAAGTTTAACCAAAGCTCTGATACCAACTGTGATGACCCCAAACTTCCACGGAATGAAAGTAAGGAATAATCATTTGGAATACAACATAAATACAATAATACAAATCACAGATACAACATAGCATAGGAAATTCATAGAGTAACAACATCATAGCAGCGGAAATATAATGTCATCAACCACAGAAAGTCCACAGTCACAGAATTTTAAATTATTACATCAAGTTTGCAGAAAAAGAAATAAGTTCCAACTCCAACTTAAACAACGTGAAATGAAACAAGTTTGATGTCTGGAATTAAAAAGAGAAAAATGCAATAGTAGCGAATGATAGATGTCTTCAAGCTCCAAGTCATCACCTCTCCACGAAAGCAAATCCAAGAAAGATAATAAGCAACTCCTAAGGAAAGACTCCAAGCAAAGAATGAACCTGTTTACTTGGCTGCCCGTGTAGAAAGGAGGGCACCCGAGTTTGCAAAAAGGTGGAAACAAACAACGGGTCAGTCGTGGGACTGGTGTGAGAATTCTTAACTAATTTATCACTATTAATAAGGCAAATCTAAAGACCACGCCGTTAACGCGGTACGAGTTTACTCTAATGGATTGCCGAGCATAAAAGTGTCAGAACAAATAATAAGTAAATCGTAAAACAATGCTATGCTTTTGAGAAAAATGAAATCACCATAAGACCCAGGTCCCATCACACAATGCAACACAAACGAGAGGATAGGGTTTTACCTTATGGTGGTTAAACATGCTAAATACGGCAAATATGAGTTCAATATTATTATTAGTATATATGGAAAACATTTCAAAATAAATGTATCAATCCTAGGACACATAGATACCATAATACTATGCTTCCATACTAGTAATACAATCAATTCCGTAGGTTCGTATTGGAAGTTTGGATTTTCATCATGAGTCAAGGCTAGGGAGGAGCTCCTTACCGATTGGAGACCCTCTAGCTAATGTCTCAGGATCAACCCGCAGTGAACCCTTGGATAACTGCAGGGCCGGTCCACACATGCAGCTTCGTGGATTGGCAATTCCTGAACACACGTTTCCCGATCCTATAGGACCTATCATCCGAGGCGCCTCATTCCATCATCCACATAAGTAAAATGTTGGGCCGTGTTAAAGCCCAATCACCACTTCTAGCTAGAAAGAAATGTGCTGCTCTCCCTGCATTCCCTTCTCCCATTTTAGACTCCACCGGTGTGTGAGGCTCGCGAAGTCACGCTATACACAAAGCTATGCCTAAACAGGCTATGCTTTGATCGTCCCATAAGGCCTGCTTTTCAACAAAGCCTTGATCATATGCATCTTAGCATGCCACATCGTCTCTCCATATCGCACTACCAATCCTTTGCCGAAATATATGAAAGGGTTTTAAGCAAGAGAATAAATTCTTCTCCACCAAACATCCATACATTCGACAGAAGATTAATAACATGATATTTAATGGAGTACGATGTCAGACACACAATCCATTTATTAGCTTATGCTCTGGGTCTGAGCGAAAACCAAACCCGTGAAATCAACGCGTACGTTTGGGCAATGACCATGACCCTTGAATTGGGAGCAAGTCAAATCAGGGCCTCGATCGTTGTCCATTCGAGGGAAGATTTACGGTCTTCATACGCCATCTTCATACTTCAATTAACATCGTTTGATTATTTGGAATGAGAGAACTCGGACTTTCCAAATAATCCTCGTACATATATATATTTAAAATCCTTCGTATTTGCTGATATCATTTTATAATGATTACCTCCTATTTTAATTATTTAAAATAATTAAATTTTATATAACGACGCCATGACTCAATGGGCGACTATGGCGCTGCATTCAACCTATTTTGATTTTTACATTTCTCAGAATCTAACTGTTGGATCTTAACGTAATATATATCGTTGGAAAGATTTTTCCAAGACGGTCCTAAGGGTTTTAGTTTCAAGGAAATCCGACGGTCGGATCTTCTTGTATCGTCGTCTAAAGGTACGATTTCAAAATGCGAACTACCGCGCTCCGTTCATTTAATTTTAATTATATATATATATATATATATAATCGTTTAATCGCGATAACGTCGTTTGATTTCAACAACGCTCTAAACCACTACCGGTCCTTTTTTAAACTTTAGTTCATTTGAAAATGAAGATAATATTACAGCATCCTAAATTCATTCTTTACTTACATTAAAAATGTGAATTCCATTCTTTTCATTTACATAAAAAAAATGCAAATTTAATTCCTATGTAATTTCCCATTTTCTATTTACATATAAAAATATAAATTTTGATACATTGCAAAATCCTATTTTAAATTACATATAAAAATGTAAATTTCAACTTCAATGTACATTCTTATCTTAACTACATAATAAAAATGTAACTTATATTTGCAGTGTGAATCCTATCCTAAATTTACATATAAAAAATGTAAATTTAATTACAGTGCAAATTCTACTTCTTATTTACATTGTAAAAATATGATTTTTATTTCAATGTAAACTCTACTTATTATTTACATTGTAAAAATATGATTTTTAATTAAAAGGCAACTCTACTTCTTATTTACATTGTAAAAATATGATTTTTATTTACAATGCAACTCTACTTCTTATTTACATTGTAAAAATATGATTTTTATTTACAATGCAACTCTACTTCTTATTTACATTGTAAAAATATGATTTTTAATTACAAGGCAACTCTACTTCTTATTTACATTGTAAAAATATGATATTTAATTACAATGCAACTCTACTCATATTTACATTGTAAAAATATGATTTTTAATTATAATGCAACTCTACTCATATTTACATTGTAAAAATATGATTTTTATTTACAATGCAACTCTACTTCTTATTTACATTATAAAAATATGATTTTTATCGTACGGTGTAAATTCACATTTTAATTACATAGAAAAATATAATTTTTATCATACGGTGCAAATTCACATTTTAATTACATAGAAAAATGTAATTTTTATCATACGGTATAAATTCACATTTTAATTACATAGAAAAATGTAATTTTTATCATAAGGTGTAAATTCACATTTTAATTACATAGAAAAATGTAATTTTTATCATACGGTGTAAATTCCTACTTTTTATATCATATAAAAATGTCAATTTTATTACATCGCCAAATCCTACTTTTTATATCATATAAAAAAAAGAATGTAAACTTTATTTACTATGTTGAATTGATAATCTAGATCAATTCAAATAAAAAGACAAATCTTTATTTTCTATGTTGAATTGATAATCTAGATCTTTTCAAATATAACAAAAGCACTAACATAACGATGGCAAATCATGTCTCTTTTATTATGAATCGATAAGTTTGATTAATTCAAATCATACAAAAGCGATAACATAAGAATGTGACAATCATATTTCTATTATTTTGAATTGATAAATTAGATCAATCCAAATCAACACAAGTGATTACATAAGAGGTGATAATCATGTTCCTACTATTTTGAATTGATAAATTAGATCACTCCAAATCAACACAAGTGATTACATAAGAGGTGATAATCATACGGATCTAAACTATCCATCACAAACACATACCAACCATCATAAAATATGACAAAACAAAATAGATCTGTATCGTAAGCATGATATTTACCATTCAAACTTCACATAACGCTAGGATAATAATTAATTTAATTAAATTTAATTAAATATAAATTCTCACCTTGTTTAGATTTGAAAAGAAGGTTCGAACTCGATCAGATCTCGTGTTCAAAGTCATGGCGGTTTCGGATGTGAAAGATCTCAATTTGAAATTCATATGTATAAATTAGAAAACTGACTTATTACAACTATCACTGTAACGATTAAAAGCGCCGCAAAACTGAGTTGAATTTTACCTTTAAAATTTCAGTTTGTTCAAAACTTTGAATCAAGGATTCGCGAGCTGTAGTTGATGTTTTCAGGAACCGATTGCTGGAGGTCGAAGGGGGTGGAGAGGCGCTTGAACGCCGGAAAAGGGGTGAGGTGCGGCGGCTCGTGGGTGGCGCGGTGGACCCGCGTTCGGCCGGACTTCGCGGAGGTGGTGGAGGCGGCTCGGGCAACGAGGAGGGGCGGGGTTTGTCTAAGATGGAAGAGCGTTCAAAGTTCTTCAAAAAAGTCCAAAGGGGCATATGTCAATTCGCCTTGGATTAGGAGAAATCGGAGCTCAAAAAATTGGAGTTGTTCATGGGTTTCGGCGCTTGAAATGGGGAAGATCGACGCACTGTTCATCCCGTATTTACGGTATTTCTAGGGTATTTTATTTTATTTTTAATTTAATTAATTCTAGAAATTAGGGTTTTTCCGTCTGATCTCCAAACGGAGCCCAACGACTGTCGATCAATAGGTTTTGACGCCTTCTGAACGCAATGGTGCTATTGCCGAAGTCCAATTCTGAAGTCTACAGTATGTTTTCTTTATTTTCAAATTAATTCTTTAATATTAAATTCGAACGTACTTTCTAATTTTACCGGGGTCACATACGAAGTCAGAAAAATCCGAAAAATTATTTTTGGCTTTCTAATGACGAAACGGTCTTAATAAAGTTTATTTCGTCGAATTCTGAGACTGTTTGAAAAATGGCTATTTTTCAGTCAATTAATTTTGACCGAAATTGACAACAAACAGTTTCTTTTGCCACACTCGCATACTAGCTTCAAAAATCATGAAATTTGAAACCTAGCAATAATTTTACATCCCGGATCCAACAAAAGTTGTTTCATCTAATTCCGAGGTCGTATGCAAAATGTCTATTTTCAAGGGCGATATATTCTCTATAGCGACCTTTCTGAAAATTCATTTGGCCATAACTTTTGATTCCCGCTATGAAACTTTGATTTTTCAGATTCGTTAGAAAGATATTCATCAACAGATTTAAATATTTTTTGTTTCACCAAAATCTGGTTTATTCTGCATCTTGTGTGGTCAGTCAAAGTTCAGGTTTGACTTTTCCAACTACCATCCTTTTCTAATTCCTTTTATGATTAAATTAAATATATTCGCATTAAATTCAATCAAAATAAATTTCTAGTCATTTTTATTTAAAATAATTCATTTCAACTATTTAAACACCTTTAAAATCTCTAAAATGAAAATTTTAAATTGGCCCCAAATTCTGGGTTGTTACACTTCTGTTATTTGTTCTGATGTGTTGTATGCCCAGAGTTAGCGTATCCGGGATTCGAACGGTCTTGGTCGATTTAGCGATCGATTAGGTCTGGGCGAAATCTGTGTCGTTACAGCTGGTATCAGAGCTTTGGTTAACTCAAACTAGACGGGATTAGTGAACCGCACCGAAGTAATCATTTATTTCCCAATCCCAACCTATTCATCCCATGAAGTAAAACTGGTAATACTTCATACCTAACACCACGGTGTTATCGTTAAATTCAATTACCATTTCACGTTCAAATCTAATTAAAGATTTAACTATCGCCTGGAGTAAAACTGGTGATACCCCATTCTTGATCTTTTCAATCTAATTAAAGATTCATTAAAACTCCACTTAGTTTTAATCTTTAACTGGGTTAAAGAATCAGTGTCATTTATAACACGGTTCACGATAAACCCAAAATCACATTCCATTAATTATCGGGTTAAAGAACAAGTGTTATTTAAAACACTGTTCACGATAAACCCAAAAATCAATACCAATTTAATTCCAGTTAAATATTATTTAATTGGTACACTTCATTAAATCTAAATAAAAAGTTTTAATCTTTTTTCTCAGTTGGGCTTAAGAACAGTGTTAATGAAGACACCATTCACGACAAACAAAAATCACATTTGATATTAAATACAAGGATCTGAATAGGAAATATATCGTCTTATATTCAATATCAAATTCTATGACCAACAAATATCGTATTGGAAATAACGATATAAATATATCTTTCAAATTCCCATAACAATACATGTATCATCACGAAATCCAACATCGAAATATTCCAGAGACAATTTCGATTCAAATCCATTCCAATTCAATTATTGGAAATTCTGGTTACTTTTAAAACCCTTTACAAATTCAATTTATTTATTTAAAAATAAATAGAATTATAATTCTAGTTCAAAACTAGTTCATTTCGATAAAAATCTATTTTTATCTTTTCAAATATGGAGTTTTCATCCCAATTCTTCCCAAATCATTTCTTATGATTTTACACTAATTATTACTATTTTTAATAATTTTATCAAGGCCCGTACAGTCGATTTCCATCAACGGCCATCGAACTGCATTTACAGCGACCTTTTCCAAATTTGATTTGGACATAATTCCAAATCAAACCGTTAGATTTCTAATTTCTCACATTCGTTAGAAAGCTCTTTTCGATACGAACCCAACGGTTCCGGTTTTAGGAGAATCCGACGGTCGGATCTCCCGCAATGTCCATTCGAAATCAATGGTCGAAGTTCGCGAACTACCGCGACGCGGCGCGTTCTATTCAGGCCATTATATATATATATATATATATATATATATAATATATGATATATATTTCGTCGATTTCCTTTTAAAACATATTTTATAAATCGTTTTAAATTCGTTTTCGAAACGATTTCAACTTCATTTTCAAATTCAAATCAAGATTGAATTTTTCAATATAAATTCGTTTTAAATTCATCTCAAATTGGTTTCAATTTAAATTGATTTTTAATTCAATTTCAGTTCGTTTTCAATTCAATTCACTTTCAATTCGAATTCATTTCTATTCAATTTCAATTCGAATTCAATTCTATTCAATTTCAATTCGAATCCAATTCTATTCAATTTCAACTCTATTCAATTTCAATTCTATTCAATTTCAATTCGAATTCATTTCAAATTGATTTCCATTCAATTTGATTCGAATTCATTTCTATTCAATTTCAATTCGAATTCATTTTCAATTCGAATCCAATTCCATTCAATTTCAATTTCAATTATTTCTTTTTCAAATATTTCTATTTTCAAATATTCTATTTCAAACATTTCTTTTTCAAATATTTTCAAATTATTTGAGGCGCCTCGCAACAGCAACAAACACATAAGTCAAACTCGTCAGGGCATGTAAAACCACTGACGCCACTTCTAGCTAGAAGGAAACGCATGCCCTCCCTGAAGTCCTCTCCCGTTTCTGGTTCACAACCGGGGTGTGAGGCTCGCGAATCAACGTTACACAAAGCTATGCCACACAGGCAGTGCTTTGATCATCCACTACAAGACTTTGCTTTTCAACAGAAGCCCTGATCTATTGCCACTTAGGCATGCCACACAGGCAATTCACTCCATGTGATTGATATCCATCGATATATAACCCCTGAGCTCATACGTCTCAGAGAAGGGCGTTAAGCAAGAGAATAAATTCTCCGCCGCCAAATAGATATATATTTAATAGAAATCAATCACACAGACTAAAATCCAATGTCAGACACACAGTCCATTTACAAGTCCGTTCTGGGTCTGAACGAAACCGGGGCACCTAGTACCTCGCATATCCATCGATCTCCAAGTACGTCTGGACGACCACTAACTGATTCCCTCCTCTTGGGTGTACGGCCCAATCAATATTGCGCTATTGTTTTATGCACTGGTATTCTTGGTAGGAAACTCGTTCCGTGTTATACGGCGTGGTCCTTTGATTTACCTAACTTTAAAATAAAGATTAATAACTGTTTTAGTTCTCACACCAGTCCCATGACTGACCTGGAGTTTATTGTTTTAACCTAAACTCTGGGTGCCCCTATTTTCCGCATGGGCAGCCAGTAGTTTTGGTTTTGCAGATTTATATTTACAGGATCCTGGTTTACAGCTGGAATGATATCCAGAAAGCTTTGTATCTGTATATCTCCTTCAGTTGTGTATTGTATTATTTTTCGCTGCTATGTAATTTATTGTAATCTATGATATTTGGAAAATGTGTAATATTGATTCATACTCTATATATTCTTGTATTCTGAGGGAATTGTTGTAATTAACAATGAAATGTTCTTCTTTCTGCGTTCTATTTTGTCGTGTTCTCAAACAATCAGGCGTTTCGAACGGTCTTGATCGGTTTAGCGACTGATTCAGATCGAGCGAAATTCCCGGTCGTTTCATTTTGGTATCAGAGCTTTGGTTTACAGAGCTCAGAGAACAAGACACGTTAGAACCAAACGAAAGAATTCATTAGAAACTGGATTAGTAATATCCAACGGGAATGACTCGTTAGAGATGGGATCATCAGCATCCTAGAACGAGTGTAAAGAGTGATGTTTTTGAATAAAAGTGAAAACAATTTTTGTTTTGAAAATTTAATTCAATAACTCGTATTTGAATATTTATTTATATTGATTTGGATTATCAAGTATATAGAGATTTTAGTATACATCTGGTCCGCGTGTATTCGAAATTTTAATAAACTGGATAGATATAGAATCACACTCTAATTTCCCGGGGATAATTTTGGTGACGGGGCACCATCGCCAGTATTTATTTCGTGTTTCGAAAGTGGGATTTCTATATGATTCCAATTGACTGAAGTGAGAACCGAAACTAGATAGGGCTTATTGTTGCGATTTGGCATCAAAAACATGATTTTCTATAGAAATATCTAAATTATGAGTTTGAAATGATAATTCACTAATTGATTGCTGATTGTGTTGTTTGATTATTGTTTGATTAATTAAATGTTGAAACTTTAGCCAAATTGAACCAAATAGTGAGTATATTGAAAATTAGTCGCATTTGCTTGAATATACATGTACTTACACTAAACAGGTCATAGCAAGGAGGCTAGAGCAGAAGAGTAAAATTGTTTGCCCGATAAATAGGTACATGTTTACCATAATTTACTGTTTTGTTTGGGTGATGATGATTTTATGAGCCGATTGGCTAGCCGCTTGGCCTTTTCTTTTTCTTTTGGATTGAAGAAGGCCATGGGAGGCTATATGAAATATCCCGAAGTCCCCGGTGCAGGGGAGGTTATGGCGAAATTTTTTGAAAATTTAGGGTGTTAGCCAAATTTTTGAAAAATTTGAAAAGTTTTTAGAAATTGAAAAGTTGAAGAACTTAAGCCGTAAAGAAAATAACGAAAGTTGAGTTGATTAGTTAAACAACTTTCGGCTTCGTTCCTTTTCGGGGACGGAAATTTTTAAGTGGGGGAGATTGTGATAACCCAGAAATCCGAGCCAATTTATAAATTTTATTTTGGCAATTTTAGCGAATTTTGATTATTTAAAATGAACATTTTAAATAAAAACGACGAGAAATTTATTTTGAAAAGAATTCGAATGTATATATTCATTTGAATCGACGTTAGAATATAAATATTTATTTATAATTATAAAAGGAATTGAAAATGGCGCAGTAGTTCGATAATTCGATTTCAAATTTCAAATGAATGTACAGGATTCAAAATAAACCGAATTTTAACGAAACCAAAAGTATTTGAGTCTAATAAAGAATATCTTTCCAACGAATCCGAAAAATTGAAATTTCATAGCGGGAATCAAAAGATACATCCAGTTGAAAATTCAGAATAGTCGCTATGGAATTCTGGCCCTTAAAAATGGAAATTTTGCAAACGACCTCGGATTTTGATGAAACCACTTTTGTTGGATCCGTGATGTCAAGTTATTGCTAGATTCCAATTTTCATAATTTTTCGAATCAATATGTGACTGTGGCAAAGGAAAACGCATTTGACCAGTTTTAGTTGATTTTAATAAACTGGAAAATGACCATTTTTCAAATGGTCTCAAAATTTGACGAAACTAGTTTTGTTAGGACCGTATTATCAATACGAAGCTAGAAAATATTTTTCGGGAATTTTTCGAGTTAGTAGGTGGCCCCGGTAAATTGAAATGTGTGTTCAAATTGAATATATAGAGTTATATTTGAATTTCGACGAAAACTGATCGAAACAGCCGAACTGGCTTACGAAACATATCCCACTGTGTTCGGAATGGGGGTAATTAGCTAGGGACGACAGTCGGTGGGTTCGATTTTGAGTTCGAATTAAGAAGTTGCTTTTTGGGTTGATTAAATATTAAATAAATATTAAAAAATTCTTTCTCCCTCTTTAACCCCCTCCCCTTTTGCCGTTGACTTCAAACAGAAAATCAAAAAGAAAAAAAATCCTAAAACTAAAACCGTCGATCCGCCCTCAGCCCCTGCCGTTCGCGCGTCGCTCGAGATAGAGGGAAGTAGGAGAGAGAGGGAACAGATGGGGAGGGGGTTGGACATCGTGGTGGCGCCGGGTCTCCGACGAACCAAAATCCTGCTCAAATAAAATCTGTGTATATATTGAATTTGAATGCACATTTCAATTTACCGGGGCCACATACTAACTTCAAAAATTCCAGAAAAATATTTTCTAGCTTCGTATTGACGATACGGTCCTAATAAAACTAATTTCGTCGAATTCTGAGGCCGTTTGAAAAATGGTCATTTTCTGTTCAATCGAAATTGATTGAAACTGTCAAAACACGTTTTCCTGTGCCACGCTCACATATTGATTCAGAAAATTATGAAATTTTAAACCTAGCAATAATTTAACATCATGGATCCAACAAAAGTGGTTTCGTCGAAAACCGAGGTCATTTGCAAAATTTCCATTTTCAAGGGCCCGAATTCCATAGCGACTATTCTGAAATTTCAACTGGACATATCTTTTGATTCCCGCTATGAAATTTCGATTTTTCGGATTCGCTGGAAAGATATTCTTAATTAGATTCGAATATTTTTGGTTTCGCTAAAATCCGGTTTATTCTGCACCCGGTACATTCATTTGAACTGTGAAATCGAATTATCAAACTACCGCGCCATTTCAGGCTCGTTATATAATTAAAATAAATTATTTATATTCTAACGACGATTCACATATATATTCGTTTGAATTCTATTCAAAATAAATTTCTCGTTGATATTATTTAAAATAATTCATTTTAAATATTCAAAATTCACTAAAATTGCCAAAATAAAAAATTTAAATTGGCTTAGAATTTCCGGGTTGTTACAGACATCGAATTTGAAGTGGAAGGCCTAGTTTTTATTAAAATATCACCTTTAAGAAATGTGGTTCGCTTCAGATCTGTAGGAAAGTTGGCATCTAGATTTGTAGGACCATTTCCCATAACCGAAAGGATCGACCAAATGGCCTATAGAGTGAAGCTCCCAGAAAATCTATTCGGCGTTCATGATGTTTTCCACATTTCTCATCTACAGAAGTGCTTGCATGACACAATGCAGAAGTTGTTGAGCCAAGTATATTAGAGGAGGTAGAAGTAGAATGGGAGGAGACAGTCAGACAATTCCCTGCCCGTATTCCTAGATCAGAAGTTAAGAAGTTGCGCAATAAAGAAATTAAGTTGATAAACTTCCAATGGGGAGATAACCCAGAGGATGCGACTTAGGAGATCGAAGACAAAATTCATGCTTCGTACCCTCTCCTTTTCCGGGGTATATTCTTACCTCTTTTTCCAAAGTTTTATCTTTGCTTTCTTCTGCATTTTAGTATGTTCTATCAATAGTACTTTTGACCTTTAGATAGGAATCCTATTGATGTAAACATGTGTTTGAGACATGTTATGTTTGATGGATGCAAGTGTTTGCTAGTGGTTGCATGTGGATGCTGGATTTGGACGAATGGGTGTGCACACATATAGAATTTACATATTATAATAGGATTATTTGCATACATATTGGATTCATGACACTAACATACATTGCATTGAGGAGGTCGACTGAATCAGTAGACCGCTTAATCTTCGCATTAGTATTGGGACATATACACACACACCTTTGCATATGTTCATATAAGCATTAGAAGTCTTTAAGAACAATGGATGCTTGTGATTGATGTATGAGTAGATGGGTGATGGATGGTAGGGTATACATTCTTCTTAGCCGCTTGAAGATTTCGAGGATGAAATCCTTTAAGTAGGAGGAATGTAACACCCCGTAATTTTAACGACACTAAAAGAGGACAAATTTAATAATAATTAATTTGATATTCAGAATTAAGGGAAACAGAATGCGCCATTACGTATGTCTCGAAATTCTAGTCAAGATAGACATTTGGTTTGCATAAAATGGACACCATATGAAGAAGTTATGAAGGTTTGAAGTTTGTATACGCGCAAGATAATTATATATATATAGGACCCAGGAATTCAAACTTTTCAGTACAAAATTCGAAATGTCAGAAAGCAGGGGAAGCAGGAAAAATCCCGCCTAGGGGAGTCGACGCCAAAGGAGGGGCGACGACCCCGGGGACGACCCCACAAAGTGGGTGTCGACCCATAGGTCGACCCCCTAAAGGAGGGTCAACCGCCCTAGGGCTGAGGTGGAAGAGGGTTTCTGGAGGCTGGCAGCTATATATAGAGGTCCATTTCTCTTGTTTTCTTCACTGGAAATCAATGGAGGCCAAACACTACCGGTGTCTGAACTGAACTGAATTCTTTATCTTCTACAACAATCAAATAAGGCTAATCAGTTAGAGATTCAAGATCCATTCTTCTTATAGTTCTATTCTTCTAATCCAAACACTATGAGTTCTTAGTGGCTTTTAGATTTAAATATTTAAAAGTAAACCTGATATGGCTATAGTTTGGATTTGTTCCTGTGACTAAATTATACTGGATCCATTGTAAATTGTAAACATATGACATTCCGAATTGGTTATTACTTGGATCTAAATCTCTATCTAGTCGGATCTATTGTAACTTTTGTGACATTCTATGATGTGGATCTTAAACCTTAATTGTGTCAGATCTACTTTTAACTATTGGATCTAAATTATGTAGACATCTAAATTATTAATCACATCTACTTATTCTTTAGATCTCCTTGTGCATAGCATATTAGATCTGAACCTGTTAGACATCTAAATTAATATTCAGATCTTGTCATACTTATCTTAACATCTTTTGCATGTTAAAACTAGTTAACTGCCACAAGTTCATTGGATCTATGCTTTTATGTTCACCTTATCACCATGTTAGTATATGTTTATGCTAGTTATGTTAAGACAATCATTTTTGTCATATTCCCATCATATTTCCCTTTTTATCGTTTATGACTAGGCTATTATATAGCCTAGGCATGCCGCGAATTATTTGAATGCGCTAGTTTGTGAATGGGGGGAAAAGATTAGTATTGGCATAATTTGAATAATGCTTATAAACATGAATAGGACATATAATTCAATATGGGGAAAAAGCGCATGGACACCTATACGGAAATATGTAAAATTTGATAATAATAATTTAGATGTCCAAGATTACAGTAATTAAAAACTGTAACTGCACTTATGACATGACGTTAGGCTGCATTAGTGGTAGAAGTCAGCCTGGACCCGACCGACACATCTAGCAACCACTAATGTTGAACCTAATGTGAGGGGTCTAAGTGCACAAATACGAGACGAGCTAAGACATGACGTTAGGCCCAACTTGTGGAAGAAGTATGCCCGGACCCGACCGGTATATCCAGCATCCACAAGTTGCAGGCCTAATGTGGGAGGTCTAGCCCTTTATAACCATAAATGGACATGGTAATGAATTGGAATACTTAACCTAGTTAAATCCATAGGGATTGTACGAATATGAACTAAAGTTAGGGTTAAGTAAAATTGGTTAAACTGTGGGTGGGTTAAGTAAATATGAGGGGGTGGGTAATATTTACATATAGGCCCACAAACTTAGCTCGATAAGAATATGTAATTAAAGACACCTAGTGGTATACATAACCAGTGAAAATAATAAAGTTATGTAATTAAAGACACCTTTTAGGGTAATCATAACTTGTAGAAATTATAGGGTTATGTAATTAAAGAAACCTAGTGGTATACATAGCCAATGAAAACCTAGGGGGGATACAAGACAAAGGGGAGAACTAATATCATATTGTGTTGGACTCGTTTCTGCCAGTAACCTGGATTTGGTATCAAACTTATACTCTGAACTGGGTCGGTGAAGGGGCACGCTTACTGGACTGATTGTAAGAGATCCAAACGTGGTGGACGGTGTGGGCGGCGCAAACCGACCGGGCCATGTGTGTGCATGAGCTGGGCAGAAGGGGATAAGACGATCGTGACACTTGTAGATATGGTTGTGCACATTATTAAAACGAGAGGTTGCCACTTTAGCTCCTACTCTGGGGCCAGCACAAGGTATCTATGCGGGTTAGGGAGCCGATCGATTAGAGTAGTAGTTAGGATACATCTGGATGTATGATCATCTCATTTTGGTTATGCTAGTAATAGTGCAGAGTAATCGTTAGAAGCGTATATACCCTATCCTGTTTACCTTGTCATACCTGCCTTTTGTGTAGTTATATCTCTCTTATCCAATTTATATGCCTATCATGCTACTTTTATTTATTTACTTACTAAAAGTAACTGGACTCGCCAGACTTTATGTCTGACCCTTTTTGTTTCCTCTTCTTTCTTCCATTCCCCCCCACAGGTTCACCGGGAGGGAATTCTTAGTCTTGGTCAAGACTCGGTTATCATCATGTTGGAGATGCTTTTGAAGTATAGCTCAAATTCTTATCTACTATGGCTTAGCTCTTTTTCTTGGGGAATTATGCTTTTTATATATTTATGTACTCTGATGGTACAAGACAAAAGTTATATTATTGTAATGGTTTTTTGTGACTTATGGTATTTTGGACCACGATGTTATGATTTATGTTTGAAATAAAAATTTGAATTTCTGCTGCTATCTTATTTATATATGTCTTGTAATATTCTGTGTCTGTTTACCCATAACGCTTCAGGAAACTTAATGCATTCCCTTAGTAAGCGACATTAACGAACGTGGGGTGTCATAGGTGTCGACCCATGGGTCGACCCCCTGGGGTAGGCGTGGCAGATTAGGATTCAGGGCGGGCAGCTATATATATGGCATCATTTATCATGTTTTGCACACTAAAATAATGGAGGACTAGATGCTGTCGCTGGCCAGATTGAATCAAACCTTTTTCTTCTTTTGCAATCGAGTTAATCAATTTTAGGGTTATTCAAGTGTAGATCTGTGATTCAACATCTGTTATTCTTCTTCTATTTTTCTATATCCGAACACTATGAGTCCATGTTAATTTTAGATCTAAATATTTAAAAATTAATTTGATATGACTATAACTTGGATCTATGCCTATGACCATTTGAATCACATAAGATCTGCTATAACTTGTTTATCTTAGTTATTCTGACATGATTATGAACTAGATCGGAACCTTACCTATTTATCATGTCAGATCTTCCATTGTTTCACTATTTAGATCACCTTATACATATCATGTTTATTTTATATCTGTTATTAGTTGGACATCTAGACCATTGTTTAGATCATATCATGTCTGTCCCTATTATGTGAGAATAAGTTCTATTATCATATCTTCATTAGTTCTGTTCCTATATGCCTACCTAGTCATTATGTCACAGTATGCTCTATGTCTGTTTATGCCATTACATGTCAATCTTGTTGGTATGATCATTTCAATAATCTTCCCTTTATCAATTCCCTTTTTATTTTTATATAGCCAGGCTGCTTTTGAGCCTAGGAACGCCGCTGAAATATGCGAATACGTTAGATTGGGAACGAGAGGAAAACGCTGAAATTGGGCATAATTTGTAATTGGGAATTTGGGCATAACTTGAATAAAGTGTAATAGAATGAATTTGGGGCATGTAGTTTATTATGAACATAACTTGGGAAAAGGGGCATGGCTATAATGACATAGGTAAATTTGGTTAATAATTGGAATGCCTAGGATTACAATAATTAGAAACTATAACCATGCCTAGACACGAGGTTAGATTACACTTGTAGTGGAATTCTGCCCGGAACCGCCCGGCATATCCAGCGACCACAAGTGGTGAATCTAATGTGAGGGGTGTAGGTGCACAAACACGAGACGTGCTATGACATGAGGTTAAGCCCGACTTATGGAAGAAGTCTGCCCAAAACCGACCGATATATCCAGCATCCAGAAGTGGTCGGCTTAATGTGGGAGGTCTAGCATATTATAACCATTAATGGACATGGTAATGAATTGGAATAATTAACCTAGTGGAATCCATAGGAATTGTATGAACATGTACATGATTAGGGGTTAAGTATACTTGTTTGAAATAGTGGGTGGGTTAAGTAAATCTGGGGTGGGTGGACAATATTTTTATATATAGGCCCACAAACTTAACCTGTTAGGGTTATGCAATTTTATGACCCCAGTAGGTAGACATAACATGTGGAAAATCTAGTAGTGGGTATGCAAGACAAAGGGGTGAGCTTGCATCATCTTGTATGTGGGACCCATTTCAGTCAGTGACCCATACATAGGTATCAAACGAGTACTCCGAACTAGGTTGGAGTCGAGGCACGCTTACCGGGCTGATTATAAGTGATCCAAAAGTGGGGACGGTGTCCGACAGTGCATTCCATTAGGGCCATGTGTGTGCATGACTCCGCCTGCTCAGGAAAATAAGACGCTGTGACATCAGTAGATATGGTTGTGCACATCCGGGAAATGAAAGGTTGTCACTTTAGGGACTGATACACCCTACCGTGGGGCCAACACCGGGTATCTACGGAGTAGGGAGCCGATCGATTAGGGTAGTAATTGGAGTACATATGGACTCTGGTAAGTTTAAGAGCCTGTTATTGGGCTGTCTGTTTATTGTATGGGGTTAAAACCTCTCACAGAAAGTACACCTAAGTATACGGTCTTACAGTTTTTGGGATCATCTCATTCTGGTTAAAATAGTATCAGTGCAGAGAGTAATCATTCGGGAAGCGCAATACACTCTGTCATGTTTACCTTGTCATACCTGCGTTTTATGATGTTACCTTTCTTATCCACTATATATGCCTATCATAATACTTTCACTTATTTATTTGCTAAAAGTAACAGGACTCACCAGACTTTATGTCTGACCCTTCGTGTTTCCTCTTCTTTCTTCCGTTCCCCCTCCCAGGTTTTCAGGGTAGGATACTCAAGTTTAACCAGGATTCTGTGTTCATCTTGCTTGGAGCTGCTTAGATGTATTGCTCGATCTCTTATCTACTATGGCTATGTTTTTATTTGGGGAATTACGCTTCTTTTATTTTTCTACTTTGATGTTTTAGGTGCAAGACAGAAGTTTAGATGATGTGCTGGGTTTATGTATTTTCAGACATATGATGTTTTGCACTACGATGGTTTATGATTAATAAAGTTTCTAATTCTGCTGCTATTTTATATCTGTCTTGTAATGTTTCTATTTCTTTTTACCTATAACGCTTCACGAAACTTAATGCATTCTCTTAATAAGTGGCATTAACGGACGTGGGTTGTCACACTAACAAAAGAAGTAAACCAGAAGTGTCGCGAAAGACCGGGATATGAAACGAAATGGAATGTACCGTATTTTTAGCACGTACAACAATCAAACCAGAGACCAAAGCAGGACTCCACAAAACAGAAAATATCATGGTATGTGAACACTGCGCCACCATATGAACATGGTATATAGGATAAATATGAGGGTCAAACTGAGAAGTGTTGCACCCCCTTAAAATGGATGCATGTATATCACACCTCCTACGGTGGTTGCCAAAGCTCCGAGTAAACCCGTAAAAGGCCATGGACTTGGATCGAGAAAATTATAAGAATGCCCCAGTGTATTAATTGGGGATAAAATCGTAAAAAGAAGAAAGCCCCGGTTGTTTGTAAACCTCCTTTGTTAGAGCTACGCTACCTGTTCTCTTCGTTTTCAACAACAGAAACTCAAATATGTGTTTCACAAAAATTCAGAATTCTGAGAGTATCGAAGAAATTGATCTAAAAACCGGGTATGCCATAACTAATTTCTAATGGAAGATTTGTTTGCTTTGTTTTAAATTTGAAAATTAAACTTTAAAATTCAAACTTGAAATTTAAAATTCAAATTTGTATTTTGTAATTCATAATAATAATAATAAAATAATAAAATAAATTTTGGATGTGTGTTAGGATTAATATTATTTCAGGAAATAGTCAAACCTGAAATTTAAATTGATAAATATAAAACCAAAACTCAAAAGCCATATGTCCTTTGAATTTCCGCATGTATGTCGACATATATAGAAGGGCATGTCGACATAATGACCAGGAAGAAATGAAATTAAAATTTTGAATTTCAAAAGTTTAAAATTTCAAACTTCCCTCTAACTTTTCACCAACTCCCAAGGTCTGAAAATGTGTCATTGATTTTAGAAAAGTTGTGCCCATTCAATCTCTATTTATACATCTATTCAATCTTATTCTCTCTACCTTTCATTCAAAATTCAAACTACTCTTCATATCTACTCTCTTCAAAAACAAATCTCTAATGGCTTCCTCTAGCAATCCTCAAACAATGAGATTATGCAAGACCATCAATGGGTATCTCAATAATGATAGAGAAGCAATCAAAACCTATGTTCACTATGTAGTAAATGCAAAAGTCAGTACGAGAGATTTCACCCTCTTCGGAGAATTTCCATCTTATGATCTTACTTCTCTTTTCAATCATAATGAAGTGTTGAGCTTGATTGACGCTCGGGATAATGATGAATTGTGTTACTCAAAACTCGTCAAAATGTTATTTTAATCATGGCTTTTATGAAGGAGATGTAAATCAAATTTGGATTAGCGTAAAAGGCACACAAATTGTTCTAGATTGTGAAATTTTGAGCAATATCTTAAACTGCAAAAGTACGGGCTCAGTTTATTCGGAATTCGAAATCGAAGAAATGGATTTAGAAACCTATCATCACATATTTGAAAGCGATGCTCAAATGGAATTCAAAAATTGCTTTTTCTGCCCAAAAACAAGAATCTTAAACCTCCTCCTTTATCATACCATCACTCCTCATTCTGGAAACTTTAATAACCCGAATCTCAAAGTCCAAAAGGCACTCTTTGCTATTATTCGTGGCTATAACATCAATTGGGCCGATATGATCTTAAAATAATTCAATCCCATGGAAACATCAACAAGAGAAAACAACATTTATTATGGAGTTTACCTCACTCGAATTTTCAAATATTTCGGAATTGATCTCAAAGGAGAAGAGTTTGTACCAAGAAAGGTGTTTGACTCCACAAATATACAGCTTATGCAAATTCCACTCACTTTCAAACTTTATGAGACATTCAAAGAAAAACAAACTCAAATGCCACAAGAACAAGAGCCTATGGATATCCAAGAAGAAGAAGAAACTTCTTTGGAGAGTGCTGAGTGTCCAATCAACACTAGAAAAATTTCCAAAGAGACGCTTATTCAATATCAAGTGAAAATAGTAAAAAATCAAAAGAAGCTCAAAAGGACTCTTACCAAAATGACAAAGTTCATGGAAAAAATAGGAAGAAAACGTGGAATTTCATCTTCCTCCTCATCATCCATTGAAATTTAACCTATCTAGTTTAAGTTATCTTTAGTATTTGCTTATATTTTCTTTCAAATTTCATATTTAGTGTCTCACAATTAGTTGGATGTATTTGCTTTTTAAGAAGTAATGAACGGAGTTTTATTTATGTCAAACCATCTTTAAGTTACTGTGAAAACATTAGAATTAAAAATATTGATATAACATAATAACAAATAACTTAAAATTGAAAATTTCAAAAAAAAATTATATAGTATGTCGACATACATATAACTGCCAGTTTTTGAAAAAAATTCAAAATTTAAATAACTAACTCATGTCCATTCAAATATAATGAATTCCAGACCCTATTTAAGCCTATTTCTTCTAGAAAAATTCATTATATCATTCCTCCTTCCTCTCTATTCAATTCTTATCAAATATATGGCAAATCCAATTCATAACTTAAGTGAAAATCTTGAAGAGACTTTGAATTCCTTCAAGAACAACCTTTCCATAGTAATACGAAACCAACGCCATCTTGAATTATGTTAAATCAAAATGGTAGAGCAATAAGAGAAGCTCTTTGATGCTATCCATTGACTAATATCTCCTCTTTTTAGAGACAAAGACAACAATCTCGCTAGGGCACCACCAACAAAAGAATATGAAGACTGGGAAGTCCTCAAGAAGGATCCAATCTTTGGAGAAGACAGATGGGTCGAAGTTCCAAGAAATGTTTGATTGTTTGGTATGATTTGATTGGTTTGTTTGATTTGAATATGTTTGAATTTGTGTGAATTTTTTGAGTATTGTCTGTACGTATTGATTAGATTGGATTGGTTTGCTTGGATTTAAAAACTTGTATAGATTGATACACTTATATATATTAATACTTGGTATTAATTATTATATAGTCATGAATTTAAGGAGAGTAATTTACATTAGTATATTTATAGGATACGTATATAGATATAGAATTTAGGGGAAGTACGTTTAGAATTTATTTTTGATAATGACAAAGGGGGAGAAATTATAAAATAAGGAGAAGTTATACATATCATATAGAATTCATGATGACAGGGGGCGTATTCCAAGGATCGGAGTCAACAAATATGAACATGTATGAATATTTTATAAATCAAGATTTTCATCATAAAAAAGGGGGAGATTGTTGGAGAATGGAGTTTTGATGACAACAACCTTATTTCAATTATCATTGACTATAATATATACACTAACATCTTAATCTAGAATGTGTATATATATATATATGCACATATATGCAGCATTTGTATATAGTAATTAATACCCAAGACTATACAGTTTTAGAGTTTCTAGATTCAGAATTCAGTAAAGATTCAGGATTCATGAGTAATCAAGAGTTCAAGACAAATATATTTATAGATTCTAGTTTATATGTAAGACTCTGAATAGCACTCCAAGTTCAAAATCTGTTTTTCAAATTCTAATTTTCGAATTTTGATTCTTATATTCGAATTCTAATGTCAAGTTATTTTTCTATATTACTTTTGATTTCTAATATATGTTTTAAAGTTTTTATATATATATATATTTATATAGTTATATACTTTTATAGTTTTATATTTATATAGTTATAAACCTTATAAATTTATAAATATGTTTATATAATATTTATTTATGTTTCCATATGATTTTATACTTTAGAATACTCATTTTTATCACTAAGTTTTAATTCTAGAGTTTCCAGAGTAGTATATATATTTAAACACTTGAAAATATTCAAAAATCAAAATTTTAAAGTATATATGTCGATATACATATAAGCTTATGTCGACATACAACCGTCATTTTTTCAATTTTCAAAGGAATTGTCTTTTCACTATTTGTAACATTTCAGAAGAGTTGCAACCTTTCAAATCTTATAAATAGGGGTTGATTTCGAATTTTTTAATTATTCTTCTTCTCCATCTTTACCCCTCTTCATCCCTCCATTAATATTTCATATTTTATTGATTTCTACACTTCTACTTTGACGATTTTTATTCTAATTACATAAAACTTCTTCTTTTCTCACTCTCTACTCATTACTCTCTGAATTAAAGTGATACTAAAGAGTTATAGGTCTGTTGTAATCATTTGGGAAGTGTTTAAGGAAATGCATGTTCCTTGTAGCCTTGAAATCAAGGAAAGGGAGCAGTGGAAATCTTGCAGTCGTGAAATCAACAGCGCTTGGTGTGGTGTTAATCTTGTAGTCAGGAATCAAGGGTATTGTACTTGGATTTTGATACAGTAATAAAACCTGCGCAATACAGTGTTGCATAGGACTGGACATAGGAGTAATTCGAACCAGTATAAAATCCAGTGTGTTCTTTCCTTTTCTACATTTTATTTTTGTTTATATCTGTGTTTGTGTTTGGTTCTGAGTTTGTGATCATCTCTAGTATGTGATTCATATAGTAGATCATATAATTTTAGATTTTCATAAATTTCTTATAAACACTATTCACCCCCCTCTAGTGTTAGTCTTACCTTAAGATCCGCATTCTGCGTTCCATAACATAGAATACAATGAAAGTTCAGGGTATAAGTTGTACATGACGTTTCCCTATAAGGAATTATGATGATAGGATTTTTGTAAGGAGGAGGCAGTCTATAACAGCCTTGCTTTATGTGTCGTGATAGTTAATAAATTTTAATAAAATTTAAATAGTCAACGATAATTGTTATTTGTAGAAATACGTTTTTGTCCAATCAAAGTGTATGTAATAAAAGTACTTGTCCAGTATATTGAATTAATAAATAAATTCTTTTCATAAAATATATTTGAAGTTGATAAATGTTTTAGTTAATATAAAATATTAGCATGCATGATTTTTATAATAGGAAATTATTGTATTTATAATACTACAACAAGTAATTAAATAAAGAGAGGTGAATATCGAGTTATAGGAGAATCTGCAATTTGGAAATATATTTTATCGCACTAAGTATTTAAAATAGGATTAGTATTTAAAATATAAACATGAAGGAAATCAATTAAGTTTTGAATTGAGTTAAAATGGGGCCTAAATTAATTAGCCCAATGCTTGTTTGATAATAAGCAAATCCGCCTCCTCACACAAGTCAAAGCCGTATCACATTTCTGCTACCCTCTTTTCCTTAAATTCTCCCCTCAAGTCAGACTCCATATGGTAAAAAAATGTCATGCTATATACATCTCAGTTGGGACTGCGATTTATCATACAAGAAGTAAAATGAAAAAAAGGAAATATGTACTCTACATAATCTAAAAACCTTTGGTAGTTAAATGTCGATACATAGTCTTCTACCAATCGATTTGAGTAATACAAAGATCTCCATATCTTATATAATAATTTGGTTGTTAGTTGATTCTTCGCTACTCAGCTTTTCGATTGTATATTTCCAAATGAAGTAAAAATGAAGAAGAAAAATGATATGGTAGGACCGCTATAATGACAACGATGAGGGATTTGTGATTATAGCAACAAGATGGAGTTGACATATTCTTTCAGAAAGAATATCAAAAAAGAAAGAGAACGTCAAGAGTACGGTTTAGGATCTTCGAAAAAGAAAGAGAGATATGATAACTTGGATAGTATTAAACAAAGAATATGTAGCACCCATTTAAACTAGACATGGTAAAATGAAAAGTGGGTAAACTGCAGACTCTGGTAGGTTGTATATAGCATGACTCAAAAAATATCTAAAAAAACAAATTCAAAAGACGATCAATTATTAAGGGCATAACTTTACCGCAAAGGAGGATGCTGCGATGAATCATAACTAATTATGTGTTGTGGCTACGACACAAACGTTAAAAGGCTTGTGATCATAGCTAGCGCTATGAAAGGGAAAACTCTGAAACGTGTGAGAAGTTCGTATCTGTGTTTGTGAAATCAATCTTATGCGCTATTTAATCCACTGGACTGAAGATATCGAGTAGTTTATTTATGGCCTTGACTTTAATTCATGACTTAGTTTACGTACTTGTAAGTTATGGCAGGCGAATGATAGAGCTCGTGTCGCAATCAGAGCAGCGAACTTGGGAGTAGTGGCAAAGGCCGAGTGAAGGAGAAAGAAGCTTTAGCCATTAAGCTCTCTATAAGTACCTCAACCATCATTCATTGAGTTATTATTCAATTCATTATGGTTAAGTTGATATTTAATTTCCTTGTCTTGATTGATGATCGATGGATATTCATTTATATTTGTTGTTATCAATTGACACATTGCTAAATGTCCATGTTCCGTGATGATGCGTGAATACCACTTAAATGTGTTGATTGCAATAGCCAAATTTTGGTTGATTACACTATGAGATTCAAATCAAACCAATGTCTATTTCTATCTACATATATGTAGTTTTGTGGTATTTTTATTAGTTGAAAAATAAAAAATGTAAGAATATTATTTTTAAAATTTTTAAAATCAAATCACCACTGGAAATTGGAAATTGAGGATCTTACCATATAAATTTTAAAATAAATATGGTTTTACATTAAAACAAAAACATTGTTTGAGTTATTAAGTTTAAAATTGGAGTGAAGTTAGTGCATGCATTTGTGTATATGTATACACATAAGTAAATCTATGGATGAACATTATTTCCTTATGATTACATATATATATATATTAAAGGATATTCTTTTATAAAGGGAATTTATTTATTTTACATAATAACGATAATATTTTTGGCATTCGAATAAACGACTAATTAAAAAATTTCTTGATACATAATAAATTTTAGGAATAATTCCTGTTGGAAAACAATTACTAACGGAAATTACTTTAAAAACGGATAAAGTTTGAAAGTCATATAATGATGAATTCCTAATTTAGAAAATCTCATTGTAGTTTTTTTAAGCATGGAAATGGAATATCCAACTTAATAAAGTATCATTAAAGAAGAACCCATTGGATTGTAGAGTGAATAGAAAATAAAATACTTTGAATTTGGAACTAAATATTTGTGTTTTGGAAAGTATTTTAGATCAAATTTTGTGTGTGTGTGTGTATATATATATATTAATGTTCCGGAATTTTACCGATTTAATAATTATTTTATTTAATTATTTTAATATATTGGTTTTAGCGAATTAAATGACTTGAACTAAATATTTTAAATATTAATTAAGATAAATAGTAGAATAATATATTTTTTCCAAAATAATCTGAACTAAGCTGAATTGGTAATTTGTGTAAATTGGACTTATTTAAGGAATTTAATCGAGTTTATATTTGAATTAGGATAATGAATAAATTTATATAACCGACGTTTAAACGAATTAATTTATAATATAATTATAATCGGGCTTGTAATATCGTACTTCGTAATATTACGTTTTGTACTTCAAGTAAGCGTACATGATTCATTTTAAGTCGGATTTCATTAAAATAAGAAACTTTGCAATCTATTGAACAATATTTTTCTATTAAAAGAAAAATTCAAGATTTCGTCTCGTAGGTTGTAAGTTATGTCCCAATAAAATTTTCAGAAAGTCGTTGTGGAATTGTTTATAAACCATAACGATTATTTAATATAATTAAATATTGGTTTCTGAAACGATCCAAACCTCCCCGTAACGGAAAGCCCGGATTGAGTTGAGAACACGACAAATCAAAACACAAACAGAAGAACATTTCATTGCTTATTACAACAATTACATCAGAGTACAAGAATATACAAAGTCTGAATGAATAATTTACAACAGAAAATGTCGGAAATTTAAATTACACTTAAATACATAGCCGCGGAAAAATAATACATAACACAACTGTAAGAAATACACGAATACAGAACATTTCGAATATAGCTCCAGCTGCAAACCGGGATCCTGTAAATATAATATCTGCAAAACTGAAACTAATAGCTGCCCGTGTGGAAAATAGGGGCACCCAGAGTTTAGGTTAAAACAATAAACTCCAGGTTAGTTATGTGACTGGTGTGATAACTAAAATAGTTATTAGCTTGATTTTAAAGATAGATAAATCAAGGGACCACGTCGTATAACAAGGAACGGGTTTACCCCCAAGAATACCAGTGCATAAAATAAACATCGCAATGCTAAGGAGAAAAATGAAGCTATTATAAGACTCAGGTCCCATCATACAATGCAACGCAAGCCAGAGGATAGAGTTTTACCTTATAATAGATAAACATGCTTGGTACGTTAAATTTCATATTTTATTATTACAATAAGTGAAGAAATCAACTTCAAATATAAATGTATCAATCATAGGCGGCATAGATACCCATTTATTACGTCGCCATACTAGTTCTGCAAATAAAACCGCACAATGTTGTATTGGAAGTTGGATTCCATCCGTGAACCAAGGCAAGGGATCATCATGTGCACATTCGAGACACCCTAGCAAGTGCCTCATGATTCAGCAGCAACTGCAACCGGATCGGTAGGGTCGGTCATCCATCGATGATTAGTTATACCATAAACTATACATTAGCTGGTTCTATCGAACCTCTAAAATGGTCTGTATATCGACCATATCTATCGGTCCCGTAGTGACCAATATAATATCCATTAAGTAATAATAGTGTGCAACATCCACATGAGCAAACAGCCTGGGCTCCATACCATGACGTTACTCGTGGCTAGAACTAACATATGTCCATTTCCCTCCTGTCCTTCCCGTTTTGGGTTCACACTAAGGTGTGAGGCTCGAGAACTAACGCTACACAAAGCTATGCTATATTAAAGTTGTGCTTTGATCATCAACCACAAGACTTTGCTTTTCAACAAAAGCCTTGATCATTTGCATCTCAGCATGCCACACAGGCAATTCATGTCATGCGACTGATGTATATCGATATATAACCTCTGAGCTCGTACATCTCAGAGAAGGGCGCTAAGCAAGAGAATAAATTTTCCGCTGCCAAACAGATATATATTTAATAGAGATCAATCAGCACAGAATAAAATCCAATGTCAGACACACATCCATTCACAAGCTCATTCTGGGCCTAAACGAAACTGGAGGCACCTTATTCCTCTTCCCATTTGTCCAACATAGAAGAGAGGTCCTCGCATATCCAGTCGATCTCCAAGTACGTTTGGACAATCACCACTTATTACCTTTCTTGGGTGTACGGCCCAATCAAGACATCAGTAATCATCCAAATGATGTGAAGACCATTGGTCTTCAACCACCATCTTCATCGTCGAATCAGTTATTCAGATTGGGTATAAACCCGGCCTTTTCCGAATAACCCGCCTATATGATAAACAAGTGCTATAAAAACACAACATATACCTCATTCCAATTCTGAATATTCTTTTGTTGAAATATTCAATTCATTAGGGAAAGGTTCCCATTAATTTTGTCAAAGATAAATTCTTTAAATTTATTCTTTAGTATTCCTTTGGATATCAATTCAAACCAAATTAAGGTTTATCCAAACTAGTCGGGCTAACGAACATTATCGAAGTAATCATTTGTTTAATTTCCCAATCCCAACCTATTCATCCCATAGAGCAAAACTGGTAATACTCCATATCTAACACCACAGTGTTATCGGTAAATTTAATTATCATTTCTTGTTCAAATCTAATTAAAGATTTAACTATCGCTTGGAGCAAAACCGGTGATACTCCACTTTCGATCATTTCCCGAATTTGATCATTTAAATTATCACATTATCTTTCTAATCTAATTAAAGATTCATTAAAACTCCACTTAGTTTTAATCTTCCCAAAAATCAATATTAATGATTATTTAACTTTGGAAACACAAACATGCCGCATCGACAATCTACACCCTACTATTGATTTTTGCTGATATATAACCACTAAGCTCGTACGTCTTAGAGAAGGGTGTTAAGCAAGAGAATAAATTCTCCGCCACCAAACAGATACATATTTGGCTAAGGTCAACTATACAGTTTGAAATACAATGCTAGACATGTAATCCTGCCTTTAACTAGGTTAAAGAACCAATGTCGTTTAAAACACAGTTCATGATAAACCCAAAATCACATTCCATTAATTATGGAATCTTCACGGAAAATAGATCAATATATAATCGATGTCGGTTTCCGTATCCAATTAATAATATAAATGGAATAACGACAAAGCCTTTTAAATTCCATATATATTAACAGTCTTCCTACACAGAAGCTCACTACGATTATTATCCAATTGAATTCCATTCCATTCCAATTTAATATATTAAATTGGAAAACTTTACTTTGGAAAATTCCCGTTAAATCTTAATAAAAGATTTATAAATTCCAAATCACATTTCACTGTTAATCGAGTTAAAGAACAAGTGTTATTTAACTATAAACCCAAAAATCCAATTCTTTTATTCAATTCCAAATAAATATTAATTAATTGGAAAAACTTCACTAAATCTTAAATTAAAGATTTATTCTTTTCTCAACTGGGTTTCAGAACATTGTTGATAAAGACACCATTCACGACAAACCCAAAATCCCATTTGATATTAAATACAAGGCTCTGAATAGAAATTATATCGGCTTATATTCAATATCAAATTCTGAAAGCAACAAATATTGTATTGGAAATAATGATATAAATATATCTTCCAAATTTCTATAACAATATCCGTATAATCACGAAATCCAATATCGAAATATTCCGAAGATGATTTCCATTCAAATCTATTTCAATTCATATATTGGAAATCCTGATTATATCAAAACCATTCACAAGTCCAATTTATTTTATTTAAAAATTATTGGATTTCAAATTTTTTTAATAGCTAGTTCATTTTGATAAAATTATATTTTTATCTTCACAAATATGGAATTTTTCATCCCAATTCTTTCCAAATCATTTATTATGATTTACACAAATTATCAATATTTTTAATAATTTTATTAAGGCTCGTACAGTCGGTTTCCAATAACGGCCACTGAACAACATCCATAACAACCTTTTCCAAACTTAATTTGGATGTATCTCCAAATCCAACCGTTAGATTTCAAATCATATTCTTGGAAATCTCTTTTCGATACGAACCCAATGGTTCCAGTTTTAGGAGAATCCAATGGTCGGATCTCGCGTAATGTCAATTCGAAGTCAATGGTCGAAATTCGCGAACTGCCGCAGCGCGTTCTATTCAGGCCATTAAATAAATAATTATATATTATATATATTTCATCGATTTCCATTTAAAATATATTTAATAAATCGTTTTAATTTCGTTTTATAAAAGATTTCAACTTCTTTTTCAATTTTAAATCAAAATTGAATATTCAATATCATTATAATGTATAAATGATAATATTTTCAAAATATTAGGATTTGAAATCATTTCCTTTTTTATATTCATTATAAAAATGAATAAAATTGATATAAATATCATTCGCGTTAAAATGGCGCAAATCTAATAAACACGGCTTATATATTTCAATATTTTCGTGTCCATCTCAAATCGAACATCATTTTAATCCCTTACTGAATATTATTTTAAAATATTCATTATTTTAAAATATTTATTCCTTCTGAATTGGAATCAAACACAGTCAATTACCATATAATGTTATTTATATGGATTTCATACACACATGTACACAACAATAATTATACACTATCAACCATCATCCAGAGTGTAATGTACAACTGTATAAGCGTTAAAATAGGACCGTTGATTGTATGGATGTTTCTTTGGTGGTTAAATCACCGACTATCAAAGTTTTGATTTATTTTATACCTCTGTTGTCAATATGGAGAGACCGGGATCAGATTTAATATCTGAAACCACTCTGTATTGGCATAAGCATTTGAAACAACTTATGTTGAAGAGATTATGAAGATGGAGAAAATGCACGGGCTGTTTTGTTAACCCTAGGTAGAAATTGCCCAAGATGGATTAATAGAACGGTGCCTTTGGTTTGTCCAGACCCAGGACAACTTGTATGGACGAGTGTCTGACATAGTATTTCCAAAGGGATTACGTACGTTGATTCCTTCAAACGTACGAAGTTGGTGGCAAAGAACGGAAACTTCTTTAGCCTAACAATCTGAGTATTTTTGTGGGAATCAATTAGTGATTTCCGATGGATCTGACGATGTGGCATTCAAAGTGAATGAAGGCCAGATGTTCTGGAAGATAATTCAAACCTCAAGCCTCACAACTGGGAATTGACAAAAATCGGGCAGGCAGCATGGCTATGTGGGTCGCTCCCATTAGGATGCATAATCACCTACCTAGAGAAATTCTATTTGCTTCTTTAATCTATCGATGTTGTCCCTTTCGGGAAACGATTGCTAATCCCAACTTTTGGTGATATACATTCAATACACTCAAGTGAAATGAGTGGTCGGTCATGTGTGGGTCGGGTTGCAAGATGTTCTTGTTGAACCCTAGTGTATCGCCTCTAGAGATACACTATTGGAAGGTGGTTCCATACCTTGTCATGTTGGAAATCCAATCTCCAATAAGTGCCCTACGGTTTTTGATTTAATATTATATATGGAGCATGAGATGCAAGCGTCCCGCTAGATTGTTAATTATTTGATGTAGACATTATTGTAATATCACTGGATTTGATATCAAAAATATTTTTGGTTATCGTAAGGTAAAAACCATGTGTGTTTATTTGTGGATCGGTCTTACGATTGTCATTTCTTTCGAAAGGACTTTTAAAAGTTAAACCAATGATTGGAGTTTACTCACACCAGTCCCATGACCGACCCATAATTTATTTTGTTTTGTTTTCCCGAAACTCTTGGGTGCCCAAATTTGAACGAGCAGTTAAGTAGTCGGGATGTTACAGATTCACTTGGAGGTGTTCGAAGAAGGAGGCTTCATCAGCTGGCTATAGACTATCATATTTTCCGCTGTGTACTATGTTGTATCTAGAAACGGGAGTTTATAACTGTTCCAGGGATAACTGTTGTGCTCTGATGATGGTATGTATATACAGTTACTGATTCGTATTTCAAAAGTTATGTTATATAATATATTTTATTCGTTCCGCTATGAGTTTGTGATCTTCGTTTTTCTTCTATTCTAATATTTCTTTCTTTCTATTTCTCATCCTCTAACTTCTTTCTAATAATGATTCGTGTTTCTGTGCAATTTGGGTTGGATGTATGGTGTTATTAGTCGACTCAAACAGCACGGAAATTCGGGTCGTTACAGCGATGTGTAAAATATATCGTCCCAATCCTTATTAGTTAAATGTGTGTACATAAACAAATCGTCTAATTTGTAAATGAATGTTTATTTCAACTCATGAATATTTTATTCAATTCATATATACAATAAAAATGATATTTTTATTGTTCAGATGTTTTATTCCATACATGAATATTTTATTTGTTATATTCATTCAATAAAAATGATATTTTTATTATTCAAATATTTTTATTCCATACATGAATATTTTATTTATTATATTCATTCAATAAAAATGATATTTTTATTATTCAAATATTTTTATTGCATACATGAATATTTTATTTGTTATATTCATTCAATAAAAATGATATTTTTATTATTCAAATATTTTTATTCCATACATGAATATTTTATTTATTATATTCATTCAATAAAAATGATATTTTTATTATTCAAATATTTTTATTCAATACAATACAATCAACAATCACAATAAAGTCCATTTCCACAACACAATACAATCAAACAAGTTGTCCATGATCTGTGGACAATGGGGAGCAGTTCATATATGCCGTTATAAAATAAATAACCGTACAAGAGATTATAGTGAGAAATTCTCACCTTGATCGGATAGAAAAATCGTTTAAATAACGATTTATTTTAATTGAATTAAACTGAGCATTTAGTCAAATCAAAAATTCCAGATAGCTCCGTTTATGTTCTAGTCTTTTCCATTGCGTAGAGTTTTCTAATAAGAATCCAACGCATTTTGTTTCATTGATTTCTGATATCATATGGTAGAGCTGCATTATTTTAAACTGTGAATAATATAATTACATAATTAACAAATAATTAAGGTTTAATTAACCTTAACTAACATTTTAAATATCAGTCATCTTCTTCGTTGCAGCTCCCAAACCCTCGCCACCAAGGTCTACAAATCGTACACGCCAGAAACCACTAGCCCATGATCTGACAAGTCCCCGCCTTCGTCGCCAACCCCCTTCACAACCGTCGGCAATGGCACATAACTCTGCCCCTCTTCCTCGCTAGAAACCCACTATAACTTGTGATGTTTTGGCCCAGAAATCTCACCATTTATCACGCAAAATATAATCATAGCCTTACGGATTGGAAGAGGTCGAGAATCTCTATAGATTTCTCGTTGAAAGTTTTTGATTTCGGCCTGTCGATTTGAAGAAAATAAGGGGAGAAATTAGAACGATATCAGCCATTGTTTCTTTTGAGTTAGGGCCGGCGAAATCCATTTAATGAGGGTATAGGGAGTGTAAATTATATATATATATATATATATTATTATTAAATTCTAAAAAGTGAGTCTATTCATTCGATCTTCAAATCAAACCCAACGACTATCGCCCCTAACTAAATACCCCCATTCCGAACATAATGGGATATGTATCATAAGCCAACTTGACCATTTCGATTAGTTTCGTTAAAATTACAATATAAATTAATATTACAGTCAATATTGAATTTAACACACATTTTAATTTACTGGGGCCACATACTGACTCCAAAAATTCTAGAAAAATAAATCTAGTTATGTTTTGATGATACGGTCCTATCTAAATTAATTTCATCGAATTTGGAGACTGTTTGAAAAACAACCGTTTTCCTGTCGATTGAATTCCAACCGAGTTGACCAAATACGTATAAATCCGCTACGCTCACATATTAATTCCAAAAATTATGAAAATTGGAATCTAACAATAATTTGACATTCCGGATCCAAAAAAAGTGGTCTTACTGAAAATGGAGGTCGTTTGCAAAATATTTATTTTTAAGGGCTATATATTATATAAATTCCATAGCGACTGTTCTGAATTTTTAACTAGACATAACTTTTTATTCCCGTTATGAAATTTGGATTTTTCAGATTCGTTGGAAAGATATTTTTAAATAGATTCAAATATTTCTGGTTTAACTAAAATCCGTTTTATTTTGAATCATGTACATTCATTTGAAATTTGAAATTTGAAATCGAATTTTCAAACTACCACGCCATTTTCAATTCCTTTTACAATTAAAATAAATATTTATATTCTAATTTCGATTTAAATAAATATATACATTCTAATTCTATTCAAATTAAATTTCTGGTCGTTATTATTTAAAATAAATGATTTTAAATATTCAAAATTCATTAAAATTGCCCAAATAAATTTTTTATATTGGTTCTGATTTTCCGGGTTGTTAGAGTCTCCCCTTCTTAAAATATTTTCATCCTCGAAAAGGAATGGAGCTGAAAGTTGTTTTACTTATCAACTCAACTTTCAGTTTGGCTTTCATTCTTCAACTTTTCAGTTTTTAAGAATTTTCCAGTTCTTCAAAAATTTGGCTAATACCCTAAATTTTCGAATTTTTTTGCTACAACCTCCTTTGTACGGGGAGACATTTAAAACCGCAACTTGCCTCACAGGGCCCTCACCAATCCCAAAGAAAAAACCAATCGGCTCATAAAATCATCTAAACCCAATAAATTAGTAAGCATGTACCTATTTGTCAGGCATACAATTTTATTCCTCTACTTAGCTTCCTTGCTATGATCTGTTCACACATATATATGTACATGCGTGCATTTCCAATCAATTTTCAATTCATTTCAAAATTTTGAATCGATTTGGTTAAATTTACCTTTATTTCTCTTATGGGTTTTATGGTTCCAATATATTTTTATTATTTAGAATAATAATCAAACAACACAACCAGCAATAAATTAGTTAATCAAATTTTCAAATTCATAACTTTGATATATATACACAAAATCATGTTTTTGGTGCCAATTCACAACAATAACCCTATCTAGTCTTGGTTCTCACACCGGTCAATTGGAAGTATATAGACATCCCACTTTTGAAACTTGAAAATAAACTACTGATGTTGTACAGTCATCAGTAGAATCATCCCCGGGCGACTAGAGTGTGATTCTATATCTGTCTAGTATATTTGAGACTTCGTACACACGCTACCTAGGCGTATATGCAAAATCTTCATATATTAGATTGTCCAAATCAATATAAATAAATATTCAAATACATATAATAAAGTTTAAATTTTCAAAACAAAATTCGTTTTCATTTTTATTTCAAAAATAACACTCTTCACACTCGTTCTAGGATACTACCGATCCCATCTCAAACGAGTGAATCTTATGGGATATTACTAATCCAATCTCTGATGAATTCTTTCTTATGGTTCTAATGTGTCTTATTCTCGAGCTCTGTAAACCAGAGATCTGATACCAACTAAAATGACCGAAACTTCCCCGTAAAGGAAAGCCCGGATTGAGTTGAGAACACGGAAAATCAAAACAAAAACAAAAGAATATTTCATTGCTTATTACAACAATTACATAAGAGTACAAGAATATACACAGTCCGAATGAATAATTTACAACAGAAAGTATCAGAGATTTAAATTACATTTAAATACATAACAGCGGAAAAATAATACATAACACAACTGTAAGAAATACACGGATACAGAGCATTCCGAATATAGCTCCAACTGTAAACCAGAATCCTATGAATACAATATCTACAAAACCGAAACTACTAGCTGCCTGTGTGGAAAATAGGGGCACCCAAAGTTTAGGTTAAAACAATAAACTCCAGATCAGTCATGTGACTGGTGTGAGAACAAAAATAGTTATTAGCTTGATTTTAAAATCAGGTAAATCAAAGGACCACGTCGTATAATACGGAATGGGTTTACCCCCAAGAATACCAGTGCATAGAACAAACAGCGCAATGCTAAAGAGAAAAATGAAGCTATTATAAGACTCAGGTCCCATCACGCAATGCAACACAAGCCAGAGGATAGAGTTTTACCTTATAATAGCCAAACATGCTTGGTACGTTAAATTTCATATTTTATTATTACAATAAGTGAAGAAATCAACTTCAAATATAAATGTATTAATCATAAGCGGCGTAGGTACCCATATATTATGTCACCATACTAGTTCTACAATTAAAACCGCACAATGTCATATTGGAAGTTGGATTCCTTCTGTGAACCAAGGCAAGGGGTCATCCTATGCACATTCGAGACACCCTAGCAAGTGCCTCACGATTCAGCCGCAACTGCACCCGGATCGGTAGGGCCGGTCATCCGTCGATGATTAGTTATACCATAAACTATATGTTAGCCAGTTATATCGAACCTCTAAAATGGTCTGTATGTCGACCATATCCATAAGTCCAGTAGTGACCCATATAATATCCATCAAGTAACAGTAGTGTGAAACATTCACATGAGTAAACAGCCTGCGCTCCATACCATGACGTTACTCGTGGCTAGAACTAACATATGTCCATTTCCCTACCGTCCTTCCCGTTTTGGGTTCACACTGGGGTGTGAGGCTCGAGAATTAACGCTACACAAAGCTATGCTATATTAGAGTTGTGATTTGATCATCAACCACAAGACTTTGCTTTTCAACAAAAGCCTTGATCATTTGCATCTCAACATGCCACACAAGAAATTCATGTCATGCGACTGATATCTGTCGATATATAACATTTGAGATCGTATGTCTCAGAGAAGGGCGTTAAGCAAGAGAATAAATTTCCCGCTGCCAAACAGAAATATATTTAATAGAGATCAATCAGCACAGAATAATATCCAATGTCAGACACACATCCATTTACAGGTTCGTTCTGGGCCTGAACGAAACCGGAGGTACCTTATTCCTCTTCCCATATGTCCAATACAGGAGAGAGGTCCTCGCTTATTCGGTCGATCTCCAAGTACATCTGGACGATCACCACTTATTACCTTTCTTGTGTGTATGGCCCAATCAAGACATCAGTAATCATCCAAACAATGTGAAGGCCTCTGGTCTTCAACCACCGTCTTCATTGTTGACTTATCATCGAATCAGTTATTCAAAATGGGTATAAAACTCGACCTTTTCCAAATAACTCGCCAATATAATAAACAAGTGCTATAAAAACACAACATATGCCTCATTCCAATTTTGAATATTCTTTTGTTCAAATATTCAATTCATTAGGGAAAGGTTCCCATAAATTTTATCAAAGATAAATTCTTTAAATTTATTCTTTAATCTTCCTTTGGATATCAATTCAAACCAAATTAAGGTTTATCCAAACTAGTCGGGTTAACAAACCTTATTGAAGTAATCATTTGTTTAATTTCCCAATCCCAACCTATTCATCCCATAGAGCAAAACTGGTAATACTCCATATCTAACACCACAATGTTATCGGTAAATTTAATTACCATTTCATGTTCAAATCTAATTAAAGATTTAACTGTCGCTTGGAGTAAAATTGGTGATACTCCACTTTCGATCATTTCCCGAATTTGATAATTTAAATTATTACATTTTCTTTCCAATATTATTAAAGATTCATTAAAACTCCACTTCATTTTAATCTTCCCAAAAATCAATATTAATGATTATTTAACTTTGGAAACACAAACATGCCGCATCGACAATCTACACCGTACTATTGATATTTGTCGATATATAACCACTAAGCTCACACGTCTTAGAGAAGGGTGTTAAGCAAGAGAATAAATTCTCCACCACCAAACAGATATATATATATATAGCAGAGATCAACCATACAGTTCGAAATACAATGCTAGACATGTAATCCTGCCTTTAACTGGGTTAGAGGACCAATATCGTTTAAAACACAATTCACAATAAACCCAAAATCACATTCCATTAATTATGGAGTCTTCACAGAAAACGGATCAATATATAATCGATGTCAATTTTCGTATCCAACAAATAATATAACTGGAATAATGACAAAGCCTTTTAAATTCCATATATATATTAACAGAAGCTCACTTCGATTATTATCCAATCGAATTCCATTCCATTCCAACTTAATATATTAAACTTTAAAACTTTACTTTGGAAAAATCTCGTTAAATCTTAATAAAAGATTTATAAATTCCAAATCACATTTCACTGTTAATCGGGTTAAAGAACAAGTGTTATTTAAAACACCGTTCACTATAAACCCAAAAACCCAATTCTTTTAATTAATTCTAATTAAATATTAATTAATTGGAAAACTTCACTAAATCTTAAATTAAAGATTTATTCTTTTCTCAATTGGGTTTAAGAATGGTGTTAGTAAAGACGCCATTCACGAAAAACCCAAAATCCCATTTGATATTAAATACAAGGCTCTGAACAGAAATTATATCGGCTTATATTCAATATCAAATTCTGAAACCAACAAATATTGTATTGGAAATAACGATATAAATATATCTTCCAAATTTCCATAACAATATCCGTATAATCACGAAATCCAATATCGAAATATTCCGAAGATTATTTCCATTCAAATATATTCCAATTCATATATTGGAAATCCTGGTTATATCCAAACCATTCACAAGTCCAATTTATTTAAATGATTGGATTTCAAATCTAGTTAATAACTAGTTTATTTTGATGAAAATATATTTTTATATTCACAAATGTGGAATTTTTCATTCCAATTCTTTTGAAATAATTTATTATGATTTTACACAAATTATCAATATTTTTAATAATTTTATTAAGGCCCATACAGTCGGTTTCCAATAACGGCCACCGAACTGCATCCATTGCGACCTTTTCCAAATTTGATTTGGATGTATCTCCAAATCCAACCATTAGATTTCAAATATCTTATATTCGTTGGAAATCTCTTTTCGATACGAACCCAATGGTTCTAGTTTTAGGAGAATCCAAGGGTCGGATCTCCCGTAATGTCAATTCGAAGTCAATGGTCGAAATTTGCGAACTACCGCGGCACAGCGCGTTCTGTTTAGGCCACTAAATATATAATATATATATATATATTATAAATATTTTGTCGATTTCCATTTAAAACGTATTTTATAAATCATTTTAATTTCGTTTTAAAAATGATTCCAACTTCTTTTTCAATTGTAAATCAAAATTGAATATTCGATATCATTATAATATATAAATGATAATATTTTCAAAATGTCAGGTTTTGAAATCATTTCCTTTTCGATATTCATTATAAAAATGAACAAAATCGATATAAATACCATTCGCGTTAAAATGGCGCAAATCTAATTAACACGGCTTATATATTTCAATATTTTCGTGTCCATCCCCAATCAGACATCAAATCAGATTTTAATCCTTTACTGAATATTATTTTAAAATATTCATTATTTTAAAATATTCATTATTTTAAAATACTCGTTCTTTCTGAATTGGAATCAGACACGGTCAATTACCATATAATGTGGATTTCATACACACGTGTACACAACAATAATTATACACTATCAACCATGATCCAGAGTGCAATGTACAACTTTATAATTGTTAAAATAAATAATTAACGCTCATCACAGCCTGTCAACCCATCGATTGACTTACAACTAAACAATTGGGATTAGTGCACGTCAAATATCATCCCAATACCCGTGTGGGGCTTCAATCAACAAACAAAGATTTTATTTGTGTAGTTGGATGATGTGTAAAATATATCGTCCCAATTCATATCAGTTAAATGTGTGTACATAAACAAATCATCCGCTTTGTAAATGAATATTTATTTCAACTCATGAATATTTTATTCAATTCATATATACAATAAAAATGATATTTTTATTGTTCAAATATTTTATTCCATACATGAATATTTTATTTATTATATTCATTCAATAAAAATGATATTTTTATTATTTAAATATTTTTATTCCATACATGAATATTTTATTTATTATATTCATTCAATAAAAATGATATTTTTATTATTCAAATATTTTTATTCCATACATGAATATTTTATTTATTATATTCATTCAATAAAAATGATATTTTTATTCCATACATGAATATTTTATTTATTATATTCGTTCAATAAAAATGATATTTTTATTAAACAAATATTTTTATTCAATACAATACAATCAACAATCACAATATAGTCCATTTCCACAACACAATACAATCAAACAAGTCGTCCATGGTCTGTGGACGACGGGGAGCAGTTCATATATGCAGTTATAGAATAAACAACTGTACAAGAGATTATAGTGAGAAATACTCACCTTGATCGGATAGAAAATATTTTAAATAATGATTTTTTAATTGAATTAAACTGAGCGTTTAATCAAATCAAAAATTCCAGATAGCTCCATTTATGTTCTAGTCTTTTCCATTGCATAGAGTTTTCTGATATGAATCCAATGCATTTTGTATCATTGATTTCTGATATCATACGATAGAGTTACAGTATTTTAAACCTTGAATAATATAATTACATAATTAACAAATAATTAAGGTTTAATTAACCTTAATTAATGTTTTAAATATCGTCCATCTTCTTCGTTGCAGCTCCAAAACCCTCGCCACCTAGGTCTCCAAATCGCATATGCCAGGAGCCACTAGCCCACGATCTGACAAGCTCCCGCCGTCGCCTCCAACCCCCTCCACAACCGCCGGCAATGGCATAGAACTTGGCCCCTCCTCCTCGCTAGAAACCCGCTTGAACTAGTGATGTTTTGGCCCAGAAATCTCACCATTTATCACGCAAAATATAATCATAGCCTTATGGATTGGAAGAGGTCGAGAATCTCTATAGATTTCTCATTGGAAGTTTTTTATTTCGGCCTGTCGATTTGAAGAAAATAAGGGGAGAAATTAGAACGATATCAACCATCGTTTCTTTTGAGTTAGAGCCGGCGGAATCCATTTAATGAGGGTAAAGGGAGTGTAAATTTTATATTTATTTATATTTTATTATTATTAAATTCCAAAAAGTGAGTCTATTCATTCGATCTCCAAATCAAACCCAATGACTGTCGCACCTAGCTAAATACCCCGATTCCGAACACAATGGGAAATGTATCGTAAGCCAGTTCAACCATTTCGATTAGTTTTCGTTAAAATTACAACATAAATTAATATTACTGTCAATATTGAATTTAACACACATTTTAATTTACCGGGGCCACATACTGACTCCAAAAATTCAAAAAAAAAAAATCTAGCTATGTTTTGATGATACAGTCCTAACAAAACCAATTTCATTGAATTTGGAGACCTTTCGAAAAACAGTCATTTTCCAGTCGATTAAATTCCGACTGAATTGACCAAACACGTTTAAATCCGCCATGCTCACATATTCATTCCAAAAATTATGAAAATTGGAATCTAACAATAATTTGACATTCCGCATCCAAAAAAAGTGGTTTAATTGAAAACGGAAGTCGTTTGCAAAATATTTATTTTTAAGGGCTATATATTATATAAATTCCATGGCGATTATTCTAAATTTTCAACTAGACATAACTTTTTATTCTCGTTATGAAATCTAGATTTTTTAGATTTGTTGGAAAGATATTTTTAAACAGATTCAAATATTTATGGTTTCACTAAAATCTGATATATTTTGAATCCTGTACATTCAATTGAAATTTAAAATCGAATTTTCAAACTATTGCGCCATTTTCAATTCCTTTTATAATTAGAATATATATTTATATTCTAATTTTGATTAAAATAAATATATACATTCTAATTCTGTTCAAAATAAATTTCTAGTCGTTATTATTTAAAATAAATCATTTTAAATATTCAAAATTCATTAAAATTTCCAAAACAAAAATTTTAAATTGGTTCTGATTTTCCAGTTTGTTACAGTTTCGAATTTGGACGAGATTTCTAAGACGTTTTTTAATTAAATTTTTATGTATTTTTTTTTGAGAAATAAATTTTTTTTGTTTAACGTATTTTACACCATAAATAAGCATATTTGGGGTTTCGTAGAATAAGTTAACTTGTCTGTTTTATTATATTTCGAGAATCGTGGCGCATTGCTTGTCATGATCATATTTTTATTTTTGTATGTAGTGGCTCATAGTGAACGGAGTTTTACATGACGACCTACCTTTAAACTTCAATTTTTTTAATAAACATATGTTTTAAAGCACACATGCATGCATACACCTAAGATTTTCTACTTTGCCACAATGCCTTTATGATAAGATTTTACTTACACAATGTCCCTAAGGAGAAACAAAATAGTACAATGCAAGCAAGAATGTTTCACCACACTCGAATATATATTAGTTCGGAAATTATAAAACATACAAATAACACACACACACACACACACACACACACATATATATAGGTTCCTTTTCAACTAAGCCTTAGTACAGGCTATCTTTGAAGCACATAAAATATGCTTTGAAAATTAAAGCTAATATACATGGATATGAAAATCAATCTGCAAACCTATACAAGCTACTATGTGGCCATCAAGTATCAGTTGTTATAAATAGCGACTCTCTTTTCTTCTTTTAGAACGAAAGCATAAATAAAAAATGGGAAAAACACAAATTTTTGAAAATCAAAAACCGATTCATTCCTCTTCTAAAAGTTTTAAAATAAATAGACCTGGTATGCTTCTTAAAGTGTTCAAAAAACGTTTTGTGTTCACAACTTTTAACCTAGCGTGCGTATAATTCCTGCATTAGAGAGATTCGAAAATAAATTCGACTTATGGATATTGCATTTGAATTGTGGAGATCAAATGGAGAGTGCGTGCAAATTTGAGGGGAATCTGAGCATTTACTTATTGTGGGTTCACTGTTGTGAGGTATACGGGTCTGAAGACGTGTTTTACATGGCAAGTACGAGTTGGAAGAGACATATATAGGAAGAGAAGATCATGAAGGAAACAATTTTGAAAATGGTGGAGAAGAAAGGAAGAATGGATGGAAGGATTTTCATCAATGGTGGTGAAAATAAATGGAGAAGGTCACGGATGTTTTGTTTTGGAGGAGAAAGACACATGGGTATGGATTTTCGTGTGGGGAGTTGGGCTGGATTGAGAAAGTAAGGCCCAATTAGTTTATAAAATAGGTTTGGTTTAAATTAAAATAGCCTATAACTTGTTAGAGTCATATTTCATCCATACTTTATTCGAATCTGACAAACTAGGTATTGTTGGAATCGTATGATTGCAGGCTACATAATAGAACCACTTTGGAGAGTTTTGGAGCACGTTACAATTTTAGGCAAAATAAAATGCCTAACCAGATCTATCAAACGTTAATCGTTATTAATGATAAATGACCAAGCTGAGTAAACTCAATAACTCTGTCAAGTTTTTAAAAAAAAATTAATATTGATAAATAATGATTGAATGATGTGTGATGGTTGTTTGGATGGATTGCTTTTTAATTGGTTGAAATTAATATATATATATATCATTGACTGAATATCGATTCTATTTATTATTATATTTCATATTGATATGAAATTATTGTCATTTATGTTGATTAACATCTGTGGATGCAGGGAAACAGGTTGGAGGGATCTAATTGGATTCCTCAATGATTACATTATTTATTTTCATATATTACATTATATGATGTGGCAAATAATCTACGGCTGATTATTGTTCGATTGGGATGTTAGAATAACATTGATCCTGAATAATTGATATTTAACTACCATAAAATATATAGGGAAATGATTTGGGTTTTGAAGAGGCAAGATCTATTTTTAAATAAAGATTGAATTTCGAATGGACTAGAATAAAATAACTTGTTTTAACTATATTAAAACAAGTAGCTTGATTTATAAATGATGTTTAGAAATAAAGTGGAATAATTATTATTAAATAATTCGGAAATATAAAATTGAATTTAGAAAGGGGAAATTGGGGAATCGTTTCAAATGAAAATGATGAAATTATTTATATGTTCGAAATGTGGATATAATTAAAATAAAATCATAAGGATTTGTAATTAAATTCGACGATGTTGAATGTTGTTAATATAATTTATTTTTAGAAATTATATATTATATAATTCAGAATTTGACAAGATAGTTAATATTTGACTTGAAACCAATAATTTATAATTGAATATGTAATAGAGATTAAATTATAAACTTGATATATAATTAACAAGAAGTTTACTTGTAAATGAAGTTGTGAAGTGGAATATGAATATGAATTTATAAAATAACTCGATAAATGGATTTTAACATGTAATAGTAATTTTAAATACAAATCAAATCTTGATTTGATAAATGAGTCTAGACTTCAGTAAAGGAACGATATTCACATTTTAAAGCGAATAATGGTTTAAAAGCAAGCGTTTGTAAATTGGAATGGTTATAAAGGAAGTTGGTAAATGTGTGGAAGTGATAAATTCAAAAGTGAATTTTGGAATTTAGTTAACCAAAAACGGTGAATTTGTTCTGACATTCAGAATGTTAGAATTTATTCGTAGGAGAGTAACGCTGAATTTATGAAAGTAATATTTACTTTCTGTTTTAAATCAAGATTTTCTATTCAATTAAATGATTGAACATTAATTATTTATTCAAAGTAACGAATCAAAGTTATAATTTAGAATTGAATATTTAGGAAATAGAGATTATAATGCTATCATTATAATCAATATTTTTCGTAAATGAAATGGATTCGTAACTAAATCCGAGAGTTGCATAAGAAATAATTTGATAAGAAATTAAGAATGGAGTTAAGAAAATTAGAAATTGATTGGAGATTAGTTGGGTTGAATGGCGTCTTGAGAGTCGATCTGATGTTGGTTTCGGCTTTCAGGGTTGATACTTAGGGAGATATTCTCTCACTAGTTTACGGTTAAGGACTAATGATAGGGAAGAATTAAGATGCGTGGATAAGAATGGAAATGTTTTCCAATGTAAATAACATATATTTTCTAAACATAGAAAATAAGAAATTGTGGATAGTTGGAAACAATTTCCAAAGAATCGTGAGTGGCTAAGCGGGCTTTGAGAAATATCTGGGTAGGGATATTGAAAGGGAATTGCGAAATGAATGAATTAATGATAAATTAATTTAAAGGGCTCGGTGTTGATTAATGATTGACTGGTAAGATTTCCATTTGGAAATAAGATCATTGTTTGTATTCATGTTTTCCTTTGATAGTTAAATCATCGGCTATCGAAGTTTTTGTCCATTTTTCCATTATCAATATGGAGAGATCGGAATCAGATTAATTATCTAAAAACCACTTTGTATGGGCATTAGCATTACGAATCAAATACGATAAAGAAAATTGAAGATGGAGTTTGTACAGGGAGTGTTCTGGAGATCCGAGGTAGAAATAGTCTAAGATGGATTTACATAATAGTGCCTTCGGCTTGTCCAATCCCAGGACAATTTGTATGAACGAATGTCTAACAAAGTATAACTAATGGATCACGTAAGTTGATCTCTTCAAAAGTATTTATGTTGGTGGTGGAGGAATTCGTTTCTCTTAGCTTTATACCCATGGTATTTTTGGAGAAATCAATTGGTGATTTGGCGGATATGAGGACGGCCCGCCCCAGACCTGCCGACATTCCCCCGAAATGCAATATGCCAATGCCCGACTAGCACGGGATGGTCGTCGAAAGAAAGGGATTTGAAACTATGAATTACCAAAGAACCTGTAGTATATCTCACAACACATGGAATAAAATATAATAATAACATAACTTGACATGAAAACAGGCGAGACAGTGCATAAGCTGAAATCTAAACCATCATAGCAACGGAATCCAAAATACAGCTTATGATCCAAACCAACATTATTACAACTTCAAAATACTGTCTCTAAAGCAAAATAGAAAAGGTACACCACTAATTACCAAAGTAGTGACCATCAACAACATAGGGAGAATATATGTAAATAGTACGTGGAAGCCTCCTGCTCATCTCCGGACAGCTCGTGCATACCACCTAACCTGTCTCTAGTCTACTCATTTAGGATCACTCAGAGTAATAAGAAGAGACATAAAACTCTGGGTCAGACAAAAGTTTGGTTTGAGCGATAGCAGTAAAATAAAGCAATAACAAATATAAGTAACGATACCTAAATCTAGACCTCCAACCAAAGAGCTAGCACAACGAGATGTACAGTATTCTATGGTAACAATAACATAAAGTGTAAAATGGGGGTGTGCATGTCATGGTGATAACAAACATCAAACATAGCAATCAACCTCACATCTCTCACTCAGTGCGTAAAGTATACGATATCCACCACTTTGATCACCTGATCCTTTGCTACGACCACTTTGCCCTTGGGGTCTTAGTGACCCCATTGCGCTGGTCCATAGCATCTAATCCTTTGCTCCGATCACTTTTGTAACACCCCGTATTTTCTGTTAATATTAAAGTCACGAATTAAAAAATAATTAATTTCAAATTTAAGAATTAAAGGAAATGGGTTAGCCATTACTTTCGACTCGGAATTCTGCTTGAGGTAGAGTCCGAGTTTGTATAAATCGGAATCCGTATGAAGGAGTTATGACCTTCAAAAGATTCGAAAATTTAAATAAATAGTTCAGACTAAAGTTCAAAAATTCAAAATTTAAAAATCAGAAGCAGAAGCGGGCTGGACGGGAAATTTCCCGCCCAAGGCCAGGTCAACCGGGGGGTCGACCTCCCCCCATACAGGTCGACTGGGGGTCGACCTACCCCTCGGGAAGATCTGAAAAGATGACGATTTCTGGCTCCCTGCTGAGTCATTAGGGATGATAATCCTATCTTGACTGGAGGGTCTTGATTGATTCTAGGGTTAATTTGATGGCTCTAAATTAATTAAACCTCTATAAAAGTAACCTAACTCTCAACCCTAAATCACAAATATTCATACCAAGAGCCGCCATGCCGTCAATGGTGAACTTAGAATAGCCGTCATCTCTTTCAACTCAAAGGCAAGATAGAAGCTACATCAAAATCAAATTAAATCTAATCTAATTCAACTAAGAGAATTCAACGATCTACATCAAAGGCGAGCAATTCAGTTTCAGATTACAGATCCCAGAACTCAAGAATTCCTTTTTGGTTGTAAGTGTAGTTATCTTTCAGATGTGAATAAATTAAAGACATGGTTTGTAATGAATTGTAAAATAGAATTGTATCAAGTTGTATGTGATGCTAATTCATGTCTATTCTATCATATATGCCTATGAACTATTGTGGTCTATTGAACCTATCATGTTATGTGGAAATTGGTGAATAAACCTATGGTGTTGTATAGGGATTTGGGAATGAAATTATCATATGTAAGCTGGTGATATTATGATACATACAAGTTTTAGGTTAAGTCATGTCGTTTATGCCTAATTGTTTAGATCCATTATGCATAAATGTTTAGATCCACAACCTTGATGATATTATGATACATACAAGTTTTAGGCTAAGTCATGTCGTTTATGCCTAATTGTTTAGATCCTTTACGTATACATGTTTAGATCTACGACCTTATATGTTTAGATTTGCAACTTCTTATGTTAGATCCATATGCTTTTATGTTAGATCCATATTCCTTTATGTTAGATCTATGATAACTTGATTCAACCACTATGCAAGTTCACAACTACATGCCAAGTTTAAGTGGTATAGTTTTATGTAAATTCACATGCTTGTGGTTCATGTTGCGTAGATCTAATTTGCAAGTTCATAATTAAAAGTATATTGTTCTATGCCAAACTCATGTGACAAATGTGTAGTTAGATCCATACTCTTGTATGATGTTAGAATATTGCAAAGTTCCTCTTTTCCCCTTTTTGTTTTATAAAATAGGCTAAAATATCGAGCCTAACATCCTATGTAATTTTGTGAACGTACAACGGGGGTAACGTTGGGGGAAAACATGAAACTACATGTAATTGACATATTTGGTTCATAACCATGTAAATGGTATGGCATTGAAATGGTATAATTTACATACCAAAAATTATGAATTTGATTTAGAAGGATAGTGGGCCATGACAATAAATTGTTGACAAATTTACACATAAGCATAAAAGGATAAATATGTAAATTTAGAAAAGACGAATATGCCTAACCCAAGGTTCGATTGAGTTGTGGTGTTAAACTGCCTGGAACCAACCGACACATCCAGTGACCACAACAATACCTGTATAATGTGGGTGGTTAGTGTATTGAGCCCAAAAAGGACCTGAGGTTAGACTGAGTTGTGGTGTAAAACTACCCGGAACCGACCGACACATCCAGTGACCACAACAATACCTGTCTAATGTGAGTGGTTGGTGCTTTAATGAAATGAATTAAAGCTAAGTCAGGAAAAGTAGGGTTATATCAAATAAGGAAACACTTAACCAATTCAACATGTCAACTAAACTGATGGGTGGGGTTAGGTAAACTTGGACACTTAACCAATTTAACATGTTGGCTAGAAAACCCTAGTAATGGGGACCCATTTCAGCAGTAACCCACATAGATGTATCATGGTACCCTGAACTAGGAAGGGTGGGGCATGATTACTGGGCTGAATTGTAAGCGGTCAAAACGTCGGCGGGTGGTGCGTCAGTGTAGGTTCCGATGGAGTACAGGCGTGCAAGTACTCCGGAGTGGAAAAAGCAGGCACTTGGCATCAGTAGTCATACACTATGCATCTTGAATCATGTCGGGTTGCCACCATAGGATTTGATACACCCCATAGTGGGACCAGCACAGGTATCTACAATCAAGCGGGGGCCGAATGTCACATGGGACAATTGTATGTGAGTAGGAGCCGAACGATAAAAAGGGATCATTTCACCATGTATATGGGGTGCCAGTTGGGACTAGTATAAATAGGTGTAGAGAAGTAGAATGGTGCGATAGTACATTCAGTTTGAACCTCCTTATCTTCGTTTATGTTAGCTAGTTATTCTGGTACGGTCCTATTTTCAGTTTATTCCTATCATGACCCTTTTCCTTATTCACACACTGAAAAATCACTGGACTTACTCAGACTTATGTCTGACCCATTTTCTTTCGCTCTCTTTTCTTCCGTTTCACCCCCAGCTACCCAGGGAGGGAATAGCTCAGCTTAATCTGGGCCGTTCATCTTTCCAAGCTTGAAGACTCTGTGATGTATAGCTTAGAACTTCTTATATTTGGCTATGGCTTTGGATACACTACTACTTAGGGATTTATGCAGTTTTATTTTGTTTTATGCCTCTTTATGTAATAATCAAGATAGAGATTATGATGTAACGATTTGGAAGTTGGTTTGAAATAGTTTGCTGAAATGTTTTGTTATGAACAACCTTTGAAATAAAGTTAGTTTCTTTTCCACTGCTTATATATATATATATATCTGTCTTGTAAATTATTTGTGTCTTTTAGCTATAACGCTCCACCGAAGTTAAGAATTCCCTTTTTGAGTGACCTTAACGGAGGTGGGGTGTTTCACTTGGTATCAGAGCAAAGGTTTACTAGATCAGAAAAAAATTTGAAAAATTGTTTAAAAAAAAAGAAGTTTAAAGATGCAATTTTCAAGAAAAAGTGTTTTATTTTAAATAGGCATAATTCCCCAAAGCCATATGCACTATCTTTCTATCCTGTGTTTTGAATCTTTCCTTTTTCGTTTCACCATGTATGGGGATCTTAACCTTCCTGAGGGCGTGCCGGTACCTGGCTGGTTCATAAGGTACCTAGAGGCTAGGGCTAATGTCGCAGGTCTAGCAGACGTTCCTCCTCGCCCATCTGATGCGGTTCCTCCTCCTCATGCAAATGCTTTCTCAAAAATATGTAGGGATTTTCGAGCCATGGGTGGAAAGAACTTCAATGGAAATGAATCCTTCGTGGAAGCAAGAAACTGGCTCAAAGGAACTGAGGATTTGTTCGATATCTTCGAAGTGGATGATAGGCAGAAGATAAAGTTGGCGGTGTGGTTGCTCAAAGATGAAGCCTCCTATTGGTGGGAAGTCACTAATGCTGGAAGACCAATTGAAACCTGGATGAATTTCAGAATAAGGTTTGAAATGAAATTTCTCTCACATGCTGAACGAAGCCTTCAGATGGAGAAATTCTTAGCTCTCAAACAGGGAAGTATGACGGTTAAGGAATACGTCAACCAGTTCAATCAGTTGGCCAGATTCGGACTGGAGTTAGTGACCACTCCACATAAGAAAGCTCTCCGTTTTGTTAAAGGATTGAATGAGCCACTGCATAGTGTAGCTATATCCCATATACCTATGGGTGCAACTTACGAGAGGCTGGTGGACATGGCACTCTTACAAGAAGAAGATAAGGCTGGCAAGAAAGAGACAAAGATGGAAGCATCTCAAGATAAGAAAGGGGAAGGATCACAGAGCAAGAAGACAGATTCCAAGAAGGGCGGGAAGAACAACTAACCCCGTGACAAGATGAAGTGTAATTTTTGTGGCATTCCTAGACATCTGGTTAAGGACTGCAGGAAGAAGAAAAGAAAGATGGGTGGCTGCTTCCATTGCGGCGAGGCAGGACACATGGCTAGGGACTACACAAGAAAGCAAGGGCAAGGGCAGAGAGCTGGATCTACTTCTGGAGGGCAGGTTCATGCTCTCATGGCACCTCCGCATATACCTTGTTGATAATGCAAAACCCGTTGCTTTACCTGTTAGACACATGGATCCAAGCGAGAGGAAAGGACTCAGCAAGCATGTTAAAGAGCTGCTAGAAAAGGGGTTTATAAGGCGGAGTATTTCTGAATGGGGTGCTCCAGTAGTGTTCGCAACTAAAGCAGACGGTTCGCTTCGCCTATGCGTTGATTATAGGGACCTAAACAAGCTAACCAAGAAAAATAGGCAACCACTCCCAAGAATAGACAACTTGTTCGATCAGCTTGTAGGTGCATCAGTTTTCTCCCAACTAGATTTGGCTACCGGGTTTCATCAGCTAAGAGTGGCTGAAGACAGCATTTATAAGACCGCTTTCAGAACTCCGGATGGATTCTTCGAGTGGCTTGTCATGCCTTTTGGCTTGATGAACGCACCCGCTTATTTTGTCGATTTGATGAGCAGAGTGCTGAGGGAGTTCCTCAATAGGTTTGTAGTGGTCTTCGTGGACGACATTTTGATTTTCTTGAAGAGTGAGGAAGAGCATGCTCAGCATCCAAAGGAAGTCATGGATACTCTTCGTGCACATCAGTTGAAAGGCAAATTCTCCAAATGCCACTTCTGGATAGAGGAAGTAAGATTTCTTGGACATGTGGTATCCAAGGAAGGGTTAGCTGTGGACCCCGCAAAAGTAGTTGCGGTGCAAGATTGGAAGGTTCCACGGAATGCGACCGAGGTCCGGAGCTTCCTCAGGATAGCTGGCTTTTACTGAAAGTTCATCAAAGACTTTGCGAAAATCTCAGCTCCGCTCACAAAGTTGATGAAGAAGAACCTAACTTTCAATTGGGATTTGGATTGCAATATTGCTTTCCAACGATTAAAGAGAGCTCTAACAACAGCTCCAGTTCTGACAATGTCGGATGGGAGCAAGATGTTTATCATATACACGGATGCATGTGGTACGGGATTAGGTGCTGTCTTGATGCAAGAAGCGAAGGTATTAGCTTATGGAGGCAGGCAGTTGAAAGCACACGAGAAAAACTACCCAACCCACGATCTAGAGTTGGCTGCCATCATCTATGTGCTTAAGTCTTGGCGCCACTATCTCCTAGGTGAGAAATTTGAATTGTATACTGACCATAAATCGTTGAAGTACCTTTTCTCGCAGAAAGATCTTAACTTGAGGCAGCAAAGGTGGATGGAATTCTTGGCATCCTACGATTTTGAGATTTCCTATACCCCTGGCAAGGGAAATGTAGTAGCGGATGCCTTGAGTAAAAAGAAGCTGACCTTAAGCCCTCTCTTTGTTGAAAGATAGAGCTTAGAGTTCATAGCCAATTTTAACTTTAGACCCTCCATCATTCATGTGACTGGTTTGTTAACATCCCTAGAAGTGCGGCCTACTCTTTTGGACTCAATAGGAACCGCGCAACGTGAAGACCCTCAGCTAGTTAATGTGATTGACAAGCTAATTAAGGGTGAGACTTCTAGTCACCTCAATAGATACTCCATCGATGATAAGGGGTGGTTGAGGCGGGATGGAAGGCTATGCGTCCCACAAGCAAGGGATTTGGTGAAGAAGATTCTTGAAGAGGCGCACCATTCCAAGTTGACCATACACCCCGGTGGAGACAGATGTATAAAGGTGTAAAAAGGGTTTTCTTTTGGGATAACATGAAGAGGGATGTAGCTGAATTCGTCTCGAAGTGCTTAGTATGCCAGCAGGTCAAAGCGGAGCAAAAGAAGCCTGGTGGTTTGCTTCATCCTCTAGAGGTCCCACAGTGGAAATGGGATAGCATTTCAATGGACTTTATTGATAGTCCGCCTAGGTCAAGAAGGGGCAATACCAGTATTTGGGTAATAGTGGACAGGCTCACAAAAAGCGCTCACTTTATACCCGTTAAAAGTAGAAGGACTGCCTCATCTTTAGCATCCATTTATCTTAAAAAGATAGTCTGACTTCACGAGACACCATCCAGCATTGTAAGTGACCGCGATCCTATTTTTACCAGCGAGTTTTGGAGGAGCTTGCAAGAGGCTGTAGGTACACAGCTATGGTTAAGCACGTCCTATCACCCCCAAACCGATGGTCAGACGGAAAGGGTGAACAGGTTATTAGAAGACCTCTTGAGATTATGCATTCTTGACTTCGGAGGAACATGGGAGAATCATCTTTCTTTGGTGGAGTTTGCCTACAACAATAGCTTCCAAGCCACCATAGGCATGACACCCTTCGAAGATTTATATGGAATACCGTGTCGATCACCAACTTGTTGGTGGGAGTCTACAAACAAGCTCATACTTGGACCAGATATGATTAGAGAAACTTCAGAGAAAGTGGACTTGATATGGAGAAGAATGAAGACTGCCCAAGATAGACAGAAGTCCTATGATGATAAAAGAAGGACCGACCTTGAGTTTTAGGTTGGGGATAGGGTTTTCCTTAAAGTATCTCCTTTGAGGAATGTCGTTCGCTTCGGATCCACAAGGAAGTTGGCACCAAGATTTGTAGGGCCGTTTACTATCATTGAGAAGTTTGGGAAGATGTCTTACAGAGTAAAGCTGCCCGAAAGATTGGTTGGAGTTCATAATGTCTTTCATGTTTCTCACCTGCGAAAGGGCCTACATGAGTCTGCGGAAGTGGTGGAACCAAGCATATTAGAGGACGTAGAAGTATAACGAGAGGCGACTGTGAGAAGAGTTCCAACTCGTATCTTCGGTACAGAAGTCAAAAAGCTACGGAACCGCGAAGTCAAACTTGTAGACTTTTAATGGAGTGACGCTAAGGAAGACGCGACTTAGGAGACTGAGGCCAAAATACGCGCAACCTACCTTTTTCTTTTTGAGGGTACATCTTTGATCTCTCCTTCCTTAAATTTTTTCATACTCGTATCTATCTTTTTATTACTTTTCCTCGGTGATATCCTCGATCCTTATGTAGAAACAAATGGATGTAAACATGTATTTGAAACATGTTATGATTGATGGTTGCAAGTGATTGCTAGTGGATGCTCGTGGATGCGTACACACACACACATTAGGTATTAGATTGGCTCAGTCACTTTCATATTGCATATGCATATATGTACTTGTATATGATTGAAACATGATGTGTTATGATGTGGATGTTGCATTTGTATGAATGATTGTGCACTCATGTAGAAAGTATGATTAGGGGTGATTGCATACATAATGGACTCATGGCACCGACATGAATTCCATTAAGGAGGTCAACTGAATCAGTAGACCGCCTGATTTTGCATTAGATAAGGACATGTACACATACTATGCATATGATCATGAAGAATTAGAAGTCTTTTAAGGACAATGGATGCTTGTGTTTGATGGTTGAGTAGATGGACGATTGGATGGTAGGATATACATTCTTCTTGACTTGAAGATTTCGGGGACGAAATCCTTTAAGGATGGGAGAATGTAACACACCGTATTTTCTGTTAACATTAAAGTCACAAATTAAAGAATAATTAATTTCAAATGTAAGAATTAAGGGAAACAGGTTATGCCATTGCGTTCATCTCGGAATTCTGCTTGAGGTAGAGTCCAAGTTTGCGTAAATCGGAATCCGTATGAAGGAGTTATGACCTTCAGAAGATTCGAAAATTTAAATAAACAGTTCAGACTAAAGTTCAGAAATTCAAAATTTAAAAATCAGAAACAGAAGCGGGTTGGGCGGGAAATTTCCCGACCAAGGCCAGGTCGACTAGGAGGCCAACCAAGGAGTCAACCTTCCCCCATACAGGTCGGCCTGGGGGTCGACCTACACCCCCCCACCCCGGGCAGATCTGAAAAGATGACGATTTCTAACTCCCTGCTGAGTCAATAGGGCTGAGGTGTTATCCTATCTTGACTGGTTAGTATTTATTGCTTCTAGGGTTAATCTGACGGCTCTAAATTAATTAAACCTCTATAAAAGCAACCAAACTCTCAACCCTAAATCAAAAATATTCATACCAAGAGCCGCCATGCCATTAATCGTGAACCTAGAATAGCCGTCATCTCTTTCAACTCAAAGGGAAGATAGAAGCTACATCAAAATCAAATTAAATCTAATCTAATTCAACTAAGAGAATTCAACGATCTACATCAAAGGTGAGCAATTCAGTTTCAGAATACAAATCTCAGAACTCAAGAATTCCTTTTTGGTTGTAAGTGTAGTTATCTTTCATATGTGAATAAACTAAAGACATGGTTTGTAATGAATTGTAAAATAGAATTGTATCAAGTTGTATGTGATGCTGATTCATGTCTATTCTATCATATATGCCTATGAACTATTGTGGTCTATCGAACCTATCATGTTATGTGGAAATTGGTGAATAAACCTATGATGTTGTATAGGGATTTGGGAATGAAATTATCATATGTAAGTTGGTGATATTATGATACATACAAGTTTTAGGTTAAGTCATGTCGTTTATGCCTAATTGTTTAGATCCATTATGCATACATGTTTAGATCCATGACCTTATTGATATTATGATACATACAAGTTTTAGGCTAAGTCATGTCGTTTATGCCTAATGGTTTAGATCCTTTAAGCATACATGTTTAGATCTACGACCTTATATGTTTAGATCTATAACTTCATATGTTAGATCCATATGCTTTTATGTTAGATCCATATGCCTTTATGTTAGATCTATGATAACTTGATTCAACCCCTATGCAAGTTTACCACTACATGCCAAGTTTAACCGGTATAGTTTTATGTAAATTCACATGCTTGTGGTTCATGTTGCACAGATCTAATTTGCAAGTTCATAACTAAAAGTATATTGTTCTATGCCAAATTCATGTGACGCATGCGTAGTTAGATCCATACCCTTGTATGATGTTGGAATATTGCAAAGTTCCTCTTTTCCCCTTTTTGTTTTACAAGTTAGGCTAAAATATCGAGCCTTACATCCGATGTAATTTTGCGAACGTACATCGGGGGTAACGTTTGGGGAAAACATGAAACTACATCTAATTGACATATTTGGCTCAAAACCATGTAAATGGTATGGCATTGAAATGGTATAATTTACATACTACAAATTATGAATTTGATTTAGAAGGAGAGTGGGCCATGATAATAAATTGTTGACAAATTTACACATAAGCATAAAAGGATTAATATGTAAATTTAGAAAAGACGAATATGCCTAACCCGAGGTTAGACTGAGTTGTGGTGTAAAACTGCCCAGAACCGACCGACACATCCAATGACCACAACAATACCTGTCTAATGTGGGTGGTTAGTGCATTGAGCCCAAAAAGGACCCGAGGATAGACTGAGTTGTGGTATAAAACTGCCTGGAACCGACCGGCACATCCAGTGACCACAACAATACCTGTCTAATGTGAGTGGTTAGTGCTTTAATGAAATGAATTAAAGCTAAGTCAGAAATAGTAGGGTTAAGTCAATTAAGGAAACACTTAACCAATTCAACATGTTAACTAAACTGATGGGTGGGGTTAGGTAAACTTCGACACTTAACCAATTTAACATATTGGCTAGAAAACCCTAGTAACGGGGACCCATTTCAGCAGTAACCCACATAGATGTATCATGGTACCCTGAACTAGGCCGGGTGGGGCACGATTACTGGGCTGAATTGTAAGCGTTCAAAACGTCGGCGGGTGGTGCGTCAGTGTAGGTTCTGACGGAGTACGGGCGTGCACGTACTCCGGAGTGGAAAAAGCATGCACTAGGCATCAGTAGTCATACACCGTTCATCTTGAATCGTGTAGGGTTGTCACCATAGGATTTGATACACCCCATGGTGGGACCAGCACATGTATCTACAATCAAGCGGGGGCCGAATGACACATAGAACAAATGTATGCGAGTATGAGCCGATCGATAAAAAGGGATCATTTCACCATGTATATGGGGTGCCAGTTGGGACTAGTATAAATAGGTGTAGAGAAGTAGAATGGTGCGATTGTATATTCGGTTTAAACTTCCTTATCTTGGTTTATGTTAGTTAGTTATTCTGGTATGGTCCTATTTTCAGTTTATTCCTATCATGACCCTTTTCCTCATTCACACTGAAAAATCACTAGACTTACTCAGACTTATGTCTGACCCATTTTCTTTCGCTCTCTTTTCTTCCGTTTCCCCCCTTAGCTACCCAGGGAGGGAATAACTCAGCTTAATCTGGACCGTTCATCTTTCCATGCTTGAAGACTCTATGATGTATAGATTGGAACTTCTTATCTTTGGCTATGGCTTTGGATACACTACTACATGGGGATTTATGCAGTTTTTTTTTGTTTTATGCTTCTTTATGTAATAATCAAGACAGAGATTATGATGTAATCTTTTGGAAGTTGGTTTGAAACAGTTTGCTGAAATGTTTTGTTATGAACAAGATTGGAAATAAAGTTAGTTTTTTTTCCGCTGCTTATATATATATATATATATATATCTTGTAAATTATCTGTGTCTTTTACCTATAATGCTCCACCGAAGTTAAGGCATTCCCTTTGTGAGTGACCTTAACGGAGGTAGGATGTTTCAACTTTTCCCTTGGGATTCCTAATGGTCCCATTGTGCTCATCCATAGCCATGCTATGATTACCTTGCCCTCGGGAATCCTAATGGTCCCATTGCACTGATCCATAGCCACTAATCCGTCTCCTAGTGGTGAACCAAAGCTACTGATACCGATAACCCCTTTGTACACATCCCGCAGCAAAGCCAAACTTTAAAAGTCAACTCATCGGTTCCCATCTGGATCTTGAGTTATAACTTCCCACTTGGACTTCCTTTGCTTATCGGGTTTTGGTCGAATTGTAGTTGGTCTTCTGAAGAGTCGCCGCGTAGTAGTAGTGGAGGCTCGGACTCGGTTCGCTTTGGTCCGTGGTTATTGCCTCAGTTCAGTCGTGAAGCTCCAGGGAGCGGTTTGGTACAATCTTTCAAGGGGCGGTTCGGTTCGGTGCTCCCCTTCTGGCTCGGTTCGGTGCTCCTGAAGCGATTAGGTTTGGTGTTACTTCAGTTCGGGGCTCCATTCAAACTCCAACCCTACTCCAATCCAATTTGATCTGGCCTTCCTTGTTGCCTCTTTCATTTGGATGCTCTAGAAGATGCCACAATCCGGTTCGGTTCGGCTATACCGATCCGACCCCCTGATCCGATCTGAACCGGTCGGATTCCTGCAGCATTTCCAACAAGCTATTTTGTGTCCATTCTCGCCATACGAAGGCGATTCAGCCATTCTAACTTTGCTAAGCAATCTTAAAACATTCCAAACAGTAGTAACAAAATATAGGATCAATCAACAAGTTCAAAACATCAAGCATATAGGTTATTTAGATCAAACATACTCAAGTTTTCTTTTTTAGTTTTTAATGGTTGCTGTCCTTCCCGCCCAATCCCATCCTTCTTTGCCAAACCATAATCCTACCGTACCTCATTCTTTGCCAAACCCTAATCCTACCGTTCCTCCTTCTGTTCCTCCCCCGTCGCTCTTACCTCCTCATCCCATCCGTCCGCCTGACCCTTCTACATATATTCCCGTTCTTTCCAGTATCCCTATCAAGCCCGGTGCCTCTGTTAGCTCAATTCTGTCGTCTTCTTCCGATCTAATCCTACAACCTCTTGACCATGTCTGGACTTCTCTTTTTCAGCATCTCCCTAGAAATGCTGGTAAGTACAAACCTGTTCAAATGGAGATTATTTTCAAAGGTGGAAGAATGATTCCTTCGTCTGAGCTAGTTAATGCAGGAAAGGAAGTATGGGGTAATTATGTTGTGGGTTTCTTCTTGGACAAACCTTTGTCGTATACCATGGTCATAGAAACTCTGAAGGCTAAATGGAAGTTGCGTGGAAGGATTAAAGTCAAATCTGATGGAGTGCTGTTTCTTTTCCTGTTCTCTGATGAATCGGATAAAGAAAGAATAATAAGTGGAGACCCGATAATCATGAGAAACAAGCTATTCATCATCAAACAATGGGATCCGAATGTAAGTAATGTACGTGGTAATATAAAGGCAGTGCCTTTATGGGTAAGGATATCAAACATCCCTATCTACTTATGGACTAATGTCGGGCTAAATTGGTTATCTAATAGAATAGGTAAGTTGATTTGTTTTGATCAAGCAACTGAAGCGATGTACCGAATTGAAGAAGCCAAATGCCTTATTGAAATAACTCCAGATAAAGAACTATTGGATTCCTTTGAGGTAGAAAATCCTGATGGCTCTGTTCAAACAGTTTGTGCAACATATGTGTGGAAACCAGATGTATGCGTACACTGTGTATCGTTTGGACACAAAAGTAATGAATGTAAGAACAAGAAAGTATCAATAGGCACTGATAAGTTGGAGAGAGATAGTGGTAATGTTATGAAACAGAAAGAGGAAGTTAGGAAAGAGCATGGAAGAGTTGCTAAACAGATGCATGATGGACCTAACAGGGAATGGTCAAGAGTGTTCTCAAACAATAAAAAGACAAATGCGCAACAGAAACAAGTTTTAGAAAAAGGGAAGGGTAAGCTACATGCTGATAGATTGCCGGAAGAAGTGATGACAAAAAACAGTACAAAGGGGAAGTCATGCAACATAAACAACCAGGATAGACAGAAGGAAAAGGGAGCGTTAATCAATAGTTTCAATATCCTGAATGATTTAGAAGAAGGAGAGATGGAAAACATTTTACTGGAAGGGCAAATAGAGAATATGGAGGAACAAGCAACTGACATGGCAAGGCAGAAACAAAAGAATAATATTAATTATAAAGAGAAGGAACTTGAAGTAAAGAAAAGGATAACAGTGAATAGTAGTGAAAAAAAATTGAGTAAGGGAAATGAACCATCAAAGAAAGAGGCTGCTTCAAACAAAAAGAATAAACAAACTTTGCATGGGAAATCTGACAAAGTTATGCATGGAAATAGCAGTAATCAATGTGCATCTTCCTCCCTCCACCTACCCGAAATCCTTTTCATTAACAAGCCTTACATTGCTAAATCAATCCAAGTATCCAACCTCCCTCCTCTCTTTCCTGCTCCTCTGCAATCCAAAAAACCTTCTCCTCTGACATCTCCCTTAGCTATTGTCCTTAATCCTCTCAAGGATCCATGTAACTTGGTTGACATCATCGCTGACCCTTCTCCAGAACCCGCCATACCTCCCTCCCCTAACATTATATCCCCTCCTATGACTGTTTTCTGCAAAAGACATTCAAAGAAAAATGGTAAAAAGTTGGTTATCAGAGTTTCTGATATCAAAGCTAATAGGAAAAAAAAAGCAAAGTTTGTGAAATGCTTATCTCCAATTCCTTCATCTATCGACTCCCCTGCTTCTTCTAAGCTCTTCTCCCCTCTGGAATCGGATGAAGAATCTGATGATTCTTTCCACACTATGCCTGATAAATCTCCTACATCTTCTCCTAGAAGAACTAGAAGTTCTGCCAAATCTCCTCATGTTTGATTATGTTACACAATATAGCTGCATGGAACATAAGAGGAGCACACAAAAAATCCAAACTTGATCAAATTAAAAATCTCATTCGTGATCACCATCTCTCCCTTATCTCTGTCTCTGAAACCAAGCTTAATCTCTTGCAATCTCAACATGTAACCAACTACCTTAACCCGTCGTGGAATTTCATTTCTAACATCCATCAGGCTCCTTATGGTAGACTGCTGATTCTTTTTTATCCTTTAATTTTTCTCTCTTACCCCTATTCTACCTGATTATCAGTTCATCCATGCCATGGTCTTCCATCATCCTACGGCCACGTCTTTCTATGCATCCTTCATTTATGCTAGCAACTGCCCATTTGTTAGAAAGAAATTTCTAGACTCCTTACCCCGATTAGCCCAAAGCTCCTATCCGTGGATATTGATAGGTGATTTTAATTGCTGTTTTAAGTCTGAGCATAAAAGTGGTGGAAATCCTTTGTCTCTGGATGATTTGGATCCTATGAATGAAGCTATGCACTCTGCAGCTCTGGTTGAAATTCCTTATACAGGAAATGATTTCACTTGGAGCAACAAAAGCTTTTCAAATCCTAGAACTTTAACTAAGATTGATCATGGGTTGATGAACACATTATCTATAACTTGCTGGCCATCCATCCATATCAAAATTCCAATGCCAATTCTGTCTGACCACTGCCCCCTCATCCTTAGCTTTGGCACAGCGGCCATTTTTAAACATGTAAACTTCAAATTTTTTGACGAGTGGACTCTTAACAATGGCATGTTACAAGTAGTTCAGGAGGCGTGGTGCATTTACACACATGGAAACCTTATGCATAGCTTACAAAAGAAGTTGAAAAACACCAAGGAAGCATTGAAAATTTGGTCAAAGAACATATATGGTACAGGTAATAAACTATCTTTTGAACTTGTTAGGAAACTTGAACAGGTACAAATGCTGAATTTCCAACCTTCAGCTGATCAAAATTCGTATTTACTGGAGAAATTATTGGTGGACCAACTCGAGACTACACTGCAATCTGAAGCAAGAATGGTTCAACAGAAATTAAAACAAGAATGGACAAAATTTGGAGATAGAAATACGAAACTCTATCATGCGTCGCTCAAAATAAAGCAGTCCAGAGCTCTTATTCACTCTATCTCTGATAATCAAGGTATTATGCATGTTACCTCTTCAAGTGTTGATCAGGCCTTTCTCTCATATTATACTAATTTGCTTGGTACGCAACCGTCGGAAGATGATCTGTCTTTCACGTCAAACTTGCAAATTCAATCTTTACCTTGTGCTGTGCAACAATCTCTAGTCGCCCCAATAACTGATGAGGAAATCAAGAATTCCTTTTTTTCTATGAGGAAATCAGCATCTCCAGGGCCTGATGGGTTTTCTGCTTCCTTTTACATCCATTGTTGGCATATCATATCCAAGGATGTATTGAAAGCTGTGCACAATTTTTTCGACAAAAATAAAATGCTCTCGTCCATCAACTCTACAAATGTAGCCTTAATCCCAAAAAAACTGAGCCCTTCGTATGTATCTTACTTCCGCCCTATAGCGTGTTGCAATGTTATTTACAAAGCGATTTCAAGAATTCTTGCGAATAGATTGAAAGTCGCTATCATCCCGATTATATCCTCTAATCAAGCTGCCTTTCTACCCAATAGGAATATAATTGACAACATTCTCCTCACACATGAACTGGTCAATGGGTACTCCAGGAAATATAAATCTCCTCGTGCTATGCTTAAAATTGACATCAAAAAGGCATATGACACAGTGAAATGGTCGACTATTCTTCATATAATGGCCAAGATGAATTTCCCTCATAAATTCATTAAGTGGATTGAACTGTGCATCAGTTCTGTAAGATATTCTCTGTTCATTAATGCTCATAATGTGGGTTACTTTCGTGGTTGTAATGGCATACGATAGGGTGACCCGATTTCCCCTTATTTATTCATCCTAGTCATGGAAACTCTCACCCTTGAAATTGAGAGACAGGTGATGATGAAAAATTTCAAGTTACATCCTATGTGCAGGAATCCAATGATAACTTCTCTGGCTTTTGCGGATGACCTTATGATTTTCACTAAACCTACTGAGAAATCTCTTAAGACCATAATGGAGACTCTTGATGCCTTTCATAGCTTCTCTGGATTGAGCCTAAATAATGAAAAGTCTAATATACTAATTGCTGGAGTTACTACTGACTTCCGTCAATTGTGTTTAAATATAACCGGGATGTCGTTGATGGATCCTTCTATGTCTTATCTAGGGGTTCCTCTGGCAACAAAGAGAATCACAGTTGCACAATGTATTCCGATGTATGAAAAAATCACGGCAGTTTTGAACAGATGGGAAAATCGTTATATATCTCAAGCAGGTAGACTTGTTATTCTTAACTCTGTCATATTTTCTATGACGGTTTACTGGTGCAGAACGTTCTTACTACCTATGAAGCTTATCGCCATGATACGTACTGCTATGAGGAAGTTTTTGTGGTCTGGTTCCATTCATTCAAACAAATTATCGCCCACTGCTTTCTACAAACTGGAAAAACCGAAGGAGAAGGGGGGTCTTGGTATTAAAAACTTGAAAACATGGAACTATGCGGCTCTGTCTATACTCTTTGAGAGGTTAGTCATGAATGCGCCGTCATTATGGGTTGATTGGTGTATTAAGCATAATTTGAAGAATGAAGACATATGGACAACTAATCCTAGACCTTCCTGCAGTTGGGTTTGGAACACCATACTCAAAGTTAGGAATAAAGTCCTCCCTTTATCGTGTATAACAATTTCCGCGGATAGTAAAGCAAAATTCTGGCACGCCCCTTGGCTACAAACAGGAATAGTCCTGAGCAGGGTAATGACATATGATGAGATAATGAACAACAATATTCCCCAAAATGCGAGAGCTGCTTCTTTCATTGTTGATGGCCTTGTTCGGTTTCCTAGATGCAGTGTTACATCAGTTAATGAAGTGTTGAATAAATTTAATGGCTCTAGTTATATTATGGGCAGTCAAATGAAGTACTTATGGACGGATAGTCATGCGGTGCACTCCACTAGTTTGGTTGCTTCGGCGTTGTCATCGGATGCTAGTCAGCAAAAATTCAGGTGGAACAAACGTATTTGGAACGGGTATGTGAGCGAAAGGCTGAATTTCTTTGCCTGGAAAGTTCTTCACAATGCTATCCACACGCGATCTAACCTTCACCGCAAAGGAATTGTTGTGCCGCTTTGTTGTGTATATTGCAGAGATTATGCTGAAGACATTCATCATTTATATTTTGGTTGCAATCTAACTTTCTCTCTATGGAATAAGATTAAGAGACGTGGTGGTTTCGATAGTGCTAGAAGAAACAGTGAAGAGGAATGGTACAACATTTATAAAGCGATGAGATGGAAGCAAAGCTCCACTTTTGAATTGTTGATAATGTTCAAAGTTACGTTATCGGCAATTTGGCAACATAGAAATTGCAGTATCTTCGAGGGGAGAGCTATCGCCATGCAGCAAATATACATGTCTACCTGTATGGACATTAGGAAAGAAATTTCTTTGTCTTCCTTTCCTTTTGATCATAGTGTGATTTGTAAATGGTAATAACTCTCTACTTTCCTATCCTTTATTTCTTTTCTACCTTTGTATCTCTCTACCCTATTTATAATGTAAGTTTGCTTATTATTATAAATAAATGGAAGGGGCCATTCAACCCCGTTGGCTTTGCCAAAAAAAAAACATACTCAAAATCCATGATTTTCCCCTTAACCCCCTTAATTATGTTTTAACTACAGGATTAGCAAACTTAGTCCAAATTAACCCAAATTTTAACCAGTAACATAAAATAACATTTCAAAATTTATTCATATTTTTACATATTTTCTAAGTCATAATTTCACTAATTGTCACTAATCACCCCTAGTCAGCCGTAATTAGTGTAAAAACATGCTAATCACTCACCTTAGCCACAAATAAATCTCGAATCTGAAAATATCTCTGATTTTGTTTGAATCCCAATGCAACACAGAAGCTCTACCTCCAATTTGATGTTAATTTGCCTTGATTTGATGTTGTTTGCTTAATAATGGATTAGAAAGTGATTAGGGGGTAGTTTAGAAGGTGGAGGCCATTGCTAGGTTTGAAGAAATGAAAGTGGCAGATAAGGAAATGAAATGAGATGGTTTCCTAACTCATTTCAGCCTCCCCATAACCCTAATCCCAAAATGGGTTATGGGCCCATCCACTAATTACCCTATTAAACCCGCTTAAGCGGTCTTCCACCTTCCAAACCTTGTTTCAGCCAAGTCTCCAAAACAGTAAGTCCGTTTAATTAATTTGACCACTCTACGGAAACGTAAACCTTCATCCAAATCCAATGGAAGTAGATTCAAGTCAAAACTCCCTACCAATAAAAAGTTATAGGTAAAATAAAATTCTCAAGGGGTAAAATGGCAATTTAAAATTCGGAAAAAATTGTGAACATGGGAAATGACCGCAATAGTCGTTCCCCAAGTTTACATGACCATACGATTTCGTTTGAAAATAATATAAATATCCTACGATCCTTCGATACATAGAATATGGGTCGTTACACTCTCCCCCCCCCCCTTTAAGAAATTTCGCCCCCGAAATTCCTTAACCAAAACATACAACTGTGCCCTGCATGCCTATCAGACATTTACAACAATCAAACATACATTATAACACAACAAACCTACCCTACCATGTGTTTTACTAACAAGGGAACAACTATATCACGATTAAAATCTTACCAGGTAAAGAGTTCTGGATACGACTTCCTTATGCTCTCCTCTGTTTCCCAAGTATGGTCATTCTCATTATTGCCCCACTAGATCTTGACTAGTTCCACCGTCTTCCTTCGAAGTTGTTTCGTATCGTGTTCGACAATACGAATCGTCATGCGGCTCCCAATTGCCTCGGGTTCTACTCGATATCATCCAACTGATCTGGTGAAATAGTCATACTAGAATCATGCACAAACTTCCTTAGCTAGGAAACATGAAATACATAGTGATCTCCTGCCAACTTTTAGGCAATCCAACTTTATATGCTAAATTCCCAACATGTTCGACAACTGGGAATGGACCAAAAAATCTTGGTGCCAACTTAACTCTCTTTCCAAAATGAATCACACTCTTTAATGGAGAGATCTTGACGAATACCAGGTCGCCAACGGAGAATTTCAATTCTCTTCGTCTTTTATCAGCATAGCCCTTCTGCCTATCTTGGGCAGCCTTCATTCGCTGTTGGATAACCTTAATTTTATTTGAAGTTTCTCTTATTACATCTGGCCCAAGCACAAACTTCTCACCGGTTTCCAACCAACATGATGGTGTGTTGCACGGTCTTCTATACAAAGCTTCAAATGGAGCCATACCAATAATGTATTGATAACAATTATTGTATGCGAACTCAACTAGATGCAAATGGCCATCTTATGACCCTCCAAAATCTAGTATACAAGCTCTCAAGAGATCCTCTAATACGCGATTCGCCCTCTCTGTTTGACTGTCGGTTTGGGGATGGTATGCGGTACTGAGATGTAATTCTGATCCTAAAGCCTCTTGTAAGCTCTTCCAAAATCCACTAGTAAATAATGGATCTCGGTCACTCACAACACCTATAGGTACTCCACTACCGACTTCATATACAGTTCTGCTAGCTTAGCTTTTGTTTCATTCGACTTGACCGGTATAAACCTTGCACTTTTGGTCAATCGATCCACAATCACCCAAATACCATCATGACCCAATCTAGTCCATGGTAAACCATCAATGAAATCCATTGAGACTTGTTCCCATTTCCATTTGGGAATTTCCAACGGTTGTAATAGACCACTAGGCTTCTTTTGCTTGGCTTTAATTAGCTGACAGTTCATGCACTTGGATATAAACCTCCCAACGTCTCTCGTCCTTCCTTCCTAGTAGTAGGTCTGCTTCATGTCTCGATACATTTTGTTACCACCAGGATGTATAGTCAATTTCGAGTGATGGCATTCTCTAAGCACTTCATCTCTCAATCCATTAACGTTGGGTATAACTAGCCTCCCATTCTTTCAAAGCCATCCTTCTCTATCAAGTCCATACTTGTTCATTTCCTCACCATCGATACTCATCTCTATCTTAAAGATGATTTCTAATAGGTTAGGATTGTCCCTCTGACTGGAATCAATCCGCTCAATCAGAGTCAGTCCGATCATCAAATTTGCTAACATCTCTGGATCTAGTTCGCACTTTGGTCTGAAATCATATCCCGTGCTATACTCCAGTTGCTTCCACTCCAGAAACATAGCTCCCAAACTGGCATGTCTCTTACTCAATGCATCAACTACCACATTGCCCTTCCCGGGTGTGTATGCGATGTTGAAATCATATGAAGCCAAGAATTCTAACCATCTCTGCCTGCGAAGGTTTAAATCCTTTTGAGAGAAAAGGTACTTTAATGACATATGATCGGTAAACAACTCGAATCTTTCTCCCAAGAGATAGTGCCTTCACATTTTCAAGGCGAACATGATCGCTGCAAATTCCAAATCATGGGTAGGATACCTTTTCTCATGCAGTTTTAGTTGCCGACAAGCGTAAGCTACAACCCTACCTCTTTGCATCAGTACAACACCTAGCTGGTACCACAAGCATCCATGTATACCGTCATCTCTTCATTCCCCTTAGGAATAACTAACACTAGTGCGCATGTTAACTTCTCTTTTAGGTTCTTAAATGCTTATTCACAGATTTCGTCCCAAATGAAAGATTGATTCTTCTTGGTCAACTGAGTTAACGGTGCTGCTATCTTGGTAAAGTCTTGGATAAACTTACAATAATATCCAGCTAACCCCAAGAAACTTCTTATGTCTATTGCATTCTTGGGCGTAGACTAATCTTGCACCATAGCCACCTTCGCAGGATCCACGACAATACCATTCTCTAAAACATCATGGCCCCAGAATCTCATTTCCCTCCTCCAGAAGTGACACTTAGAAAATTTTGCTTTCAATTAGTGTTTCCTTAACACCTCCATCACTGTCCTCAAATGTTTCTTGTGTTCTTCCTCTATCCTCGAGTAAATCAAGATATCATCCACGAACACAAGAACAAACTTATTCAATTGATCCCTGAATACCCTATTCATAAGATCCACAAAATATGTTGGTGCATTGGTCAACCCGAATGGCATGACCAACCACTCGTAGAATCCAGATGGCTTTTGAAATGCTGTTTAAAGTATACTCTCAGCTGCTACCAGGAGCTGATGAAAACCTATCGCGAGATCTAACTGGGGAAACACTCTCGCTCCATTCAACTGATCAAACAAATCATCTATCCGCAGAAGTGGATACTTATTCTTCCTCGTCACCTTATTCAACTCGCGGTAGTCCACACACAATCGAAGGGAACCATCGGCCTTGATAGTCAATACAACTGGTGCTCCCCACTCAGAAATACTTCTTCGGATAAATCCCTTCTTCAAAAGATCGCTTACTTGCACTTCGAGCTCTCGTTGCTCCCTTGGTGCCATACGACAAAGTGGCATCACTATAGACTTGGCATCTTTCACTAAATCAATACGGAACTCAATCTTTTAGTGTGGTGGAAGTCCGATCACTTCCCCGAACATGTCCGGATACTCGCCAGCAATAGGCACATCTGATAACTCATCATGCGGGATGTCGAGGGAATTTATAAAACTAGCCGTCACCCCATCACTAGGTAGGCTACCAAACAGTATGCTCCACCCATCATTCGCTCTAACGGTCACCGAAGACCCCTCACAGTCCACCACCACCGCATACCTTTGGAGCCAATCGACTCCTAAAATAATGCCAAACCCAGTAAAGCCCAAAACAAAGCAATCACAAGCAAACATACATCCATTACTCGATAAGACCAAATTATGACAAATCATACTAAGGCAAGTGGAACCACCGATCGGGTTATTCACAACTAAAGGTCTATCGACAATCTCGGGTTCCAATCCCAACCTATCTACCAGGTCACTAGATATGAAGGAATGGGAAGCCCCAATATCAAATAACACTCGAGCAGGAACATCATAAATAGAAAGCATACCTTGAATAATGACGCCCTTTTCCTTTTATGCCGCAGTTGAGGCATTCGACGAAGAAGGAACAACATTTATAGCATATGATTTCACGATTATCTTCTCTTTAGGGGGTTGTGCACATTTATCCTTGAGATGTCCCACTTGGCCACAGTTGAAGCACTTATTGTCCGCTGTCTTTGCTCGACAATCTTTGGCATAGTGGCCCTTCTTGCCATAGCTATAGTACTCAACATCTTTCTAATTCTTTTTCTGACCATCCCTGGCTTGGTTCTGTTTCCTCTTATTCTGCGAATTATTCTTGCCTCTACCGCTTGCCTGCGGCTTTAGCTTCCCTGCAGATACAATAGCAACCTCGGCCTTAGACTTAGAGTAAAGGCTCTCCAACCTCAATGCCTTTCCCACTATAGATTCGAAGGTCTCATCGATGTGGTTTATAAGTCTTCCCCCCCTAAGTACTCGTCTAAGCCAGTTATGAACTTCTCGTTCTTCTTCTCGGCAGTATCGATAAGAGATAATCCATACTTTGATAAAGTATCGAACTCAGCAATATATTCTGAGACTACCCTACCATTCTGCTTAAGCTCCAAAAATTTCGTAAACAATTTTGATTTCTGAGCAGTTGGGATAAACTTATCACTGAATCGGGTCTTAAACTGATTCCAAGTAGCTTGATCCTCGGAGTAGCCGCTTTAATAACATTCCAATTCATAGCCCGTCCTTGAAGGTGACGCGATGCTAACTTTCTTTTCATTGCATCCTCGATCCTTAAATCCTCGAAGATGCGCTCACAACTATCAAGCGAATCCCGAACCTCCGTAGACGACTGCATTCCCTGGAACGGCTTCGCACTAAGATTAGTATAATCCTTGCTGAGCTTGGCGAAATTGGCCCTAGGCGCTTGCACTACTGCATCACCACCGTTAGAAGCATTAAGAACTGCTCCCTGAACATCCCTAAGCATCTCTCGCATGAAGGTAGTAAACATCGTCCTCATATCAGGGACATTCCTATCATTGGCCCCTGAACCCATACTCCTCATATTCCGGCTCATCATCCAATCTGCAAAGAGAAAACAATTAACCATCTCCCTAGTGGTGCCAGTGCGGTGCGACTACATCCTTAGATATAGTAATAGTATATATATAGTTTTTGAAAACCAAAATATCACAAATACGCTCTCTCATATACGTATACTATCTCTACCTGATGTCTTCCCCTAGGCAATTGCGCAAACCTCGCTCTAATACCAAGTGTGACGGCCCGCCCCGGACCAGCCAACATTCCCCCCAAATGCGCTATGCCAATTCCCAACTAGCACGGGACGACCGTCAAAAAATAGGGATTTGAAACTATGAATCACCAAAGAACCTGTAGTATATCTCACAGCGCATGGAATAAAATATAATAATAACATAACTTGACATAAAACAGACGAGATAGCGTATAAGATGAAAACTAAACCATCATAGCAGCGGAATACAAAATACATCTTATGATCCAAACCATCATTATTATAGCTTCAAAATACTGTCTCTAAATCAAAATAAAAAGGTACACTACTAATGCCCACTGTAGTGACCATTAACAACACTGGAAGAATATATGTAAATAGTACATGGAAGCCTCCTGCTCGTCTCCGGACAGCTACTCGTGCATACCACATAATCTGTCTCTAGTCTACTCATTTGGGAGCACCCAGAGTAATAAGAAGAGACATAAAACTCTGGGTTAGACAAAAGTATGGTATGAGCAATAGCAGCAAATAAAGAAATAACATGTATAAGTTATCATATCTGAACCTGGACCTGCAACTAAAGAGTTAGCACAACAAGATGTAAAATACTCTAAGGTAGCACTAACACAAAGTGTAAAATGGGAGTGTGCATGTCATGGTGATAGCAAACATCAAACATAGCAATCAACCTCAGATCTCTTACCCAATGCATAAAGTATACGATATCCACCACTTTGATCACCAAATCCTTTGCTACGACCACTTTGCCCTTGGGGTCTTAATGACCCCATTGCGCTGGTCCATAGCCACTAATCCCTTGCTACGATCACTTTACCCTTGGGAGTACTAATGGTCCCATTGCGTTGATCCATAGCAATGCTATGAAAACCTTTCCCCTGGGAGTCCTAATAGTCCCGTTGCACTAATCCATAGCCACTAATCTGTCTCCCATTGGTGAGCCAAAACTACTGATACCGATAACCCCTTTGTACACATCCCGTAGCAAAGCCTTACTTTAGAAGTCAACTCGTCGGTTCCCATCTGGATCCTGAGTTATAACTTCCCACTTGGACATCCTTTGCATCTCGGGTTTTGGTCGAATTGGAGTTGATCTTCAGAAGAGTCGTCGCGTGGTAATAGTGGAGACTTGGACTCGGTTCGGTTTGGTCCGTGGCCATTGCCTTGGTTCGGTCGTGAAGCTCCAGGGTGTGGTTCGGTCTCTCAAGGTATGGTTCGGTTCAGTGCTCCCCTTCTGGCTCGGTTCGGTGCTACTCCAGTTTAGTGCTCTATTCAAACTCTAACCCTACTTCAATCCAATCCGATCCGGCCTTCCTTGTTGCCTATTTCATTTGCACGCTCCAGAAGATGCCACACTCTAGTTTGATTCGTCCTTCTCTTCAGACTCCCAGTTCGGTTCGGTTCGGCTATACCGATCCGACCCCCTTATCCAATCTGAACAGGATTCCTGCAGCATTTCCAGCAAGCTATTTGTGTCCATTCTCGCCATACGACGATGTTTTCAACAATTCGAACTTTGCTAAGCAATCATAAAACATTCCACACAGTAGTAACAATGTATAGGATCAATCAACAAGGTCAAAACATCAAGCATATAGGTTATTTAGATCAAACATACTCAAAATCCATGATTTTCCCCTTAATCCCCTTAATCATGTTTTAACTACAAGATTAACAAACTTAATCCAAATTAACCCAAATTTTAACCAGCAACATAAAATAATATTTCAGAATTTATGCATATTTTTCTAAGTCATAATTTCGCCTATTATCATTAATCACCCTTAATCAGCCGTAATTAGTGTAAAAACATGCTAATTACTCACCTTAGCCACAAATAAATCTCAGATCTGAAAATATCTATGATTTGGTTCAAATCCCAATGTAACACAACAACTCTACCTCAATTTGATGTTAATTTGCCTAGATTTGATGTTGATTAGCTTAATATTGGATTAGAAAGAGATTAGGAGGTAGTTTAGAAGGTGGGGGCCATTGCTGGGTTTGAAGAAATAAAAGTGGCAAATAATAAAATGAAATGAGATGGTTTCCTAACTCATTTCAGCCTCCTCATAAACCTAATCCTGAAATGGGTTATGGGCTCATTCACTAATTACCCTATTAAGCCCGCTTAAGCAGTTTTTCACCTTCCAAACCTTGTTTCAACCATATCTCCAAAACGGTAAGTCCGTTTGATTAATGTGACCACTCTACGGAAAGGTAAACCATCATCCGAATACAATGGAAGTGATTTCAGGTCAAAACTCTTTACCAATCAAAATTTATAGGAGAAATAAGATTTGTTAGGGGTAAAACGGCCATTCAAAATTTGACAAAAATCGTGAACATAGGAAATGACCCCAATAGCCTTTTCGAAAAGTTACATGACCATGCGACTTCGTATGAAAATAAAATAAATATCCTACGATCCTACGATATGTAAAATGAAGGTCGTTAAAGACGATGTGGCACTGAAAGTAAATGAAGGTGTGATCTGTTAAAAGTACATTATGACGTGAAGCCTCATCAATTAGGAAATGACAAAAATTGGGCAGGCAACATTGGATAGTCGGTCGCTCCCAATTAGGGTATATTGTCATCGTCTAGAGAATATTCATTTTTTTGTTCTTTTTTTGCCTATGTATCTCCCGGGAACGGTTATGTTGGTATACCAACTATAAGGTGATAATATATTCGGTACATTCAAGCGAAATGAATGGTCGGTCATGTATGACCGAGTTGCAAGATGTTCTTGTTGAACTCCAGTGCATCATCTCTAGAGTAGACTGATTGGAAGGTGGTTCCATACCTTATCATAGTTGGAAATCCATTCCCTAATAAGAGCCCGCGGTTTTGATTGTATACTATATATATAGAACGTGAGATGCAAGCATTTTGCTAGATTAACATTTACTTGTATTAGACACTATTGTAATATCGGAATAATATTGTTTTAAAAAGAATATTTTGGATTTTCGTAAGGTAAAAACCATATGTATTTATGTGTGGATTGGTCTTATGATTATCCTTTCTTTTGAAATGGATTTATGAAAAAAAAAACGAATGATTGGAATACATAGCGGCGGAAATAAAATATAAAAATACGATGCTTATCAGAAATAAATTAACAAATACAACCGAAAGAAATACACGGATACAAAGCGTTCCGAATACTCCAGCTGTAAATCAAGGATCCTGTATAAACAAATCTGCAAAACCAAAACTACTAGCTGCCCGTGTGGAAAATAGAGGCACCCAGATTTTAGGTTAAAACAATAAACTCCAGGTCAGTCATGGAACTAGTGTGAGAACTAAAACAGTTATTAAAACTTTACTTTAAAATAAGGTAAATCAAGGGACCACGCCGTATAACACGGAACGGGTTTTCCCCCAAGAATACCAGTGCCTAAAACAAACAGCGCAATGCTAAATAAAGAAAAATGAAGCTATTATAAGACTCAGGTCCCATCACACAATGAACGAAGTCGAGGATAGAGTTTTACCTTATAATAGCCAAATATGCTTGGTACGTTTTAAAACAAATCCTATGTTATTACTATAATTGAAGAAATCAACTTCAAATATAAATGTATCACTCATAGACGACATGAGCGCCTCATGCCACTATGTCGCCATATATAGTATACTATCAAAACCATAATATGTCGTATTGGAAGTTTGGATTTCCATACTGGTGGCTCCTGATCGAAAGATCTATCGCGTAGTGCAATTCCCAACGGTTTACATCGCATGCATGCGAAAACACCTTAATGCGCATCTGCACCATCCAGGAAACAAGTTACCGCGGCTTACGTCCAAGCATTGGAAAACACCGCTAACTCTATCCATCTGGCAATCGGGGGTGTACCCTATCCCTACTAGTGTGGGGCGACCACACCCAGTATCACCTTGATCGACCGAATCCCTGACAACCTGTAGGATGTCTATCCTCATCTCTAAATCATACCGATCTAACCATCAGTTTGCCACCATACCGGTGTGTGAGGCTCGCGAATTAACGCTACACAAATCTGTGCATTGATCATCATCCACCAAACTTTGTTTTTCAACAAAATTTTTGATCATTGCAACTCAGCATGCCACACTATCAATCCATACTGTATCACTGATTTCTACTGATATATAACCTCTGAGCTCTTACGTCTCAGAGAAGGGTGTTAAGAAAGAGAATAGATCCTCCGCCACCAAACATATATATATTTATCAGAGATCAACGAATATAGTATAAAGAAATACAATGTCAGACACACCATCTATTTACAAGTCCGTTCTAGGTCTGGACGAAACCGAAGGCACCTTATTCCTCGTCCCGTATGTCCAATACAGGAGAGAGGCCCTCGCATATCCGTACAATCAACAAGTACGTCCGGACTGCCACTACTGTAGCCCCTTCAAGGCAGCTACTCCAATCATAGGCATCAGTAACCCATCCATTCGATGTGAAGATTGTCGGTCTTGCACCGTCTTCAATCTCTTTGACTTTTCGTCGTATAAGTTATTCAGAATGGGTTAAACCAAGTCTTTCCGAATAACTCGCGTATCTTATAATCAAGTGCTATAACAACACATCATACGCCTCATTCCAATCCAAAATATTATTTTATTTAAATATTCTCATCTTTTGGAAAAGGTTCCCATTAATTTTATCAAAGATAAATTCTTTTAAATTTATTCTTTAATCTTCCTTTGGATACCATTACAAAATATTTGATTATCTTTTCAATTCTAAACCAAATTAAGGTTTTCCAAACTAGTCGGGATTAGCGCACCTTACCGAAGTAATCATTTGTTTATTTTCCTAATCCCAACCTATTCATCCCATGGAGTAAAACTGGTAATACTCCATATCTAATACCACGGTGTTATCGTTAAAAATTAACTACCATTTCACGTTCAAATCTAATTAAAGATTTGACTATCGCTTGGAGAAAAACTGGTGATACTCCATTCTCAATCATTTTCTTGAATTGATAATTTTAATTATCACATTCAGTTTTCAATCTAATTAAAGATTCATTGAAACTCCACTTAGTTTTAATCCTCCCAAAAATCAATATTAATGATTATTTAACTTTGGGAAATCAAACATGTCGCATCGACAATCTACATCCTACCACTGATTTCCGCCAATATATAACCTCTGAGCTCGTACGTCTCAAAGAAGGGTGTTAAGCAAGAGAATAAATTCTCTGCCACCAAACAGATATATATTTAGCAGAGATCAACGAATACAACTCGAAATACAATGTTAGATATTTAATCCTGTCTTTATCTGGGTTAAAGAACCAATTTCATATAAAACATGGTTCATGATAAACCCGAAATCTCATTCCATTAACCGTGAATATTTAAGGAAAACGGATCAATATATAATCTATATCAATTTCCGTATCCGACTAATAATATAAATGGAATATCGACCAAGCCTTTTAAATTCCATATGTATTAACAAACTTCCTCCACAGGAACCCACTTCGATTATTACCAAATCGAATTCCATTCAATTCCAGTTTAATATATTAAATTGGAAATCTTTACTTTGGAAAATTCTATTAATCTTAATTAAAAGATTATAAATTCCAAATCATATTCTTCACTATTAATTGGGTTAAAGAACAGGTGTTATTTAAAACACCCTTCACGATAAACCCAAAAAATCAATTCTTTTATTCAATTCTAATTAAATATTAATTAATTGTAAATTTTCACTAAATCATAATTTAAAGATTTATTCTTTTCTCTAACGGGTTTAAGAACAGTGTTAATGAAGATACCGTTCACGACAAGCCCAAAATCCAATTTGATATCAAATACAAGGCTCTGAATAGAAATTATATTGGTTTATATTCAATATCAAATTCTGAAACCAACAAATATCGTATTTGGAATAACGATATATATATATATATATATATTGAAATATTCCGAAGATTATTTCAACTCCATATCCATTTCAATTTACTCTTTGGAAATTTCTGGTTATTTTAAAACCATTTTCATATCCAATTTATTTATTTCTTAAAATAAATAAATTATTCTAGTAAATAACTAGTTCATTTCGATAAAAATATATTTTTATCTTTTCAAAACTAGAATTTCTCATCCAAAATGTTTCCAAATCATTTATTATGATTTTACATAATTTTTCCATTTTTTAGTAATTTTATTATCGTCCATACATTCGGTTTCCAATAACGGCCATCGAACTGCATCCATAGCGACCTTTTCTGAAAAGGATTTGGACATATCTCCAAATCTTACTGTTAGATTTCAAATATTTTATATTCATTGGAAATATCTTTTCGATACGAAACCAACGGTTCTGGTTTTAAGAGAATCCGACGGTCGAATCTTCCGTAACGTCCATTTAAAGTTGATGGTCAAAATTCGTGAACGGTCGCTGCGCGTCGCATTCTATTCAGGCCATTATAATTTATATTATATATATTATATATATTTCGTCGATTTCCATTTAAATCGAATTTTAAAAATTGTTTTAAAAAGGATTTCCCCTTCCATTTCAATTTTAAATCAAAATTGAATATTACATTATAAATTCATTTTAAAATAAAATTTAAATCAAAATTGAATTTTCCATTATAAATTCGTTTATAAATTCATTTCAAATTGATTTCAATTCCATTTCAATTTTAAATAAAAATTGAATATTTCATTTATAAATTCGTTTATAAATTCATTTCAAATCGATTTCAATTCCATTGCAATTTTAAATTAAAACCGAATATTCCATTATAAATTCGTTTTAAATTCATTCAAAAACGATTTCAATTTTATTTTCAAATTTAAATCTAAATTGAATATTCCATTATAAATTCGTTTCAATTTCATTTTAAAACGATTTCAATTTTATTTCAATTTATATTTCCAAATTTAAATCAAATTTGAATATTCCTTATCATTATAATATTAAAATGATAATATTTTCAATATATCTGATTTTGAAATCACTTTTCGATATTCATTATAAAATGAATAAAATTGATAGAAAATCCCGTTCGTGTTAAAATGGCATTTAACTACTTAACACGGCTTCACATTTCAATATTCACTGAGTATTGTTTTAAAATATTCGTTAATTCTGAACTGGAATCAGACTCAATCAATCACCATATAATTTTATTTATATTGATTTCATACATCGCATGTATACAACAATAATGATAAACAATCATTAAAAATTCATACAACATCCACGGTGCATTGTACAACTGTATAAGCATTAAAAATAAATAAATAACGCTTATATAGTCTGTCAACCCATCGGTTGACATACCACTAATTATTGGGATCAGTGTATATCAAATATTATCCCAATACACGTATGGGGTTTTCAAACAACAAATATTGTTTGTTATATGTGCAGTTGGGCGATGTGTAAAATTTATTGTCCTAATCAATATCAGATAAATTAGTGTACATAGAAAACCGTCCGGTTTATAAATGAATATTTATTTTATTTCATGATAATATATATATATATATATATATATATATTTCATATAAATAATTTTTATATACAACAATATCAATACACGATAATCCAATCACAATCCAAACAAACAATCAACTGGTCTTTACAATAAATAGTGTCGGGGACTTCTAAGCCTTGTCTGCATCCTAGAATATATTTACTATAAAATAACTTGAGTGTGAGAGGGATCTCACATTCGTTTTCCACTCCGTCAGTTTTAATTTCTGAATTTCTGAAGTGTTCAGATTTAATTCATCCCTAAATTCTGATTTGCTCCAAATTTGACACTGTTAGTCTTATTGCGACGCTCTCGTCCTCGCGATCGTGACAGATCCTATTTCACGCGATTTGGAGTTCGTATGAGAAAGATATGATCTTTTATACGTTTATGACATTTTAAAATAAATTACAAAGAAGTTAATTAAAAATAAACCTTCCTTCTTCAATCAAATATACAGGCCGACATCGACTGTCAATTCTTCAAAACTAGGGTTCCACTTCGCCGGAAATTGGAGACGTCGGACGATGATCGGTCACTACCACCACAAGCAAATACGAAATTCGCACCTCCTCCACCTACCTCGACGAACTCGAAGCTTCCGATGCCTGGAAAAAGTGTCAAAACGCGACGACTTCGAGCAACCCAAACGAGCGAAATACTTCACAGAAATTGATCAAGTAGACATGGATTTGTAGATGGTGAAATCTCTACCGAATTTGCTTTAGAATGATGATCTAATTACTCATAGATGTAGAAAAAATTAAGGAAGAAATATTGAGCGTTTTCCACCTTCGATTTAGAACAGCGGCGGGGTTTTCTGAGAAATTAGGGTTGGAATTTTCTGATTGGTTAATATTTATATTTAATTTATTTTAATTCCCAAAATACTCGTTTATCCCTTCAATCTCCAAATCAAACCCAAAGAATGTCGCCCACAGCTAAATTCCCCCATTCCGAACGCAATGGGATATGTCCCATAAGCCAATTTGACTGTTTCAATAAGTTTTTATTTAAATTAAATAATAAATCAATATTTATTGAATTTAAACGCATATTTATTTTATCAAGGCCACATAATGACTTCTAAAATTACCGAAAAATAAATCTAGCTAGGTTTTGATGATACGGTCCTAATAAAACTAATTTCATCGAATTTAGAGACTGTTTGAAAAATGGTCATTTTCTGGTCGATCCAATTCAAAATTAAATTACCAAACACATTTAAATTTAGTGCGCTCACATATTAATTCCAAAAATTATGAAATTTGAGACCTAGCAATAATTTGACATTCTAGATCCAACAGAAGTGGTTTCGTCGAAAACGAAGGTCGTTTGCAAAATGGCTATTTATTATATTATATTAAATTCCATATAAATTTTAAACTTGACATAACTTTCAATTCCTGTTATGAAATCTAGATTTTTCACATTCATTGGAAACATATTCTCAAACAGATTCAAATATTTCTGGTTTTACCAAAATCCGGTTTATTTTGAATCCTGTACATTCATTTGAAATTTGAAATCGAATTTTCAAACTACCGCGCCATTTTGAACTCCTTTTATAATAAAATTAAAAAAATTCGTTCTAACTTCGATTTAAATAAATTTATATGTTCTAATTCTATTCAAAATAAATTTCTAGTCATTATTATTTAAAATAAATCATTTTAAATATTCAAAATCCATTAAAATTGCTAAAATAAAGCTTTTAAATTGGTTCTGAAAATCCGGGTTATTACAGTCTCCCCTACTTAAAATCTTTTCGTCCTCGAATAGGATCGGAGTTGAAAGTTGTTTAACTAACCAACTCAACTTTCATTTTGGTTTTCATTCTTCAACTTTTCAGTTTCTAAGAATTTTCTAATTTCTCAAAAATTTGGCAAACACCCTAAGTTTTTGAAAAATTTCGTCGTAACCTCCTTTGTACGGGGAGACCTTTAAAACCTCTACTAGCCTCATATGGCCCTCATCAATCCAAAAGAAAAAGAAGTAGCCAATCGGCTCATAAAATCATCAAAACCCAATAAAATGGTAAACATGTACCTATTTGTCGGGCATACAATTTTATTCCTCTTCTTAGCTTCCTTGTTATGACCTGTTCATTATATATACATGTACATGCATGCAATTCAAATAAATTTTCAATTCAAATCAGTATTTGACACAATTTGGCTACATTTACTTTTCATTCTCTTATTGGTTTCAATTTGGTTTAGTTCAACTTTTCATTCTCATATTGGATTTATTATTTCAATATTTTTATTTAGTTAACAAATAATCACACAACACAATCGGCAATCAATTTGTGAATTAAATTTCCGAAACATATAATTTTTGTATATATATTCAAAAATCATATTTTTATTGTCAAATTCCAAACAATAAATTCAAAATAAGGTTTTTGGTTCTCACACCAGTCAATGGGAATTTATATAGGTATTCACTTTCAAAACTCGAACATAAACACTTATGATGATATATATCACCAGAATCACCTCCGGGCGACCATAGTGTGACTCTATATATACCCAGTATATTTGAGGCTTTGAATACACATCGACTAGTCAGACGTATATTCAAAATATCCATATACCCGATAGTCAAAATTAATTTAAAATAAAATATTCAAATACGTATAATAAGGTTTAAATTTTAAAGACAAAATTTGTTTTCATTTTTTTATTTTAAAGATAACACTCTTCCAACTCATTCTAGGATACTACTGATCCTATCTCTAACGAGTCATTCTCATAGGACATTACTAATCCTATCTCCGATGAATTCTTTCATTTGGTCCCAATGTGTCTTGTTCTCGAGCTATGTAAACCAAAGCTCGAATACCACGCTGAGATGACCCAAACTCACCCTTACGGGAAAGCCCAGATTGAATTGAGAACACGACAAATCAGAACACAACCAGAAGAACATTTCATTGCTATTTATAACAATTTACATCAGAGTACAAGAATATTCAGAGTATGAATAAATATTACATAGAAAAATATCAGAGATTGAAATACATAGCAGCGGAAATAAAATGTAAAAAATACGATGCATTGTGGAAAAACATTAACAAATACAACCGAAAGAAATACACGGATACAGAGCGTTCTAAATATAGCTCCAGCTGTAAATCCATGATCCTGTATAAATAAATCTGCAAAACCAAAACTACTAGCTTTCTGTGTGGAAAAAAGGTGAACCCAGTGTTTAGGTTAAAAGAATAAACTCCAGTTCAGTCATGGTACTGGTGTGAGAACTAAAACAGTTATTAAAACTTTATTTTAAAATAAGGTAAATCAAGGTACCACGCTGTATAACACAGAACAGTTTTACCCCCAAGAATACCAGTGCCTAAAACAAACAACGCAATGCTAAATAAAGAAAAATGAAGCTATTATAAGACACAAGTCCCATCACACAATGAACGCAGTCGAGGATAGAGTTTTACCTTATAATAGCCAAATATGCTTGGTACGTTTTAAAACGAATCCTTTGTTATTACTATAATTGAAGAAATCAACTTCAAATATAAATGTATCAATCATAGACGGCATGAGCGCCCCCATCCCACTATGTCGCCATATATAGTATACAATCAAAACCACAAAATGTCGTATTGGATGTTTGGATTTCCATACTAGTGGCTCCTGATTCGAAAGATCTATTGCTTAGTGCAATTCCCAACGGTTTACGTCGCAGGCATGCGAAAACACCGTAATGCACATTTGCACTATCAAGGAAACAAGTTACCGTGTCTTATGTCCAAGCATTGGAAAACACCGCTAACTCTATCCATCTGGGAATCGGGGGGGTACCCTATCCCTACTAGTATGGGGCGACCACACCCAGTATCACCTCACCCGACCGAATCCATGACAACCCATAGGATGTCTATCCTTATCTCTAAAGCCTACTGATCTAACCATCAGTTTCCACCATACGGGTGTGTGAGGCTCGCGAATTAATGCTACACAAAGCTGTGCCATTTAAAGTTGTGCTTTGATCATCATCCACCAAACTTTGTTTTTCAACAAAAGTTTGGATCACTGCAACTCAGCATGCCACACTATCATTTCATACTGTACCGGTAATTTCTGTCGATATATAACCTCTGAGCTCGTACGTCTCAGAGAAGGGTGTTAAGCAAGAGAATATATTCTCCGCCACCAAACAGATATATATTTAGCAGAGATCAACGAATACAGTATAAAGAAATACAATGTCAGACACACCATCCATTTACAAATCCATTTTAGGTTTGAAACCGAAGGTACCTTATTCCTCGTCCCGTATGTCCAATACAAGAGAGAGGCCCTCGCATATCCGTAAAATCAATAAGTACCTCCGGACGGCCACCACTGTAGCCCCTTCAAGGTAGCTACTCCAGTCATGGGCATCAGTAGCAACCCACCCATTTGACGTGAAGATCGTTGGTCTTGTACCATCTTCAATCTCTTCGACTTTTCGTTATATTAGTTATTCAGAATGGGTTAAACCCGGTCTTTCCGAATAACTCACGTATCTTATAATCAAGTGCTATAACAACACATAATACACCTCATTCCAATTCAGAATATTCTTTTATTTTTAGGGAAAGGTTCCCATTAATTTTATCAAAGATAAATTCTTTTAAATTTATTCTTTAATCTTCCTTTGGATATCATTACAAAAGGTTTCATTATCTTTTCAATTCTAAACCAAATTAAGGTTTTCCAAACTAGTCGGGATTAGCGCACCTTACTGAAGTAATCATTTGTTTATTTTTCCAATCCCAAACTATTCATCCCATGGAGCAAAACTGGTAATACTCCATATCTAACACCACGGTGTTATCGGTAAAAATTAATTACCATTTCACGTTCAAATCTAATTAAAGATTTAACTATCGCTTGGAGCAAAACTGGTGATACTGCATTCTCGATCATTTTCTTGAATTGATAATCTTAATTATCACATTCACTTTTCAATCTATTTAAAGATTCATTAAAACTCCACTTAGTTTTAATCTTCCAAAAATCAATATTAATGATTATTTAACTTTGGGAAATCAAACATGTCGCATCGACAATCTACATCGTACCATTGATTTCTGCCAATATATAAGCTCTAAGCTCGTACATCTCAGAGAAGGATGTTATGTAAGAGGATAAATTCTCCGCCACCAAACAGATGTATATTTAGCAAAGATCAACTAATACAGCCCGAAATACAATGTTGGACATGTAATAACCCAGATAATCAGAACCAATTAAAAAATTATTTTGGCTATTTCAATGAATTTTGAATAGTTAAAATAATTTATTTTGAATAATAACGATTAAAAATTTATTTAAATCGAAGTTAGAATGAATATTTTTATTTTAATTTTAAAAGGAATTAGAAATAGCATGATAGTTTGAAAAGTTGAATCTGAACTTTGACTGAATGTACAGGGTTCAAAATAAAACAGATTTTAGTGAAACCAAAAATATCTAAATCTGTTTAAAAATATATTTCCAACGAATCTGAAAAATCGGAATTTCATAGCGGGAATAAAAAGTTATGGCCAGTTGAATATTTAGAATAGTCGCTATGGAATATAGTATAATTTATAGCCCGTTTAAAAGGCCATTATACAAACAACCTCCATTTTTGACGAAACCACTTTTGTCGGGTCTGGAATGTCAATTTATTGCTAAGTTTAATTTTCTAGAATTTTTGGGATTAATTTGTGAGCGTAGTAAAGTAAACTATGATTCGATAATTTCTGTTGAATTTAATCGACTGTTAAAAAGGCCATGTTCCAAATGGTCTCCAAATGCAATGAAATTAATTTTTTTAGGACCGTATCGTCAAAACATAGCTAGGTTTATTTTTTGGGAATTTTCGAAGTCCGTATGTGGCCCCGATGAATTTAAATGTACGATCGAATTTAATGAATAAATGATTCAAATTTTAAATTAAAGAAATCAGGTTGAAAACAATCATTTGGGCTGACGGAACCTAGCCCATTACGTCCGGAACAGGGTCAATTGGGTGGGAACAACTTTTGTTTCGTTGGAATTGTAGCTGGAATAGATTAACGGGTTATTTTCTTAATTAAATAATTAATTAATATAAATTATACGGTATAAATACTGTTGTATACACTAAACCCTAATCCACTACATCGTCCAGCCGCCATCTCTTCTGTTCATGGCTGAAAATGCTCAAAACTTTAACCACTAATTTCTTCCAATCCACTCCATAAATTCCCTCACTTCAGTTCAAGCTTCTGAAGAGATTTTCATCCCCTTCACATCCATATGGCTAACCCCACCTGAAATTGCACGTAGCCCGAGTATTTACACCCCAAACCCGACGGGTTTGAACTGCTACCTACCCCTCCAGGTGCCATCGTACGCGATGGCGTGGGCCCCCAAGCGCGCCTTGTCCTCCTTTCCGGCGTGACGATTCCTGATCATGACGAAGCATCTCGGTTTGGATCGAAATTCCAACCCTGGAATTGAACCCAAAGGAAATAAACGGCTGCCTTTGTTTGTAGAAGGATAAGAAGGCGGAATTCTATGTAATTATTTAAATTAATTTATTTTAAAATATTAACAATGTAAATTAATTCGTATCTCACTCGTACGAACTCGGTATCAGAAAATTTCAGATCCGTTACGATCGTGAGTTCGAGATCTACACTGCTAGATTGATTGGAGCTGATTTAGAGTAGATCGAAATTTGGACAAAAATCCAATTCTGAATGATTCAAAATCAAACCCGACAGTGAGAAATCTATTTTGTTTCTCCTTCTTAAATAATTAAAATTAATCATGTTTATATTATCATTGGTCCGCTGTAAATTTCTATATGTTATGCTACGTGATTTGATCTATGTTTGATATATTATGTAGATCTGTGTTTAATATGTTATATAGATCTATTATTTTGGTGATATTGTGTTATAATTAAAATTTGCAATAAAAATGAATCATACATTTTTGTCATTTTGATTGAATTAGAATTTTCAATCAAAATGAAATATCACCTTTTATATATTTTGTTGAATAAAATTTTGCAACAAAATGAATCATACATTTTTGTCACTTTGATTGAATTAGAATTTTCAATCAAAATGAAATATCACCTTTTATATATTTTGTTGAATCAAAATTTTCAGCAAAAATGAATCATACTTTTTGTCACTTTGATTGAATTAGGATTTTCAATCAAAATGAAATATCAACTTTTATACATTTTGTTGAATCAAAATTTTCAACAAAATGAATCATACATTTTTGTCACTTTGATTGAATTAGAATTTTCAATCAAAATGAAATATCACCTTTTATACACTTTGTTGAATCAAAATTTTCTATAGAAATTGAATTATACATTTATGTCATTGTGTTGAATCAGAATTTTCAACAGAAGTAAAATATACATATTTGTGTCAATTTATTGAATTAGAATTTTCAACAATAATGAATTATCAATGTTTGTCGATTTATTAAACTAGAATTTTCAGCAAAATTAAAATATACAACTTTGTGTCAATTTGTTTAACTAGAATTTTCGACAAAATTGAATTATACATTTTTGTCCTTTTGTTGAATTAGAATTTTCAACAAAATTGAAATACCAATTTTGTGTCATTTGTTGAACCAGAATTTTCAACACAATTGAAATATCACTTTTATCATATTTGTTGAATTAGAATTTCAACAAAAATAGAATATCCAATTTTGTCATGTTGTTGAATTAGAATTTTCAACAAAATGGAATATACAAATTTTGTCATTTTACTGAACTAGAGTTTTCAGAAAAAAAAAAATATACATTTTTGTCCTTTTGTTGAACTTGAATATTTCAACAAAAATGAAAGGAGTCATTTTCATCATTTTGTTAAGTCAAAATAGAAAATGGTGAAATGTTCAGGTTTTAAATAAAAACATGATTACATTAAAAGTCCACATTTTTAATGTAATGTTAGAAATTAGAAAAAGTTCATGTTTTACCTAAAAACATGATTACATTAAAAATCCACATTTTTAATGTAATGAATAGAAAATAGAAAATGTTCAAGTTTCAAATAAAAACATGATTTCCTTAGAAACTCACATTTTTAATGTCATTTTAGAAAAAGGAAAAAAGGTTCATGTTTTATATAAAAACATGATTTCATTAAAAATCCACATTTTTAATGTAATGTTAGAAATTAGAAAAAGAAACATGTTTTAAATAAAAAATGATTACATTAAAAATTCACATTTTTAGTGTAATGAATAAAAAATAGAAAATGTTCATGTTTCAAATAAAAACGTGATTTCCTTAGAAACTCATATTTTTAATGTCATGTTAGGAAAAGGAAAAAAGGTTCATGTTTTATATAAAAACATGATTCCATTAAAAATCCACATTTTTAATGTAATGTTAGAAAGTAGAGAAAAAAAATTATGTTTTAAATAAAAACATGATTGCATTAAAAATTCACATTTTTAATGTAATGAATAGAAAATATAAAATGTTCATGTTTCAAATAGAAACATGATTTCCTTAGAAACCCACATTTTTAATGTAATGAATAGAAAATAGAAAAATGTACATGTTTTAAATAAAAACATGTTTACATTAAAAATCCACATTTTAATGTAATATTAGAAAAAGGAAAAATGTACATGTTTTAAATGAAAAACATGATTACATTAAAATTCCACATTTTCAATGTAATATTAGGAAATAGAAATGTTCATGTTTTAAGAATGAAAATATGGTTACATTGAAAATTCACATTTTTAATGTTATGTAAGAATCTAGGAAAATGAATTTTCAAACAAAATGGTAACATCATTGGAATCATTTGGTTAAAATAGAATCGTTAACAAAATGAAAATATCACTTTTATATTTTTTGCTAAAATAGGATTGGTAACAAAATAAGGCCATCATTATGTACATTAGAATTTGTATATAAATAAATCTAAGTGACATTTTTATCCCCATTATATACATTAGAATATTTACATAAATCTAGGTGACATTTTCATCGCCAAATGTACATTAGAAAGATGTAGAAAACGTTATGTAAATTAAACGTTCCTTTATTTGGCATGTTAAACACATTAGTGAAATCTTCGAAGGATTTATATTTATATATTATTACATATATAAATATAAACTAAATTAAACGAATCGCGTGCGATAGTTCGCGTTTCGGCAATCGCAACGTTAAACGATTATACCGAAAGATCTGACCGTTAGATTTTCCCAAAATTGGAACCATTGGGACCGCCTTGAGAAGATATTTCCAATGATACAAATCTTGTTAAAATCCAACGGTTAGATTTCGAGATATGTGTAAATTAAATTTTAATAAAAACAGCACCAGGGCCGCCCATTGACCCGAAGTGTCGTTGAATTAAATTAGACTATTTTTATATAAATAAAAATAGCGATAAATCGTTATAAATAAATATTAACGATATAAAATGGTTTAAAATATAATTATTCGGGAATTATTCGAAAAGACCGAGTCAAACTCATTTCAAATAATTATACGACGATTTAAATCAAAGATATTAAAGACGGTGATTGAAGACCGGCGATCTTCACATCGAATGGACGACTGCTGATGCCTTTGATTGGAGTTGCTGCCTTGAGAGGGTTACAGTAGTAGTTGTCCATACGTACTTGTTGATTGTCCGGATAAGCGAGCACCTCTCTTCCGTATTAAATATACAGGACGGGGAATAAGGTGTCTCCGGTTTCGTTCAGGCCCAGAACAGACTAATAAATGGATGTGTGTTTGACATTGGAATTTCATTCCATACAAGTTAAATTGATTTCTATTTAATATATATCTGTGGTGGTGGAGAATTTATTCTCTTCCTTAACAACCTTCTCTGAGACGCACGAGCTCAGAGGCTATTAATTGGTAGTTGTCGATCCCATGCGTGGATTGTCAATGTGGCATGCCAAGATGCAAGTGATCAAAGCTTTTCTTGAAAAGCAGGGCCTTGTGGTTGAGGATCAAAGCATAGCCTGTTTAGGCGTAGTTTTGTGTATATCGTGACTTCGCGAACTTCACACCCTGGTATGGGTCAAAAACGGGATCAGGACCATAGGGAGTGCACATGTTTCTTTCTAACTAGAAGTGGTGTCAGCGTTTACAAACCCTGACATTTTTTACTTATGTGGATGATGGATTATAAGGTACCTCAGATTTATTAGTCTATAGTGACCATTTTATAGGTTTAATAGGACCGGGAGGCGTGTGTTTAGGCATGACTAATCCACTAACATTATTTGTGGACCGGCCCTACCACATCCAAGGGTTGCTCATCGGTGTGATCCTGAGGCATTTGCTAGAGCATCTCGAATCGAAGAGGATGATCCCTAGCCTAGACTCATGATGGAAACCCAATTTCCAATACGACATTACGGTTTTGATTGTAAACCTACATATGGCGACATAGTATATGGTATCTATGCCGTCTAGGATTGATACATTTACTTTGAAGTGTTTTTGAAACTAATTAGACACTAATAATAGTATTAAAATAATATTTTCTACGTATCAAGCATGTTTGATCATTATAAGGTAGAACTCTATCCTCTGGTTTGCGTTGCAATGTGTAATTGGACATGAGTCTTATAATGATTTCATTTTCTTAAAAAGCATTGCGTTGTTTATATAAAAATTTATGTAAATTACGCACTGCCAATCCAATGGAGTAAACCCATTCCGCGTTAGCGGCGTGGTCCTCTGATTAGCCATATTGTTAGTTAAGTAAGATTTCTCATACCAATCCCATGACTGACTCGTAGTTTGTTTCACTTTGCAACTCGGGTGCCCTCTTTCCACACGGGCAACCAAATGATAGGTTTAGGTATGGATGCATTCTGTATTGGAGCTTGTTTAAGGATGAAGATGAAGATGAAGAACATTTTCCTTTTATCTTTTTATTGCCTTTGATACATTTAGGCATTATTAATCTATGATGTATTTGATGGAGATTGAGACTTATTTCTTTCTTTGTTGAGACTTCTATTTGCTAAGTGTATCATGTAACTACGTACTCTGATGTCTTTGATGTTATTATGTTCTAATGACTTTCTTATTTCCGCTGCAATGTTTTATGTGTTATGCTATCATCTGAGATCTATTATTGTTGTAATTATGTTATGCTCCTATGATTATCCTTGCTTTCGTATTACGGAAGTTTGGGGTTGTCACAGTTGGTATCAGAGCTAAAGGTTATCCTTAGCTTCAAAGTATAACATTTTTAGAATAATTCATCTAGATAGAATCAGCAGTATTCTAAGACGAGTAGCTCATTAGAGATAGGATTAGCAATGTCCTAGAATGAGCACAACAGAATAGCGCATATTGATCAATCATTACATCATTATCATCTTTTCATATGTCTCTGCTTTAACCTTCTCTTTTAAATTATCATTTCTGTTAGTTTGACTCTTTCCTCGATGGTACAAAATTAACTACAAAATGAGCACTAGAGGGAGAGCTAGAGCCCGAGGCAGAGGTGTGGCTAGAGGACCAACTAGAGATGAGACTCCCATAACTCAGAGGCAGCCCACTCCCGTGGCTGTAACACCACCTCCACCCCCATAACACAGCCATTTGACTTGGATAAAATGTCCAAGAAGTTCAAAAACCTAGGGGGCGTATCCTTTACTGGGTGAGAGACAGTGATTGAGACACGTACATGGCTAAAGAACTACGAGAAAATATTTGAAGGCTTGGAACTGAAAGATCAACGCAAGCGCTTTTTGGCAACATGGCTATTGAAAGACGAAGCTGAAAATTAGTGGGATACAGTCAAAATTGGTAATAATGTGGCCGACATGTCTTGGGCTAATGATAAGTATATTCCTCCGTAAGAAGTAGAGCGACTCCATGATCAATTTGCCAATATGCAGCAGGGAGAAATGACTATTTCAGAATATGTGCGGAAGTTCGAGAAACTCTCACATTACGCTCTAGAGTTAGTTCAGGAACCAGTGTAGAAGAACAAAAGAATTATCAATGGCCTCTCCGGGAAATACCTGAATAGGGTCACTGCTCACATCAAGCCCCCCTTTAATGAAGTGATCGAGATGGATTGCCATAATGAGGATAATGACAGAAATGCACAGCAGGAGCGTGAAAAGAATCAGAATAACAACAAAAGAAAGCAAGCTAACAAGAAAGCAGAGGCGAGTGATTCTTCTACTGCCAAGCCCCAAGGCAAAAGAAAAGAGACAAATCCAAGGTGAAATGCTTCAATTGTCAGAAGACGGGGCACTTTGACTCTGAATGCTGAGCCCCAAAGAAACCTAAAAGGAATGAGTCTGGACTGAGTCAGAACCACGGTCAGAATTCTCGGAGTACTCAGGAGTGCTTTAACTGCCATAAGACGGGGCCCTTTATCAGAAATTGTCCTCTGTTGAAGAAATCTGAGGTAGCACATGTCTATGATGGAGCGGCTGCACCGGCTTCTTCCGAAGGAGTAGGTAAACCTGATGTTTTAGGAGTTACTCTTAATATTAAGAACATTCCTATTACAGCATTATTTGACACTGGTGCATCACGAAGTTTTATCTCTAGTGACACAATTAAAAAGTTAAAACTGAAACCAAAAAAACTTAAAGAATTAATTAGAGCCCGTAGTCCGATAGGAGGTTCTCTTATCCTCGATCAGTATTGTAAAATGCTTGTTTCCTATTCTCACTACCAGTTTCCTTTTAATTTGATTGTCATGAACTTCTCCGGATATGATATCATACTGGGACTGGATTGGCTAACAAAGTATGAGGCTGTGTTACTTTGCGTAGAAAGAATTTTCAAAGTTAAAACTAAGCTCGGAGATATATTTATACCATGTCACGGCCCAGCCACTGACAGGAAAGAATTTTGGCCTACTTTAGAAGTCACACCTACTTCTATTGAGGATATTCCTATTGTTAGAGATTATGCGGATGTGTTTGAAGAATTTGATAGCTTACCTCCGCGAAGAGAAATCGACTTCAGGTTTGATCTAGCTCCGAATGTAAGGCCAATTGTGCATCTTATTCGGAGAACGACGCCGAAAGAAAAAGAAGAGATGAGCAATCAAACTAAACAACTTTTGTGGAAGGGTCTGATTAGGCCTAGCTTCTCAAGTTGGGGTGCAGCAGTGGTGTTTGTCCCAAAATCAGACGGTACCCTTAGGCTATGTATGGACTACCGTGACCTCAATAAGCAAACACTGAAAAACAAATATCCATTGCCGTGTATTGATGATCTATTAGACCGCTTGCATGGAGCGCAAGTATTCTGTAGGATGGACCTAGCTACAGGTTTCCATCAACTGCGCATTGTAGAAGAGTGTGTTTCTTTGACTACTTTCAGAGGACCGGACTTATTCTATGAATGGCTAGTAATGCCCTTCGGCCTATGCAACGCTCCTACCTACTTTTTTGATCTGATGAGCAGAGTATTATGGGATGTCTTAAATAAATTCATGCTAGTTTTCATCGATGATATCCTAATCTTCTCAAAATCCACTGCTGAGCACGAAGGCATCTGAAAGAAGTTTTGGATATCCTGCGAAGGAATGTGCTGAAAGCCAAATTCTCTAAATGCATATTCTGGCAAGAAGATGTGAAATTCCTCGGTCATGTTGTATCAAGGAAAGGCATTTCAGTAGATCCAGGCAAGATCTCAGCCATTCAAAATTGGAAGCATATTAGCCCTCGTACTGAAGTCAGAAGTTTCCTAGGATTGGTTGGCTATTATCGAAAATTTGTTAAAGATTTTTCGAACCTATCTTTTCCATTGACTGTAACACCCCGTGTATTCTATAACAGTGAAATTCACAAATTAAAGTATAATTAATTTCAAATCAAAGAATTAAGGGAAACGAGATACGCCATTCCGTACGTCTCGGAATTCTGCTTGAGATAGAGTCCGAGTTTGCGTAAAACGGACTCCGTATGAGGGAGATATGGCCTCCGAAAGTTTCAGAATTCAGTTTAAAATTCAAACAGACAAAAACATCTCAGAAAGCAAATTCAAATTTCAAAAATCGGGCTGGATTGGCCAGGGCGGGAATTTTCCCGCCCAAGGCACCCAGGTCGACAGGGTAGTCGACCTGGGCTACCCAGGTCGACTGGGTAGTCGACCTGGGGCACCCAGGTCGACTACATAGTCGACCTGGGGGTCGACTGGGTAGTCGACCTGGCCCCTGAGCCAGGTCGAACCCAACCCCTCCTGGCTGGCCTGGTCTGTGCTTGGCCGAATTTCTGAGTCATGCCTTGCCACTAGGGCTAGGTGTCAGCTCCTGGTTGGTCTCTCCTTCAAACGAACGGCTATTATTAAACCAAGCTCCATCGACGGTCCTAATCAACTCACAAACTCTATAAAAAGGACCTAAGACTCCACCTAATTCACACAAACAAAAATGAAGATGAGACCGTCATGCTGCTGATGAAAGACTAGGAATAGCCTTCAAAATTGAGAGACAATTAGGAGACAATTCGAAAGCTTAAAGCAACGTCAATTAAATCAAAACAACGCCTACAACAAAGGATAGCATCTCCAAATTCAGAATTCAGATTCCTGAATTGAAGATTCGTCATACGTTGTAAGTAGAGTGCTATTCCGATGTGGATAAATAATTGTGTTTTGATTTGTGTAAAATGAGAAATAGAATTGTACTTAAATTATGATGATAATAATTCATAATTGTATGTTGCTATGATTCTAATTGATTTGGGATGTTGTGGTATAACGATTGGGTATTCGCAAGTATGTAATTCATTTTGAAAACTACATGTTTGTGGTAGTTTATTACAACACCTATTGGATAATTGCAAGTATACGATTCATGTTGAAAGTAACGACTATATGTTTGTGGTAGTTTATTTGTGATTCATGCAAGTATATGGTTCACTATTATGCCAAGATAATATATATATATATATATATATAATCACCTTTAGTGCAGTTGGATCCATTTGGGTATTATGACTCATGTGAATTTATGTTGGAATTGGCATCATGATTCAAGTATAAAACCGTACTTTTGTATTAGAGACAAAAGTAAACACCTTTGTGAACTTGTGTTGACTCTATGAACATGACTAGACTATGTTAGGTGTTATGCCTAATTGAAAACAAGTTTTAGGCCTATGTTGTTATCAAAATCATATAATAATATATGTGACACATAATTAAATTAGATTTACATTCCACTTGCAAGTTTGCATGGATAGATTAAAAAGCATGATTTCATGTTTAGGTATGTTTATGCCATGATTATATGAATAGATCAAAAACCATGATTTCATGTTTAGGTATGTTTATGCCATGATTATATGAATAGATCAAAACCCATGATTTCATGTTTAGGTATGTTTATGCTATTACTATGCAAGTTCACAAGTGCCAAACTTATGTTAATTAGTTCGCTATGTCGCAAGTTCATGCGTTCACACTCCCCTTTTTATGTTACTTAGAATATATGAACACCATGTTATAAGCCTCCCCTTTTTCATGTGGCTAAGTTGGGTTTAAATGTTAAACCCAACATATGTTATATTGTAGCGAACGTATAAAACGGGGGTAATGACGATTGGGTTAAAATATAGAACATATGTGTTGGCATGTTTGACGCATGCCAACAACCTTGAAAAACAATTAAGTGGTATAAATTAATTTTAACCAATAAAGATGAATTTGAATAATGGGCCGCAAATATTTACATATAAAAAGAAAAGAGACAAAATATGTAAATTTAGAAAATACGATGTGTTTAACCCGAGGTTGGATTGAGTTGTGATGTAAACCTGCCCGGAACCGCCCGGCTGTCCAGTAGTCACAACAATACCTATCCAATGTGGGTGGTTAAACATGGAGCCCAATAAGGACCCGAGGTTAGACTGGGTTGTGGCTTAAGACTGCCCGGACCCAACCGGCAACAGGCAGCCACAACAATACCTGTCTAATGTGAGAGGTCAAGGCTTTAATAAGACAATTAAGGCTGAGTCAGGATTGATAGGATTAAGTAAATTGAATTAATACTTAATCAAAATGGAACATGCTAAACTATACAGACTGATTGGGGGTTAGGTTTACAAAACACTTAACCAACTTAGCATGTTGGCTAGAAATAGAAAACCTAGTAGCGGGGGACCCTTTTCAGCAGTAACCCTACAAGGTGTATCAGGATAACCTGAACTAGGCAGGGTGGGGCACGATTACTGGACTGACTGTAAGAGGTCAAATCGATGGCGGTAGTGCAGCAGTGTAGGTTCTAATGGGGTGCGGGCGTGCACACACTCCGGCGTAGAAAAACAAGGCACTGGGCACCAGTAGCATACCTGTGCATTCTAGGATTGTGTCGGGCCGCCACCATGGGACTTGATACACCCCATGGTGGGACTAGCATAGGTAACTACAACATCGGGGGCGGTAAGACACATATAACTATGCGAGTAGGAGCCGATCATTAGAAACGAATCACTTCACCCTGATTATGGGGTGCCTGTTGGGAACTAGTTTATATGGATACATAGATTAATATGGGGTACGATAGCATATTCGACTCTAGACAACTTAACTTAGTTTATGGTGCTTTCCCATTTCCAGTTTATACTTATCATACCCAGTTCTTTATTCATAGACTGAATAGTCCTAGACTTACTCAGGCTTTATGTCTGACTCTACTTTTCTTTCGCCTTCTTTTCGTTCGTCCCCCCCCCCCCCCAGGTCCACAGGGAGGGAATACCGCAACTTGACCAGTTTTCACATCCAGCTTGAAGAGAAAGAATGTATTGCTTGGATCTTTTTCGTTTTGGACTATGGCTTTGGACAGCAATTACGGGACTTATGCAGTTTACTTATGTTTTTATGCTTCTTTAAATAATGTAATCAAGACAGTTATGAAGATGTTATGTTTTTGGAAGTATTGTAAGACAAATTATGACATGGTTTGTGTAACACATATTTTGTTGAAATAAAAATTGCTGTTGTTTTCCGCTGTTCAAAAATATGTGTATTTATATCTGTCTTGTGTATCTGTGACTTATACTTATAAACCTCCACCAAAATTAGGTCATTCCCTTTGAGAGTGACCCTAACGGAGGTGGGGTGTTTCACTTGGTATCAGAGCATAGGTTTACCAGATAAGATAAAAAGTTTTGAAAATTTATTTTCAAAAGAAAATTTAAAGAAGCATTTTTAAAGATAAAATATTATTTTATTTTAAAAAGGCAAAGTCCCCCCCCCCCCCCAAAGCCATAGGTACTATCTTTTATCCTTCGTTTTGAATCTATCCTTTCTGTTTCAGCATGTCTGGGGACCTTACTCCCCAGCTACCGACGCTTTCACTCCTCCTCCTCTGCGTGAACCAGCAAGCGGAAGAGTCCCAAAACAGGAAGACGAATAATAGTCAAAGAAGAGGGGATCGTAGCAGTAATGACAAGAAACGTGAAAAAAGGAAATATTGTTTCTGCGGAATTCTTGGACATATGGAGGGAGACTGCAGGAAGAAGAAGAGGAGGATGAGTGCTACTTGCTTTCAGTGTAGGGAGACAGGCCACTGGGCTAGGGACTGCCCAAAGAAGAAGGAGACAAAGGCAGAAAGCTCTCAAGGGAAGAAAGAGGGTTTGCAGCCTAAGAAGACAGACTTTAAGAAGGGCGGGAAAGACAACAAAGAGAAGAGGAAGTGTAATTTCTGTGGCAAAGTGGGGCACTTAGTGGAAGATTGCCGGAAAAAGAAGGCCAGGATGAATGGTGGGTGCTTTTCTTACGGTGAGACAGGCCACCTGGCTAAGGATTGCCCTAAGAAGCGAGGGCAAGGGCAGAGGGATGGATCCACCGCAGGGCACAAGTTCATGCGCTAGAAGCGCCACCTCTGCAGCAGCGAGGTATAAATACTTCTGTAGAAGGTGTAGTCTATCTTTATGATCACCCAGTTCGCACTTTATTTGATTTTGGCGCATCACACTCCTTTATCTCATCTGCTTTAGTAGAATCTCTACACCTAGAAACTAGAATGGTAGAGGACCCCTTAATTGTTTCAAATCCAATTGGGGGCCCAGCTTATTTATCTATGATCTGTGTGGGATTGAAAATTTCTATTCTAAGCGTAGAATTTAAATGTAGTGCCTTTGTTTTGGGCTTTTCGGGATATGGTTTGATTTTTGGCATGGATTGGCTATCCAGTAATGGTGCCATCCTGGATTGTGAGAAAAGAGTGGTTAGGTTTCTGACCCAACTCGGTAACACTTTGGAAATTACTTGTAATCCCTCGTATGCGGTTATGCTTAGTTATATTGAATCGCTAGATGCCTCTGTCGAAAGTTTGCAATCGGTTAGAGTGGTCCGGGAATATCCGGATGTCTTCGAAGAGGTGAAGGGCTTGCCTCCGAAGCGGGAGATAGACTTCCGCATATATCTTGTAGATAATGCAAAGCCCGTTGCATTGCCCGTCAGACACATGGCTCCATGGGAAAGGAAAGAGCTCAGTAAACAGATTAAAGAGCTTCTAGAGAAGGGGTTCATTAGAAGGAGCATTTCAGAATGGGGCGCTCCAGTGGTGTTCGCTACAAAGGTGGATGGTTCACTCCGTCTATGTGTTGACTATAGGGAGGTCAACAAGCTAACGAAAAAGAATAGGCACCCTCTCCCCAGAATTGACGATCTGTTCGATCAGCTTGTAGGAGCGTCTGTTTTCTCCCAACTCGATTTGGCAATCGGTTTTCATCAGCTAAGGGTGGCTGAAGATAGTATCGATAAGACAACATTCAGAACACCAGACGGCTTCTTTGAATGGCTTGTCATGCCTTTCGGCTTGACAAACGCACCCGCTTACTTCGTGGACCTAATGAGTAGGGTGTTCAGAGATTTCCTCAATAAGTTCGTAGTGGTCTTCGTAGACGATATCTTGATCTTCTCAAAGAATGAAGAAGAGCATGCTCAGCGCCTAAGGGCAATCATGGAAACTCTGCGAGTCCATCAGCTAAAAGCCAAATTCTCCAAATTCCACTTTTGGAGAGAAGAAGTGAGGTTCCTTGGGCACATAGTATCCAAATAAGGGTTAGCCGTAGACCCGGCTAAGGTAGTAGCGGTGCAGGACTGGAAGACACCAAAGAATGCAACAGAAGTCCGAAGCTTTCTCGGGCTAGCAGGCTTCTATCGGAAATTCATCAGAGACTTTGCAAAGATATCAGCTCCGCTCACAATGCTGACCAAGAATAATCTAGTGTTCAATTGGGACTTGGATTACGAGTTTGCTTTCCAACGACTAAAAAGGGCTCTTACAACAGCCCCAGTTTTGACGTTGCCAGATGGAAGCAAGATGTTCACAGTTTATACAGATGCATGTAGGACAGGGCTAGGCGCTATCTTAATGCAAGAAGGAAGGGTAGTAGCTTATGGCGGAAGATAGTTGAAGGTGCATGAAAAGAACTACCCGACCCACGATCTTGAGTTAGCTGCCATCGTCTTTGCACTCAAGTCTTGGCAACACTATCTCCTAGGTGAGAAGTTCGAACTTTACACTGACCATAAATCGTTGAAATATCTTTTCTCGTAGAAAGATCTTAACTTAAGGCAACAGAGATGGATGGAGTTTCTTGCCTCGTACGATTTCGAGATCTCCTACACTCCGGGCTAAGGTAACGTAGTGGCAGACGCATTGAGCCGAAAGAAACTAACCCTAAGCCCGCTGTTTGTTGAAAGACAAAGCCTAGAGTTTATAGCCAGCTTTGACTTTAGGCCCTCCTCCAATTTTGTACCGGGTTTGCTAGCATCTCTCGAAGTACGCCCGACTTTAGTGGACGCAATAGGGACAGCACAACGCGAAGACCCTCAGCTTGTGGAGACGATTGATAGGCTCATTAGGGGTGAGACTTCAAGTCACCTCGGTAGATACTCCATCGACGACAAGGGTTGGCTAAAGCGAGACGGAAGACTATGCGTCCCACAGACAAGGGATTTAGTAAAGAAGGTTCTCGAGGAAGCACATCACTCCAAGATGAAGATACACCCAGGCGGGGATAAAATGTACAAGGACATAAAGAGAACTTTCTTTTGGAACGACATGAAGAAGGACGTGGCAGATTTCGTTTCTAAGTGTATGGTGTGCCAACAGGTTAAGGCGGAACAGAAAAAGCCTGGTGGTCTGCTCCATCCTCTAGAGGTCCCGCAGTGGAAGTGGGATAGCATCTCAATGGACTTCATTGATGGGCTGCCTAGGTCTAGAAGAGGCAACACTAGCATTTGGGTAATAGTGGATAGGCTTACTAAAAGCGCCCACTTCTTACCTGTCAAGAGTAAAAGAACTGCCTCATCCCTAGCATCTCTTTACCTCAAGGAAATTGTTCGACTCCATGGAATACCATCTAGCATTGTTAGTGACCGAGACCCTATCTTCACAAGTGAATTTTGGCGGAGTCTGCAAGAAGCGGTAGGCACACAGTTATGCTCAAGCACAGCCTATCATCCCCAAACCGACGGCCAGACAGAAAGAGTGAACAGAGTTTTGGAGGACCTTTTAAGACTGTGCGTCCTTGACTTCGAAGGAACGTGGGAAGACCATCTTCCTTTGGTGGAATTTTCCTACAACAACGGCTACCAAGAAACCATCGGAATGGCGCCCTTCGAAGCTTTATATGGAAGACCGTGCCGATCGCCTACTTGTTGGTGGGAGTCTACTGACAAGCTCATACTTGGACCGGATATGATCCGAGAGACTTCAGAAAAAGTAGACTTAATACGGAGAAGAATGAAGACAGCCCAAGACAGAAAAAAATCCTACGCCGACAAGAGGAGGACCGACCTTGAATTTGAGGTTGGGGACAGGGTTTTTCTTAAGGTATCTCCGCTAAGGAACGTTGTTCGTTTTGGAACCACAGGAAAGCTAGCACCAAGGTTCGTAGGACCATTTCCTATTATTGAGAAAATTGGGAAAATGGCCTATAGATTAGAGCTACCCGAAAAGCTGGCCGGAGTTCACAACGTTTTCCATGTTTCGCACCTCCAAAAATGTCTACATGAATCTGCTGAAGTGGTAGAGCCAAATATCCTAGAAGAAGCTGAAGTGGAACGCGAAGCAACCGTGAGGAAAGTTCCAACCCGCATATTAGGAACGAAAGTGAAGAAGCTACGCAACCGCGAAGTCAAGCTCGTCAAAGTTCAGTGGAGCGACGCCGAGGGAGACGCAACTTGGGAAACTGAAGCTAGAATACGCGCAGCCTACCCTTTTCTTTTCGAGGGTACATCTTTGATCTTTCTTTTTCCTTAAGTCGCGCTTTTATCTATCTTTTTAGGCATATCTCCTCGACCTTATCTTTTAGGTAGAAACTCTTTGGATGAAAACATGTGATTGAAACATGTTATGGATGATGGTTGCAAGTGGTTGCAAGTGATTGCTAGTGGTTGCTCGTGGTTGCATATACACACACAATTTAGGTTTTAGATCGGCTCAGTCACTTCATATTGCATATGCATATATATATATATATATATATATATATATGTTTGCATTTGTATATGGTTGAAGTTTAATGTGTTGTCATATGGATGTTGCATTTATATTAATGATGTGCACTCATGTAGAATCATGAATAGGAAAATTTGCATACATAATGGATTCATGACACTTACATAATTTGCATTAAGGAGGTCAACTGAATCAGTAGACCGACTGATTTTGCATTAGATAAGTACATGTACACACACTTCGCATACAATCATGAAGCATTAGAAGTCTTTTAAGGACAATGGATGCTCGTGTTTGATGGATGAGTAGATGGATGTTTGGATGTTAGGACATACATTCTTCCTGAACTTTAAGATTTCGGGGACGAAATACTTTTAAGTGGGGGAGAATGTAACACCCCGTGTATTCTATAACAGTGAAATCCATAAATTAAAGTATAATTAATTTCAAATCAAAGAATTAAGGGATACGGGATACGCCATTGCGTTCGCTTCGGAATTCTGCTTGAGATAGAGTCCGAGTTTGCGTAAAACGGACTCCGTATGAGGGAGATATGGCCTCCGGAAGTTTCAGAATTCAGTTTAAAATTCAAACAGACAAAAACCGCTTAGAAAGCAAATTCAAATTTCAAAAATCGGGCCGGATTGGCCAGGGCGGGAATTCCCCCCCCCCCCCCCAAGGCACCTAGGTCGACTAGGTAGTCAACCTGGGTTACCCAGGTCGACTGGGTAGTCGACCTGGGGCACCCAGGTCGACTACATAGTCGACCTGGGGGTCGACTGGGTAGTCGACCTGGCCCCTGAGCCAGGTCGAACCCAGCCCCTCCTAGTTGGCCTGGTCTGTGCTTGGCCGAATTTCTGAGTCTGGCCTTGTCACTAGGGCTAGGTGTCAGCTCCTGGTTGGTCTCTCCTTCAAACGAACGACTATTATTAAACCAAGCTCCATCGACGGTCCTAATCAACTCACAAACTCTATAAAAAGGACCTAAGACTCCACCTAATTCACAAAAACAAAAATGAGGATGAGACCGTCATGCTGCTGAGGAAAGACTAGGAATAGCCGTCAAAATTGAGAGACAATTAGGAGACAATTCAAAAGCTTAAAGCAGCATCAATTAAATCAAAACAACGCCTACAACAAAGGATAGCATCTCCAAATTCAGAATTCAGATTCCTGAATTGATGATTCGTCATACGTTGTAAGTAGAGTGCTATTCCGATGGGGATAAATAATTGTGTTTTGATTTGTGTAAAATGAGAAATAGAATTGTACTTAAATTGTGATGATAATAATTCATAATTGTATGTTGCTATGATTCTAATCGAGTTGGGATGTTGTGGTATAACGATTGGTTATTCGCAAGTATGTAATTCATGTTGAAAACTACATGTTTGTGGTAGTTTATTACAACACCTATTGGATAATTGCAAGTATATGATTAATGTTGAAAGTAACGACTATATGTTTGTGGTAGTTTATTTGTGATTAATGCAAGTATATGGTTCACTATTATGCCAACATAATATATATATATATATATTTTATAATCACCTTTAGTGTAGTTGGATCCATTTGGGTATTATGACTCATGTGAATTTATGTTGGAATTGGCATCATGATTCAAGTATAAAACCGTACTTTTGTATTAGAGACAAAAGTAAACACCTTTGTGAACTTGTGTTGACTCTATGAACATGACTAGACTATGTTTGGTGTTATGCCTAATTGAAAACATGTTTTAGGCCTATGTTTTTATCAAAATCATATGATAATATATGTGACACATAATTAAATTAGATTTACATTCCACTTGCAAGTTTGCATGGATAGATTAAAAATCATGATTTCATGTTTAGGTATGTTTATGCCATGATTATATGAATAGATCAAAAACCATGATTTCATGTTTAGGTATGTTTATGCCATAATTATATGAATAGATCAAAACCCATGATTTCATGTTTAGGTATGTTTATGCTATGATTATATGCTATTACTATGCAAGTTCACAAGTGCCAAACTTATGTTAATTAGTTCGCTATGTTGCAAGTTCATGCGTTCACACTCCCCTTTTTATGTTACTTAGAATATATAAACACCATGTTATAAGCCTCCCCTTCTTCATGTGGCTAAGTTGGGTTTAAATGTTAAACCCAACATATGTTATATTGTAGCGAACGTATAAAACGGGGGTAATGACGATTGGGTTAAAATATAGAACATATGTGTTGGCATGTTTGACGCATGCCAACAACCTTGAAAAACAATCAAGTGGTATAAATTAATTTTACCCAATAAAGATGAATTTGAATAATGGGCTACCCAGGTCGACTGGGTAGTCGACCTGGGGCACCCAGGTCGACTACATAGTCGACCTGGGGGTCGACTGGGTAGTCGACCTGGCCCCTGAGCCAGGTCGAACCCCGCCCCTCCTGGCTGGCCTGGTCTGTGCTTGGCCGAATTTCTGAGTCTTGCCTTGTCACAAGGGCTAGGTGTCAGCTCCTGGTTGGTCTCTCCTTCAAACGAACGACTATTATTAAACCAGGCTCCATCGACGGTCCAAATCAACTCACAAACTCTATAAAAAGGACCTAAGACTCCACCTAATTCACACAAACAAAAATGAAGATGAGACTGTCATGCTGCCGAGGAAAGACTAGGAATAGCCATCAAAATTGAGAGACAATTAGGAGACAATTCGAAAGCTTAAAGCAACGTCAATTAAATCAAAACAACGCCTACAACAAAGGATAGCATCTCCAAATTCAGAATTTAGATTCCTGAATTAAAGATTCGTCATACGTTGTAAGTAGAGTGCTATTCCAATTTGGATAAATAATTGTGTTTTGATTTGTGTAAAATGAGAAATAGAATTGTACTTAAATTGTGATGATAATAATTCATAATTGTATGTTGCTATGATTCTAATCGATTTGGGATGTTGTGGTATAACGATTGGGTATTCGCAAGTATGTAATTCATGTTGAAAACTACATGTTTGTGGTAGTTTATTACAACACCTATTGGATAATTGCAAGTATATGATTCATGTTGAAAGTAACGACTATATGTTTGTGGTAGTTTATTTGTGATTCATGCAAGTATATGGTTCACTATTATGCCAACATAATATATATATATATATATGTATATATATATATTTATAATCACCTTTAGTGTAGTTGGATCCATTTGGGTATTATGACTCATGTGAATTTATGTTGGAATTGGCATCATGATTCAAGTATAAAACCGTACTTTTGTATTAGAGACAAAAGTAAACACCTTTGTGAACTTGTGTTGACTCTATGAACATGACTAGACTATGTTTGGTGTTATGCCTAATTGAAAACATGTTTTAGGCCTATGTTTTTATCAAAATCATATGATAATATACGTGACACATAATTAAATTAGATTTACATTCCACTTGCAAGTTTGCATGGATAGATTAAAAACCATGATTTCATGTTTAGGTATGTTTATGCCATGATTATATGAATAGATCAAAAACCATGATTTCATGTTTAGGTATGTTTATGCCATGATTATATGAATAGATCAAAACCCATGATTTCATGTTTAGGTATGTTTATGCTATGATTATATGCTATTACTATGCAAGTTCACAAGTGCCAAACTTATGTTAATTAGTTCGCTATGTTGCAAGTTCATGCGTTCACACTCCCCTTTTTATGTTACTTAGAATATATAAACACCATGTTATAAGCCTCCCCTTTTTCATGTGGCTAAGTTGGGTTTAAATGTTAAACCCAACATATGTTATATTGTAGCGAACGTATAAAACGGGGGTAATGACGATTGGGTTAAAATATAGAACATATGTGTTGGCATGTTTGACGCATGCCAACAACCTTGAAAAACAATTAAGTGGTATAAAATAATTTTACCCAATAAAGATGAATTTGAATAATGGGCCGCAAATATTTACATATAAAAAGAAAAGAGACAAAATATGTAAATTTAGAAAATACGATGTGTTTAACCCGAGGTTGGATTGATTTGTAATGTAAATCTGCCCGGAACCGCCCGGCTGTCCAGTAGTCACAACAATACCTATCCAATGTGGGTGGTTAAACACGAAGCCCAATAAGGACCCGAGGTTAGACTGAGTTCTGGCGTAAGACTGCCCGGACCCAACCGGCAACAGGCAGCCACAACAATACCTGTCTAATGTGAGAGGTCGAGGCTTTAATAAGACAATTAAGGCTGAGTCCGGATTGATAGGATTAAGTAAATTGAATTAATACTTAATCAAAATGGAACATGCTAAACTATACAGACTGATTGGGGGTTAGGTTTACAAAACACTTAACCAACTTAGCATGTTGGCTAAAAATAGAAAACCTAGTAGCGGGGGACCCTTTTCAGCAGTAACCCTACAAGGTGTATCAGGATACCCTGAACTAGCCAGGGTGGGGCACGATTACTGGACTGACTGTAAGATGTCAAATCGACGGCGGTGGTGCAGTAGTGTAGGTTCTAACGGGGTGAGGGCGTACACACACTCCGGCGCAGAAAAACAAGGCACTGGGCACCAGTAGCATACCTGTGCATTCTAGGATTGTGTCGGGCCGCCACCATGGGACTTGATACACCCCATCGTGGGATCAGCATAGGTAACTACAACATCGGGGGCCGTAAGACACATATAACTATGCGAGTAGGAGCCGATCATTAGAAACGAATCACTTCTCCCTGATTATGGGGGTGCCTGTTGGGAACTAGTTTATATGGATACAGAGATTAATATGGGGTACGATAGTATATTCGACTCTAGACAACTTAACTTAGTTTATGGTGCTTTCCCATTTCCAGTTTATACTTATCATACCCAGTTCTTTATTCATAGACTGAATAGTCCTAGACTTACTCAGGCTTTATGTCTGACTCTACTTTTCTTTCGCCTTCTTTTCTTTCGTTTCCCCCCCAGGTCCACAGGGAGGGAATACCGCAGCTTGACCAGTTTTCACATCCAGCTTGAAGAGAAAGAATGTATTGCTTGGATCTTTTTCGTTTTGGACTATGGCTTTGGACAACAATTATGGGACTTATGCAGTTTACTTGTGTTTTTATGCTTCTTTAAATAATGTAATCAAGACAGTTATGAAGATGTTATGTTTTTGGAAGTATTGTAAGACAAATTATGACATGGTTTGTGTAACACGTATTTTGTTGAAATAAAAATTGCTGTTGTTTTCCGCTGTTCAAAAATATGTGTATTTATATCTGTCTTGTGTATCTGTGACTTATACTTATAAACCTCCACCAAAATTAGGGCATTCCCTTTGAGAGTGACCCTAACGGAGGTGGGGTGTTTCATTGACGAAGCTGACTAAAAACATACAAAGTTCATTTGGACACCCGAATGTGAGGCAGCTTTCCAAGAGCTAAAATTGAGGTTGACCACTACTCCCGTATTGACCATTATTGATGGCAATCAGGATTTGAAAGTCTGGACAGATGCTTCTTGAGAAGGTTATTCCTTTTATCTAAACAAACATATCAAAGATGACATTTGTAACGACAAATCTCATTTTAACATGTTATCCTTTTTATCTGTTTAAGGTATTGGTGCGGTGCTAATGCAAAGGGACAAAGTAGTCACATATGATAGGCGCCAGTTGAAACCACATGAGAAGAAATACCCCACTCATGATCTTGAGTTGATGGCCATCGTACTTGCTCTAAAGATATGGAGGCACTATCTCTTGGGTGAGAAGTTCTAGCTGTATACTGATCACAAATCCTTGAAGTATCTGTTTACCCAAAGGGATTTGAACTTGAGGCAACAACGTTGGGTTGAATTTCTTGCGGCCTATGACCTGGACATCTTATATACTCTAGGGAAGGCCAATGCTGTAGCCAATGCACTCAGCAGGAAGAATACAGCCAGCACCAATCTTATCCTCACCAATCTCATTATTACACCTTCCTTGATTGATAAGATCTCTGCTCTTCAGAAGAATGATGAATTTATTCAGAGAATTATCAAAAGAGTTAGAGAAGGCGAACCCACGAGTTTCTAGATTGACGACAAAGGGGTTCTTAAGCTATTAGGCCGAATTTGTGTTCCGAACCTTCCTGAGCTCAGAAAGAAAGTAATGGATGAATGTCACAAATATAAGCTCAGTATTCATCGAGGGGTGAGCAAGATGTATCATGACCTCAAGTGCACATTTTGGTGGAGATCTATGAAGAGAGACATTTCTATATATGTTGCTAGATGTCCCATCTGCCAGCAAATCAAAAGCGATCAGCAGAAGCTAGCAGGATTGTTGCAACCACTAGAGGTTCCAGGTTGGAAGTGGGACCAAATTTTTATGGATTTATTGATGGCTTGCCTCGAACTAGAAAAGGCAGTGACAATATATGGGTGATTGTAGATCGTTTCACGAAGATTGCTCATTTTATCCCTGTCAAATCTAATAGAACAGCTCGAAGTCTAGCGCAGCTTTATTTCAGAGATATTGTCAGACTACATGGGGTTCCGAGTAGCATCGTTAGTGATCACGATCCGATATTTGCTAGCAAATTCTGGGAAGCATTCCAAGAAGAGCTTGGGACCAAATTGAATATGAGCACCACTTATCATCCTGAGACAGATGGCCAGACTGAGAGGGTGAACCGCATGTTGGAAGACTTGTTGCGAGCATGCATTCTTGATTTTGGCAGGTCATGGGAAGATCACTTGCACTTGGTTGAGTTCTCTTATATTAACAGTTACCAATCAAGCTCGCAGATGTCTACATTTGAAGCATTATATGGCAGGCCATGCAGATCTCCCGCATGTTGGGTGGAACCAGGCAATCGATTAGTATTGTATCCCGACATGATTCGTGAAGCATCAGATAAAGTTGCTTTTATTAAGAAGCGGCTACTTGCTGCTCAGAGCCGATAGAAGAGCTATGCAGACTCACGAAGAAGGGATTTATAATTCTATGTTGGTGTTCTTGTGTACTTGAGGGCTTCCCCACTGAGAGCTGTAATTCGATTTGGGAAGACCCGGAAATTGGCGCCGAGATTCATTGGTCCATTTCCTTTTCTCGGAAGGATTGGAACTCTCGCTTATAGGGTACAGTTGCCTGATTGGTTGCCAGGGGTGCATGATGTATTCCATGTGTCTCAACTTCGGAAACATGTCCATGATCCAGACTTAGTTGTGGATGAAGCAGCACAACAAGATTTGGAGATTACCCAGAGCTTAACATTGAGAAGGGAGCCAATGAAAATTGTTGGCAAAGAAACCTGGGTTCCGAGGAACAAGAGGATCCACTTAGTCAAAGCGCAATGGAGCGGGGATCCTAGAGACTGTACATTGGAGACTTAGGATAGCATCAAACAAGCTTATCCAAAGTGTAGAGTGGCATCTCCAAGTAACTCTTGTGTTGAGGTACATTTACAATACCTTGCATTTTCCGTTTTGTTTCCTAATTTACTATTGTTTCCTTTTCGGGGACGAAAAGCTTTTAAGTGGGGGAGATTGTAACAACCCTGAAAATCAGAACCAATTTAAAATTTTTATTTTGGCTATTTCAATGAATTTTGAATAGTTAAAATAATTTATTTTAAATAATAATGATTAAAAATTTATTTAAATCGAAGCTAGAACGAATATATTTATTTTAATTTTAAAAGGAACTAGAAATAGCACGGTAGTTTGAAAAGTTGAATCTGAACTTTGACTAAACGTATAGGGTAAAAAATAAAACGGATTTTAGTTAAACCAAAAATATCTAAATTTGTTTAAAAATATCTTTCCAATGAATCTGAAAAATCGAAATTTCATCGTGGGAATAAAAAGTTACGACCAGTTGAATATTCAGAATAGTCGCTATGGAATATAGTATAATTTAGCCCATATAAAAGGCCATTATACAAACGACCTCCTTTTTCGATGAAACCACTTTTGTCGGATCCAGAATGTCAATTTATTACTAAGTTTAATTTTCTAGAATTTTTGGGATTAATTTGTGAGCGTAGTAAAGTAAACTATGATTCGATAATTTTTGTTGAGTTTAGTCGACCGTTGAAAAGGCCATTTTTCAAACGGTCTCCAAATGCGACGAAATTAATTTTGTTAGGACCATATCGTCAAAATATAGCTAGATTTATTTTTCGGGAATTTTCGGAGTTCGTATGTGGCCTCGGTGAATTTAAATGTACGATTGAATTTAATAAATAAATGATTTAAATTTTAGACTAAAGAAATCAAGCTGAAAAAAATCGTTTGGGCTGACGGGACCTAGTCCATTGCGTCCGGAACGGGGGCAATTGGGTAGAAACAACTTTTGTTGGGTTGGAATTGGAGTTGGAATAGATTTAAGGGTTATTTTCTTAATTAAATAATTAATTAATATACATTATACGATATAAATACGGTTGTATACACTAAACCCTAATCCACTACATCGTCTAGCCGCCATCTCTTCTGTTCATGGCTGAAAACGCTCAAAACTTTAACCGCTAATTTCGTCCAATCCATTCCATAAATTCCCTCACTTCAGTTCAAGCTTTCGAAGGGATTTTCATCCCTTTTACATCCATACGGCCAACCCCCACCTGAAATTGCATGTAGCCCGAGTATTTACACCCCAAACCTGATGGGTTTGAATCGCCGCCTACCCCTCCAAGTTCCATTGCAGGTGACGGCATGGGGCCCCCAGGCGCGCCTTGTCCTCCTCTCCGGCGTGGTGATTTCTGATCGTGACGAAGCCTCTCGTTTTGGATTGAAATTCCAACCCTAGAATTGAACCCAAAGGAAATAATTGGCGGCCTTTGTTTGTAGAAGGAGAAGAAGGTGGAATTCTATGTAATTATTTAAATTAATTTATTTTAAAATATTAACAATGTAAATTAATTCGTATCTCACTCATACGAACTCGGAATCGGAAAATTTCAGATCCGTTACGATCGTGAGTACGAGATCTACACTTGAGCTGATTTATAGCAGATCGAAATTTGGACAAAAATCCAATTCTGAATAATTCAGAATCAAACTCGATAGCAAGAATTCTATTTTATTTCTCCTTCTTAAATAATTAAAATTAATCATGTTTGTATTATCATTAGTCCGCTGCAAATTTCAATATGTTATGCTACGTGATTTGATCTGTGTTTGATATGTTATGTAGATCTGTGTTTGATATGTTATATAGATCTGTTATTTTGGTGATATTGTGTTATAATTAAAATTTGCAATAAAAATGAATTATACATTTTGTCACTTTGATTGAATTAGAATTTTCAATCAAAATGAAATATCACCTTTTATATATTTTGTTGAATCAAAATTTTCAACAAAATGAATCGTACATTTTTGTCACTTTGATTGAATTAGAATTTTCAATCAAAATGAAATATCACCTTTTATATATTTAGTTGAATCAAAATTTTCAACAAAAATGAATCACACTTTTTGTCCCTTTGATTGAATTAGAATTTTCAATCAAAATGAAATATCACCTTTTATATTTTGTTGAATCAAAATTTTCAACAAAATGAATCATACATTTTTGTCACTTTGATTGAATTATAATTTTCAATCAAAATGAAATATCACCTTTTAAACACTTTGTTGAATCAAAATTTTCAACAGATTTGAGTTATACGTTTGCATCATTGTGTTGAATAAAATTTTTCAACAAAAGTAAAATATACATATTTGTGTCAATTTATTGAACTAGAATTTTCAACAAAAATGAAATACCATTGTTTGTCGATTGTTGAATTAGAATTTTCAACAAAATTAAAATATACATTTTTGTGTCAATTTCTTGAACTAGAGTTTTCAACAAAATTGAATTACACATTTTCGTCCTTTTGTTGAATTAGAATTTTCAACAAAATTGAAATACCAATTTTGTGTCATTTGTTGAACCAGGATTTTCAACACAAATGAAATATCACTTTGATAATATTTGTTGAATTAGAATATCAATAAATATAAAATATCCAATTTTGTTATGTTGTTGAATTAGAATTTTCAACAAAATGGAATATACAAAATTTGCCATTTTACTGAACTAGAGTTTTCAACAAAAAAAAATGAAATATACATTTTTTCCCTTTTGTTGAACTTGAATATTTCAACAAAAATGAAAGGAATCATTTTGTTGAGCTAAAATAGAAAATGGTGAAATGTTCATGTTTTAAATATAAACATGATTACATTAAAAGTCCACATTTTTAATTTAATGTTAGAAATTATAAAAAGTTCATGTTTTACATAAAAAACATGATTACCTTAAAAATTCACATTTTTAATGTAATGGATAGAAAATAGAAAATGTTCATGTTTCAAATAAAAACATGATTTCCTTAGAAACTCACATTTTTTATGTCATGTTAGAAAAAGGAAAAAAGGTTCATGTTTTATATAAAAACATGATTTCATTAAAAATCCACATTTTTAATGTAATGTTAGAAATTAGAAAAAAATACATGTTTTAAATAAAAATATGATTACATTAAAAATTCACATTTTTAATGTAATGAATAGAAAATATAAAATGTTCATGTTTCAAATAAAAACGTGATTTCGTTAGAAACCCACATTTTTAATGTAAGGAATAGAAAATAGAAAAATGTACATGTTTTAAATAAAAACATGTTTACATTAAAAATCCACATTTTAATGTAATATTAGAAAAGGGAAAAATGTACATGTTTAAAAGAAACATGATTACATTAAAAATCCTCAATGTAATATTAGGAAATAGAAATGTTCATGTTTTAAGAATAAAAATATGGTTATATTAAAAATTCACATTTTTAATGTTACATAAGAATCTAGGAAAAAGAATTTTTCTACAAAAATGGTAACATCATTTGAATCATTTGGTTAAAATAGAATGGTTAACAAAATGAAAATTTCACTTTTATATGTTTTGCTAAAATAGGATTGGTAACAAAATAAGGCCATCATTATATACATTAGAATTTGTATATAAATCTAAGTGACATTTTTATCGCCATTATATACATTAGAATGTATACATAAATCTAGGTGTCATTTTGATCGAAAAATATACATTAGAAAGATGTAGAAAACGTTATGCAAATTAAACGTTCCTTTATTTGGCATGTTAAACACATTAATGAAATCGTCGAAGAATTTATATTTATATATTATTATTATATATATATATAAATTAAATTAAACGAATCGCGCAAGGCAGTTTGCATTTCGGCAAACTTTAAACGATTATACCAAAAGATCAGACCATCGGATTTTCCCAAAACTGGAACCGTTAGGACCTCCTTGGGAAGATCTTTCCAACGATATAAATCTTGTTAAAACCCAATGGTTAGATTTCGAGATATGTGTAAATTAAATTTTAATAAAAACGGTGCCAGGGCCTCCCATTGACCCGAAGCATCGTTGAATTAAATTAGACTATTTTTATATAAATAAAAATAGCGATAAATCGTTATAAATAAATATTAACGATAAGAATGGTTTAAAGTATAATTATTCGAGAATTATTTGAAAAGGCCGAGTCAAACTCATTTCAAATAATTATATGACGATTTAAATCGAAGATATTAAAGATGATGATTGAAGACCAGCGATCTTCACCTTGAATGAACGATTACTGATGCCTTTGATAGGAGTTGCTGCCTTGAGATGGTTACAGTAGTAAGTTTTCCAGATGTAATTGTTGATTGTTCAGATAAGCGAGCACCTCTCTTCCGTATTAAATATACAGGACGAGGAATAAGGTGTCTCCGGCTTCGTTCAGACCTATAACGGACTAGTAAATGGATGTGTGTCTGACATTGGATTTCATTCTATGCAAATTAAATTGATTTCTATTTAATATATATCTGTGGTGGAGGAGAATTTATTCTCTTGCTTAACACCCTTCTCTGAGACGCACGAGCTTAGAGGTTATATATTGGTGGTTGTCGATCGCATGGCGTGGATTGTCAATGTGGCACGCCAAGATGCAAATGATCAAGGATTTTGTTGAAAAGCTGGGCCTTGTGGTTAATGATCAAACCACGGCCTGTTTAGTCATAGCTTTGTGTATATCGTGACTTCGCGAACCTCACACCACGGTATGAGCCAAATACGGGATCAGGGCCATAGGGAATGCACATATTTCTTTCTAGCTAGAATTGGTGTCAGCATTCACAAACCCTGACAATTCTTACTTATGTAGATGATGGATTATGAGGTACCTCGGATTTATTGGTCGATAGTGAACATTTTACAGGTTCAATAGGATCGGGAGGCGTGTGTTCAGGCATGACTAATCCACTAACGTTATTTGTGGACCGGCCCTACCGCATCCGAGAGTTGCCCGTAGGTATGATCCTGAGGCATATGCTAGAGTGTCTCGAATCGGAGAGGACGATCCCTAGCCTCGACTCATGATGGAAAACCAATTTCCAATACGATTACGTTTTTGATTATAAACCTATATATGGCGACATAGTACGGTAGCTATGCTGTCTAGGATTGATACATTTACTTTTAGACACTAATAATAATATTAAAATATTATATTTCACGTATCAAGCATGTTTGATCTTTATAAGGTAAAACTCTATCCTCTGGTTTACGTTGCATTGTGTGATGAGACTTGAATCTTATAATGATTTCATTTTCTATAAAAGCATTGCATTGTTTGTATAAAAATTTATGTAAATTATGCATTGGCGATCCAATGGAGTAAACCCGTTATGCATTAGTGGCGTGGTTCTGTGATTAGCCATATTGTTAGTTAAGTAAGATTTCTCATACCAGTCCCATGACTGACTCGTAGTTTGTTTCACTTTGCAAACTCGGGTGCCCTCTTTCCACATGGGCAGCCAAATGATAGGTTTCGGTATGAATGCATTCTGGATTGGAGCTTGTTTAAGGATGAAAATGAAGAACATTTTCCTTTTATCTTTTTATTGCCCTTGAGATATTTAGACATTATTGATCTATGATGTATTTGATGGAGATTGAGACTTATTTCTTTCTTTGTTGAGACTTCTATTTGCTAAGTGCATCCTGTAACTCCGTTCTCTGATGTCTTTGATGTTATGATGTTGTGATAACATTCTTATTTCCGCTGCAATGATTTATGTGTTATGCTATTATCTGAGATCTGTTATTGTTGTAATTATGTTATGCTCCTATGATTATCCTTGCTTTCGTACTATGGAAGTTTGGGGTTGTTACAAGACATGTAATCCTTTCTTACTGGGTTAAAGAACCAATGTCATTTAAAACACGGTTCACGATAAACCAAAAATCCCATTCCATTAACCATGGACTTCACGGAAAACAGATCAATATATAATCGATATCAATTTCTATATCTGACTAATAATATAAATGGAATATCGACCAAGCCTTTTAAATTCCATATGTATTAACAGTCATCCTCCATAGAAACTCACTCCCATTATAACCAAATCGAGTTCAATTCAATTCTAATTTAATATATTAAATTGGAAATCTTTACTTTGGAAAATTCCATTAATCTTAATTAAAAGATTATAAATTCCAAATCATGTTTTTCATTATTAATTGGGTTAAAGAACAAGTGTTATTTAAAACACCGTTCCTGATAAACCGAAAAAATCCAATTATTTTATTCAATTTCAATTAAATATTAATTAATTGGAAATCTTCACTTAATCTTAATTTAAAGATTTATTCATTTCTCTACAAGGTTGAAGAATAGTGTTAATGAAGACACCATTCACGACAAACCCAAAATCCAATATTTGATATCAAATACAAGGCTCTGAATAGAAATTATATCCGCTTATATTCAATATCAAATTCTGAAACCAACTAATATTGTATTTGGAATAACGATATATATATATATATCTTCCAAATTCCTCAACAATATCCGTATAATCATGGAATCCGATAATGAAATATTCCGAAGATTATTTCACTCCAAATCCATTTCAATTTATTCTTTGGAAATTTCTGGTTATTTTAAAACCATTTTCAAATCCAATTTATTTATTTCTAAAAATAATTAAATTACTATTCTAGTAAATAACTAGTTCATTTCGATAAAAATATATTTTTTATCTTTTCAAAACTGGAATTTTTCATTCAAAATCTTTCCAAATCATTTATTATGATTTTACATAATTTTTCCATATTTTTAATAATTTTATTATCGTCCATACAGTCGGTTTCCAATTACGGCCACCAAACTGCATCCATAGTGACCTTTTTTGAAATTTATTTGGACATATCTCTGAATCTAACCATTAGATTTCAAATCTCTTATATTCATTGGAAAGCTCTTTTCGATACGAGCCCAACGGTTCTGGTTTTAGGAGAATCCGACTGTCGGATCTCCCATAATGTCCATTTGAAGTTAATGGTCGTAATTCGCGAACAGTCGTTGCGCGGTGCGTTCTATTCAGGCCATTATAATATATGTTATATATATTTCGTCGATTTCCATTTAAAACAAATTTTATAAATTGTTCTAAATTCGTTTTAAAAACGATTTCCACTTCGATTTCAATTTTAAATCAAAATTGAATATTCCATTATAAATTCGTTTTAAATTCATTTTAAAATGATTTCAATTTTATTTTCAAATTTAAATCAAAATTGAATTTTCCATTATAAATTCCTGTATAAATTCATTTCAAATCGACTTCAATTCCATTTCAATTTTAAATCAAAATTGAATATTTCATTTGTAAATACGTTTATAAATTCATTTCAATTTTAAATCAAAATTGAATATTCCATTATAAATTTGTTTTAAAGTCATTTCAAAACAATTTCAATTTTATTTTCAAATTCAAATCATAATTGAATATTCTGCTATAAATTCGTTTTAATTTCATTTTAAAATGATTTCAGTTTTATTTCAATTTTTATTTCCAAATTTAAGTCAAATTTGAATATTCCTTATCATTATAATATTAAAATGATAATAATTTCAAAATATTTGATTTTGAAATCACTTTTCGATATTCATTATAAAATGAATAAATTCGATAGAAAATCCTGTTCGTGTTAAAATCTCGTTTAACTACTTAACACGGCTTCACATTTCAATATTCACTGAATATTATTTTAAAATATTCGTTAATTCTGAACTGGAATCAGACTCAGTCAATCACCATATAATTTTATTTATATGGATTTCATAAATCGCATGTATTCAACAATAATGATAAACAGTCATTAAAAATTCGTACAACATCCAGAGTGCATTCTACAACTGTATAAGCATTAAAAATAAATAAATAACGCTTATACAGTTTGTCAACACATCGATTGACATATCACTAATTATTGGGATCAGTGCATGTCAAATATTATCCTAATACCCGTGTGGGGTTTTCAAACAACAAATACTGTTTATTATTTGTGCAGTTGGGCGATATGTAAAATTTATCGTCCCAATCAATATCAGATAAATAAGCGTACATAGACAAACCGTCCGGTTTGTAAATGAATATTTATTTTATTTCATGATAATTTATAATATAAATAATTTTTATATACAACAATATCAATGTAACACCCCACATACATTAATGTTACTCATTAAAGGGAATGCATTAATTTTTATGGAGTATTATAAGAGTATAGAACAGAACATCACAAGACAGATATATAAAAATGGTACTTAAGAAAATTCAAAATTTATTCATTGCAGCGGAAAAGCAAAACATGTTTGGTTACAACATCAAAACCACATACTAGAGTCAAGTACAAAAATATCCATCTTGTACAAAATTATTATCAGAGTACATAAAAGTAAAACCATAATCCCACTCCAAATAGCCATAATGAAAAAGAGATAAAGCTGAGCATTACTTTCAACACTTCCAAGCACTTCAAGAAGAAAGGAATCCAAGTCAAGCTTCACTATTCCCACCCTGAGGACTCGGAGGGGAAAGAAAGAAAAGAGGCGAAACAAAAAGGGGTCAGACATACGTCTGGCGAGTCTAGTGACTTTAACAATATAATCAGTAAAGTAACAGGATAAGAACATAAACTGGATATAAGAGATGACTATAACATAAGAAGATATGACAAGGCAAACAAGATGAATAAGATATAACATTGATTGCGCTTCTAATCACTATAAGATAATTCCTACACCACACCAATGCTAATTACACCACACCATTACTAGTCCCGTACTGAAAGTTGACCCCTCTTACTAATAATAATAATAATAATAATAATAATAATAATGGTAGTTTCATGTACTCCTAGCTGTTGTCGAAGCTGCCACCTGCTCCTATCTCCACTAGTTGTACCCACTACCTTCCCTATTCGATCGGCCCCCAAACTCGTAGATAACCGTGCTGATCCCACAGTAGGGTGTATCACTCCCTTAAGTGGCTACTCGATTCTACTAAAAAGGCATGGCTTATACCTACACGATGCAACAACATCTTACCTACCGGCCTAGAACCACGCACGCACATGACTCTGTAACACCCCACCTCCTTTAAGGTCACTCACAAAGGGAATGCCTTAACTTTGGTGGAGCGTTTTAGTAGACAAAACAGAAATTTACAAGACAGATAAACAATACTTGAGAAATTATAACTTTATTACAGCGGAAAACAGAAATCAGTTTGGTTACATCTTTACCAAAAACTCAAGTACATAAATATCAGTCTTGTTTAGAAAATCATCAGAGTACAAAACTTTAAAATCATAATCCCCACAGAAGCTGCCATAAGGAGTCAAGCCATACTTTAAGCACTCTAAGTACTTCAAGCAGAAGAAATCCGGATCAAGCTAAAGTATTCCTTCCTTGGAAAATCTGGGGGTGGAAACGGAAGAAAAAGGGGCGAAAACAAGCAAGGTCAGACATAAAGTCTAGCAAGTCCAGTGACTTTCAGCATATGAACAGATAATAATAATCATGGCATGCAAATAAAACTGGATGAGAGATAACAGTAATAGGAGCAGCAGATGTACTTAGGTTAAACAGAAGGAACAGAATAATATCACTTTTCATTTCTCTGCACTAATACTAGTATAACAGGATTAGGTGTCATCCTAATGTCTAAACTGAAACAGAAACGGGAACGGAATAATTTCCACAGAAGAGAATGATAGTAATGGGCCTTTACCACCCCAACAAAAACAGAATTGCTAATAATGGACCTTTACCACCCGAACAGAAACAGACAGAAATAGAATGCTAATAATGGGCCTTTACCACCCGAACAGAAGGTACAGAAACAGAAACAGAAACAGATTAATCCCTACGGAAACAGAATGTAGAATTAGGTGTACACTAGTAAATGGGCCTTTACCACCCGAACAGACGGTACCACGCAGACAGGTGTTGCCACCCAACAGAAACAGATGGTACCAACAGAAACAAACAGAACTAAGTGTACCCTAAAACCCTACCCCAAGCGATCGACTCCCTAATACATAAATACCCTGTGTCGGCTCCACAATAGGGTGTATCACTCCCTAAAGTGACAACCAATTGGCACAGGCCTATTTACAGATGTCACGGCGTCTTACATCCTCAGAGGCAGACCGGGATCCATGCACGCACATGACCCGGTTGGAACGCACCATCAACACCCCTCGCCATTATCAGAGTGGACCACTTATAATTAGTTCAGTAAGCGTGCCCAGACCCTACCTACTGTTGGGTCAAAGTTTTGATACCAGAAAGGGTTACTGACTAATATGGGTCCCAAACAACAGATGACACAAGTAATTTCCCTCCTAACCTTGTGTTCCCAGACTAACAGATTTCAGATTAACTTGTTTACAAGTTCGGATATATATAATTCAGATCAACTAGTTCACAGATTAGACAAGTTTTCAGACCAACGGATCAGATATACGGATTTAACAGACTTACAGATTAACCAGTTACATATTAACAGACTTACAGATTAACCGATTACAGATTAACAGACTTGCAGATTGTCTAACTTTGTATTGGGCCTACAGATTCATAAAACGGGTTTATTAATTTCATCAGTCTAATTGGTTTAACCCTATCCACCCAAAACGTTTTAGATATCATATTCATCCCAGATTTTCATTAATTAAATATTAATGCCCAGACCTCTCACATTAGACTGACCGTTTGCGGCTACTGGTGAGGTCGGTTGGTTCCGGGCAGGTTTCTGCCACAAATTGAGTCTAACCTCAGGTTTCAAGCACGTTATGACTAACTTCTCACATTAGAACGTATTGTTTGCGGCCACTGGATGTGCCGGGCGGTTCCGGGCAGAATTACGCCGCAAACTCATTCTAACCTCGAGTTAGCCATGTTTATCTTTGCGGCCAATTAATTAATAATTTACCATTTATGCCCATGCCTAATATACATGTCAATTATTCATAACTATAGCCAATTCAGATTATGTCAATAACAGACTAAATATATCTACTCAACAGATATAACAGATAACAAATTTCACATATTAGGCGACTTAACGGATTTAGCATATTAAGAAATTTAGCAGATTTTATATATAACAGATTAGGCATTTTCAGCAGACTTAGCAGATGACAGATTTAGCATATGAACAGATCTAGCAGATTAGGCAATATAGCAGAACTAGCAAATTAGGCAATATAACAGATTTAATCATTCCTTAAAGTTTCATCAACATATCTTGCCTAATTGTAAATTTGGCCCAAGTTTGCATGCCTAAATAGTTGTCATGATTCCTAATATGATCATATACCCCGCGTTTGCATTGAATTTACATGGCATAGATTATGGTCATAATTTACCATATAACACATGTCCCAAATTTAGTTAAACTTGCCTAGTACAAAATCTTCATATATAAATTACACCAAATATAGCCATCGATTTCAATGCACGTCTTATGTTAAAAAAAACTCCCACTTAGGTGTTATTCACATTTAATAGTTATCAAATCTTAATATAAACCTTCACACCTAAGTCATATTCTCTTTTTATCCCAAATCATGAATTGTTATATAAACAATATGCCCAACAATCTAGAACTTTAAATTATAACAGATCTTAATTCAAAATATGCGTTATGTCAAAGTCTCAAGTCATATGTTAACATACAATGATTCCTCTTCTTCCAATTCACAGAATATGCATAGATCTAAATCTAGTTTACAACCTATGTCCTTTTTCTTAAATCAGTCACAGATTAGACATATCCCATTTATGCCATCATTCATTATTTGTCCCAAAGTTTAACGTTTGTGCGTTAATCTCTTATGAGATTTGGCGCAGGCTCGTGGTAGCCTGGCTATAGAACAGAAAGAAGAAAGAGATGTAGAATAAAATAGATCAAAACAGAATAGAATAGACATAACCTCAAAATTCAGATTTACAGTTCATGTCACAATCATAATTAACGTTTATAGCGGAAAATAACTGTACTTCCCTTGATTGGATCAAAGAAGAAGAAGAGTTGCAGTTGTTCTCTTTTAATTTTAATCAGTTTGGAAGAAGATGCTTTAGTTCCAGTCCATATTTCAGCAGAGTAGCGACACCATTTTTATTTTAATTAGAACAGAGGCAGAGCATAGGTAGAATGAAATGTTGTGGAGAGAAAGTGAGGTCTGGGGGTGTTTAATTAGGATTAAGCGGACGAACCTAGACAGAAAACGAGTCTAAATACATCAGAATGCATCAGGTTCAGAAAGTGAGTTTCGGGAGCAGGTCGATCCCCACGTCGACACTATGGTCGACCTGGTCTGGGGGAGGTCGACTACCCAGTCGACCTGGTCAGGGGTAGGTCGACTACCCAGTCGACCAGCCAGTCGATCTGGGTCCTGGGCAGGAAATTTCCTGTCCAGCCCACTTCTGGGTTTGAATTCGAATTCGAATTCGAATTTTCGAGCTGTTTTCGATTCTGAAATTTTCTGAAATTTCGGAGGGCCATATCTCCCTCATACGGACTCCGTTTCTCGAAAACTCGGACTCGTTTCCAAGCAGAATTTCCAGACGAACGCAATGGCACAACCCGTTTCCCTTGATTCTTATTTTAAAAATTAATTATTCTCTGATTTGTTACTTATACGATCACAGAAAATACGGGGTGTTACAGACTCCGTTGGACTTGCGTTGCCACCCCTAACTCTTTTGACCTGTCACAATCAAACCCAGTAAGCATGTCCCGTCCTCGACCTAGTTCGAGCTCACATAGATACATAATGAGTTAATGGTTGAAAAGGGTCCACACACTTGGCACAAGCTACCCTCCTAAGCTTGGTCCCCACTTGGGATTCCCAGTTAACCCCTTCTTATTCCCATGTCTTCTTACATGTTTCACCATGTTTAAGTGCTTCAAATTATATTTCACATGTCATCCATGTCACCCACTTAACCCCCATGTCTTACTACATGTCTTATCTTGGTTAAGTGTTTATTAATTCATTGTAGCCGTAATCTTGCAAGATATCCCACATTAGATTGCCGTTTTGCGGTTGCTGGATATGTCGGGCAGTTCCGAGCAGTCTTATACCGCAATCCGAATCTAACCTCGTATCTTTGCATTATTACGCATTTAATTTCTGCCTCTAACCTCTCACATTAGACTATCATTTGCAGTGGCTGGATATGCCGGGCGGTTCCGGGCAGACTTCTACCGCAAACCAAGTCTAACCTCGTGTCTTAGGCATTCATTATCACTTTCTTGATTCAAGTCCTAACTTTAAATCTTGGATTAAATTATATCCCAATTTACCCATAATTTCCAATCTAAATTATGTTCATAATTTTAATCCAAATTAGGCCTATAATCTTATGTATACATGTTATGCCAATTTACGCCTAAGTCAAATTGCATTCATTGTTATTAACAATTTATATCAAACTTCATGTATACAAATTATATCCAATTATGCTCACATCCAACTTATGCCAAATCTCATGTATACCAATTATACATGATTATGCCCCAAATCAACTTAGTAATTACAAATCAATTTATGCCCAATCACGTATTATTCAATATTTTTGCAAACTTTTTCCCAACATTCCCACGTCATTCGTATGTATAATTCAACGTAATATGTTAGGCTCAAAGTAGCCTAATCTCATAAAATAAAAAGGAAGAGAGGTGGGGAAGAGAATCAACATCAAAGCTAGCATAAAAAGAAGCATAAGAACTTTGAACTGGCATAGAGCAATAAGATAGATCTAATTAGGCATATGAACTGGCATAGAGCAACAAAATAGATTTAACTATCATATGGATCATAAACTGACATAGGGCAATAAGATAGATCCAATTAGCATATGGAACATGAACTTTAGGTATGAATCTAAAAGATAAGAATTCACCAAACATGATATGATTCATCTTACAAGAATGTTCATAAAGTCCAATTCACAAACTTATCACAAATACTTTTAATTAATTATATGTGAATGTATCTTAGACTCACAGTGGAAGAAGAGAAAATAGATCTGAACTTCTGTATTCTGAATTTGATTAGCTAAACCATTGTTGTAGAATTTGATTATTATCTTCCAATATGAATACTCTAATTCAGATTTGCTTTGGAGAAGAGAGGCTAGTTTTGATTTAGGTTAGGGCAGCATGGAGGCACCATGGATTTGTGTAATGAAATTAGGGTTAGGTCTTGGTGTGTTTTTATAGGAGTATTAGGTGAATCAGGGCCTTTAGATTAGATTAGAGATCATCAGAACCACACATCTCAAAAGACACGTCATCCAGCCAATCACCGAAGGACAAGTCACCAGAGAACTTTCCAAAATTCTGTGCAGGTTTTGTCTCGGCATGGGCACACTTCCCAAGTGCACCAGTGTATTTTTGTTCAGGCGCACAACATAAGTGTGCCAATTATCCCAGCCTATTTTCTGATTTTTCTACCCAACTTTTATCGTCCATATTTTCCTCATACAGTATCCGTTTTATGCAAACGCAGACTCTATCTAAAGCAGAATTCCGAGACGAACACAATGGCGTAACCCGTTTCACCTAATTTTTCTTTTAAAAATTAATTATTCTTTAATTACTTCTTATGTCATGTTTTAAAATAATGGGGTGTTACATTATCCCCTCCTTAAAGGATTTTGTCCCCGAAATCTCCAAGTTAAGAAGAATGTATCCTACCATCCAATCATCCATCTTCTCATCCATCATCCACAACCATCCATTGTCCTTAAAAGATTTTCTAATGCTATATGAACATATGCAAAAGTGTGTGTATATGTTCCTTATCTAATGCAAAGATCAGACGCTCTACTGATTCAGTTGACCTCCTTAATGCAAAACATGAAAGTGCCATGCGTCCATTATGTATGCAAAAGAATCCTAATGATACATATCATTTCTATATGTGTAACAACCCGCATTCTACGCATCGGAGGATCGTAGAATATTTAATTCTTTTACATACGAAGTCGTATGGTCATGTTACTTTGGTAGACGACTATCGGGGTCATTTCCCATGTTCATGATTTTTGTCGATTTTTAAATGACCATTTTGCCCCTAGCTGATCTTGTTTCAGTCATAACTTTTGATTGGTAAGGATTTTTGACCTAAAACCACCTTCGTTTGATCCGGATGATGGTTTACCTTTCCGTAGAGTGGTCACATTAGCCAAACGGACTCACCGTTTGGGAGATATGGCTGAAACAAGGTTTAGAAGGTGAAAAACAGTTTAACCGAGCCTAATTAGGGTGATTAGCAAGAGGGCCCAAATCCATTTCGGGATTAAGGTTATGGGGAGGCTGAGAACAGTAGGAAAACGAATTTTATTTCATTTTTCAACCGCCTCAAACATTTCTCTAACCCTAGTCATGGTCTCCACCTTCTAATTTCATCCCAAATCGCCTCTAATCACTTTCTAATTGAAGATTAATCAAAACTACATCAAATCAAGGAAGGTTAGCACCAAATCAGAGAGAGTTGCTGGAATACGTTAGAATTTGACCCAAACAAAGAATCATTTCAGATCTATAGTTTATTCTGTGGCAAAGGTGAGTGGTTTGCATTGTTTTTCACTAATTACGGCTGATTAGGGTAATTAGCGAAGATTAGCGAAATTATAACTCAGAAAAAATCTAGAAAAATTTCTAAAATTACAAAATATTATTTTATGCCTCTGATATGAATTTGGGTTAATTTGGACTAATTTTGCTAATCCCGAAATTTAGGGGTGATTAGTGATAATTAGCGAAATTATGCATTATAAAAATCTGGAAAAATATTCAAAAATTCTAAAATATTATTTTAGGCCTCTGTTAGAAAATTTGGCTCATTTGGATAAGTTTTTCTAATTGTATGCTTAAACATGATTAAGGGGGATTAAGGGAAAAACATGGGTTTTGGGTATGTTTGATCCATTTTATCCTATCAAGTTGTTGTTTTGATGTTTGTGGTCGATAATACATGTTGCTATGACTGTATGGTATGGTTTGTGATTGTTTAGAATAGTTAGAATGGTCGATAACGTCGTCGAGCGGCGTATAAACAGTCGTAGGAAGTTGCAGGAAGAACTGCAGGGTTTTGGATCGGATCGAAAGAGGAGTACCGGACCAGAGCTTGGAACAGGAGAAAGGCCATATGAACTGAATAGGAGAAGGGGATCGGATCGGAGGTTGGGAGGAGGATCAGACCGGAGCCTGGACATCTCGACCCAAACCGAAGGCAAGGCATGACGAACCGAACCGAGTTGTATATATCCGAACCGAACCACATTGCATATATCGGAACCGAACCGAGTTACATATAACTGAACTGAACGTGAAGATTGAGTATTGTATTTTGAGCTGGAGCTTGAGCACTATACATGGCCGAACCGAACCGCCAGAGGAGGATAGTTACGACCGAACCGATCCGATGACGACTAAAAACCCGAGATGCAAAGGTAGTCCAAATGGAAGTTAGAGCTCAGGATCCAGATGGGAACCAATGAATTCACTTCATGATTGGGCTTTGATGCGGGGCGTGTGTAAAGGGGTTGTCGGTATTCATAACTGTGGTTCACCACTAAGAGACGGATAGTGGGCTTGTAGTGATAGTTATATGGGATTGGATTCCGTCATGGCCCAGTGGATAGGTGACCAAGGTAGTGGATATCGTATACTTTATGCACTGAGTGAGAGATGTGAGGATGGTTGCTATGTCTGATTTGTTTGCCATCATTGCGACATGCACACCCCCACCCCGTAATCTTTACACCATTTGTACAGTGGTACCTTAGAGTATTGTACGGTATGTAGTGCTAACTCTTTGGTTGCAGGTCCAGGTTCAAGTATGGTTTAGTATACCTGTTATTGTTCTGTTAACTGACTAGAGACAGGTTAGCTAGTGATGCACGAGTAGCTGATCCGGAGGCGAGCAGGAGGCTTTCACGTATGATATATATAGAATATTCTTCTTATGTCGTTGGTGGTCACTACTTGGGCATTAGTAGTGTACTTCCCTTATCTTGCTTTACCTTTAGAGACAGTTTGAAAAGTTGTAATAATGATGATGTGGAACATAAGCTGTATTTGGATTTTCCGCGGCTATGATAGCTTGTTTTCAGCTTATGCACTGTCTCACCTGTTTTATATCAAGTATATGTTGTGATTATACTTTATTCCATGCGCTGTGAGACATTCTACAGGTTCCTCGTTGATTCTTTGTCTTCTTTCTTTCCTTCTAACGACCGTTCTGTGCTAACTGGACATGTGTACAGCGCACTTTTGGAGTAAATGTCGGTTGGTGCGGGGCGGGTTGTCACATTTGGTATCAGAGCTCTAGGTTGCGTAGTTAACCTAGGGAGAGATAGTATACGTATATGAGAGCGCGTATTTGTGAATATTTTGGTTTTCAAAAGCTATATATATATATATATATAGTATAGCTAAGATGAAGTCGCACTGCACTAGCACCACTACAGAGATGGTTGATCGTTTTCTCTTTACAGATGAACGATGAGCCGATACGCAAGAGGTGCCGGTAGAGGAGCCAATAATGGGAATGCTACTAACATGAGGACGATGTTTACTGACCTCATGAGAGAAATGCTTAGGGATGTACAGAGGGTAGCTCCCAATGGTGGTAATGGTGGTGGTCCAGTAGTGCAGGCGCCTAGGGCCGATTTCGCCAAGCTAAATAAGGATTATACTAGTCATGGTGGGAAGCCGTTCCACGGAACGGAGTCGACCACGGATGTTCAGGATTGGTTGGATAGCTGTGATCGTATCTTTGACGACTTGGGTATCGAGGATGCGATGAAGAGAAGGCTAGCGTCTCGTCAGCTACAAGGGCGAGCGATGAATTGGTAGAATGCTGTTAAGACAGCCACTCCAGAAGATCAGGTTACTTGGGATCAGTTTAAGGCTTGCTTTAGCGACAAGTTTATCCCAGCTGCTTAGAAGTCGAAATTGTTTAGGAAGTTCTTGGAGCTTAAACAGAATGGTAGGACAGTCTCGGACTATATTGCTGAGTTCAACACTTTGTCGAAGTATGGATTATCCCTTATCGATACTCCTAAGAAGAAGAACGAGAAGTTTATAACAGGCTTGGATCAATACTTGATGGAAAAGCTTATTAACCACATCGATGAGACGTTTGAATCAATTTTGGGGAAAGCATTGAGGTCAGAGAGTCTTTACCCTAAGCCAAAGAATGAGGTTGCTATTGCATCTACAGAGGAGCCAAAGCCGCAAGCAGGCGGTGGAGGCAAGAATAATTCCCAGGACAAGAGGAAACAAGACCAAACCGTGGATGGTCAGAATAAGAAAAATAAGAAAGATGGCGAGTGCTTTAGCTGTGGTAAGAAGGGCCATTATGCCAGAGATTTTCAGGAAAAGCCTTGGGAAAGGAAGTGCTTTAATTGTGGCCAAATGGGACATCACAAGAATGAATGTCCACAACCTCCTAGGGAGAAGCAGATCGTGAAAGCATATGCTATCAACGCTGTTCCTTCTTCGTCGAATGCCCCAACTGCGGCGCAGAAGGAAAAAGGTGTCGTTATTCGAGGTATGCTTTCTATTTAAGATGTTTTTGATCGAGTTTTGTTTGACAAACCTGAATTAGTCGATAGACCTTTAGTAGTGACGAACCCGATTGGTGGTTCGACTAGCCTCAGTATGATTTGTCGTAACGTGGTCTTATCGAGTTGTGGATGTATGTTTGTTTGTAATTACTTTGTTTTGGGCTTTATTGGGTTTAGCATTATTTTGGGGAGTCGATATACTCTAAAGGAATAGGGTGGTATTAGGTACCTACCTAGTGATGGTGATAGTAACTAGAGTCAGGGAAGCTGAGAGGTTATTGTTGTAATAAGTTCTAGTTGTCTCTGGGAGGCAAATGAGCGCTCCAGTGCTTAGTTGTTTTGCTAGTATCACTTCACGTGGATTGTCCGAATTCGGAGGATATGTTCCTTGGGTGCTTGTCTGATATTGGTTTAGGCCTTTGGGGCTTGTGCCGGGGGAATGTCAAGTTCGGCTAGGATGGTTTGCGTGAGAGATAAGTAGTTGTTGTGTTTTTCATTGGATGATATCTTGGTTTACTCGAGGAGTAATGGGCAGTTGTGACAGGATAAGACTATTCAGTGGTATGGACTGGCCCGAGTTAGACTCGATAGGATTATGAGATGACTCGAGTGGGACTCGAGAAAGATGCAAAGAAATGGATTGTTTAGGACCTTATGTTGATGTTCTTTTTGAAGAAATAGGATGTATTCGTCGATCATGGAAGATGCAACGAAGATTAGGACGATTCAAGTTGGACTTGAACTAGTAAAAGAAAAAGGGTGTTCATTGATCTTGGAGATGCAACGAATGGGGAGACGACTCATGTTGGACTAGGGTCTATAGGTAATGGATACTCAAGACTGGGTCTAAGTTTATGGGTAATAGATTGACTCGAGTTGGACTCGAGAAGGCTGCAAGGAATTGGATTGGCTCGAGTTGGACTCGAGAGGGCAGCAAGATAATGGATAGACTTGGGTGGGACTCGAGTGTTTCAGGAAGACTAAAAGCAGGGGTATCTGGGGACGCCCACTTACCTTAGATCCGTTGGATGTGATCTAGTTATCCTTGGAGGATAAACGTACGTTGGACAGACGGTAGTCCATTTGGAGGCAGAGTTTCCATTAGTTATTGATGTTGGTTGGACCAGACATACAGGTATCGACGTATTCATGGCTTTAGCAGGTGATAGATAGGATTTATTTGATGGATGCTATGATTATTGTGTTTGCTCCTACCTTTCTTCTCTTGAGTATCACCTGCAGGATCCTGTTGAATGGAAATAGTATAAGTTCGTTGATCATGGTGATATGACGGGCGTAAGATACTTTACGTTATACTTGAAGTATGTTGGGCATTGCGGAGCGTCCGTTGACCTTGGAGATTCAGCGGATATAGGAGCTTCAAGTTGGACTTGGACTCGAAGGTAGGGTACCTAGATTCATTGGATGAGTCTAGTTCACCTTTAGAAGGTGAATGTACGTTGGACGTGCAGTACGAGTATAAGTGGAGTACCTAGGTTCATTGGATGGGCCTAGTTTGCCTCTAGGAGGTGAATGTACGTTGGACGTGCAGTACGAATGTAGGAAGGACTCAAGTTGGACTTGAAAGGACATTTGGAATGTAGTTGGAAATTTGGCGTATAGGGTTGGATTACCTAAGAAAATGACAGTATAGACGGATGCCATAGTACCGGACTAGGTGCGGTAGCTGATGCATTGGGTAGGAGACATGCCAGTTTAGAGGCTATGTTTCTGGAATGGAAGCAACTAGAGTATATCATGGGATATGACTTCAGACTTAAATGTGAATTGGATTCAGAAACGCTAATAAGCTTGACGATTAGATCGATCTAGATTAAGTGGATCGGTTCCGGTCAGAGGGACAATCCCCACCTATTGAAAATTACCTCTAGGGTAGAGATGGGAATCGATGGCGAGAGAACGACTGTACTTGGGAAGTAGAGAATGGTATAAGAAAGTCGTATCCAAAGCTCTTTGCCTGGTAAGATTTACTTTGCAATTTAGTTATTCTACATGCTAGGATAGACTTGTTTTGCATGTTTGATTGTTGTTTTATGACAGATAGGCATGCGGGATCTTTTGTGTGTTTTGGTTAGGGAATTTCGGGGGCGAAATTTCTTAAGGGGGGAGAATGTAACAACCCGCATTTTACGCATCGAAGGATCGTAGAATATTTATTTCTTTCACATACGAAGTCGTAGGGCCATGTTACTTTGGGAGACGACTATTGGGGTTATTTCCCATGTTCCTGATTTTTAACGATTTTTAAATGACCATTTTGCCCCTAGCTGATCTTGTTTCAGCCATAACTTTTGATTGTTAAGGATTTTTGATTTGAAATCACTTCCATTAGATCTGGATGATGGTTTACCTTTCCGTAGAGTGGTCACATTAGCCAAACGGACTAACCGTTTGGGAGATATGGCTGAAACAAAGTTTAGAAGGTGAAAAACAGTTTAACCGGGCCTAATTAGGGTGATTAGCAAGATGGCCCATAACCCATTTGGGGATTAAGGTTATGGAGAGGCTGAGAACAGTAGGAAAACGAATTTTATTTCATTTTTCAGCCGCCTCAAGCATTTCTCTAACCCTAGCCATGGCCTCCACCTTCTAATTTCATCCCAAATCGCCTCTAATCACTTTCTAATCGAAGATTAAGCAAAACTACATCAAATCAAGGATGGTTAGCACCAAATCAGAGAGAGTTGCTGGAATACATTAGAATTTGACCCAAACAGAGAATCATTTCAGATCTATAGTTTACTTTGTGGCAAAGGTGAGTGATTTGCATTGTTTTTCACTAATTACGGCTGATTAGGGTAATTAGCGAAGATTAGCGAAATCATAACTCGGAAAAAATCTAGAAAATTTTCTAAAATTCCAGAATATTATTTTATGCCTCTGATATTAATTTGGGTTAATTTGGACTAATTTTACTAATCCCAGAATTTATGGGATTAAGGGGTGATTAGTGATAATTAGCGAAATTATGCGTTATAAAAATCTGGAAAAATATTCAAAAATTCAAAAATATTATTTTAGGCCTCTGTTAGAAAGTTTGGCTCATTTGGATAAGTTTTGCTAATTTTATGCTTAAACATGATTAAGGGGGATTAAGGGAAAAACATGGGTTTTGGGTATGTTTGATTCATTTTATCCTATCAAGTTGTTGTTTTGATGTTTGTGGTCGATAATACATGTTTCTATGACTGTATGGTATGATTTGTGATTGTTTAGAATAGTTGGAACAGTCGAAAACGCCGTAGAGTGGCGTATAAACAGTCGTTGGAAGTTGCAGGAAGAACTGCAGGGTTTCGGATCGGATCGGAGGAGGAGTACCGGACCGGAGCTTGGCACAGGAGAAAGGCCATATGAACTGAATAGGAGAAGGGGATCAGATCGGAGGTTGGGAGGAGGATTGGACCGGAGCCTGGACATCTCGACCCGAACCGAAGGCAAGGCGTGACGAACCGAACCGAGTAGCATATATCCGAACCGAACCACGTTGCATATATCCGAACCGAACCGAGTTGCATATATCCGAACCGAACGTGAAGATTGAGTACTGTATTTCGAGCTGGAGCTTGAGCACTATACATGGCCGAACCGAACCGCCAGAGGAGGATAGTTACGACCGAACCGATCCGATGACGACTAAAAACCCAAGATGCAAAGGTAGTCCAAATGGAAGTTAGAGCTCAGGATCCAGATGGGAACCAATGAGTTCACTTCATGATCGGCCTTTGCTGCGGGGCGTGTGCAAAGGGGTTGTCGGTATTCATAACTGTGGTTCACCACTGAGAGACGGATAGTGGGGTTGTAGTGATAGTTGTACGGGATTGGATTCCGTCATGGCCCAGTGGATAGGTGACCAAGGTAGTGGATATCGTATACATTACGCACTGAGTGAGAGATGTGAGGATGGTTGCTATGTCTGATTTGTTTGCCATCATTGCGACATGCACACCCCCACCCCGTTATCTTTGCACCATTTGTTCAGTGGCACCTTATAGTATTGTACGGTATGTAGTGCTAACTCTTTGGTTGCAGGTTCAGGTATGGTTTAGTATACCTGTTATTGTTCTGTTTAGCTGCTTATCACTCATATCGGACTTTTTGTCTGATCCAGAGTTTTATGTCACTTCTTATTACTCTGGGTGCTCTCACGAGCAGACTAGAGACAGGTTAGCTGGTGATGCACGAGTAGCTAATCCGGAGGCGAGCAGGAGGCTTCCATGTATGATATATATAGAATATTCTCCTTGTGTCGTTGGTGGTCATTACTTGGGCATTAGTAGTGTACCTCCCTTATCTTGCTTTACCTTTAGAGACAGTTTGAAAAGTTGTAATAATGATGATGTGGAACATAAGCTGTATTTGGATTTTCCGCTGCTATGATAGTTTGTTTTCAGCTTATGCACTGTCTCACCTATTTTATGTCAAGTATATATTGTGATTATATTTTATTCCATGCGCTGTGAGACATTCTACAGGTTCCTTGTTGATTCTTTGTCTTCTTTCTTTCTTTCCTTCTGACGACCGTTCCGTGCTAACTGGACATGTGTACAGCGCACTTTTGGAGTAAATGTCAGTTGGTACGGGGCGGGTTGTCACAATATGAGTGCACATCCATTCATTCAAATGCAAAATCCATATGATAACACATTCAATATACATTCATTTTTTTCTAATATGCACACTCACTCATATGCAATATGAAAGTGGTTGAGCCGATCTAGTGCCTAATGTGTGTGTAAATGCCTCCACTAGCAACCACACTTACATCCACTTGCATCCACCAAACATAACATGTCTCAAACACATGTTTACAACCATAGGATTTTCTACCTAAGGGTCAAATATAAAATTGAGAGGATACACTAAACGATCGAACAAATATAAACAAAGCGGTAGTAAAAGGAGAAGCTAAGAACATACCCTCAAAAAGAAAAGGGTATGACAGTGCATCTTGTCTTCAGTCTCCCAAGTCGCGTTTCCTTGATCATCTTGCCACTGGGCTTTAACCAACTTGACCTCTCGGTTGTGTAATTTCTTAACCTCCGATCCATGGATGCATGTAGGAGCTCGTCTAATTATGGCATCTCGCTCTACTTCCACTTCTCTAAGCATGCTCGGCTCTACTACTTCCGCGGTACCATGTAAACATTTCCGCAAATGAGACACATGAAATACGTCATGAACACCACTGAGCTTCTCGGGCAACTTCACTCTGTAGGCCATCTGTCCAATTCGCTCTGTAATAGGGAATGGCCCTACAAACCTTGGTGCCAATTTCCCTACAGACCCAAAACGAACTATATTCCTCAACGATGATAATCTAATAACGACCATGTCTCCAACAATGAACTCAAGATCGGTCCTTCTCTTATCAACATATGACTTTTGCCGGTCCTGTGCCATCTTCATGCATCTTCGAATCAAGTCTATCTTCACTGAAGTTTCCCTAATCATCTCGGGCCTATGCAAAATCTTATCCATCGATTCCCACCAACAAGTCGGTGATCGGCGAGGTCGTCCATATAGAACTTCCAAAGGTGCCATGCCAATACTAGTCTAATAGCTGTTGTTGTAGGCGAACTCTACTAATGGAAGATGTTCCTCCCATGTCCCTCCAAAGTCCAAGATGCATAACCTCAAAAGATCTTCTAGAATCTGATTCACTCTTTCTGTTTGGCCGTCCGTCTGAGGGTGATAAGCGGTACTCAAACACAATTGCGTTCCTACCGCCTCTTGCAAGCTCTTACAAAACTTATTAGTGAAAATGGGATCTTGATCGCTCACAATACTAGAAGGTATGTTGTGTAGACAAACTATCTCTCGGAGACAAACAGATGCTAACCATGACACTGTTCTTTTACTCTTAACGGGAATAAAATGGGCGCTCTTGGTAATTCTATCCACTACTACCCAAATCCCCGTATTACCCTTCCTTGGCCTCGGTAACCCGTCGACGAAATCCATGGAAACACTTTCCCGTTTCCATTGTGGAACCTCTAAAGGGTGAAGCAAACCACCAGGCTTCTTTTGCTCAGCCTTGACTTGCTGGCACACTAAGCATTTAGAAACAAACTCAGCCACATCCTTCTTCATTCCGACCCAAAAGAAAACTCGCTTCATGTCCCTATACATCTTGTCACCACCGGGATGTATGGTCATCTTAGAACGATGTGCTTCTTCAAGGATTGTCTTTTTCAAATTCTTGTCTCGAGATACGCAAAGTCTCCCATCCCTATGCATCTAACCTTTGTCATCGATAGTATACATACTAAGATGGCTCGAAGTCTCCCCTCTAATGATCTAGTCTACTATCTCTATCAACTGTGGGTCATCTTGCTGTGCCGCACCTATCTGTCCCAAAATCGTAGGTCGTACCTCTAACGATGCCAACAAACCGAGTACATAATCAATAGAGGGTCTAAAGTCAAAGGTAGAGATATACTTTAAACTCACTGGCTCGACAGACAAAGGACTCAAAGTCATCTTCTTTCTACTCAAGGCATCAGCTACAACGTTACCCTTTCTAGGGGTATATGCAATCTCAAAATCGTAGGATGCTATGAACTCCATCCACCTTTGTTGCCTTAAGTTTAAATCTTTTTGGGAGAACAAGTACTTTAGTGACTTATGGTCTGTATACAAATCAAACCTCTCACCAAGCAAATAGTGACGCCAAGACTTAAGCGCAAAAACTATAGCAGCTAATTCTAAGTCGTGGGTAGGGTAATTCTTCTCATGGACCTTCAACTGCCTTCCACCATAACATATCACCCTTCCCTCTTGCATCAAAACTGCGCCAAGCCCTGTCCCGCAAGCATCGATATACACTGTGAACGGTTTACACCCGTCAAGCAAAACTAAAACTGGAGCTGTCGTCAATGCCCTCTTCAAACATTGGAAAGCATCGTCACAGTCAACTTCCCAAGAAAAGGTCAAATTCTTTTTCGTCAACTGTGTAAGCGGGGCTGGTATCTTAACGAAGTCCTTGATGAACTTTATATAATAGCCCACCAAACCAAGAAAACTTCTTAATTCTGTTGCGTTCTTAGCAATTTTCCAATCTTGGTTTGCCACCATCCTCGCGAGATCCACTGTTATCCCTTCCTTAGAGACCATTTGTCCGAAGAACCTCACTTTCTTCCTCCAAAAATGATATTTGGAGAATTTAGCTTTGAGTTGATGTGCTCAAAGGGTCTCTAAGACTTCCCTAAGATATACGACATGCTCTTCCTCGCTTCTAGAAAATATCAAAATATCATCCACAAAGACCACCACGAACTTGTTTAGAAACTCCCTAAACACCCTACTCATCAAGTCTACGAAATACGCGGGTCCATTCATCAAACCAAAAGGCATGACGAGCCATTCAAAGCAACCGTCGGGAATTCTAAAGGTAGTCTTATCTATACTATCCTCAACTACCCTCAACTGATGAAATCCTATAGCTAAGTCCAGCTACGAGAAAGCCAAAGCCCGAACCAACTGATCAAACAAATCATCTATCCTCGGCAATGGGTGTTTGTTTTTCTTCATGAGCTTATTCAGCTCTGTAATGACCTGCATTTTCAGCGATATAATAATTAATTTAATTAATTATTTAAAAGGTGATAAAAAGGATTTCATGGTCTTTGAATTAAATAATGGTGAATATTTAATTAAAATAATATATTTAATTTTGAAATAATCAGAATTGGCTGAAATGACGATATGGTGTGAACTGGATCATCTGGGATTTTTGATTCAGTTTAGAATTGAATTAGAATAACGAATATATTATTTCAACGAAGTTTGAACGTATAATTATATTATAATTAAAATCGAGCTTGAAATGGCGCTATAGTTCGTAATTTGGTAATTTGAACTTCAACTGAATATACAGGATTCGTTTTAATCCGGATTTCTGTGAAATAAGAAACGTGTGGAGATGGTGGAGTATATCTTTCTAGTGAAAGAGAAAAATCGAGATTTCGTCGTGTAGATTTTGATTTACGTCCGAATCAAATTTTAGAAAAGTCGCTGTGGAATTCCTTTATAATTTATAAAGGAACTATTTATATTTTAAAAAGGAATTTCAATATAAATCGAATATCGGGTTGACCCAGATTGAAATATCAAGTTAGAAACCCATATAGGATTTTTCTGAGCTGTGTGGTATTCCACTGTGAATATAGACGACAATATTTAATTTTTAATATTAAATTTAATTATATTTAATATATTTATATATTTAAATAGGCTATTTAGAGCTTTAAAAATAGCCACTTTTGCAAACGAAGTTGGAATTCGATGAAACTAATTTTGTTGGATCCGCAATACTAGATTTCAGTTTCCGTGATTTTTGAAGTCAGTATGTGGCCGTACCGATTTTAATGTGAAAAAAAGTCAATAAATTGACCTTTAAAAATACGCTGTGTGAGCATACGAAGTCGGAATTCGACGAAACTAGTTTCGTTGGGACCATAATGTCGAACTATAACTGCATGTTCAGTTTCGTGATTTTTAGGTATCGTGTGTGGGTACAGGGATTTTTAGAAGGTAAATACAAGTGATCTAAAAAAATACAAAAAAAATTGAATGGATGAGGTAGTAACAACAAGCCATTTTCCCCTATAAATACCCTACCCTTCTCTAAAACCTAGGCCCATCTTCGTTTTTGGTCAAAACATTTTTCGCATCTAGTTTCAGAGTTTCAGCGTGAAAATCCAATCTTGGAAAATTCAATACAAAGGATATAAAATCCTATAAATCGTATAATATATATATGAAATCATGGTGAGATTGTCTTCAGCTGTATACCCGTTTGAATGGGTTCGATGTCCATTCTGGACTGTGGGTTTTTAAACAACGAAGCTAGGGTTTTAGCTTGTGGTAAATCGAAGCTTAAATTGACGGATTTAAAACCGGTTTTGGGTTCAGCAGATCGAAGGGAGTTTGTACGATGAATTTTGGGGTTAATGGTATAAATTTGTGTCGATACTCCACTGTATGCGTTCGTGGGTCTGGGAAGTTGCGGTCTGTTCAGGGGTTGCGAGCTTGAGCTCGAGGGGATGGTGAGGTGCGAAATTTGTAGAGGAAGCTGATGGTAATCTCGGTTGGGTGAATGGTGAAGCGGAGGGGGAACTGGATAGAGGCAGACATCGGGTGTGAGGTATAGGAGGAGAGCGATTCTATGTTTTGGGGAAGAAGGGATTTCAAATGGGAGCGGGCTTCGGTGGGCTTTTAAAACGGGTTGGGCTGTGGAAAATAACAAGGGGTGAGGCCAAATATTGAATTATGTAGATGTTTAATAAAATTCTAAGTACTTTGTTAGCTTATAAATGTCATATCTTTGTCATATATTATCAGAATTTAATGAAACAAGATCCGCCGGGATCGTATTGACGGTGGCTACACCATGGAGCTGACTGGGGGTGAATCCGAGCTTATTACAATTTATTGCAAAATAAATTGTCCGTCTGAATCAAGCGATGGTTATCGTTATTAACGATGATCGTCCAATGTGAGTAAAACTCACCATCTCTGAACAGTTCTATTTTTATAACGTATATTTAGAACTGATAAATGATGACTGATTGTTGTGTGTTAACTGTTGGTTGAGTTGTTTGTGTATTGATTGAAACAATAGATAACGATAGATATATATAAATCGTTAATCGAATATTGATTCTGTTTATCAGAATATTGTATATTCGTGTTGTCTAACCTATGTGTTGCAAGGAAACAGGTTGGAGGGGTCCAACTGGACTCCTCAATATTTAAATTACTGTTCTGTTCATATATTGTAATATATGATGTGATATATAATCTGTTGTAAATTATGTGTGTTTGGACGATATTGGCCAACGTGATTTGATATGTTAAATACCATAACATATCGGAATATTGATAAGGGAATTTTCAAAGTGACATTTGAAAATAAATTTATTTATAAAATCCAAGGATTTTATAAAAGAGAAAAGAAATAAATTAAAGAAGATTTTATAAAAGGAATTTAATTACAAATGGAATATTTATAAAGGGGGATATTTATAATCTCATAAGATTTTATAAATGACATATTTATTTGTTAAATAAATAGGAAATATTAAACGAATTATTTATTTAGTAAATAAATAGGATATCATAAACGAATTATTTATTTAGAAAATAAATAAAGATATACAAGGAAATATTGGTGAAAACAAATATAAAGGAAATATATTTGTAAAACAAATATAAAGGAAATATATTTGCAAAACAAATAGAGAGGAAGATATTTGCAAAACAAATAGAAATAGAAATATTTGTAAAACATTTACAAATAGAATTTGAAAGGAAATATTTGTAAAACATTTACAAATAGATCAAATGGAAATATTTATTTATAGGAAATAAATAGAATGCTACAAAGGAAATATTTATTTGTTAAATAAGTAGGAAAGATGAAAGAAATATTTATTTGTTAAATTGATAGAATTGAAGGGAATAGTTATTCGTTAAGTAAACAAATAGAAAATGAATTATTTGTATAAACAAATAGAAAATAAATTGATCAAAGGAGTTAATTCAAAGGAATTGATCAAAGGATTTAATTCAAAGGAATAAATCAAAAGAGATAATTCAAAGGAATAAATCAAAAGAGTTAATCGAAATGAGTAAATAAAATATTAGTTATTCGATTAGAGTTAATCGAATAGAGTAAAAGAGTTAGAGTTAACCAGCTAGGTTTAATCAATTAGGGTTGACCAGTTAGAGTTGATCGGTTAGAGTTAACCAGTTAGAGTTATCCAATAGAGTAATTAAATTGAGTTAATTGAATTAGAATAAATCTATTAGAGTTTGTCGAATAAGGAGTTAGCGAATATTAGTTATTCGAATCGAGTTAAATGGAGTTATCAAATATTAATTATTCGAATCAAGTTGAAAGGAGTTATTGAATATTAGTTATTCGAATCAAGTGAAAAGGAGTTATCGAATCTAGTTGTTTGAAAGTAGTTATCGAATCTAGTTATTCGAATGGAGTTATCGATTAGTTTAAATCGAAAGGAGTTATCGAATTTAGTTATTCGAAAAGGAGTAATCGAATATAATATTCAAAGAGAGAGATTATCGGATATCGTTTATTCGAAAGAAAGAGTAATCGAATTTTAGTTATTCGAAGTGAGCTAATAGAATATTAGTTATTCGAAGAGAGTGAATCCTCGAATTCGATTATATCGAATTCGGGAAAGTATTATTTATTTTCCAGTGTTTAAATCAAGATTTATTTATAAATAAATAAGAGTAGGTTAATTATTTCAATGTAAGAAATAAAAGTAGATGTTAAGTTAGATATTTCGAAAGTAGGAATTTTAACGCAATAGTTAAAATCAATGTTTTAAATAAAGAAGGGGGTTCGTAAATAGAATCCGAGGGTTCGTAAGGAAGTGTTAAAGGGTTAAAAGATGTACTTACCCTATTTCGAGATTTGAAATGTTGTTCAGTTAAGGTCTGAGAGGTAGTTATACCCCAACTTGATTGACTTCGTTTTTAATTAAGAAATGGTTACGGTTCGAGTGTGAAGTGGTTAAGTGGATTTAGTAATTTAGTATAGTGGCTTGAGTCGTCATTGCAATATAGTTTTAAACATATGTTTAAATCCCAATTACGAAGTTTTGGAAATGTTTTCCAAACGAGAATAAGAAATGTTTTCTAATAATAGAAAATAAGGAACATATGAATATATATATATGATTGATGGTTGATTTGATAGAATTTCCACCTGGAAATAATATTGTTTTTTGCACACCTATTTTTCTCCGATAGTTAACTCACCGACTATCGAAGTTTTTGACCATTTTAACGTTGGTAATATGGAGAGACCGGTTGGATTATTATCCAAAGAACCACTCTGTATTGGCATAAGTGTTGCGAATCATATATGCCAAAGATAATTGAAGACGAAGTAAAGTGCAAGAGCTATTGTATAAGTCTTAGATAACAGTGCCTAAGATGGATGTACTGAATAGTGCCTTCGGTTCATCCTATTCCTGGATGACTGGTATGGATGAATGTCTGACAGAGTATATCCTGAAAGGTCACGTACATTGATTTCTTTAACCGTACCAAGAGTGGAAGCGGAGAAGGAAACTTCTTTAGCCAACACGTAATGTATTGTTACAGATGTCAATTAGTGATTTTCGATGGATCTGACAATATGGCATTCGAAATGAATCTGATGTGATGATAAGGCGTAACCTCAAGCTTCATCAACCGGTAAATGACTGAAATCGGGCAGGTAGCATGGCTATGTAGGTAGCACCTATTAGGGTGTATAATCACCTGATCTAGAATTTCATTTACTTCATAAAAATCTATTGTTGATGTTGTCCCATTCGGAAAATGGTTGCTGATCCCAACCATTGGTGATATACATTTGATACACTCAAGCAAAATGAGTGGTCGTTCATGTGTGGCCGGGTTGCAAGATGTTCTCGTTGAACCCAGTGTATCCCTTTCTAGAGGTACACTAGCGAAAGGTGGTTCCATACCTTGTCATAATTGGAAATCCATTACCCAATACGTTGCTTGCGGTTTTGATTGTATATTATATATGTAGAATGTGAGATGAAAGCGTTTCTGCTAGATGAATATTATATTGTGGTTAATAGACATTATTATAATATCAAAAGGTTTTTTGATATAAAGATATTTTGGATTCTCATAAGGGAAAAACCCGTTCCGTTATACGGTGTGGTCTTATGAGATATCGTTTACTTGTTCGAACTGTTTTAAACTGTTTTACTCATACCAATCCCATGACTGACCCGGAGTTTATTTTGTTTTGTTTTCCCTAAACTCTTGGTTGCCCTATTTTGTACGGGCAGTCAAGTAGTCGGGATTTACAGATACTTGAAGAGCTAGTGTAACGACCCGGATTTTCGGCGACTTTGGTTATCGACATAAGCACGATGTCGATAACCAAAACATCGAAAAATCCTGGTAATTAATAAAAGAAATTAGAGGGTGAGGATAGATAAGATAGAAACTTAGAATAGAAGAAGAAGAAGAACACAACATCAGAGTAACACGAACCTCACATCGGAACGAATAACATATAATATATAACATAACTTTGAAATATAACAGTTATGTATACAATAGCACTTATCAGAGTACAACACTTACAACACAGCGGAAATAAACTATAGCTGTATGATCAAGAAGCCTCCTACTCCAGCTCTTCAAGTATATCTATAAATCCCGACTAATTGACTGCCCGTACAAATTTAGGCACCCAAGAGTTTAGGGAAAACAACAAAGTAAACTCCGGGTCAGTCATGGGACTGGTGTGAGTAAAACAGTTTAAACAGGTATATGAACAAGTAAACGATATCTCATAAGACCACACCGCAGAACGGAACGGGTTTTTCCCTTATGAGAATCCAAAATATCTTTATGTCAAAACATTTTGATATTACAATAATGTCTATCAACCACAATATAATAATCATCTAGCAGAAACGCTTTCATCTCACGTTCTGCATATATGGTATACAATCAAAATCGCAAGCACGTATTGGATAATGGATTTCCAACTATGACAAGGTATGGAACCACCTTCCGATCAGTGTACTCTAGGAACGATACACCGGAGTTCAACAAGAACATCTTGTAACTCAGCCACACATGACCGACCACTCATTTCGCTTGAGTGTATCGAATGTACATCACCAACGGTTAGGATCAGCAACCGTTCCCGTATATATATGGGACAGCATTGATAGATTTAAGAAACAAATGAATATTCTCTAGATAGGTGATTATACACCCTACTTCGGTGCGACCGACTTAGCCATGCTGCCTGCCCGATTTCTGTCTTTTACCGCATGATGAGGCTAGAAGTTACGCTCTATCATCACATCAGATTCACTTCAAATGTCACATCGTTAGATCCATCGAAAATCACTAATTGACATCTACAACAGTACATTACGTGTTAGCTAAAGAAGTTTCCTTCTTCGCTTCCACTCTTGGTACGGTTGAAGAAATCAATGTACTTGACCTTTCTGGAAATACTCTGTTAGACATTCATCCACACAAGTCATCCTCATTCACTTGGAATGTCACATCGTCATACCCGCCAAATCACAAATTGATTTATCCAAAAATAACACGGGTATACAGCTTAGAGAAACGAATTCCTCTGCCACCCAACGTGAATACGTTTGAACATATCAACTTACGCGATCCATTGGATATACTCTGTTAGACCTTCGTCCATACAAGTTGTCCTAGAACTGGACAAACCGAAGGTACTATTCAGTATATCCATCTTAGTCACTGTTATCTAAGACTTATACAACAGCCCTTGCATTTTACTCCGTCTTCAATTATCTTTGGCATATATGATTCGCAACGCTTATGCCAATACAGAGTGGTTCTTTGGATAATAACCCAACTGGTCTCTCCATATTAACAACGTTAAAATGGTCAAAACTTCGATAGTCTGTGAGTTAACTATCGAAGAAAAACAAGTGTGCAAACAACGATACTATTTCCAGATGGAAATTACATCGAACAAACATCGTTTGACATTAATCTCCTTAGTTCATTTTACATCTCCTGTTTCCCTATATTCAACATTTGCTATTTTCTATATTTAGAAAATATACGTTATTAACACTGGAAACATTTCCATTCCTTGTTTTCTGTATTTAGAAAACATTTCTGATTCTTGTTTGGAAAACATTTCCAAACTCCTACGTTTGGATTAAATAGATGCTTAGATAAAACATCGCTATGCCAACTCAACCATTTTCTTTAATTACTAAATTCACTTTACCATCCTTTACTGCCGAACCTTAACCATTCCTCAGTTAAAAACAAAGCCAATCAAGTTGGGGTAGAACTACCTCTCAGACCTTAACTGAACAACACTTCTAACCTTGAAATAGGCAAAGTTCACTTTATATTTCTTTAACTAACTTCCTTACTTAACCTTTCTTTCGAATAACTATATTCGATTAACTCTTTTCAATTAACTCTATTGGACTGACCCTATTTGGTTAACTCTATTTGATTAAATCTATTTGATTAACCCTATTCACTTAACTCCTGTCGAATAAACTATATTCGATAACTCCTCTAACTCTATTCGAATAAACTATATTCGATTAACTCCTCTAACTCTATTCGAATAAACTATATTCGATTAACTCCTCTACTATATTCGAATAAACTATATTCGATTAACTCCTTTACTATATTCGAATAAACTATATTCGATTAACTCCTTTGATTTAACTCTACTCAATTAACTCCATCGAATAAACTATATTCGATAACTCCTTCGATTTAACTAATATACTATAACTCACTTCGATTAACTAATAATCGATAACTCCCTTCGATGAAACTAACATCGATACTCCTTTCGACGAAATTAACATCGATACTCCTTTCGATGAAACTAACATCGATTAACTCCTTTCGATGAAAGTAACATCGATTAATTTAACTCGACGAACTTAACTCGACTCACTTATCTCGATAATCTAACTCAAGAACTTAACTCGATTAACTTATCTCGATAATCTAACTCAAGAACTTAACTCGATTAACTTATCTCGATAATCTAACTCAAGTTGATTAACTCCTATCGAATAACTAATATTCGATTTAACTCCATTCGCTTGACTCTAGATCGCAACGATCACAATGGTTACGCATGACTCCCTCAGGAAACATCCGACCGCCTTAGGCTACTTACAGCCCTGCGAATTACGCTAGCAGTCGTACGAGATGGCAACTTACCCTGAATACTATGTTTGACTAACTCTGTCTTAAATAACTATATTTGATTAACTCTAGTTCGTTTTAACTCTAATCGATAAATTCTAACTAATTAACTCTAACTGATTAACTCTACCTGATTAACTCTAACTGATTAACTCTAACTGGTTAACTCGACTTACTTAACCCAACTGGTTAACTTGACTGAACTGGTTAACTCTACTGACTGGTTAACTCTACTGATCTGGTTAACTCCACTGATTAACTCTTATTCGAATAACAAATATTCGATTAACTCTATTCAACTAACTCGACTCGATTAACCCTTTCGAATAACATATTCGATTTACTAACTTTCGAATACCATATTCGATTTACTTAACTTCGAATACCATATTCGATTTAACTCCTTTCGAATACCATATTCGATTTAACTCCTTTTGAATACCATATTCGATTTAACTCGACTTGATTAACTTACTTTAAATAACTCAACTCGATTAACTCCCTTTATATGCTTTATAAAGATTTCCTTTTTACAACGTTTATTCATTTTTAAAGATATACTTTTAGTATCGGTTCTTCACTTTAAAAATGATTCCTTTTTTCCAATTCTATTTGTAAGTGTTTTACAAATATCTCCTTTTCAATTTGATTTGTAAATGGTTTTACAACATTTCTCTTTCTGTTTGATTAATAAAGGATTTACAAACCTTTCTCTTTCTATTTGTTTTGTAAATGATTTACAAACCTTTCTCTTTCTATTTGATTTGTAAATGATTTACAAACTTTTCCGTTTTCAATTTTATTCTTAAAAATATTCTAACTCTTTAAATTTCCGGAAAAATTCGCCATAACCTCCTTTGTATTGGGGGTATCGGGAAAATCCCCAAACCCGCCACACAGGCCTTTCCACTCAAAAGAAAATGTTTTGAAATTATTTTCTTTTTCTATGTATCTCCTATTTATAAATAATCCAATTTATAATTATTCCTTATTTATAAATATTCCACTTTATAAATATCTCTTATTTATAAATATCCCATTTTATAAATATTCTGTTTTCAATATCACTTTGAAAATCCCCTTATCAACATCCCGTATGTTATGGTATTCAATCATATCAAATCACGATGTTCAATATCGTCCAAGCACATATAATCGCCCACAGATTTTATATCACATCATATAACAATATATGTAAAACAATAAAATAACTGTTGAGGAATCTAGTCGGATTCCTCCAACCTGTTTCCCTGCATCCACAGATGTTACACAATATGATTATCATCACTTTCAGTTCAATATAAATTATTCTGATAGCAGAATCAATTTATAAATATTTAACGGTTTATATATATATAATTACATATATATATAATTTTCACTAACTGACTAGCAGTTCAATCAATCAACCAACACACAACAACCAACAGATGATTAACAGTTCTAAGAATACATTATAAAAAATATAACTGTTCAGAGTTGGTGAGTTTTACTCACATTGGCAGTTCATCGTTAAAGAACGATAAACCGTTGTTTGATTTGAATCAAACATTTTATTTCGCCATAAATTCTTATGAGCTCGAATCCCCTTCCAGTCAGCTTCATTGTGAAGCTCTCGTCCATACGGCTCTAACGGATCCTGTTTTGTTCGATTTTTTTTTTGTATGAATTAGATATGATATAAATAAGTGTGTACAAATTTTAAACTAAAATAGACATGGATTTATTCTATTTTAAATGGGCTTTAACCTTTTATAATTTCAGCCCAAACTTCTCATCGTGGAAACCCAGGCAGCCCACTTCACTTTCAAACCTGTCCTCCTCCTATCGTCTTCCCCAATAGTTCTCCAAACAATGAAAACAAAGATCCGACTTCCTCACGTACATCCTCCATCAACATTCACTGAAATAACAAACCTATGACCTTGATAATCACTTCAAATACACGTTCAACCTTACTGCCTAAATTCATCCAACAACATCCTCTCTTCACCATCAACCAAGCTACACTTCATCCACTTCTTACATCGAATACCCTCCTGCCAATATACAGCGCAAATACCATGTTCTCGCATACAATCCAGTCCCCGACTTCATCGCAAACTCACTGTTCGCACTTCACAGTAAAGTATCGAACAAATTTCCTGCTCTACCATAAATCAAAATAGGACTACCAAAAATCATCTCGTTTTATATGTTTTCAAACCATAACAGGATTGTAAACTTCGAACTCCCTGTTTAAAAACTTTTGCTCCTTCCATCGCTCCTTACACCCAACCAGACTCCATATTTACCTTGCAATACCCTTCTTTGAACACACTGTCAACTTCACGAACGCCAACTGGACACCACCACTCCTCATCAGATTTCCGCCATGACAGCCCTCCTCCTGACCAGAGATCAAACGCCTTCCTTCAATTCGAATCCGAAGTTCATGCTGCCCTAACGAGCGTCCGTTGCTAGTTCGAGCCACCCAAATAAATTTGCGTCGAACTAAGAGATACTGGCATCACGATTTGAAGCTAGAGAATTGGAGGACTCGGTTGTATTTTCTTTGATTTACGAATATCCCGATTTGATTTGAGGAGCAAAGTTTTGTGGCGGCCGAACGATTTTGCTGTGAGGGAATTTGGAATTAGGTTTAACGTTTGCAGAAGTTAATTTATAGGGGATTTCTTTTTGGATATTTTTCTTTGAATTAGTGGAGGACTTCCTTCCACGTTTTGGCTAAGATAAAAAGATGCATGGCTAAATTTTTGACCAAGGAAAGTTGTTACGTTATTACATAGGATATATGTATATTATTTGTAGTACCCTATTTACATAAAATTTCTCTCACGTACCGACTGAAATAAAGGTACCATTGTATCGAGCTCGATGCCCTGATCCAAAAAATATAATAATATCGGTAGATTAACCCATATTTTGAAACCTCAAAATGTTGATTTCAGGGTGCAAAATACTCCAAATAAAAAGTTGTTTATTTAATTAATTAAAAATTACCATAAAATTCTAAAAATTAAATTATTTTTATGTCCCAAAAGAACCTTGTCTAAATTCAAACCCGATCTCTAGTTATATCGAATAAACCGTTACGGTCGATAAACGATTCTATAGCGACTATTTTAAAATTTGATTTGGACATATCTCAAAATCCACATGACAAAATCCCGATTTTTCTCTTCCACTAGAAAGATATACTCCACCAGCTCCACACGTTTCTTGTTTCACAGAAATCCGGTTTAAGATGAATCCTGTACATTCAGTTGAAGTTCAAATCGCTAAATCGCGAACTACAGCGTCATTTCAAGCTCTATTTTAATTATATTATAATTTTACGTTCAAACTGTCGTCAATTGAATATATTCGTCAATATAATTCAACTCTAAGCTGAATTAAATCGAAGGGACGACACTGTTCACAGAATATTGTGATTTCCCAATATTTTTGATTATTTCTGAATTAAATATATTATTTAATTATTTAATTTAATTAAATATTCACTATAATTTAATTAACGATGATTTAATTCCCTAAATCACTATTTATATAATTAAATAAATTAATTATAATACCTCTGACAATGCGGGTCATTACATTCTTCCCCACTTAAAGTAATTTCGTCCTCGAAATTGCTAAGTTAGAGGACGACCCTATCTATTTGGTAAAAGCTTATCGGTTTACCCTTTATATCTTATTTCTCCGAACCAATTAATATGGACTAAAATATTAATTCCTTCTGACTAACTAAAATTTTCAAAAATTTTGAAAATTTTCTAACACTTTAAATTCTTGGAAAATTTCGCCAGCACCTCCTTTGTACCGGCATATACGTCAAACCACAACTCGCCTCTCTAGGCCTTCTCCAACCCAAAAGAAAATCAAAACGCCAAGCGGCTTGCCAATTCGGCTCATAAATTCCGAACTCATATAAAATATAAACTTGTACCTTTTTGTTGGGCATATCATTATATCCCTACCATCTGTTATCAACTCGGCATATACAAATGCCATCCCAATCAACTCCAACCAAGTTATTCTTAACGCACCCATTTTCTTATTCAAGCCGAATTCAATTTCAAATTCGAGTTTCGAATTCCAAACTCTCAACTTATCATTTCAATTCCAAATCCAGATTATTCTCTAATCACTTCCAGTTTTTCTTAACCTATCATCTCAAGTTAAATTCTGGTTTATTATTTACTTTTACCATCCCATTCGAATTAACTTCACAAGATAAATTTTAATTTTTAGAACTTAAATTCCTGGGTAAATTTCAAATCCATTTGAAATCATACTGCCAATTCAAAACCTTTGAATTTCCTAAACAACTTGTTTTCTCAAAACAATTCAATTCAAAATCTTTGGTAGTAATCCACCACTTAGAAACTCGAAAATCACACCGATGATACTGCACAGTCATCATCGGAATTATTTTCCAGCGACCCAAGTGATTTCAATACTATATCATTTCAAAACCCTTACTAAATACATCCATTTTGAAAACATTTCAAAATCTCCCAGGAACTTAAAATTTCCTTATTTTATTCCAAATCTGATTTAAATTCATATTTAATTCATCTTATTTCATATACTTTACTAATATGAATTCTGATAGGTTATATATAACAATTACACTTTTATAATCTTACTCGATTATAATACAACTAATATAACTAATATATATATTTTCTCAATATCAGGATATAATTTTGGGTAAATTTATTCTATTTACCCTCTTTTCAAAACATACCGTGTCGACCCATCGTATTCAAGTGTTTATCAACTCTTACCGACACAGTGGATCAAACTGATCGACCAGAACTCATAAACAACTCAGCCAATGAATCTCCACAATAAAAAACCATTTTTATACCAAATACAAATACGCACTCGTATATATACACTCAACTCAATCTAGGGTATTACTATCCTTATCTCTGTTGAGTCACGCCACAAAGCCAAGGTAATTCTTAACTTAAGCTCTGATACCAACTGTAACGACCCGGATTTTCGACGACTTTGGTTATCGACATAAGCACGATGTCGATAACCAAAACATCGAAAAATCCTGGTAATTAATGAAAGAAATTAGAGGGTGAGGATAGATAAGATAAAAACTTAGAATAGAAGAAGAAGAAGAAGAACACAACATCAGAGTAACACGAACCTCACAGCGGAACGAATAACATATAAAATATAACATAACTTTGAAATATAACAGTTATGTATACAATAGCACTTATCAGAGTACAGCACTTACAACACAGCGGAAATAAACTATAGCTTTGTGATCCAGAAGCCTCCTGCTCCAGCTCTTCCAAGTATATCTGTAAATCCCGACTACTTGACTGCCCGTACAAATTTAGGCACCCAAGAGTTTAGGGAAAACAACAAAATAAACTCCGGGTCAGTCATGGGACTGGAGTGAGTAAAACAGTTTAAATAGGTATATGAACAAGTAAACGATATCTCATAAGACCACGCCACAGAACGGAACGGGTTTTTCCCTTACGAGAATCCAAAATATCTTTATATCAAAACCTTTTGATATTACAATAATATCTATCAACCACAATATAATAATCATCTAGCAGAAACGCTTTCATCTCATGTTCTGCATATATGATATACAATCAAAATCGCAAGCACGTATTGGATAATGGATTTCCAACTATGACAAGGTATGGAACCACCTTCTGATCAGTGTACTCTAGGAACGATACACCGGAGTTCAACAAGAACATCTTGTAACTCAGCCACACATGACTTGTAACAACCCGTATTTTTCAATAACCTGTTATAACATAAATCGAGGCAGAATTTAATTCTTAATTCTGAATCAAGGGAAACGGGATATGCCACTGCGTTCGCCTCGGAAAAATACACGAAATAGAGTCCGAGTTTTCGAAAATCGGAGTCCGTATGACCCGATTAAGGCCCAACGAAGTTTTCAGAAAATTTCAAAGTAAAAACAGATTTCAAATTCAAGTTTGAATTTGGAAAATTAGGTCAGATTGGGGCAGGCGGGAAAATTCCCGCCAGAGCACCCAAGTCGACAGCCCTGTCGACTTGGGAGTCGACTTGGTTGACCCAAGTCGACAGCCCTGTCGACTTGGCTGTCGACTTGGCTCAACCGGGCAGTTTTGCCTGGTGCACCATTTTGGAGTTGTGTTGAGTATGGGGGCCAGATTCGGTTTTGAGGGCTGAGATTAGAACTAGGGTTTAATCCTAAGGCTAGAACTAATCCTAATCTCTATAAATAAGACCCTAACCTAAGCCTAAATCAACATTATTCACTCATACAACTAAACTATGGCAAAATCATTCCTCTCATGGCCTCCACTCTCTTCATAAAATCCTAAATAAATTTCTATGAGAGATTTTCCATGCATACAAGTGTTTTCAAGCTTGTATGAGCATCATTAGCTTGCATTCAAGTCAAGTTTCTATATTTGCATCATAAAGAAAGAGTTTTGATCATTTTGGCTCAAGGGTTTTTCTATTAGAACTTGCATTTTGGGTCTATTTGATTGCATAAGGGCTTTGTCATATTTTTTGTGCCTTCATAAGCATTGTAAGCCCTTTTCTACTTTCATATTTAAACTCTAAAGTTAATGAATGATGCAAGTTGGGTTTGATCATTATGATATGCAAGCTTACTATGATGTGTTATGCAAGTTTGCCATGTTATGATATGCAAGTTTATCATGTTATGTTATGCAAGTTTGATATGCAAGTTTGTCATATGATATGCAAGTTATGTTATGCAAGTTTGGGTTGATCCTTTTGTTCATGTTATCATGTTATGCAAGCTTATCTTGGGTTTATGAGCTTAAAGCTTCAAGCTTTATGCTAAAGGTTGCATTTTGGCAACATGTAAGTTATCATATCTCTTATGATAACTTGCATGTGAGGCTAAATGCGAACTTATGGCCATTTCTACATGTCATTTATCACCATGTATCACCAATATGCTAAGTTTGGTTTTATGCATGCTTTTGAGGCCTAAAAATGTAATATGCAAGTATATGAACATATGTACATTTCATATGCCACCATGTTAAACTTGTGGCTTCAACACCTTTATGTCATGATTATGCCAAGTTCCCTCTTTCTATCCTTTATGCGCTATTGCGATATGTAAGCGATGGGATTGTGTTTGGGTTGGGTAAACTTAAAAGACATAAAAACATAAGCTTGGGAATTTACCTATTAAGTTAGGTCTACCCTTTGGGAATTTACCTATTAAGTTAGGTCTACCCAAATGCTTGAAAACTTGTAACATGTTTTGGAAACATGATGGACATGACTCTTAGAAAATATAAGTGTGACCAACTCGAGGTTGGGTTGAGTTTGTAGCATAAACCTACCCGGAACCGACCGGCTTAACTAGTTGCTACAAACAATAGGACCCAATGTGAGAAGTTGGTCATGTTGTACCTTGAACCCGAGGTTAGACCAAGTTGTGGTGTAAAGCTACCCGGAACCGACCGGCTTAACTAGTAACCGCAACAAAGTCTAATGTGAGAGGTTAAGGCGCATTAAATTAATTAATGCCTCATGATTAGGGTTAAGTCATGGTCCACTTAATACTTAACCAATTTGGGCTTGGTAGATTAATCGGGGTTAAGTCGTGAGCTCATCGTTACACTTAACCAAGTTAATCCATGATTAGCAAGAGGGTTAAACCGTACTTAACCCACTAGAAAAATCCTAGCAATGGGGGTCCACTCCAGCAGTAATCCCAAGTTTGTATCATTAAGACCCTAGGGACTAGGCTAGGGAGGGGGCACGATTACTGGACTGGAGGTAAGTGACCAAAAGCGACGGCAGAGTGGTACGCCGGTGTAGTTCCGGGCGGACTATGGTCGTGCACATAGTCCGAAGCCGGGGAAAGCATGCACGGGTACCCGTAGATCGAGACTGTGCACTTATGTTTATGGTGTCCAGGGGTTGACACCCTAGGGCTTGATACACCCGAAGGGAGACCCGGCACAGTCTGACTACAATTATGTTTGGGCCGCATTGACACCAACATGTGACGAGTTAGGCTTAGGGAGCCGATCGACTAGACCGTTTGGTTGGACCTCGTATTAGGGTCATTTCATGTTATTGGACCTCGTATTAGGGTCACTTCATGTTATTGGACCTCGTATTAGGGTCACTTCATGTTATTAGGCCAAAGCTTGGGCCAAGGGATCAATACTTGTTTATTCAAGTCATGTTAGTTTGCTAGTACACCTGTGGTGCAAAAACCTTAAACCTGATTATGCGATGACACCTTTATCTACCTTGTTAGTTAATCATCATGCTAGTATGTAGTTATCCTTATGATCATCCCTGCTTCTCATGCCAGTTAACTTTATCAGTTTACATTGATTGTAGTAGGGCTTACTCAGTCTTTTTGACTGACCTGTTTTCTTTCGCCTCTTTTCTTCCGTTCCCCCCCCCCCCAGGTTCTCAGGGTGGGAATATTGGAGCTTAGCTTGGATTTCTGATCGCTTGCTTGTGGGATTTTAGCTCATGTACGGTCTTGACATGAAGCTAGCTATGGTTATCACTTATTTTGGGGATAGTACTTATGTATTTCAGTTTTTCAGTAATGTTGTTTTTATCTAAACTTGTGTATTTGGAAAGTTGACATTATGTTGTACCAGACTTTTTTTGAAATGGTTTGAAATCTTCCGCTGTTTTATCTATGTTATTTACTCTGTTTACATATATACATATGTTCTTGTTCTGCCTTGATATATCATTATGCATGTTTACCTGATTCAAACGCCCCTCCAAAGTCAGAGTGCTTGCAAGAGACACCCTGGCGAAGGTGGGGTGTTACATTTGGTATCAGAGCATATGGTTTACGAGAAGGAACAAAAAGGTTTTTAGAAAAACTTTTGGAAAACTATTTTCAAAACCAAGTATAAAGTATTTTCCAAAGAAAAGTCTATTTTATTTTAAAAGGCTATTCCCCAAAAAGCCATTAGCAAAAAATTCCTTCGTTTTTCTCCATTCTGAATCTGTCTTTTTCTTCGTTTTCAGTATGGCCGATAACTTTGCTATTCCGAAGGGAGTACACGTACCTATTTGGTATAGGAGACTTTTGGAGGCTAGGGCGACCGAAGCCGGCCCCGCAGATGTTCCTCCTCCTCCTCCTCCAGTAGTTAATGTTCCTCCTCCTCCTGTCGCTAAGGTTCCTCTTCCTCCTCCCCCTCAGCATCCTCAAGCTGACTTCGCAAAGACTTGCAAAGATTTCAAAGCAATGGGTGGCAAGAACTTTCAAGGCACTGAGACTTTTGTAGAGGCCAGAAATTGGTTGAAAGAGACCGAGGATTTATTTGCTATCTTTGGGTTAAACGATCAGAGGAAGATCTTGTTGGCTGTTTGGATTATGAAGGATGAAGCCGCTTATTGGTGGGAAGTCACCAATGGTACTAGGCCTGTTGAGACTTGGGCCGATCTCAGGGCAAGGTTCGTGCTTAAGTTTCTATCTTCTGCTGAGGAGAATCTGCAAATGGAAAGGTTCATAACTTTGAAACAAGGAGATATGTCTGTCAAAGAATATGTGAACAAGTTCAATCAGTTAGCTTGTTTTGGCTTGGATATGGTGAGTACTCCTCAGAAGAAGGCTCTTCGTTTTGCTAGAGGATTGAATGAGCCGTTGCAGGGATTGGCTATGTCACATATTCCCCATGGGGCCACGTTTGAGAGCTTGGTTGATATGGCATTACTTCAGGGAGATGTCAAGAAAGAGATCAAGATAAATGATACTCAAGCCAAGAAGACTGATTCCCAGTGGAAAGGAAATCAGGGTAATCCAAGTGGTCAGAACAGTCAAGGCAATCAGAACAAGAACAAGAACAAGAGTCAAGGCAACAAGGGGAACAACAACAAGGGCAAGAATAACAAGGGGAAGTGCCATTATTGCGGTTCAGTTGAGCATCTTATTAAGGATTGTAAGAAGAGGAAAAGGAAGAATGGTGAATGCTTTTTCTACGGTGAGACTGGACATTTCAGTAAGGATTGCCCGAAGAAGCAAGGGCAAGGCCAGGGTCAGACTCAGCGTGCTGGACCTTCAGGAGGGCAAGTCCATGCTCTCAATACCGCTCCAGTTCCCGATCGAGGTAGTATTTCTGTTGAGAGCCTTGTATATATTTCTGATTTTCCAGTTCGTACCTTGTTTGATTCTGGTGCATCGCATAGCTTTATCTCATCTGATCTTGTTGATAGTTTGCACCTTAGTACTAGCTTGGTGGATGATCCCGTCTGTGTCTCAAATCCTATTGGGGGTTCCGCCCATCTGTCTATGATATGTGGGGATTTGAGGATCTCTATACTGAGTGTAGAGTTCTTGTGTAGTGCTTATGTTCTTGGTTTTAGGGGATACGGATTGATATTGGGCATGGATTGGTTGTCCAGATATGGAGCCATCCTTGATTGTGAGCATAGGGTTGTGAGGCTCGTGACTCGCCTCGGAAACACCCTAGAAATTTCTTGTAATCCGAGAGGTCCCGTCATGTTATGCTATCTTGAATCACTCGACTCGTCAATGGAAACTCTTCAATCTGTGAGAGTGGTTCGAGAGTATCCGGATGTTTTCGATGAAGTTAGGGGGTTGCCCCCTAAGCGAGAGATTGATTTCCGCATTTATCTGGTGGATAATGCAAAGCCGGTTTCTTTGCCCGTTCGGCACATGGCTCCGCGTGAAAGGCGGGAGCTAAGTAAGCAAGTGAAGGAGTTGCATGAGAAGAACTTCATTAGACGAAGTATATCTGAATGGGGAGTGCCTGTGGTATTTGCTACCAAGGCAGATGGTTCTCTCCGACTTTGTGTTGATTATCGAGAGTTGAATAAGCTGACTAAGAAGAACAGACACCCGTTACCGAGGATTGATGATCTCTTTGACCAGCTTATCGGTGCTTCTGTTTTCTCTCAGCTTGATCTTGCTACTGGATTCCATCAGCTCAGGGTAGCTGAAGATAGTATAGACAAGACTGCGTTCAGAACTCCAGATGGATTCTTCGAATGGCTTGTCATGTCGTTCGGCTTGACTAATGCACCCGCATATTTCGTGGACTTGATGAGTAGGGTGTTCAGGGAGTTCTTGAACAAGTTTGTCGTGGTCTTCGTAGATGATATTCTGATCTTCTCTAAGGATGAGGAAGAGCACGCAAGGCACCTCGTGGAGGTGATGGATACGCTTAGAGCGCATCAGTTGAAGGCCAAGTTCTCCAAGTGTCACTTTTGGAGAAGGGAAGTTAGATTCCTTGGGCATATAGTATCTAACCAAGGCTTAGCGGTGGATCCGGCTAAGGTAGTTGCAGTTCAGGATTGGAAGACTCCAAGGAATGCAACCGAAGTGAGAAGTTTTCTAGGTCTTGCAGGCTTTTACCGGAAGTTCATCAAGGACTTCGCGAAGATTTCCGCTCCTCTCACTAAATTTACGAAGAAGAATTTAGTTTTTGCTTGGAGCATAGAATGCGAGCTTGCTTTTCAGAAGCTCAAGAGAGCTCTCACATCAGCACCTGTTCTAGCTTTGCCCGATGGAGGGAAGTTATTTACAGTATACACCGATGCATGTGGCACGGGGTTAGGAGCTGTTCTGATGCAAGAAGGAAGAGTGATATGCTTTGGCGGTAGACAACTCAAAGTGCATGAGAAGAATTATTCCACTCATGACTTAGAGTTGGCAGCAATAGTATATGCACTCAAGGCTTGGCGCCATTATCTTTTGGGAGAAAGATTTGAGCTTTATACCGATCACAAGTCATTGAAGTATCTCTTTTCTCAGAAGGATCTGAATCTGAGGCAACAAAGATGGATGGAATTCTTGGCGTCCTACGATTTTGAGATAGCTTATACCCCTGGCAAGGGGAATGTGGTAGCAGATGCATTGAGTAGAAAAAGGTTGACTCTGAGTCCTCTATTCGTTGAGATGAAGAATTTAGAGTATGTGGCAACCTTTGATTTCTCTTTGGCGATTGAGTTAATGACCAGTTCTTTAGCATCTCTGGAACTCAGACCTACCCTTCTTGATCAAGTTGGGGCTTCGCAGAGAGAAGACCCTCAGATAGTTGAGATTATGGATAAGCTGATTCGAGGAGAGGTGTCTAGTCATCTCGCTCGATATTCTATTGATGACAAGGGTTGGCTGAGGAGAGACGGAAGGTTATGTGTTCCAATGGTAGAAGATTTAGTAAGAAAAGTTCTTGAGGAAGCGCATCGCTCTAAGTTGACTATACATCCAGGCGGAGATAAGATGTATAAAGATATGAAGCGCATTTTCTTTTGGCCTGGGATGAAGAAGGATGTGGCAGAGTTTGTCTCTAGATGTATCATTTGCCAGCAAGTTAAGGCCGAGTCGAAGAAGCCCGGTGGGCTATTGCATCCTCTAGACGTTCCACTTTGGAAGTGGGAGAGTATTTCCATGGATTTTATCGATGGGCTACCAAGGTCAAGGAAAGGGAATACGAGCATTTGGGTTATTGTGGATAGACTTACGAAGAGTGCTCATTTCATTCCGGTGAAGAGCAAGAGGACCGCATCTTGGCTAGCGTCTGTATATCTTCGTGACATTGTGAGACTACATGGAGTCCCTTCTAGCATAGTCAGTGACCGTGACCCAATCTTTACAAGTCAATTCTGGAATAGCTTGCAAGAAGCTATGGGCACGAGGTTGAATCTAAGTACGGCTTATCGCCCACAGACGGACGGTCAAACCGAAAGGGTGAATAGGGTACTCGAGGATCTGTTGAGGCTTTGTATTCTGGATTTTGGTGGTACTTGGGAAGACCATCTTCCTCTTGTTGAGTTTGCATATAATAACAGTTATCAGGCAAGCATAGGGATGGCACCATTTGAAGCTTTATATGGGAGGCCGTGCAAGTCGCCTACATGTTGGTGGGAGACTACAGATGAGCTTATACTTGGGCCTGATATGATCAGAGATACATCCGAGAAGGTCGAGTTGATTCGGAGACGGATGAAAGCGGCCCAAGACCGACAGAAATCCTATGTTGATAAGCGAAGAACCGATTTGGAGTTTGATGTTGGGGATATGGTTTTCGTGAAGGTTTCTCCTTTGCGGAATGTGGTTCGATTTGGAGCCGTTGGGAAGTTAGCACCGAGGTTTGTTGGACCATTCCCTATTATAGAGAGGATCGGGCAGATGGCTTATAGAGTGGAGTTGCCCGAGAAGCTTGCCGGAGTACACGATGTTTTTCATGTCTAGCATCTCCGGAAGTGTTTACATGAATCAGCAGAGGTTGTTGAGCCAAGTGTTCTGAAAGGTGTGGAAGTGGAGAAAGAGGCTACTTTGAGGAGAGCTCCGATTCGTATCTTGGGGATGGAGACCAAGAAGCTAAGGAATCGAGAGGTCAAGTTGGTGAAGGTTCAATGGGGTGAAGCCGAAGAAGACGCAACTTGGGAAACCGAGGAGAAGATGCGTGGGCTTTATCCATTCCTTTTTGAGGGTACACTCTCAATCTCTTTTCTTTGTTAGCATATCTTTCTCTTTGCTATCCATGTTTATCTAGTTTATCGTGTTAATCTTGTCATGAGAACCTTAGGTAGAAACCCTTTGGATGAAACATGTGTTTGAAACATGTAATGCTTGATGTTTGCAAGTGGTTGCAAGTGTTTGCAAGTGGTTACTCGTGTATGCATTACACATGTTAGGCACTAGATCGGCTCACACACTCCTCATATTGCATATGCATGAGTGTTATGCTTATTCATGGATGAAAATTTTTGTGTTATCACATGGATGTTGCATATGGATGTATGTTATGTGCACACATATAGATGTTATACATTATGTTAGGAATTGCATACATATGGATTCATTTCACTAACATAATTTGCATTGATGATATTTGCATTAGATAAGTACATATACACACACCTTTGCATATGTTCATGCAACATTTAGAATCTTGTAAGGACAATGATTGCTCGTGGATGATGTTTTGAGTAGATGGATGTTGGATGGTAGGATACGTTCTTCCTAACTTGAAGATTCCGGGGACGAAATCCTTTAAGGAGGGGAGAATGTAACAACCCGTATTTTTCAATAACCTGTTATAACATAAATCGAGGCATAATTTAATTCTAAAATCTGAACCAAGGGAAACGGGCTATGCCATTGCGTTCGTCTCGGAAAAATACGCGAAATAGAGTCCGAGTTTTCGAAAATCGGAGTCCGTATGACCCGATTAAGGCCCAACGAAGTTTTCAGAAAATTTCAAAGTAAAAACAGATTTCAAATTCAAGTTTGAATTTGGAAAATTAGGTCAGATTGGGGCAGGCGGGAAAATTCCCGCCAGAGCACCCAAGTCGACAGCCCTGTCGACTTGAGAGTCGACTTGGTTGACCCAAGTCGACAGCCCTGTCGACTTGGCTGTCGACTTGGCTCAGACGGGCAGTTTTGCCTGGTGCACCATTTTGGAGTTGTGTTGAGTATGGGGGCCAGATTCGGTTTTGAGGGCTGAGATTAGAACTAGGGTTTAATTCTAAGGCTAGAACTAATCCTAATCTCTATAAATAAGACCCTAACCTAAGCCTAAATCAACATTATTCACTCATACAACTAAACTATGGCAAAATCATTCCTCTCATCGCCTCCACTCTCTTCATAAAATCCTAAATAAATTTCTATGAGAGATTTTCCATGCATACAAGTGTTTTCAAGCTTGTATGAGCATCATTAGCTTGCATTCAAGTCAAGTTTCTATATTTGCATCATAAAGAAAGAGTTTTGATCATTTTGGCTCAAGGGTTTTTCTATTAGAAATTGCATTTTGGGTCTATTTGATTGCATAAGGGCTTTGTCATATTTTTTGTGCCTTCATAAGCATTGTAAGCCCTTTTCTACTTTCATATTTAAACTCTAAAGTTAATGAATGATGCAAGTTGTGTTTAATCATTATGATATGCAAGCTTACTATGATGTGTTATGCAAGTTTGCCATGTTATGATATGCAAGTTTATCATGTTATGTTATGCAAGTTTGATATGCAAGTTTGTCATATGATATGCAAGTTATGTTATGCAAGTTTGGGTTGATCCTTTTGTTCATGTTATCATGTTATGCAAGCTTATCTTGGGTTTATGAGCTTAAAGCTTCAAGCTTTATGCTAAAGGTTGCATTTTGGCAACATGTAAGTTATCATATCTCTTATGATAACTTGCATGTGAGGCTAAATGCGAACTTATGGCCATTTCTACATGTCATTTATCACCATGTATCACCAATATGCTAAGTTTGGTTTTATGCATGCTTTTGAGGCCTAAAAATGTAATATGCAAGTATATGAACATATGTACATTTCATATGCCACCATGTTAAACTTGTGGCTTCAACACCTTTATGTCATGATTATGCCAAGTTCCCTCTTTCTATCCTTTATGCGCTATTGCAATATGTAAGCGATGGGATTGTGTTTGGGGTTGGGTAAACTTAAAAGACATAAAAACATAAGCTTGGGAATTTACCTATTAAGTTAGGTCTACCCTTTGGGAATTTACCTATTAAGTTAGGTCTACCCAAATGCTTGAAAACTTGTAACATGTTTTGGAAACATGATGGACATGACACTTAGAAAATATAAGTGTGACCAACTCGAGGTTGGGTTGAGTTTGTAGCGTAAACCTACCCGGAACCGACCGGCTTAACTAGTTGCTACAAACAATAGGACCCAATGTGAGAAGTTGGTCATGTTGTACCTTGAACCCGAGGTTAGACCAAGTTGTGGTGTAAAGCTACCCGGAACCGACCGGCTTAACTAGTAACCGCAACAAAGTCTAATGTGAGAGGTTAAGGTGCATTAAATTAATTAATGCCTCATGATTAGGGTTAAGTCATGGTCCACTTAATACTTAACCAATTTGGGCTTGGTAGATTAATCGGGGTTAAGTCGTGAACTCATCGTTACACTTAACCAAGTTAATCCATGATTAGCAAGAGGGTTAAACCGTACTTAACCCACTAGAAAAATCCTAGCAATGGGGGTCCACTCCAGCAGTAATCCCAAGTTTGTATCATTAAGACCCTAGGGACTAGGCTAGGGAGGGGGCACGATTACTGGACTGGAGGTAAGTGACCAAAAGTGACGGCAGAGTGGTACGCCGGTGTAGTTCCGGGCGGACTATGGTCGTGCACATAGTCCGAAGCCGGGGAAAGCATGCACGGGTACCAGTAGATCGAGACTGTGCACTTATCTTTATGGTGTCCAGGGGTTGACACCCTAGGGCTTGATACACCCGACGGGAGACCCGGCACAGTCTGACTACAATTATGTTTGGGCCGCATTGACACCAACACGTGACGAGTAAAGCTTAGGGAGCCGATCGACTAGACCGTTTGGTTGGACCTCGTATTAGGGTCATTTCATGTTATTGGACCTCGTATTAGGGTCACTTCATGTTATTGGACCTCGTATTAGGGTCACTTCATGTTATTGGGCCAAAGCTTGGGCCAAGGGATCAATACTTGTTTATTCAAGTCATGTTAGTTTGCTAGTACACCTGTGGTGCAAAAACCTTAAACCTGATTATGCGATGACACCTTTATCTACCTTGTTAGTTAATCATCATGCTAGTATGTAGTTATCCTTATGATCATCCCTGCTTCTCATGCCAGTTAACTTTATCAGTTTACATTGATTGTAGTAGGGCTTACTCAGTCTTTTTGACTGACCTGTTTTCTTTCGCCTCTTTTCTTCCGTTCCCCCCCCCCCCAGGTTCTCAGGGTGGGAATATTGGAGCTTAGCTTGGATTTCTGATCGCTTGCTTGTGGGATTTTAGCTCATGTACGGTCTTGACATGAAGCTAGCTATGGTTATCACTTATTTTGGGGATAGTACTTATGTATTTTAGTTTTTCAGTAATGTTGTTTTTATCTAGACTTGTGTATTTGGAAAGTTGACATTATGTTGTACCAGACTTGTTTTGAAATGGTTTGAAATCTTCCGCTGTTTTATTTATGTTATTTACTCTATTTACATATATACATATGTTCTTGTTCTGCCTTGATATATCATTATGCATGTTTACCTGATTCAAACGCCCCTCCAAAGTCAGAGTGCTTGCAAGAGACACCCTGGCGGAGGTGGGGTGTTACATGACTGACCACTCATTTCGCTTAAGTGTATCGAATGTACATCACCAACGGTTGGGATCAGCAACCGTTCCCGTATATATATGGGACAGCATTGATAGATTTAAGAAACAAATGAATATTCTCTAGATAGGTGATTATACACCCTACTTCGGTGCGACCGACTTAGCCATGCTGCCTGCCCGATTTCTGTCATTTACTGGATGATGAGGCTAGAAGTTACCCTCTATCATCACATCTGATTCACTTCAAATGTCACATTGTCAGATCCATCGAAAATCACTAATTGATGACTACAACAGTACATTACGTGTTAGCTAAAGAAGTTTCCTTCTCCGCTTCCACTCTTGGTACGGTTGAAGAAATCAATGTACGTGACCTTTCTGGAAATACTCTATTAGACATTCATCCACACAAGTCATCCTCATTCACTTAGAATGTCACATCGTCATACCCGCCAAATCACAAATTGATTTATCCAAAAATAACACGGGTATACAGCTTAGAGAAACGAATTCCTCTGCCACCCAACGTGAATACGTTTGAACAGATCAACTTACGCGATCCATTGGATATACTCTGTTAGACCTTCGTCCATACAAGTTGTCCTGGGACTGGACAAACCGAATGCACTATTCAGTATATCCATCTTAGTCACCGTTATCTAAGACTTATACAACAGCCCTTGCATTTTACTCCGTCTTCAATTATCTTTGGCATATATGATTCGCAACGCTTATGCTAATACAGAGTGGTTTTTTGGATAATAATCCGACCGGTCTCTCCATATTAACAACGTTAAAAAGGTCAAAACTTCGATAGTCTGTGAGTTAACTATCGAAGAAAAACAAGTGTGCAAACAACGATACTATTTCCAGATGGAAATTACATCGAACAAACATCGTTTGATATTATTCTCCTTAGTTCATTTTACATCTCCTGTTTCCCTATATTCAACATTTGCTATTTTCTATATTTAGAAAATATAGGTTATTAACACTGGAAACATTTCCATTCCTTGTTTTCTGTATTTAGAAAACATTTCTGATTCTTGTTTGGAAAACATTTCCAAACTCCTACGTTTGGATTAAACAGATGTTTAGATAAAACATCGCTATGCCAACTCAACCATTTTCTTTAATTACTAAATTCACTTTACCATCCTTTACTGCCGAACCTTAACCATTCCTCAGTTAAAAACGAAGCCAAACAAGTTGGGGTAGAACTACCTCTCAGACCTTAACTGAACAACACTTCTAACCTTGAAATAGGCAAAGTTCACTTTATATTTCTTTAACTAACTTCCTTACTTAACCTTTTTTTCGAATAACTATATTCGATTAACTCTTTTCAATTAACTCTATTGGACTGACCCTATTTGGTTAACTCTATTTGATTTACTCTATTTGATTTACTCTATTTGATTAAACCTATTCACTTAACTCCTATCGAATAAACTATATTCGATAACTCCTCTAACTCTATTCGAATAAACTATATTCGATTAACTCCTCTAACTCTATTCGAATAAACTATATTCGATTAACTCCTCTACTATATTCGAATAAACAATATTCGATTAACTCCTTTACTATATTCGAATAAACTATATTCGATTAACTCCTTTACTATATTCGAATAAACTATATTCGATTAACTCCTTTGATTTAACTCTAATCGATTAACTCCATCGAATAAACTATATTCGATAACTCCTTCGATTTAACTAATATTCTATAACTCACTTCGATTAACTAATAATCGGTAACTCCCTTCGATGAAACTAACATCGATACTCCTTTCGATGAAACTAACATCGATTAACTCCTTTCGATGAAACTAACATCGATTAATTTAACTCGACGAACTTAACTCCACTCACTTATCTCGATAATCTAACTCAAGAACTTAACTCGATTAACTTATTTCGATAATCTAACTCAAGAACTTAACTCGATTAACTTATCTCGATAATCTAAGTCAAGTTGATTAACTCCTATCGAATAACTAATATTCGATTTAACTCCATTCGCTTGACTCTAGATCGCAGCGATCACAATGGTTACGCCTGACTCCCTCAGGAAACATCCAACCGCCTTAGGCTATTTACAGCCCTGCGAATTACGCTAGCAGTCGTACGAGATGACAACTTACCCTGAATACTATGTTTGACTAACTCTGTCTTAAATAACTATATTTGATTAACTCTAGTTCGTTTTAACTCTAATCGAAAAATTCTAACTAATTAACTCTAATTGATTAACTCTACCTGATTAACTCTAACTGATTAACTCTTACTGGTTAACTCGACTTACTTAACCCAACTGGTTAACCTGACTGAACTGGTTAACTCTACTGACTGTTAACTCTACTGATCTGGTTAACTCCATTGATTAACTCTTATTCGAATAACAAATATTCGATTAACTCTATTCAACTAACTCGACTTGATTAACCCTTTCGAATAACATATTCGATTTACTAACTTTCGAATACCATATTCGATTTGCTTAACTTTGAATACCATATTCGATTTAACTCCTTTCGAATACCATATTCGATTTAACTCCTTTTGAATACCATATTCGATTTAACTCGACTTGATTAACTTACTTTAAATAACTCAACTCGATTAACTCCCTTTATATGCTTTATAAAGATTTCCTTTTTACAACGTTTATTCATTTTTAAAGATTTACTTTTAGTAACGGTTCTTCACTTTAAAAATGATTCCATTTTTCCTATTCTATTTGTAAGTGTTTTACAAATATCTCCTTTTCGATTTGATTTGTAAATGGTTTTACAACATTTCTCTTTCTGTTTGATTTGTAAAGGATTTACAAACCTTTCTCTTTCTATTTGTTTTGTAAATGATTTACAAACCTTTCTCTTTCTATTTATTTTGTAAATGATTTACAAACCTTTCTCTTTCTATTTGATTTGTAAATGATTTTCAAACTTTTCCGTTTTCAATTTTATTCTTAAAAATATTCTAACTCTTTAAATTTCTGGAAAAATTCGCCATAACCTCCTTTGTATTGGGAGTATCGGGAAAATCCCCAAACCCGCCACACAGGCCTTTCCACTCAAAAGAAAATTTTTTGAAATTATTTTCTTTTTCTATGTATCTCCTATTTATAAATATTCCAATTTATAAATATTCCTTATTTATAAATATTCCACTTTATAAATATCTCTTATTTATAAATATCCCATTTTATAAATATTCTGTTTTCAATATCACTTTGAAAATCCCCTTATCAACATCCCGTATGTTATGGTATTCAATCATATCAAATCACGATGTTCAATATCGTCCAAGCACATATAATCGCCCACAGATTTTATATCACATCATATAACAATATATGAAAAACAATAAAATAACTGTTGAGGATTCCAGTCGGATTCCTCCAACCTGTTTCCCTGCATCCACAGATGTTACACAATATGATTATCTTCACTTTCAGTTCAATATAAATTATTCTAATAGCAGAATCAATATATAAATATTTAACGGTTTATATATATATAATTACACATATATATATAATTTTCACTAACTGACTAGCAGTTCAACCAATCAACCAACACACATCAATCAACAGATGATTAACAGTTCTAAGAATACATTATAAAAATATAACTGTTCAGAGTTGGTGAGTTTTACTCACATTGGCAGTTCATCGTTAAAGAACGATAAACCGTTGTTTGATTTGAATCAAACAGTTTATTTCGCCCTAAATTCATACGAGCTCGAATCCCCTTCCAGTCAGCTTCATTGTGAAACACTCGTCCATACGGTTCTAACGGATCCTGTTTTGTTCGATTTCGTTTTCGTATGAATTAGATATGATATAAATAAGTGTGTACAAATTTTAAACTAAAATAGACATGGATTTATTCTATTTTAAATGGGCTTTAACCTTTTATAATTTCAGCCCAAACTTCTCATCGTGGAAACCCAGGCAGCCCACTTCACTTTCAAACCTGTCCTCCTCCTATCGTCTTCCCCAATAGTTCTCCAAACAATGAAAACAAAGACCCGACTTCCTCACGTACATCCTCCATCAACATTCACTGAAATAACAAACCTATGACCTTGATAATCACTTCAAATACACGTTCAACCTTACTGCCTCAATTCTAACTAATTAACTCTAACTGATTAACTCTACGTGATTAATTATAACTGATTAACTCTAACTGGTTAACTCGACGTACTTAACCCAACTGGTTAACTTGACTGAACTGGTTAACTCTACTGACTGGTTAACTCTACTGATCTGGTTAACTCCACTGATTAACTCTTATTCGAATAATAAATATTCGATTAACTCTGTTCAACTAACTCGACTCAATTAACCCCTTTCGAATAACATATTCGATTTACTAACTTTCGAATACCATATTCGATTTACTTAACTTCGAATACCATATTCGATTTAACTCCTTTCGAATACCATATTCGATTTAACTCCTTTTGAATACCATATTCGATTTAACTCGACTTGATTAACTTACTTTAAATAACTCAACTCGATTAACTCCCTTTATATGCTTTATAAAGATTTCCTTTTTACAACGTTTATTCATATTTAAAGATTTACTTTTAGTAACGGTTCTTCACTTTAAAAATGATTCCTTTTTTCCAATTCTATTTGTAAGTGTTTTACAAATATCTCCTTTTCGATTTGATTTGTAAATGGTTTTACAACATTTCTCTTTCTGTTTGATTTGTAAAGGATTTACAAACCTTTCTCTTTCTATTTGTTTTGTAAATGATTTACAAACCTTTCTCTTTCTATTTATTTTGTAAATGATTTACAAACCTTTCTCTTTCTATTTGATTTGTAAATGATTTTCAAACTTTTCCGTTTTCAATTTTATTCTTAAAAATATTCTAACTCTTTAAATTTCCGGAAAAATTCGCCATAACCTCCTTTGTATTGGGAGTATCGGGAAAATCCCCAAACCCGCCACACGGGCCTTTCCACTCAAAAGAAAATGTTTTGAAATTATTTTCATTTTCTATGTATCTCCTATTTATAAATATTCCAATTTATAAATATTCCTTATTTATAAATATTCCACTTTATAAATATCTCTTATTTATAAATATCCCATTTTATAAATATTCTGTTTTCAATATCACTTTGAAAATCCCCTTATCAACATCCCGTATGTTATGGTATTCAATCATATCAAATCACGATGTTCAATATCATCCAAGCACATATAATCGCCCACAGATTTTATATCACATCATATAACAATATATGAAAAACAATAAAATAACTGTTGAGGATTCCAGTCGGATTCCTCCAACCTGTTTCCCTGCATCCACAGATGTTACACAATATGATTATCATCACTTTCAGTTCAATATAAATTATTCTAATAGCAGAATCAATATATAAATATTTAACGGTTTATATATATATAATTACATATATATATATAATTTTCACTAACTGACTAGCAGTTCAATCAATCAACCAACACACATCAATCAACAGATGATTAACAGTTCTAAGAATACATTATAAAAATATAACTGTTCAGAGTTGGTGAGTTTTACTCACATTGGCAGTTCATCGTTAAAGAACGATAAACCGTTGTTTGATTTGAATCAAACAGTTTATTTCGCCCTAAATTCATACGAGCTCGAATCCCCTTCCAGTCAGCTTCATTGTGAAACTCTCGTCCATACGGTTCTAACGGATCCTGTTTTGTTCGATTTCGTTTTCGTATGAATTAGATATGATATAAATAAGTGTGTACAAATTTTAAACTAAAATAGACATGGATTTATTCTATTTTAAATGGGCTTTAACCTTTTATAATTTCAGCCCAAACTTCTCATCGTGGAAACCCAGGCAGCCCACTTCACTTTCAAACCTATCCTCCTCCTATCGTCTTCCCCAATAGTTCTCCAAACAATGAAAACAAAGACCCGACTTCCTCACGTACATCCTCCATCAACATTCACTGAAATAACAAACCTATGACCTTGATAATCACTTCAAATACACATTCAACCTTACTGCCTCAATTCATCCAACATTATCCTCTCTTCACCATCAACCAAGCTACACTTCATCCACTTCTTACATCGAATACCCTCCTGCCAATATACAGTGCAAATAACACGTTCTCGCATACAATCCAGTCCCCGACTTCATCGCAAACTCACTGTTCGCACTTCACAGTAAAGTATCGAACAACTTTCATGCTCTACCATAAATCAAAATAGGACTACCAAAAATCAACTCGTTTTATATGTTTTCAAACCATAACAGGATTGTAAACTTCGAACTCCCTGTTTAAAAACTTCTGCTCCTTCCATCGCTCCTTACACCCAACCAGACTCCAGATTTACCTCGCAATACCCTTCTTTGAACACCCTGTCAACTTCACGAACGCCAACTGGACACCACCACTCCTCATCAGATTTCCGCCATGACAGCCCTCCTCCTGACCAGAGATCAAACGCCTTCCTTCAATTCGAATCCGAAGTTCATGCTACCCTAATGAGCGTCCGTTGCTAGTTCGAGCCACCCAAATAAATTTGCGTCGAACTAAGAGGTACTGGCATCACGATTTGAAGCTAGAGAATCGGAGGACTCGGTTGGATTTTCTTTGATTTACGAATATCACGATTTGATTTGAGGAGCAAAGTTTTGTGGCGGCCGAACGATTTTGCTGTGAGGGAATTTGGAATTAGGTTTAACGTTTGCAGAAGTTAATTTATAGGGGATTTCTTTTTGGATATTTTTATTTGAATTAGTGGAGGACTTCCTTCCACGTTTTGGCTAAGATAAAAAGATGCATGGCTAAATTTTTGACCAAGGAAAGTTGTTATGTTATTACATAGGATATATATATATATATATTATTATTATTTATAGTACCCTATTGACATAAAATTTCTCTCACGTACCGACTGAAATAAAGGTACCATTGTATCGAGCTCGATGCCCTGATCCCAAAAATATAATAATATCGATAGATTAACCCATATTTTGAAACCTTAAAATGTTGATTTCAGGGTGCAAAATACTCCAAATAAAAAGTTGTTTATTTAATTAATTAAAAATTACCATAAAATTCTAAAAATTAAATTATCGTTATGTCCCAAAAGAACCTTGTCTAAATTCAAACCCGATCTCTAGTTATATCGAATAAACCGTTACGGTCGATAAACGATTCTATAGCGACTATTTTAAAATTTGATTTGGACATATCTCAAAATCCACATGACGAAATCCCGATTTTTCTCTTCCACTAGAAAGATATACTCCACCAGCTCCACACGTTTCTTGTTTGACAGAAATCCGGTTTAAGATGAATCCTGTACATTCAGTTGAAGTTCAAATCGCTAAATCGCGAACTACAGCGCCATTTCAAGCTCTATTTTAATTATATTATAATTATATGTTCAAACTGTCGTCAATTGAATATATTCGTCAATATAATTCAACTCTAAGCTGAATTAAATCGAAGGGACGACCCTGTTCACAGAATATTGTGATTTCCCAATATTTTTGATTATTTCTGAATTAAATATATTATTTAATTATTTAATTTAATTAAATATTCACTATAATTTAATTAACGACGATTTAATTCCCTAAATCACTATTTATATAATTAAATAAATTAATTATAATACCTCTGACAATGCGGGTCATTACATTCTTCCACACTTAAAATAATTTCGTCCTCGAAATTGCTAAGTTAGAGGACGACCCTATCTATTTGGTAAAAGCTTATCGGTTTACCCTTTATCTCTTATTTCTCCGAACCAATTAATATCGACTAAAATATTAATTCCTTCTGACTAACTAAAATTTTCAAAAATTCTGAAAATTTTCTAACACTTTAAATTCTTGGAAAATTTCACCAGCACCTCCTTTGTACCGGCATATACGTCAAACCACAACTCGCCTCTCTAAGCCTTCTCCAACCCAAAAGAAAATCAAAACGCCAAGCGGCTTGCCAATTCGGCTCATAAATTACAAACTCACATAAAATATAAACTTGTACCTTTTTGTTGGGCATATCATTATATCCCTACCATCTGTTATCAACTCGGCATATACAAATGCCATCCCAATCAACTCCAACCAAGTTATTCTTAACGCTCCCATTCGCTTATTCAAGCCGAATTCAATTTCAAATTCGAGTTTCAAATTCCAAACTCTCAACTTATCATTTCAATTCCAAATCCAGATTATTCTCTAATCACTTCCAGTTTTTCTTAACCTATCATCTCAAGTTAAATTCTGGTTTATTATTTACTTTTACCATCCCATTCTAATTAACTTCACAAGTTAAATTTTAGTTTCTAGAACTTAAATTCCTGGGTAAATTTCAAATCAATTTGAAATCATACTGCCAATTCAAAACCTTTGAATTTCCTAAACAACTTGTTTTCTCAAAACAATTCAAATCAAAATCTTTGGTAGTAATCCACCACTTAGAAACTCGAAAATCACACCGATGATACTGTGCAGTCATCATCGGAATTATTTTCCAGCGACCCAAGTGATTTCAATACTATATCATTTCAAAACCCTTACTAAATACATCCATTTTGAAAACATTTCAAAATCTCCCAGGAATTTAAAATTTCCTTATTTTAATTCCAAATCTGATTTAAATTCATATTTAATTCATCTTATTTCATATACTTTACTGATATGAATTCTGATTGGTTATATATAACCATTTCACTTTTATAATCTTACTCGATTATAATACAACCAATATAACTAATATATATTTTCTCAATATCAGGATATAATTTTGGGTAAATTTATTCTATTTACCCTCTTTTCAAAACATACCGTGTCGACCCATCGTATTCAAGTGTTTATCCACTCTTACCGACACAGTGGATCAAACTGATCGACCAGAACTCATAAACAACTCAGCCAATGAATCTCCACAATAAAAAACCATTTTTATAACAAATACAAATACGCACTTGTATATATACACACTCAACTCAATCTAGTGTATTACTAACCTTATCTCTACCGAGTCACGCAACAGAGCCAAGGTAATTCTTAACTTAAGCTCTGATACCAACTGTAACGACCCAGATTTTCGGCGACTTTTGTTATCGACATAAGCACGATGTCGATAACCAAAACATCGAAAAATCCTGGTAATTAATGAAAGAAATTAGAGGGTGAGGATAGATAAGATAGAAACTTAGAATAGAAGAAGAAGAAGAACACAATATCAGAGTAACATGAACCTCATAGCGGAACGAATAACATATAATATATAACATAACTTTGAAATATAACAGTTATGTATACAATAGCACTTATCAGAGTACAACACTTACAACACAGCGGAAATAAACTATAGCTGTATGATCAAGAAGCCTCCTGCTCCAGCTCTTCAAGTATATCTGTAAATCCCGACTACTTGACCGCCCGTACAAATTTAGGCACCCAAGAGTTTAGGGAAAACAACAAAGTAAACTCCGGGTCAGTCATGGGACTGGTGTGAGTAAAAGAGTTTAAACAGGTATATGAACAAGTAAATGATATCTCATAAGACCACACCGCAGAACGGAATGGGTTTTTCCCTTATGAGAATCCAAAATATCATTATGTCAAAACCTTTTGATATAACAATAATGTCTATCAACCACAATATAATAATCATCTAGCAGAAACGCTTTCATCTCACGTTCTGCATATATGGTATACAATCAAAATCGCAAGCACGTATTGGATAATGGATATCCAACTATGACAAGGTATGGAACACCTTTCGATCAGTGTACTCTAGGAACGATACACCGGAGTTCAACAAGAACATCTTGTAACTCAGCCACACATGACCGACCACTCATTTCGCTTGAGTGTATCGAATGTACATCACCAACGGTTAGGATCAGCAACCGTTCCTGTATATATATGGGACAACATTGATAGATTTAAGAAACAAATGAATATTCTCTAGATAGGTGATTATACACCCTACTTCGGTGCGACCGACTTAGCCATGCTGCCTGCCCGATTTCTGTCATTTACCGGATGATGAGGCTAGAAGTTACGCTCTATCATCACATCAGATTCACTTCAAATGTCACATCGTTAGATCCATCGAAAATCACTAATTGACGTCTACAACAGTACATTACGTGTTAGCTAAAGAAGTTTCCTTCTCCGCTTCCACTCTTGGTACGGTTGAAGAAATCAATGTACGTGACCTTTCTGGAAATACTCTGTTATACATTCATCCACACAAGTCATCCTCATTCACTTAGAATGTCACATCGTCATACCCGCCAAATCACAAATTGATTTATCCAAAAATAACACGGGTATATAGCTTAGAGAAACGAATTCCTCTGCCACCCAACGTGAATACGTTTGAACAGATCAACTTACGCGATCCATTGGATATACTCTGTTAGACCTTCGTCCATACAAGTTGTCCTTGGACTGGACAAACCGAAGGCACTATTCAGTATATCCATCTTAGTCACTGTTATCTAAGACTTATACAACAGCCCTTGCATTTTACTCCGTCTTCAATTATCTTTGGCATATATGATTCGCAATGCTTATGCCAATACAGAGTGGTTCTTTGGATAATAATCCAACCGGTCTCTCCATATTAACAATGATAAAATGGTCAAAACTTCGATAGTCTGTGAGTTAACTATCGAAGAAAAACAAGTGTGCAAACAACGATACTATTTCCAGATGGAAATTACATCGAACAAACATCGTTTGACATTAATCTCCTTAGTTCATTTTACATCTCCTGTTTCCCTATATTCAACATTTGCTATTTTCTATATTTAGAAAATATATGTTATTAACACCGGAAACATTTCCATTCCTTGTTTTCTGTATTTAGAAAACATTTCTGATTCTTGTTTGGAAAACATTTCCAAACTCCTACGTTTGGATTAAAAAGATGTTTAGATAAAACATCGCTATGCCAACTCAACCATTTTCTTTAATTACTAAATTCACTTTACCATCCTTTACTGCCGAACCTTAACCATTCCTTAGTTAAAAACGAAGCCAATCAAGTTGGGGTAGAACTACCTCTCAGACTTTAACTGCACAACACTTCTAACCTTGAAATAGGCAAAGTTCACTTTATATTTCTTTAACTAACTTCCTTACTTAACCTTTCTTTCGAATAACTATATTCGATTAACTCTTTTCAATTAACTCTATCGGACTGACCCTATTTGGTTAACTCTATTTGATTTACTCTATTTGATTAACCCTATTCACTTAACTCCTGTCGAATAAACTATATTCGATAACTCCTCTAATTCTATTCGAATAAACTATATTCGATTAACTCCTCTAACTCTATTCGAATAAACTATATTCGATTAACTCCTCTACTATATTCGAATAAACTATATTCGATTAACTCCTTTACTATATTCGAATAAACTATATTCGATTAACTCCTTTACTATATTCGAATAAACTATATTCGATTAACTCCTTTGATTTAACTCTAATCGATAAACTCCATCGAATAAGCTATATTCGATAACTCCTTCGATTTAACTAATATTCTATAACTCACTTCGATTAACTAATAATCGATAACTCCCTTCGATGAAACTAACATCGATACTCCTTTCGTTGAAATTAACATCGATACTCCTTTCGATGAAACTAACATCGATTAGCTCCTTTCGATGAAACTAACATCGATTAATTTAACTCGACGAACTTAACTCGACTCACTTATCTCGATAATATAACTCAAGAACTTAACTCGATTAACTTATCTCGATAATCTAACTCAAGAACTTAACTCGTTTAACTTATCTCGATAATCTAACTCAAGTTTATTAACTCCTATCGAATAACTAATATTCGATTTAACTCCATTCGCTTGACTCTAGATCGCAGCGATCACAATGGTTACGCCTGACTCCCTCAGGAAACATCCGACTGCCTTAGGCTATTTACAGCCCTGCGAATTACGCTAGCAGTCGTACGAGATGGCAACTTACCCTGAATACTATGTTTGACTAACTATGTCTTAAATAACTATATTTGATTAACTCTAGTTCGTTTTAACTCTAATCGATAAATTCTAACTAATTAACTCTAACTGATTAACTCTACCTGATTAACTCTAACTGATTAACTCTAACTGGTTAACTCGACTTACTTAACCCAACTGGTTAACTTGACTGAACTGGTTAACTCTATTGACTGGTTAACTCTACTGATCTGGTTAACTCCACTGATTAACTCTTATTCGAATAACAAATATTCGATTAACTCTATTCAACTAACTCGACTCGATTAACCCCTTTCGAATAACATATTCGATTTACTAACTTTCGAATATCATATTCGATTTACTTAACTTCGAATACCATATTCGATTTAACTCCTTTCGAATACCATATTCGATTTAACTCCTTTTGAATACCATATTCGATTTAACTCGACTTGATTAACTTACTTTAAATAACTCAACTCGATTAACTCCCTTTATATGCTTTATAAAGATTTCCTTTTTACAACATTTATTCATTTTTAAAGATTTACTTTTAGTAACGGTTCTTCACTTTAAAAATGATTCCTTTTTTCCAATTCTATTTGTAAGTGTTTTACAAATATCTCCTTTTCGATTTGATTTGTAAATGGTTTTACAACATTTCTCTTTCTGTTTGATTTGTAAAGGATTTACAAACCTTTCTCTTTCTATTTGTTTTGTAAATGATTTACAAACCTTTCTCTTTCTATTTGTTTTGTAAATGATTTACAAACCTTTCTCTTTCTATTTGATTTGTAAATGATTTACAAACTTTTCCGTTTTCAATTTTATTCTTAAAAATATTCCAACTTTTTAAATTTCCGGAAAAATTCGCCATAACCTCCTTTGTATTGGGAGTATCGGGAAAATCCCCACACCCACCACACAGGCCTTTCCACTCAAAAGAAAATGTTTTGAAATTATTTTCTTTTTCTATGTATCTCCTATTTATAAATATTCCAATTTATAAATATTCCTTATATATAAATATTCCACTTTATAAATATCTCTTATTTATAAATATCCCATTTTATAAATATTCTGTTTTCAATATCACTTTGAAAATCCCCTTATCAACATCCCGTATGTTATGGTATTCAATCATATCAAATCACGATGTTCAATATCGTCCAAGCACATATAATCGCCCACAGATTTTATATCACATCTTATAACAATATATGAAAAACAATAAAATAACTGTTGAGGAATCCAGTCGGATTCCTCCAACCTGTTTCCCTGCATCCACAGATGTTACACAATACGATTATCATCACTTTCAGTTCAATATAAATTATTCTGATAGCAGAATCAATATATAAATATTTAAAGGTTTATATATATATATATATTTACATATATATATATATATATATATATTTCACTAACTGACTAGCAGTTCAATCAATCAACCAACACACAGCAATCAACAGATGATTAACAGTTCTAAGAATACATTATAAAAATATAACTGTTCAGAGTTGGTGAGTTTTACTCACATTGGCAGTTCATCGTTAAAGAACGATAAACCATTGTTTGATTTGAATCAAACAGTTTATTTCGCCATAAATTCATACGAGCTCGAATCCCCTTCCAGTCAGCTTCATTGTGAAGCTCTCGTCCATACGGTTCTAACGGATCCTGTTTTGTTCGATTTCGTTTTCGTATGAATTAGATATGATATAAATAAGTGTGTACAAATTTTAAACTAAAATAGACATGGATTTATTCTATTTTAAATGGGCTTTAACCTTTTATAATTTCAGCCCAAACTTCTCATCGTGGAAACCCAGGCAGCCCACTTCACTTTCAAACTTGTCCTCCTCCTATCGTCTTCCCCAATAGTTCTCCAAACAATGAAAACAAAGACCCGACTTCCTCACGTACATCCTCCATCAACATTCACTGAAATAACAAACCTATGACCTTGATAATCGCTTCAAATACACGTTCAACCTTACTGCCTCAATTCATCCAAAAACATCCTCTCTTCACCATCAACCAAGCTACACTTCATCCACTTCTTACATCGAATACCCTCCTGCCAATATACAGCGCAAATACCACGTTCTCGCATACAATCCAGTCCCCGACTTCATCGCAAACTCACTGTTCGCACTTCACAGTAAAGTATCGAATAACTTTCCTGCTCTACCATAAATCAAAATAGGACTACCAAAAATCATCTCGTTTTATATGTTTTCATACCATAACAGGATTGTAAACTTCGAACTCCCTGTTTAAAAACTTCTGCTCCTTCCATCGCTCCTTACACCCAACCAGACTCCAGATTTACCTCGCAATACCCTTCTTTGAACACCCTGTCAACTTCACGAACGCCAACTGGACACCACCACTCCTCATCAGATTTCCGCCATGACAGCCCTCCTCCTGACCAGAGATCAAACGCCTTCCTTCAATTCGAATCCGAAGTTCATGCTGCCCTAACGAGCATCCGTTGCTAGTTCGAGCCACCCAAATAAATTTGCGTCGAACTAAGAGGTACTGGCATCACGATTTGAAGCTAGAGAATCGGAGGACTCAGTTGGATTTTCTTTGATTTACGAATATCACGATTTGATTTGAGGAGCAAAGTTTTGTGGCGGCCGAACGATTTTGCTGTGAGGGAATTTGGAATTAGGTTTAACGTTTGCAGAAGTTAATTTATAGGGGATTTCTTTTTGGATATTTTTCTTTGAATTAGTGGAGGACTTCCTTCCACGTTTTGGCTAAGATAAAAAGATGCATGGCTAAATTTTTGACCAAGGAAAGTTGTTACGTTATTACATAGGATATATATATATTATTTATAGTACCCTATTTACATAAAATTTCTCTCACGTACCGACTGAAATAAAGGTACCATTGTATCGAGCTCGATGCCCTGATCCCAAAAATATAATAATATCGGTAGATTAACCCATATTTTGAAACCTCAAAATGTTGATTTCAGGGTGCAAAATACTCCAAATAAAAAGTTGTTTATTTAATTAATTAAAAATTACCATAAAATTCTAAAAATTAAATTATCGTTATGTCCCAAAAGAACCTTGTCTAAATTCAAACCCGATCTCTAGTTATATCGAATAAACCGTTACGGTCGATAAACGATTCTATAGCGACTATTTTAAAATTTGATTTGGACATATATCAAAATCCACTTGACGAAATCTCGATTTTTCTCTTCCACTAGAAAGATATACTCCACCAGCTCCACACGTTTCTTGTTTCACAGAAATCCGGTTTAAGATAAATCTTGTACATTAAGTTGAAGTTCAAATCGCCAAATCGCGAACTGCAGCGCCATTTCAAGCTCTATTTTGATTATATTATAATTATACGTTCAAACTGTCGTTAATTGAATATATTCGTCAATATGATTCAACTCTAAGCTGAATTAAATCGAAGAGACGACCCTATTCACAGAATATTGTGATTTCCCAATATTTTTGATTATTTCTGAATTAAATATATTATTTAATTATTTAATTTAATTACATATTCACTATAATTTAATTAACGACGATTAAATTCCCTAAATCACTATTTATATAATTAAATAAATTAATTATAATACCTCTGACAATGCGGGTCATTACAGCTGGAGCAGGAGGCTTCAGGATCATATAGCTATAGTTTATTTCCACTGTGTTGTAAGTGTTGTACTTTGATAATGATGTATATTCAAGTACAGATTTATATTTCAAAGTTATGTTATATATATATTATATTTTATTTATTCCGCTGTGAGATTCGTGTTACTCTGATGTTGTGTTCTTCATCTTCTTCTATTCTAAGTTTCTATCTTATCTATTCTCACCCTCTGTTTTCTTTCTATTAGTTTTCTGATTTTCCAGTGTAATTGGGGTTGGACTTGCGTTATTTGGTCAGCTCAAATTGGACCGGAATTTCGGGTCACTACAGTTGGTATCAGAGTGAGGTTAAGTAATTACCTTGGCTCTGTGGCGTGACTCGGTAGAGATGGGGTTAGCAATACCCTAGATTGAGTTAAGCGTATATATTCGAGTGAACGTATTTGTTACTGATATAAAAATTGTTTTATATTGTGGAGATTTATTAGTTGAGTCGTTTATGGGTTCTGGTCGATCAGTTTGATCCACTGTATCGGTAGGGATTTTGTAAACACTTGAATACGATGAACCGTCATGGTATGTTTTGAAAAGAGGGTAAACGAAATAATTTTACACAAAATTTTATTTTGATATAAAGGATTTATATTGAAATGATTATAATATATTGGATATATTGGTTGTTATTATAATCGAGTAAGATTATAAATTAAATGGTTATGTAAATAATCGATCAGAATTCATATAAGTGAAATACGTGAAATCAGATGAGTTAAATCTGAAATTTAAACCAGAAATTGAATTAAAATTCTGGAAAATTGGATAAGTATTTGTAAATGGATTTGGATTAAAAATAAGGAAAATTTAAGATCTTGGGAGATTTTAAATTGTTTTACAAGTAGTGTGAATTATATTTTGAAATGAATTTCAAAGTGGAAATGTTTAGAAATGGTTTCATAGTCTTGAACTCACTTCGATCGCTGGAAATTAGATTCTGATGATGACAGCTGCATCACCAGTATTCATTTTTGAGTTGTAAGTGACGAATTACTACCAGAGATACTGTTTTGAATTTGTTTTGGGAAAGACAATTTGTGTTGAATTTCAAAAAGGAAAATTTGTTTTTTGAAAAGAGTAAACTGTTTAAAAAAAACTCCTAGGGAAAGACTGTTTGAATTAAAAACAAATTTAACAGAAATTTGTGAAAGAAAATTTGAATTAAAGTAAAGCCAGTAAAGTGGTAATTGAGATTGAATTAGAATGATATCAAGACAAATTGGATTGTGAGATTCAAATTTGAAGTGTAATGTGACAATCAAGTTAAGAGTTGGGAATCAAGAAGAAACTCGAGTTGAAATGATATTTGGCTCGGATATAAACGAATGGTTGTGTTCTGGATAAAAGCAGATTGGAATTTGATTGGGATGACCCTTGTATCCGCTGAATTGACAGCAGGTGAAAGTAATAGAGTTGATATGCCCGAAAAAAGGTACAAGTTTATATTCGATATAAGCATGAGATTAATGAGCCGAATTGGCAAGCCGCTTGGCTGTTTGATTTTCTTTTGGGTTGGAGATGGCCCAAAGAGGTGAGTGGTGGTTTGACGTATTGACCAGTACAAAGGAGGTGCTGGCGAAATTTTTCAAAAAGTTAAGGTGTTAGAAAATTTTCAGGATTTTTGGAAATTTTCGTTGATAAGAATTAAATAAATTTCTAATTGAAATTAAATTGGTTCATTTGAAACTGAAGTTAATAAGTGAATAAATATGTTCTAACCAGTCGATAGGGTCGTCCTATACCTTAGCAATTTCGAGGACGAAATTAATTTTAAGTGGGGAAGAATGTAATGACTCACATTTTCTACGATATAATAATTAATTTATTTAATTATTTAAAAGGTCATAAAAAGGATTTCATGGTCATTGAATTAAATAATGGTGAAAATTTAATTAAAATAATAAATTAAATAATATATTTAATTTTGAAATAATCAGAATTGGCTGAAATGACGATATGGTGTGAACTGGATCATCTGTTATATTAAATTCAGTTTAGAATTGAATTAGAATAACGAATATATTATTTCAACGAAGTTTGAACGTATAATTATATTATAATTAAAATCGAGCTTGAAATGGCGTTGCAGTTCGTAATTTGGTAATTTGAACTTCAACTGAATATACAGGATTCGTTTTAAGCCGGATTTCTGTGAAACAAAAAACGTGTGGAGCTGGTGGAGTATATCTTTCTAGTGAAAAAGAAAAATCGAGATTTCGTCGAGTAGATTTTGATTTACGTCGAAATCAAATTTTAGAAAAGTCGTTGTGGAATTCCTTTATAATTTATAAAGGAATTATTTATATTTTAAAAAGGAATTTCAATATAAATCGAATATCGGGTTGACCTAGATTGAAATATCAAGTTAGAAACCCATATAGGATTTTTCTGAGCTGTATGGTATTCCACTGTGAATATAGACGATAATATATAATTTTTAATATTAAATTTAATAATATTTAAATATATTTATATATTTTAATAGGCTATTTAGAGCTTTAAAAATAGCCACTTTTCAAACGAAGTCGGAATTCGATGAAACTAATTTTGTTGGATCCGCAATATTAAATTATTGCTAGATTTCAATTTCCATGATTTTTGAAGTTAGTATGTGGCCGTACCGATTTTTAATGTGAAAAACAGTCGATAAATTGACCTTTAAAAATACGTTGTGTGAGCATACGAAGTCGGAATTCGACGAAACCAGTTTCGTTGCGACCGTAATGTCGAACTATAACTGCAAGTTCAGTTTTGTGATTTTTAGGTATCGTGTGTCGGCACAGGGATTTTTAGGAGGTAAATACAAGTGATCTAAAAATAAATAAAGAAAAATTGAATGGATGAGGTAGTTACAACAAGCCATTTATCCCTATAAATACCCTACCCTTCCCTAAAACCTAAGTCCATCTTCATTTTTGGTCAAAACGCTTTCCGCCTCCAGTTTCAGAGTTTCAACGTGAAAATCCAATCTTGGAAAATTCAAAACAAAGGATATAAATTCGTATAATATATATATATATATAAGTGTATATATATATATATATTTATATATATATGAAATCATGGTGAGATTGTCTTCAGCTGTATACCCGTTTGAATGGGTTCGACGTCCGTTCTGGACTGTGGGTTTTTAAACAGCGAAGCTAGGGTTTTAGCTTGTGGTAAATCGAAGCTTAAATTCACTGATTCAAAACCGGTTTGGAGTTTAGCAGATCGAAGGGAGTTTGTACGCTGAATTTTGGGGTTAATGGTGTAAATTTGTGTCGATACTCCACTGTATGCGTTCTGGGTCTGGGAAGTCGCGGTCTGTTTGGGGGTTGCGAGCTTGAGCTTGAGGGTGTGGTGAGGTGCGAAATTTGTAGAGGAAGCTGATGGTAATCGCAGTTGGGTGAATGGGGAAGCGGAGGGGGAACTGGATAGAGGCGGACGTCGGGTGTGAGGTACAAGAGGAGAGCGATTCTATGTTTTGGGGAAGAAGGGATTTCAAATGGGAGCGGGCTTCGGTGGGCTTTTAAAACGGGTTGGGCTAAGGAAAATAATAAGGGGTGTGGCCAAATATTGTATTATGTAGATGTTTAATAAAATTCTAATTAGTGTATTAGCTTATAAAGGTCATATCTCCGTCATATATTATCAGAATTTAACGAAACAAGATCCGCCGGGATCGTATTGACGGTGGCTACACCATGGAACTAACTGGGGTTGAATCCGAGCTCGGTACAATTTATTGCAAAATAAATTGTCTGTCTGAGTCAAGCGATGGTTGTCGTTTTTAACGATGATCGTCCACTGTGAGTAAAACTCACCAATTCTGAACAGTTCTATTTTTATAACGTATATTTAGAACTGATAAATGATGACTGATTGTTGTGTGTTAACTGTTGGTTGAGTTATTAGTGTATTGATTAAAATCATAGATAACGATAGATATATATATATAAATCTTTAATCGAATATTGATTCTGTTTATCAGAATATTGTATTTTTGTGTTGTCTAACCTATGTGTTGCAGGGAAACAGTTGGAGGGGTCCAACTGGACTCCTCAATATTTATAATACTGTTCTGTTCATATATTGTAATATATGATGTGATATATAATATGTTGTAAATTATGTGTGTTTGGATGATATTGGCCAACGTGATTTGATATGTTAAATACCATAAAATATCGGAATGTTGATAAGGGAATTTTCAAAGTGATATTTGAAAATAAATTTATTTATTAAATCCAAGGATTTTATAAAAGAGAAAAGAAATAAATCAAAGAAGATTTTATAAAAGGAATTTAATTATAAATGGAATATTTATAAAGGGGGATATTTATAAACTCATAAGATTTTATAAATGACATATTTATTTGTTAAATAAATAGGAGATATTAAACGAATTATTTATTTAGTAAATAAATAGGATATCATAAACGAATTATTTATTTAGAAACTAAATAAAGATATACAAGGAAATATTGGTGAAAACAAATATAAAGGAAATATATTTGTAAAACAAATATAAAGGAAATATATTTGCAAAACAAATACAAATGAAGATATTTGCAAAACAAATAGAAATAGAAATATTTGTAAAACATTTACAAATAGAATTTAAAAGGAAATATTTGTAAAACATTTACAAATAGATCAAATGGAAATATTTATTTATAGGAAATAAATAGAATGTTATAAAGGAAATATTTATTTGTTAAATAAGTAGGAAAGATAGAAGAAATATTTATTTGTTAAATTGATAGAACTGAAGGGAATAGTTATTTATTAAGTAAACAAATAGAAAATGAATTATTTGTATAAACAAATAGAAAAGAAATTGATTAAAGGAGTTAATTCAAAGGAATTGATCAAAGGAGTTAATTCAAAGGAATAAATCAAAAGAGATAATTCAAAAAAACAAATCAAAAGAGTTAATCGAAATGAGTAAATCGAATATTAGTTATTCGATTAGAATTAATCGAATAAAGTAAATGAGTTAGAGTTAACCAGTTAGGGTTAATCTATTAGGGTTGACCAGTTAGAGTTGATCAGTTAGAGTTAGAGTTAACCAGTTAGGGTTAATCTATTAGGGTTGACCAGTTAGAGTTGATCAGTTAGAGTTAGAGTTAACCAATAGAGTAATTAAATAGAGTTAATCAAATTTGAATAAATCGATTAGAGTTAGTCGAATAAGGAGTTATCGAATAGTAGTTATTCGAATCGAGTTAAAAGGAGTTATCGAATATTAGTTATTCAAATCAAGTTGAAAGGAGTTATCAAATATTAGTTATTCGAATCAAGTGAAAAGGAGTTATCGAATCTAGTTATTTGAAAGGAGTTATCGAATCTAGTTATTCAAAAGGATTTATCGATAAGTTTAAATCGAAAGGAGTTATCGAATTTAGTTATTCGAAAAGAAGTAATCGAATATAATATTCGAAAAGAGAGATTATCGGATATCGTTTATTCAAAAGAAAGAGTAATCGAATTTTAGTTATTCGAAGTGAGTTAATCGAATATTAGTTATTCGAAGAGAGTAAATCGTCGAATTCGATTATATCGAATTCGGGAAAGTATTATTTACTTTCCGGTGTTTAAATCAAGATTTATTTATTTAAAAATAAATAAGAGTAGGTTAATTCTTTCAAAGTAAGAAATAAAAGTAGATGTTAAGTTAGATATTTCGAAAGTAGGAATTTTAATGCTATAGTTAAAATCAATGTTTTAAATAAAGAAGGGGGTTCGTAAATAGAATCCGAGGGTTCGTAAGGAAGTGTTAAAGGGTTAAAAGATGAACTTACCCTATTTCGAGATTTGAAATGTTGTTCAGTTAAGGTCTGACAGGTAGTTATACCCAACTTGATTGACTTCGTTTTTAATTAAGAAATGGTTACGGTTCGAGTGTGAAGTGGTTAAGTGGATTTAGTAATTTAGTATACTGGTTTGAGTCGTCATCGCAATATAGTTTAAAACATCTGTTTAAATCCCAATTAAGAAGTTTTGGAAATGTTTTCCAAACGAGAATCAGAAATGTTTTCTGATAATAGAAAATAAGGAACATTTGAATATACATATATATATATACGATTGATGATTGATTTGATAGAATTTCCATCTGGAAATAATATCGTTGTTTGCACACCAATTTTTCTTCGATAGTCAACTCACCGACTATCGAAGTTTTTGACGATTTTAACATTGGTAATATGGAGAGACCGGTTGGATTATTATCCAAAGAACCACTCTGTATTGGCATAAGCGTTGTGAATCATATATGCCAAAGATAATTGAAGACGAAGTAAAGCGCAAGGGCTATTGTATAAGTCTTAGATAATAGTGTTTAAGATGGATGTACCGAATAGTACCTTTGGTTCATCCTGTTCCTGGATGGCTGGTATGGATGAATGTCTGACAGAGTATTTCCAGAAAGGTCACGTACATTGATTTCTTTAACCGTACCAAGAGTGGAAGCGGAGAAGGAAACTTCTTTAGCTAGCACGTAATTTATTGTTGTAGACGTCAATTAGTGATTTTCGATGGATCTGACAATGTGGCATTCGAAGTGAATCTGATGTGATGATGAGGCGTAACCTCAAGCCTCATCAACCGTAAATGACAGAAATCGGGCAGGTAGCATGGCTATGTAGGTCGCACCTATTAGGGTGTATAATCACCTGATCTAGAGTTTCATTTACTTCAAAAAAATCTATTGTTGATGTTGTCCCATTCGGGAAACGGTTGCTGATCCCAACCGTTGGTGATATACATTCGATACACTCAAGCGAAATGAGTGGTCGGTCATGTGTGGCCGGGTTGCAAGATGTTCTCGTTGAACCCAGTGTATCCCTTTCTTGAGGTACACTAGCGAAAGATGGTTCCATCCCTTGTCATAGTTGGAAATCCATTACCCAATACGTGCTTGCGGTTTTGATTGTATACTATATATGTAGAACGTGAGATGAAAGCGTTTCTGCTAGATGAATATTATATTGTGGTTGATAGATATTATTATAATATCAAAAGGTTTTTTGATATAAAGATATTTTGGATTCTCATAAGGGAAAAACCCGTTCCGTTATACGGCGTGGTCTTATGAGATATCGTTTACTTGTTCGAACTGTTTTAAACTGTTTTACTCATACCAGTCCCATGACTGACCCGGAGTTTATTTTGTTTTGTTTTCCCTAAACTCTTGGGTGCCAAATTTTGTATGGGCAGTCAAGTAGTCGGGATTTAAAGATACTTGAAGGGCTGGAGTAGGAGGCTTCAGGATCATATAGCTATAGTTTATTTCCACTGTGTTGTAAGTGCTGTACTTTGATAATGATGTATATTCAAGTACAGATTTATATTTCAAAGTTATGTTATGTATATTATATGTTATTCATTCCGCTGTGAGATTCGTGTTACTCTGATGTTGTGTTCTTCTTCTTCTTCTATTCTAAGTTTCTATCTTATATATTCTCACCCTCTGTTTTCTTTCTATTAGTTTTCTGATTTTCTAGTGTAATTGGGGTTGGACTTGCGTTATTTGGTCAGCTCAAATTGGACCGGAATTTCGAGTCACTACAAGCTCCCTATAGTCCACACACAATCTAAGTGAACCATCGGCCTTCGTAGCAAAAACAACAGGAGCACTCCACTCCGAGATACTACTCCTTATGGATCCTTTCTCAAGCAACTCTTTTACTTGTTTACTAAGCTCCCTCCTTTCTCTAGGAGCCATGTGGCGCATAGGAAATGCATCTGGCTTTGCATTATCCACCAAGTATATACAGAAATCTATCTCGCGTTTTGGAGGTAAGCCCCTAACCTCCTCAAAGACATCTGCATACTCACAGGCTACTCGAACAGATTGCAATTCATCAATAGACGTGTCAAGAGATTCTAGGTAGCTAAGCATAATAGAATCCTCAGGGTCACAAGAAATATCGAGAGTATTACCCAAACTAGTCAACAGTCTAACTACCTGTCTTTCACAGTCGAGAATGGCACCATACCTGACAGCCAATCCATTCCTAGAATCAACCCATAGCCCATGAAACCGAGAACATAAGCATTGCATTCGAACTCAACGCCATACACATATATTCTTAAATCCCGTCATAACATAGAAAGATGAGCCATACCCCCAATAGGATTTGAGATTACTACGGGATCCATAACTAGACTAGCATTTAGGTGCAGTGTTTCAACCAACGAAGTAGATATCAACGAATGTGAAGCGCCAGAATCAAACAAAGTTCGAACAGGGTGATCAAAAAGAAAAATCAAACTTTCAACATAAATGTTTCTACCTATCTCTTGTGTAGCTTCCATGAGAGCATGAATCTGCCCTCCAGAAGTAGGCCCTGTCCTCTGCCCTTGTCCTTGCCTCCTCGGGCAGTCTTTAATCAGATGTCCTGCCTCACCGTAATGAAAACAACCATGCTTCTTCTTCTTCTTACAGTCCTTAATTACATGGCCCGTTATACCACAATGAAGACACTTCCTCTTGTCACAGGGTTTATTATTCTTTCCACCCTTCTTAGGTTCTACTTTCTTGTTCTGTGATTCTTCCACTTTCACCCTTTTCTTTTTACCTTTACCTTCTTCGTGGATTGAAGCCATATCAACAAGTTTCACATCCTTGGGTTGTGCTCCTTAGCCTAAACTCCCTCATTCTCATTTCTACCATCCTTGAGTAAGATGTTAACAAGTCTCTTGAAAGCTGGCTCCATTGCATGGAAAACCCATGAAGCTTGAAACAAGATTATCCCCAGGTGAAACTAATGCGGCTATAGATGGAGGTTAGGCACTTCTTTGCCCTCCGACATATGCCGTAGTTTTAACATGCCTATGGCACTATGGAGAAAAGAAAGGAAAAAGAGATTCAAGTAGAGAATCGAAAGAAAGATACATGGCTTTTGGGGATTATGTATTCCATAATAAACTTTTCTCTTGAAAATACCCTCTTTAAAACATGTTTTTGAAAATACTTCTTTCTAAAAATGCTTTTGAAAACAGTTTTCAAAATCTTTTATATGTTCTGGTAACATTTAGCTCTGATACCACGTGTAACACCCCACTTCCATTAATGTCACTCACTAAGGGAATGCATTAACTTTCATGGAGTATTATAAGATATAGAACAGAATGTCACAAGACAGATATATAAAATGGTACTTAAGAAAATTCAAAATTTATTCATTGCAGCGGAAAATCAAAACATGTTTGGTTACAACATCAAAACCACATACTAGAGTCAAGTACATAAATATCCATCTTGTACAAAATTATTATCAGAGTACATAAATGTAAAATCATAATCCCACTCCAAATAGCCATAATGAAAAAGAGATAAAGTTGAGCATTACTTTCAACACTTCCAAGCACTTCAAGAAGAAAGGAATCCAAGTCAAGCTTCACTATTCCCACCCTGAGAACCTGGGGGAAAGAAAGAGAAGAGGCGAAACAAAAAGGGGTCAGACATATGTCTGGCGAGTCTAGTGACTTTAACAATATAACAGTAAAGTAACAGGATAAGAACATAAACTGGATATAAGAGATGACTGTAACATAAGCAGATATGACAAGGCAAACAAGATGAATAAGATATAACGTTGATTGCGCTTCTAATCACTATAAGATAATTCCTACACCGCAACAATGCTAATTACATCACACCATTACTAGTCCCATACTAAAAGTTGATCCCTCTCACTAATAATAATAATAATGGTAGTTTCGTTTACTCCTAGCTGATGTCATAGGTGCCGCCTGCTCCTATCCCCACTAGTTGTACCCACTACCCTCCCCATTCGATCGGCTCCCTAAATCGTACATACCGTGCTGGGCCCACAGTAGGGTATATAACTCCCTAAAGTGGCAACCCGATACTACTAAAAAGGCATAGCTTATACCTACATGATGCAACAATGTCTTACCTACCAGCGCGGACCCACGCACGCACATGACTCCATTGGACTTGCGTTGCTACCGTTAACTCTTTTGACCTCTTACAATCAAACCCAGTAATCGTCTCCTGTCCTCGACCTAGTTCGAACGCACATAGATACAGAATGGGTAACTGGTTGAAAAGGGTACACACACTTGACACAAGCTTCCCTCCTAAGCTTGGTCCCCACTAGGAATTCCCACTTAACCCCTTCTTATTCCCATATCTTTAAGTGCTTCAAATTATATTTCACATGTCATCCATGTCACCCACTTAACCCCCATGTCTTACTACATGTCTTATCTTGGTTAAGTGTTTATAAATTCATTATAACCGTAATCTTGCAAGACATCCCACATTAGATTTTCGTTTTGCGGTTGCTAGATACGTCGGGCGGTTCCGGGCAGTCTTATACCGCAATCCGAATCTAACCTCGTGTCTTTGCATTACGTATTTAATTTCTACCTTTGACCTCTCACATTAGACAGTCGTTTGCGGTTGCTGGATATGCCGGGCGGTTCCGGGCAGACTTCTACCGCGAACCAAGTCTAACCTCGAGTCTTAGGTGTTCATTATCACTTTCTTGATTCAAGTCCCAACTTTAAATCTTGGATTAAATTATATCCCAATTTACCCATAATTTCCAATCTTAATTATGTTCATAATTTTAATCCAAATTAGGCCTATAATCTTATGTATACATGTTATGCCAATTTATGCCCAAGTCAAATTGCATTCATTGTTATTAACAATTTATATCAAACTTCATGTATACAAATTATATGCAATTATGCCCACATCCAACTTATGCCAAATCTCATGTATACCAATTTTACATGATTATGCCCCATATCAATTACGTGATTACAAATCAATATATGCCCAATCACATATTATTCAATATTTTCCCAAACTTTTTCCCAGCATTCCCATGTCATTCGTACGTATAATTCAACGTAATATGTTAGGCTCGAAGTAGACTAATCTCATAAAATAAAAAGGAAGAGAGGTGGGGAAGAGAATCAACATCAAAGTTGGAATAAAAATAAGCACAAGAAATAAGAATTGGCATAGAACAATAAAATAGATCTAACTAGGCATATGAACTGGCATAGAGCAACAAAATAGATCTAATTAGCATATGGAACATAAACTGACATAGGACAATAAGATATATCCAATTAGCATATGGAACATGAACTGTAAGTATGAATCTAAAAGATAAGAATTCACCAAACATGATATAATTCATCTAACAGGCATGTTCATGAAGTCCAATTAAAAAACTTATCATAATTACTTTTAATTAATTATATGTGAAAGTAACTTAGACTCACAGTGGTAGAAGAGAAAATAGTTCTGAATTTCTGTATTCTGAATTTGATTAGCTAAACCGTTTTTGTAGAATTTGATTCTTATCTTCCAATATGAATACTCTAATTCAGATTTGCTTTGAAGAAGAGAAGAGAGGCAAGTTTTGATTTAGGTTAGGGCAGCATGGAGGCGCCATGGATTAGTGTAATGAAATTAGGGTTAGGTCTAGGTGTTTTATAGGTGTATTAGCTGAATTAGGGCCTTTGGATTAGATTAGAGATCTTCAGAACCCCACAGCTCAAAAGACACTTCATCCTGCCAATCCCAAAAGGACATGTCATCAGAGAACTTTCCAGAATTCTGTGCAGGTTTTGCCTTGGCATGGGCGCACTTCCTAAGTGTGCCTGTGCACTTTTATTCTGGCGCACTTCACAAATGCGCCAGTTATCCCAGCCTATTTTCAGTTTTTTCTACCCAAATTCTATCGTCCATATCTTCCTCATACCTTATCCGTTTTACGCAAACTCGGACTCTATCTCATGCTGAATTCCAAGACGAACGCAATGGAATAACCCGTTTCACCTAATTTTTCTTTTAACAATTAATTATTCTTTAATTATCTCTTATGTCATGTTTTAATATTACGGGGTGTTACAATCAATACATGAAAAGCCAATCACAATCCAGACAAACAATTAACTGGCTTTACAATAAATAGTGTCGGGGGCTTCTAAGCCTCGTCTGCATCCTAGTGTATATTTACTATAAAATAATTTGAGTGTGAGATGGATCTCACATTCATTTTCCACCCGTCAGTTTTAACTTCTGAATTTTTGAACTATTCGAATTTAATTCAGCCCTAAATTTTGATTTGCTCCAAATTTGACCCTGTTAGTCTTGTTGCGAAGCTCTCGTCCCCACGATCATAACGGATCCTGTTTCACGCGATTTGGAGTTCGTATGAGAAAGATATGATCTTTTATACGTTATTGACATTTTAAAATCAATTAACAAAGAAGTTAATTAAAAATAAACCTACCTTCTTCAATCAAATATACAGGCCGACGTCGACTGTTAATTCTTCAAAACTTAGGTTCCACTTCGCCGGAATTTGGAGATGCTGGACGATGATCGGTCACTACCACCACGGGTGGCTACGAAATCTGCACCTCCTCCACCCACCTCGACGGACTCGGAGATTCCGGTGCCTGGAAAAATGCATCGAAATACGATGACTTCGAGCAACCCAAACGAGCGGAATACTTCACAGAAATTGATCAAGTGGGTATGGATTTGTAGATGGTGAAAATCTCTACTGAATTTGCTTTATAACGATGATCTAATTCCTCATGGATGTTGCAAAAATTAAGAAAGAAATATCGAGCGTTTTCCGCCTTCGATTTCGAACAGTGGCAGGTTTTCTGAGAAATTAGGGTTGGGATTTTCTGATTGGTTAATATTTATATTTAATTTATTTTAATCCAAAAATACCCATTTATCCCTCCGCAAACCCAACGAATGCTGCACCTAGCTAAATACCCCCATTGCGAATGCAATGGGATATGTCCCATAAACCAACTCAATTGTTTCGATCAGTTTTTCTTTAAATTAAAATATAAATCAATATATATTGAATTTAAACGTACATTTTAATTTACCGGGGCCACATACTGACTCCAAAAAATACAAAAATAAATCTAGCTATGTTTTGACGATATGGTCCTAACAAAATTAATTTCCTCGAAGGAGATCGTTTGAAAAATGGTCATTTTCTGGTTGTTCCAATTCAAATTAAATTACCAAACAAATTTAGATTTACAGCACTCACATATTAATTCCAAAAATTATGAAATTTGAAACCTAGCAATAATTTGACATTCCGGATCCAACAAAAGTGGTTTCGTCGAAAACGGAGGTCATTTGCAAACTGGCTGTTTATTATATTATATTAAATTCCATGGGGACTATTTTAAATTTTGAACTGGACATAACTTTCAATTCCCGTTATGAAATCTGGATTTTTCACATTCGTTGGAAAGATATTTTCAAACAGATTCAAATATTTTTGGTTTTACCAAAATCCGGTTTATTTTGAATCTTGTACATTCATTTGAAATTTGAAATCGAATTTTCAAACTACCGCGCCATTTTAAACTCCTTTTATAATTAAATTAAAAAAATTCGTTCTAACTTTGATTTAAATAAATTTATACATTCTAATTCTATTCAATATAAATTTCTAGTTGTTATTATTTAAATTAAATCATTTTAAATATTCAAAATCCATTAAAATTGCTAAAATAAAAAATTTAAATTAGTTCTGAAAATCCGGGTCGTTACAGTGTTTTATGTTGATTTTCAGGGTCAAAAATCGTTGGCTCATTACAATTGTATCTGAGCTGAAGGTTAAGTGATTACCTTGGCTCTGTGGCGTAACTTAATAGAGATGGGGTTAGTAATACCTTAGATTGAGTTGAGTATATATACGAGAGAGCGTATTTGTAGATTTATATAAAATTGTTTTATATTGTACAGATTTACTGGTTGAGTGGCTTATGAATTCTGGTCGACGGTGGGTCACCACAATGTCGATAGGGATTTCTAAATGCTCGAATACGCTGAATCGACATAGTATGCTTTTGAATGAAGGGTAAATGAAATAATTTTACATAAAGTATCTTTCGATATATATATAAAAAAGTATTTATATTGAGATTATTATAGTATATTGGATGTGCTGGTTTTTAATATAATTGAATAAAATTATAAATGAGATGGTTATATATAACCAATCAGAGTCATATAAGTGTAATATATAAAACCAGATGAATTAAATCTGAATTTAAAACAGATGTGGGATTAAAATCCTAAGAACTTGAAAGGTGTTTGTAAATGGATTTTGGATTAAATATATGAAAATTTTAAGATCGTGGGTGAATATGGAAATGTTTTCTAAGCATTTTAAAGTATATTTTGAAGCAATTTCAAAATGGAAGTATTTAAAAATGAGTTTTGAAATGATATAGTATTGAACTCACTTCGATCACAGGGAAATAACCCTGATGATGTTGGTCACATCATCAATGTTCATTTTTGAGTTTATAAGTGATGGATTACAACCGAAGATTTTGTTTTGAATTGTTTTGGAGAAACAAATTGTCAAAAATTCAAATGTTTTGAATTTCTATTATTATATGTAAATATATATAATTTCAAACTGATTTGAATTAAAACCCAAGAATTTGAATTCTAAAATTTAAATTTAACTTATGAAGTTAAATAGATTGAAATGAAAAAAGTAAATAAATAAATTAGAATCTAACTGAAACTAAGTTAAATAAAATTGGATTGGATTAGAGATAATCCGGAATGGAACTAGATTATTGAGTAAGAATTTGGAATTGAAATGGAAATTGAATCAAGAGTGGATTTTTGTTTGGTATAAGCAAACAATTGTATTTGAGGATGAACTGATAGGAAACCATTTGGGAATGCATGGGTATATGTTGACTTAGCAGCAAATTGAAGAGATAGAAATGGAATGCACGAAAAAAGGTACCAGATTATATTTTATATTGAGTATGAAATTTCTATGAGCCTTTATGGCAAGCCACTTGGTTGTTTGATTTTCTTTTGGATTGGAGAGAGCCTGAAAAGGCGAGTTGTAGTTATACCGATTAAGCCATGCAAAGGAGATGCTGGCGAAATTTTCGAAAATTTAAGTGTTAGATATTTTTTGAATTTTCATTAGTAAGAATGAATTAATATTTTAATTAAAATAAATTGGTTAAGTTAAGCCGGAGTTAAAAAGTAAAATGAATAGATTTTTAACCTAGTTAATTGAGTGTGTGACATTTTTCCTACCTTAGTTATTTCAGGGACAAAATTCTTTTAAAGGGGAACGAATGTAATGTATAGGAATTTTAGCGATTTAGTAATTAATTAATTTAATTATTTTAATATATTGGTTTTGGCTATTTAAATGACTTGAATAAAATATTTTGTATATTAATTAATATAAATAGTGGAATAATAAATTTTATTCTCGAAATAATCATAAATAAGTTGAATTGGCAATTTTGTGTAATTTGGATTTATTTAAGGAATATAATTGAGTTTATATTCGAACTAGAATAACGAATAAATTTATATAACCGATGTTTGAACATTTTAATTTATAATATAATTATAATCGAGCTCGTAATGTCGCGATAGTCCATAATATTATGTTTTGGACTTCAAGTTAGTGTACGGAGTTGGTTTTAAGTCGGATTTCGTTAAAATAAGAAACGTTGGAATCTATTGAAATATAATTTTCTATTAAAAGAGAAAAATCGAAATTTCGTCTCGTAGATTGTAAGTTATGTCCAAATTAAATTTTCAAAAATCATGTAGAATCGTTTATAAACCGTAACGATTATTTAATATAATTAAATATTGGTTTTGAATTTAGACAAGATTTTGAAGATTTTTTTAATTTAATTTATAGAATTTTTGTGTTATTTTTATTTTGAAAAATAAACAACTTTCCGTTTAACGTATTTTACAACCTAAATAAGCATATTTGGGGTTTCCGAAGAAATAATTCTCATACATAATCATGGAGGACCCCACTTACTACACTTAAAGGCTAATGGACAAATTAGTGGATGTTAAAGCTTCAGGCAAATTCGATGATGGATTAATTAAAGCTTGATGATTACCTGGTGGCCACACTTCCAAAAGGGCATTCTTGATAGCACACTAAAAGTGAATTAGGGTTTTACTCATGTATAAATTACCCATGTATGTTGATGTAAAAAGGAACTTGGATTTTATTTAGTTTAGAGTGGAGGCTGAAATCAAAACCTCTATTTTTCTTCCATGGCCTCTTAGCCATTTCTCTTATGTAATTTATTTTTATGCAAGTAGTTTAGATCTATTTTGTTGTTGTTAATTAGTTCTTTCTTTTCTTTTGTTCATATTTATGTTGAAACTTACATGTGTTGATTCAATAACACGTATGAGTAGCTAATCCCTTTGATTTGGGAGTAATGAAGCTCTCTAGCTTTATGTAAATTCAACATTTCTATGATTTGTGATCTCTAATTTGTGATTCATGTTAGTGGATTTTGATGTAAGTTTATACAAGTGATTTTGATAGTCTATGTTTATTGACAACAAAATAGGCTATGCTTAGTCAATGTGAAATTACATCAATATTTGCTAAGTGGTTATTGATTTTGAAATGAAAGTAAGAATAAAATTTGATGGTTTATAGTTCTATTAATTGTTCGTAAGCCATACTTAAAATATATTTTTTGCTTTAGTTTAATCTCCATGAAAATCACAAGTGGTTTAAATGTTGCATTTATGTCACTTAATGAAGATCATAGACCGTACATTTGTTAATTTCCATAAATGTGAGAGGGGATTTACCTATAAATTGCTTTCATTTCATATTTAGCTCTCAACTTAGTTCTAGTGTTAATTTGTTTTTGTTAGTTAAATCAATCTGAATTTTATTTTAATTTGATTGAATAATATTGAAATTACTTCTTTCTATGCAGATCGACTCATATACGCTACATACTAACAATTGTATGTCATGCGCTTGCGGTTTATTATCACGATATTTCGTGCGACGTATTTCTAATTCATAGAAGACTCGTTGTCGAACAATGTACTGGTTATATATATACAAACATATTGATAAACCTGTCAATCGTACTTGAAACAATAGGTGCTCAATGATATATGTTAATAAATAATTGTATTTTGAGATCATCACAATAGAGTTGATTTATGACTGTGTTGACTCTCCTTTTGAAAAATTCATCACGCTTCCAACATCTGTAGTCAGATCATTCAGAAATAAAGCACGAATGTACTGAAGCTCGAACAAGTCAGGATCGGAAGATGGATTTCGCAAACTCCTGGAGTTAAGCATTCCAAAATATGAATCGTCCTCTTTTATTTACTAAGATCGTAAACCTTCCGAAGCCTAGATCGGCCTCCTTCAGTTCCCTAGATCATCGTATCTATGTAAATCTTGGATTGGCTAGAAGATCTGGCCTTGGATCGACATTAGAGTGGTTTAACCAGATCTGCACCAGTCTGTGTCTCAAACGTTCTCAAATCGGTGTAAGCATGTCTAACTGCCATTAAGTCAAAGTCTATGCCATTTTGAAAGCAACATAGAGAGGCAAGTGGTTGGGTCAATTTTAGACACCAACCCAGGTTGGTAGGCTTTTATCGTTCCGATCCGGATTGGGTCGACCATGCTGATCCAAGTCTGTCACTTCTTGTGACGTGGCCCAGTACCTCGCACCATGATCACCACTTGAACCATTCCTTTCTCAACTCCATTTTTTCCTTCTATTCTCCTGGCTAACTCAGATTCTCACCTTACCTGTAAATACCACTCTAAAGCACCATTTAAAGGGGCTTCTTCCACTTTTTGCACTCTCTGACATTTTTATTTGTTGTATTTTAGGCCATTTCAACCAAGCAAATTTTTAATCACTAAAGTTTATTGATAATGATAAGAAAGCATTAAGTGGACATAGACAAGCTTAAACCAAAACATTATAAATCGTGTATTGTTTTTTTTACAATTTTTCTATTTACATTCTTCATTTTCATTATCTTGTTCAATCAATTTTCTTGTCAATATTTTTGGTGCTTCCATTAAGAGGGACGAATTTCTCAACTTTAGGAGATTTTAATCTACTATCGGATTCCTAAATTTATCAAGAAAATCTAATCTCCTTTATTCTGGCAACAGTTGTGTCCGAAAAAGGTGCTTTTTTCCTCTAGGACAACGAATCAGGTTCAAGACAAGGCTTGCCGATAGCCTGCATTAAGGGACTCTAGGAAATGACCTAGATTCCCGGTGTACGGAAACTATACACCATTGAATGATTCATTGAAGAGCGCCTATTTGGACATTTGTAGTACAGTGAAGTACCGAAAGCCTACACTAAGAGAGTCGACTGAAAACGAGAAGCAGGAGGGAAAATTTTGCCTATTCCACGAGTAGTATGGCAACATGATGCATTAGTGCCATCATCTCAGAGGTATTATTGAGAAACTCATCCATAACGGGAAGTTAGGTGAGTATAAGTTGTCCGGTCCCCGAGGAACTGGAGGCATGGTACTTCAAATCCTAATACACAACGTCTGGTGGATCCTAGAGCTATCGCTGAGCAAAAGAGAAAAATAAATCGTGATTAACACAATCATTGGAGGGCCACACCCGGTTGGTGCTATCTTGAGAACAATGGAACAGAATGTCAATTCAGTCAAATTTATCAAAGACGAAAAATGCAACACTACAGAGGAGTTTGTTTCAATTAAGCAGCGGAAATTAATGATTGACAATGTCATCTTTCGAGATAGAGATGCAGATAGGTTAGAGGCCCCGAGTATTAACCCTTTGGTAATATTGGCCTTGATTGTCCCTGCTTTGGTATGGGAAATCGTTGAGGATTGTGGAAACTCCATAAATAATTTATTTAAACGAGCTTACGACCAGATGATGTTAAAGGAAAAGGACTTAAATCCATGCAACACTCGTATATATAGTTCAGTGGATTCGGCAAATGAGTTGATAGGCATGGTCGAACTATTGGTGAAGCTGGATGAGTGGGATCGTAGTAGAGTATGAATCCTCCCTTTCATTTTATTAGACATGTACTCTCCATACAATTCTTTTTGGGTCGACCGGCCCTAGTTGACTTCTGAGCTTGCATTGCTCCTTGGTGCTTGCTCCTAAATTCTCGATAGAAAATGGGGTTGGGGTTGTATGAGGAGACCAACCAACTAGTAGGGTGTGCTATACTGCTAAGTGGAAACCCACAGTAAAGAAATGGAGAAAGGTGTTGAAACCACCTTTTGCATCAAAGATGTTAATGCATAGCAAGCATGGAATATATCTAAGTCCGGACAATACTGTCGTCTTTTCAAAGATACTGACCCTAGAAAAGACGAAGGGTCGTATACAAATGACAGCACACATTGAAACCATGATGGAAATTCCAATTGATAAGGAAGACTCGTCAAAGGTCTAGGAAATTGGATCCCACCTAGGACCCCTTCAGACGAGGAAGCCGACTAATTTTCTCTGTGTAAACCTCGATATGTTTGTATGGACTCATGCTGACATGTATGGTATTTCACTGACCATTATAAGTGTGACACCCAAAGTTCGTTAATGTCACTCACTAAGGGAGTGCATTAACTTTCGTGAAGCGTTACAGGTAAATATGAACATAATATCACAAGACAGACACGTAAAATAGCAGCGGAAAAAACTTTATTTAAATCATAACATCATGGTCCCAAATACTGAGTTTACATCATAGGTTTTATATAACCAGTTACATGTTTAATAATCTGTCTTGCCAAAAATTATTAAAGTACAAAAGCATAAACCATATTTCCCAAGCAAAGCCATAAGAGAGTTGACACTAAGTCAAAGCTGCACATCCATATCAAAATCCCAAGCTAAGCTGAAAGAATCCAAATCAACTCTAAGCACTTCCACCCTGAGAGCCTGGAGGGGGGAAACGGAAGAGAGAGAAGAGGAAACAAAAAGGGTCAGATATAAAGTCTGGTGACTCCAGTTACTTTTAAATATAAATAAATAAAAGTATCATGGCAGGTATATAAAAACTAGATGAACAAGATAACAATAACAAGGACAAGTGTGAATTGAACAAAATAAGTTTGGACAGAATATACTACACTTCTTAAATACATTTCTCTGTACCGCACAGATACTAATATATCAGAAATGGAATGATCCCTACCAATACCATTCTATTACATTTTCTTCATTATTAGGTTACATTGGTTAATAGCACTCAAGAGTTATACGTGTATTGTACCCATTTACTTTCTCGTGGATTTACCTAATACAATATATGTAGAGCTCTCTAAATATTGAGATACACACATGGTCTCCCACTCGCACGGTCTCCATCGTAATGAATGCAATCCCTCATCCTACGCCGGAGTGACATACAGATCTCTATATAAAATGTTACGTTCCGCATATATCTACCATTACTAAGCGTATGGACTGCCACCATTGACCGAATCAGATTGCTTATTGGAATAATACCCTCTAGTCTACGATACACCACCCAGAGCAGATATGCATGTATCTAGACTGTCCCACGTATGTACTGTAATTGTAGCTCGATGCCTCAATCGCACGTCCTCTAATGTGCATCGAGTTCCGTGGCAGGGCTAAACAAGAAACACGGAACTTGGTTGGGAGCTTTTCCATAACTGTACAGGCCGCCTTTAAGTGCCTTCAAATACAGATATTCCTCGGGTCTGTTTTTCATGGTGGCTATGGCCCCACCTCGGCCCCTCCCTCAACTAGTAAAGACTACAGAGCTAAGGGACCGCCCTTAATAGCAACCAATCTAAACATCCATGAGGCATCTACCCTCAAGCCTGTACCTCGATAGTGAAAGGTGAAATGATGTCTTAGGTTTAGCTCTAATCTTTTCGCATCCCACTGGCTGTCGATGACGGATATCCGATGGTCTACTATCCTTGTTGGTCATGACCCTCTCTACCTCCTCGTGAGGCAACCGTCGAATCACCCTGGTGTCACCTCGTCACAGCATTCTTACTGCATAGCTACATCTGCAGTCAAGGCCCACCCACCTAGTAGTCAAGCGCAGACCCAACCTCTGCGGGTACAGCCTAAGTAATCTGTCACCACACAGAGGACTATTAGGAGCACCTTTTGTACTTTAGGAAGCCGCGTGCTTTCCCTTCCCATTCTTTTGGAGCCGTCATAACAATCTGATGAATGTGCGCTCCCCTCGTGTCTTATAACACCTCAATGATCTACCCAGTTGGGCTATTCATCCTCAAACATACGGACTGGTCCAAGAGCCTTTCTTTAATTGTCTAAACATTCTTTTACACGCTTGCCTTACCTCACCGGGTTTCCGTTTAACTTTGTTATTCCCATTCATATTGAATTCTTATTCAAATTACTAAGTTTCTCTTGCTTATTAATTTCAGTTATATAACTTAATCTTTAAGTTAATTAATAAGCCCACAACATGTTGTTTTCCATATTGGGGCCCAAGGTCTGTAATCCACAATCTATCTTATATTCTTGCTTGGTTTCATCATTTCAATAACATGTTCTCCTTAATACGTTGTTAAGTATATCTCAATTCACATGTTTCATAATTAACATGTCACTTACCATTTATGATTAAATATAACTTATTTATTTTGTAAGTTTTCCTCTTTCTTTCTCATTTAATAATAAATTCATTTTACACCATCACTACAATTTATCGTTGTTCACTTAGCTGATTATTACTCATATCTAATTATATCATTTCAACAAGTTATGCTTACCCTACAAGGGTGTCTTTAATTACATAACTTTATTATATTTTCCACCGGTTATGTATACCACTATGTGTCTTTAATTACATACCTTATTAGGTTAAGTTTATGGGCCTATATGTAAATATTACCCACCCCCTCTACTTTACTTAACCCACCCATTACCCATCCAGTTTTTATTAACCCTAACTCAAGTTCACAATCATACCATCCTTATGGATTGAATTAGGCTAAATAGTCCAATTCATTACCATGTCCAATCATGGTTATAATGGCTAGACCTCCCACATTAGGCCTACAACGTGTGGATGCTGGATATGTCGGTCGGGTCCGGGCAGTCTTATTCCATGGTTGGGTCTAACCTCGTGCCTTAACCCGATTCGTATTTGCACACTTAGACCTCTCACATTAGGTTCAACATTAGTGGCTGCTGGATATGCCAGTCGGGTCCAGGCAGACTTCCACCACTAATGCAACCTAACCTCGTGTCATAAGTGCAATTACATTTCCTAATTGTAGTTACTAGACATTTCATTTTTATCCAAATCTACCTATGTCATTATAGGTGATTATTTCTTTTTTTCCCCATATTTAATTATATGCCCAATTCATTATTCAAATTATAGACTTTTATGCCCCTTTTCAATTCATCTTTTCATTATGCACCATACACTCCTTTTTCCTATGTCATAAATCAAGGCATATATATGTATTATGCACAAATACAAACCCACATATTTTCCAATTTATGCCTAACACTCATATTCGCATATGTTCCCATTTATGTCCCAAATCAATATTTAGACATGCCCCATTTTATACCTAATTGCATATTTATATTTATTCCAGTGTGTGCCTAAATTCATATTATCCAACAAGACATATGCCCCCCAAACCCATATTTGTATATCTCCAAATTTATGCCCAAATTTAGATCCATATTTTTCAGTATCAATTACGCCCCAAATTATGTCTTTCTTAATTATTCCCAATTTCGTACGTTCGCATTTTCAGCATTAGGTCTAGGCTCTAAGGTAGCCTGGCTATATAAAAATAAAAGGGAAAAGAGGGAGAGAAAAGAATGGGAATAAGAATAATAACAAATCAATAATAAAATAATAGAAATAGGCATAAACTGAATAAGCATATTATGACAAGATTTAACATGGTGGTGATATGAACATATAAAAGCAGATCTGATAATTATGTCATAATAGAACTGATTAGGCACCGATTCGAGATCTAATTTTTATAAACATATCAAGATTAATATTTAAATATTTAGATCTAAAAGTAATCATGAACTCATAGTGAATAAACCCAAGGAAATGGATCTGAATTACTGTGAAGAACATATGGGATATGTTGTTGTAGCCCTCATTGAATTTGTTGTAGCAATCTTTGAATATGTATAATCTTCTTTGAATTGATTTAGGAGAAGAAGAAGAGCCATTTTAATTTTCATTGCAGCATAGCTTCGTTGTCACCATTTATTTTATGAATAAAACCTTGGTTTATGGTCCCTTATATAAGAGTAGCGGAGCAACAAATACCATCATATTGGACCGGAAGCCATAGTAATCGTACACGTTAGAAAAGAAGCTTCCCGATCCCCTGGTGGGTCGACCCCCCTTCAGGTGGGTCGACCCCCCTTCAGGTGGGTCGACCGCTAAGTCAACCCCCCTTCATGGGTGTCGACCCCATGGTTGACCCCCATGAGCCTGTGTCGACCCAGCCGGGTCTCGGTCGACCTCAAACGGTCGTCCATTCCTTATTTGTGCCCCGGATTTCTAGTTTTGCTGATTTTGGATATTTTTGAGTTATATATATATATATATCTTCCTTATATGCATACAAACATCAAACCTTAATAACTTCTTCATACGAAGTCCGTTTTGCGCAAAATTGGTGCCTATCTTAACCAGAATTTTGAGACGAACGCAATGGCACAGTCCGTTTCACTTAGTTCTGATTATTAAATTATGTTTTCCTTAATTCATTGTTAATAGTGTATTTCACATTGATTATTCTTTAATTCATCATCTTTAGTGTCGTTAAAATTTCGGGGTGTTACATTCTCACATACTCAAAGGATTTCGTCCCTGAAATCTCTAAGTTAAGGAGAACGTATATCCTAACTTACAACAATCATACATCCATATATCAATCATAAGCATCCATCGCCCTTAAGGAATTTCTAATGCATTTATGAACATACGCAATAGTGTGCTTATATGTCCATAAACTAATGCGAAAGATCAGGCAGTCTACTGATTCAGTTGACCTCCTTAATGCAATGCATGTTTGTGCCATGTAACCAAAATGTATGCAAATCACCCTCGCGTTACATGTAAGTTCTATGTGGGTGCACAACCATCCATCCAAATGCAACATCAATGTAACAATAATCCTATCTTCATCCATAAAAATTTAAAATGTACACACATCAATATGCAATATGTAAGTGATTGAGTCGATCTAGTGCCTATTATGTGTGTATATGCATCCACGAGCAATCACTAGCAACCACTTGCATCAATCAAACATAACATGTCTCAAACACATGTTTACATTCGTTAATTGATATTAAAACGATAGATACAAGTATTAATTCGAAACTTGGAAAAAGAAGTTAAGAATATATTCTTGAAAAGAAAGGATATGAAGCGCGAATCTTGTCTTCAGCCTCTCAAGTAGCGATGTTGCAGTCCTCTCCACATTGACTTTTACTAGCTTCACTTCTTTGCACAATGTCTTAACCTCCAGTCCAAGTATGCAAGTCGGAACTCATCCAATCATTGCTTCCTCCCTACTTTCACTTCCTCTCACAAGTTTGGCTTCATTACCTCGAACTCTATACATTTTATTGCCTCTTAAATGAATAGTCTTCTTAGAATGATGGGCTTCCTCAAGGATTGTCTTTAATAGGTTTCCCATTCCGATATGATTCATCCATGAAACCTCTTTTCAAGTAGCTCCCCTACTTGCTTATCAAGTTCCCTCTTTTCTTTTAAGAGTCACATGTCACAAATCATCGATAGGTATATCAAGAGGTTCTAAGAGACTAAGCACGACAGACCCTTTTGGGTTCATAAGAAATCTCGAGATCTTTCTATGGCAAATCAGAAGTCTAATGACCCTCCTCTCAAAATCTAGAATGGCTCCATATATGGTTAACCCATCCATCCTAGAATCAAACCGTATCTTATGAAATCAAGAACATATGTGTCGCAATCATACTCGACGCCTAACACAGAGATTCTGAAAGCCCGACAATTCCTCGATAAATGAGCGTACCTCTAATGGGTTTGAGACACTAACGGGATCCAAAACCATACTAATATTTAGGTGCAGAGGCTCAACTAAAGGATCAGATACAAAAGAATGCGAAGCGCTAGGAAAAAAATCCTGACAGGATGATCAGAAATAGAAATCAATCCTTCGATGGAAACTTTCCTACCACATATCCAGTCCACCAGCTATGAGAACATTAGCTTTAGAAGTTCCTCCCTTCTGGCCTTGTCCTTGTCTCTTTAGGCACTCCCTAAAAAGTGTCCCGCCTTACCAAAGTGGTAACAACACCTCTCCTCTTTCTGCAATCCTTTTTCAGATGACCCACCGTTCCGAAGTTATGGTATTTCCTCTTTTCTTCTTTGGGATGTGCTCCTTAGACCCAACTCCCTTATTCTCCTTTTTACCATGCTTGTGCAACATGCTAACAAGTCTCTTTAAAGCTGCCTCCATCGCATGGAACTCCTTATGAGGCTTGAGAGAAAATAAGCTGCAGGTGAAATCACTATGACTAAAGATGGAGGTTAGGCACTTCCTTGCCCTTCGGCATGTACCGTAGTTTTAACATGCCTACGGAACCATACCGAAATAGGGATATCCTTTCAAGAGAAAACGGTTCCCCGATAAAAAGGAAAAGAAATCAAGCGGAAAATCGAGAAGATATTTATGGCTTTGGGAAATATGCTTTTCAAAAGAAGACTTTTTATTTTAAAATACTTTGATTTTGAGACCTTTTTGAAAACCCCTTTTAGAATGCTTTATCTGATCTTATAACTATATGCTCTGATACCAAATATGACACCCCACGTCCGTTAATGTCAATCACTAAGGGAATGCATTAACTTTCGTGAAGTGTTATAGGTAAATAAGAACATAATATCACAAGACAGACATGTAAAATACTAGCGGAAAAAAACTTCATTTAAATCATAACATCATGGTCCCAAATACTGAGTTTACATCATAGGTTTGAAATAATCAGTTACATGTTTAATAATCTGTCTTGCCAAAAATTATCAGAGTACAAAAGCATAAACCATATTTCCCAAGCAAAGCCATAAGGGAGTTGACACTAAGTCAAAGCTGCACATCCATATCAAAAACCCAAGCTAAGTTGAAAGAATCCAAATCAACTATAAGCATTTCCACCCTGAGAACCTGGAGGGGGTGGGAACGGAAGAGAGAGAAGAGGAAACAAAAAGGGTCAGATATAAAGTCTGGCGAGTCTAGTTACTTTTAGATATAAATAAATAAAATTATCATGGCAGGTATATAAAAACTAGAAGAACAAGATAGCACTAGCAAGGACTAGTGTGAACTGAACAAAATAAGTTTGGACAGAATATACTGCACTTCTTAAATACATTACTCTGTACCGCACAGATACTAGTATATCAGAAGTGGAATGATCCCTACCAATACCTTTCTATTACATTTTCTTGATTATTAGGTTACATGGGTTAATATCACTCAGGACTTATACGCGCATCACACCCATTTACTTTCCCATGGATATACCTAATACAATATATGTAGCCATCTCTGAATATTGAGATACACCCCATGGTACCCCACTCGCATGGCCTCCATCGTAATGAACACAGTCCCTCATCCTACACCGGAGTGACGTACGGATCTCTATATAAAATGTTACATTTTGCATATATCTTCCATTACTACGCTACATAAGCATATGGACTGCCACCATCGACTGAATCAGATTCCTTTTCGGAATAATGCCCTCTAGTCTATGATACACCACCCAGAGCAGATATGCATGTATCTAGACTGCCCTACGTATGTACTGTAATTGTAGCTCGATGCCTCAATCGCACGTCCTTTAATGTTCACCGAGTTCCGTGGCAGGGCTAAACATGAAACACGGAACTCTGTCGAGAGCTTTTCCATAACTGTACAGGCTTCCTTTAAGTGCCTTTAAATACAAATATTCCTCGGATCTGTTTTTCATGGTGGCTATGGCCCCACCTCAGCCCCTCCCTCAACTAGTAAAGACTACAGAGCTAAGCGACCGCCCCTAATTGGAACCAATCTAAACATCCATGTGGCGTCTAACCTCAACCCATAACTCGATAAGTAAAGGTGAAATGATATCATGGGTTTAGCTCTAGTCTTTTCGCATCCTCCTGGCTGTCGATGACGGATATCCAACGGTCTATTATCATTGTTGGTCGTGACCCTCTCTACCTCCGCGTGAGGCAAACGTCGAACCACCCTGGTGTCACCTTGTCACAGCAATATGGTTGCATAGCTACATCTGCAGTCAAAGCCCACCCACCTAGTAGTTACGCACAGACCCAACCTCTGCGAGTACAGCCTAAGACATCTGTCACCGCACAGAGGACTACCAGGAGCACCTTACATACTTCAGGAAGCCGCATGCTTCCCCTTCCCATTCCTTTGGAGCCATCATAATAATATGATGAATGTGCTCTCCCCTCGTGACTTATAACACCTCAATGATCTACCCCGTTGGGTTATTCATTCTCAAACGTACGGACTAGTCCAAGCGCCTTTCTTTAATATGTTGTTAGACCCTATGTCTAAACGTTCTTTTACGCACTTGCCTTACCTCTTCGGTTTCCATTTAACTTGGTTATTCCTATTCATAATGAATTCTTATTCAAATTACCAAGTTTCTCTTGCTTATTAATTTCAGTCATATAACTTATTCCATTTAAGTATAATAATAAGCCTACAACATGTTATTTTATTGATTGTGGCCCAAGGTCTGTAATCCACAATCTATCTTATATTCTTGCTTGGTTACATCATTACAATAACATGTTCTCCTTAGTAAGTTGTTAAGTATATCTCAATTCACATGTTTCCTAATTAACATGTCACTTACCATTTATGACTAAATATAACTTATTTATTTTATAAGTTTTCCTCTTTCTTTCTCATTTAATCATAAATTTGATTTACACCGTCACTACAACTTATTGTTGTTTACTTAGCTGATTATTACGCATATTTAATTCTATCATTTCTACAAGTTATGCTTTCCCTACAAGGAAGTCTTTAATTACATAACTTTATTGTATTTTCCACCAGTTATGTATACCACTAGGTGTCTTTAATTACATAACCTTATTGGGTTAAGTTCGTAGGCCTATATGTAAATATTACCGAACCCCTATTTTACTTAACCCACCAACTACCCATCCAGTTTTACTTAGCCACTCAAGTTCATAATCATACCATCCTTATGGATTGAATTAGGTTAAGTAGTCCAATTCATTACCATGTCCAATTATGGTTATAATGGGCTAGAACTCCCACATTAGGCCTACAAAATGTGGATGCTGGATATGCCGGTCGGGTCTGGGCAGTCTTATTCCATAGTTGCGTGTCTTAACCCGATTCATATTTGCACACTAAGACCTCTCACATTAGGTTCAACATTAGTGGTTGCTGGATATTCCGGTCGGGTCCGGGCAGACTTCCACCACTAATGCAATCTAACCTCGTGTCATAAGTGCAATTATAATTCATAATTATAATTACTAGACATTCCATTTTTATCTAAATCTACCTAAGTCATTATAGGTGATTATTTCTCTTTTTCCCTATATTTAATTATATGCCCAATTCATTATTCAAATTATAGACTTTTACGCCCCTTTTCAATTCATCTTTTCATTATGCACCATACGCTCCTTTTTCCTATGTCATAAATCAAGGCATATATATATGTATTATGCCCACATATTTTCCAATTTATGCCCAAAACACATATTCACGTATGTTCCCATTTATTTACCAAATCAATATTTTGACATGTCCCATTTTATACCCAATTCCATATTCACATTTATTCCAATGCACGCCTAAACTCATATTATCCAACACGACATATGCCCCCAAACCCATATTCGTATATCTCCAAATTTATGCCCAAATTTAGATCCATATTTTCCAATATCAGTTACGCCCCAAATTATGTCTTTCCCAATTATTCCCAATTTCGCACGTTCGCTTTTTCAGCGTTAGGCCTAGACTCGAAGGTAGCCTGGCTATATAAAAATAAAAAGGGAAAAGAAGGAGAGAAGAGAATCTGAACATGCATAATAACGAATCAATAATAAACTGATTGAAATAGGCATAAACTGAATAAGCATATTATGACAATATTTAACACGGTGGTGATATAACATATCAAAGCAGATCTGATAATTATGTCATAATAGAACTGATTAGGCACCGATTCGAGATCCAATTTTTATAAACATATCAAGATTACTATTTAAATATTTAGATCTAAAAGAAATAATGAATTCACAGTGAATAAACCCAAGGAAATGGATCTGAATTACTGCGAAGAACATGTTGAATATGTTGTTGTAGCCCTTGTTGAATTTGTTGTAGCAATCTTCGAATGCGTATAATATTCTTTGAATTGATTTAGGAGAAGAAGAAGAGCCATTTTAGTTTTCATTGCAGCAGAGCTTCGCTGACACCATTTTTTTATGAATAAAACCTAAGTTTAGGGTCCCTTATATAAGAGTAGCGGAGTAACTATGACCATCAGATTGGACCAAAAGCCACTGAAATCATACATATCAGAAAAGAAGCTTCCAGATCTCCTGGTGGGTCGACCCCCCTTTAGGTGGGTCAACCCCTAGGTCGACCCCCCTTCATGGGTATCGACCCCTAGGTCGACCCCGGGGTCAACCCTAATGAGCCTAGGTCGACCCAGCCGGGTCTCGGGTCGACCTCAAATGGTCGGCCCTTCCTTGATTTATGCCCCGGATTTCTGGTTTTGCTGATTTTGAATATTTTTGAATTATATATATATATATCTTCCTTATATGCATAAAAACTTTAAACCTTAATAACTTCTTCATACGAAGTCCATTTGGCGCAAACTTAGTGTCTATCTTGAACAGAATTCCGAGACGAATGCAATGGCGCATTCCGCACTTAGTTATGACTATTAAATTAAGTTTTCCTTAATTCATTGTTAAAAGTGTATTTCACATTGATTATTCTTGAATTCATCATCTTTAGTATCCTTAAATTTTGAGGTATTATAATAAGTCACTCTTTCAACATCAATCGAATGTGCATCCCAGTGAAGTAGAAGAGGAGTATGTTCTTCCCTGAGAGGAAGGCTATATTGAAAGAAGAAGTGGAGAAGCTTAAAAGCAACAGATTCATTCGACGTTTATTATACCCTGAATGGCGACCAAATCCTTTTCGTGTGAAGAAATTAAATGGAAAGTTGAGGAGGTGCATTGATTTCTTCAATCCGGAAAAGGCGTTCCCCAAAGACAAATTCCCACTTCCTAGAATTCATCAACTCATAGACTCCATAGTTGTATAGGAGATTCTCTCATTCAATGATGAACACACTCGAAACAACTAGATTCTAATGCATGTACCAATCAGGAATGCATGAGTTTCATTATAGATCCTAGAATTACTTTAACGGGGTCATGCCATTTGGTTTAAAGAATGCCAATGCAACGTATTAGATGTTGGTCAACCATATGTTCAAAGACCAAATTTGGAGTTTGATGTCGGTTTACGAAGATACATGCTCGTAAAATCACACGATCGACTCACCATGTTGAAGACTTAATGGAGATGTTCAGGGTTCTCCAAAGATACGGCATGACACTCAATCCCTTGAAATGCTCTTTCGGCATTACATCATGAGAATTCTTGGGTTTCAATGTCCACCCCCGACGGATCAAAGTCTAGATTAAATCCATTTAGAACATTCAGGAGCCCAACATGATTATAGACGTACAAAGCCTAAATGAGAAGGTAGCCACTCTAAGATGATTAATATCTAAAGTGACTGACAAGTTCATCCCTTTCTTTGACTTAATGAAGAGAGGAAACCGTAAATTTGTATGGACTGCAGACTATGTTCAGGCATATCAAAATCTAATAGACCACCTTAAGAGGCCTTCAATATTATCAAGGTCGGTCGATCCCGAAGAACTATCCATGTATCTAGCGGTATACTTACATGCCATCAACATCACTTATTCATGAGGACAATCAGGTCCAATGACCGGTGTACTATGTGAGTAAAAGGATAACAGGGATGAGCACAATTAGCCAAAGATCGGGAAGTTGGCTTACTGTATTATGATAACATCAAGGAAGCTTTACCACTACTTTCAAAGTCATCCCATCAAGGTCAACACTGACCAACTGCTATGATAGGTCCTTCGGCAATCTGAGGCGTCTGTAAGGCTACTCAAATGGAATATCGAGTTGAGTTAGTTCGATATTATCTACATTACTCAAAGAGTTATTCATGGGAAAGCATTGGTAGACTTCATTGTCCAGTTTACAGCTCCAGATAACATCACAAAAGACGTTGAACTGCCAACTGTCTGATGGAAGTTATTCGATGATGGAGCTCGTAATGATCGATGCTCTAACATTGGAGTTGTTTTGGAAACTTCTGAGGGAACGATTGGCCTATTGTGCCTTGAACTGGACTTTCCCGCGACTAGTAATGAAGCCGAGTATGAAGCCCTGGTTGTCGAGCTAAAGCTTGCAAAGAAACTGGGATTGAAATCAATTCAATTTTTCTATTGCTCCCAGATTGTTTTATGCTAGGTCAAGAAAGACTTCCAACTCAAGCGGGCACATCTTTCCATAATATCAACTGAGTTCATGAGTTACTAGATAGATTAGAATATTATTGCATTTCACACATTCCTCGTGATCGGAATGAGAAGGTCGACTCGTTGGCTAAGGCAGCTAGCTCTGAAAACCAACATTTGGGGTTAGCTCTGGTCAAGACATTGAGCACCCCAAATATAGATCAAATAGAAGCTGATTGGGCACCAACTGTCAAGCCTAAAGGGAATCCTGGATGACTCCCATAAAGAATTTCTTGCTAACAGAGCCCTACCAAAATGGAAAAAAGAAAAGTGTTCCCTCCTGCATCAAGCAGTAAAATACATCATTCAAAGAGACATGATATATAGATAAGGGTTCTTTGTCCCTCTACTCCAATGTATAGCCCAAGAGAACACCAAACGGTTACCGCGAGAAGTGAATGAAGGCAAACGCGATGCCTACACTGGGTGGCAGACTTTGGCAAAGAATATATTTCAATATGACTATTTTGGGCTTACCAGTAATTGAGATGTGGATGATTATTAATGATACCGTGACAAATACCAAAGGTTTACCAAGATTCCAAAAGCTCTGCCTACTAGTCGCCCAAATGGTCAATCCATGGCCTAATTGCGGTGTAGGGAATATACATCATTAGTCGCTCCCAATCTCAAAAGGTAGAGCAATGTATGTGATTGTGGAAGTGGATTATTTCATAAAATGGATTGAAGCAAAACCACTGACCATAATATCAACAAAGAGGGTAATTAACTTCATCATCAAAAATATTATTTTTCGATTTGGGCATCCCATGATTATCATAACTGATAATGAGACCCAATTCGATAACATAGAATTCAAAGACTTGTGCCGATGTTATCACATCGAGAAACGATACATGGAAGTTGCTTACCTGCAATCAAATGGACAGGCTGAAGCACTGCACAAGATCATTATGTCTATCCTGAAGAAGCGATTGGAAAAGGCTATAGGCAAATGGGTCGACGAGCTACCATTATCCCTTTAGGCATATCGAATGACCTACAAGTAAGCGACTGGCCATACTCTATTCACACTAACTTACCGCTCCTAGTCTAACTCGAGGTCCTCTCACATGGAACTATTATCCTTTGACTAATAAATAGCTCCTCCAATAGTCTCTTGAAACGATTGAAAAGAAGAGAGAAGATGCTGACTTGCAAGCACATCAAATCATATGATACTCCAGCATGAAGGTGCTAGAACCTTCAAACTTAATGACCATTCCTAAAATGTTTCTTTCTTATCCCCGTTCACTTAGGGCCGAAGTGGAAAGGATCCCACATCATTCAACAGAAACTTGAAAATGGAGCTTTTAGGTTAAAGACTATTGCTGACGACCGACTACCAAGAGCATGGAATGTCGAGCATCTCCAACATTATTTTACTTAAGCTTTTATTACTAGTTATTCTTATAAATAGAAATTTGCTTTCAAATAATGTAATAATGCATGACTTGCCGACTCTCCTTATCTCATCAATAAAATCTCTTAGTCTTGTTCCAAACTCTACAATGTTTTGTAATTGTGCGGATAAGTGTTGTGATTCGATTACCCAAAGCCAATACCAGAGCCAAAGGTATGACTGACCACTTATAGGCATTCACTTGTTCACGATTTGACAAGTAGACTTGGTCCTATGACTAGTTAGGAAAGAGTTAACCGAACCCGAGAAACGATCTCAGCTAAAACTGAAGGTGGAGGAGCGACGCCAAAGCAAATGTGACACGATCGTTCATATAATTAATTCCAACTCTCAACATCTTTAGATGGAGTATAAAATAATAGGTTGGTGTGAACAGTGAATAAATATTTAAGACCACTTGAATGATAAGTCTAGTGTAACACCCCATATCCATTAATGTCACTAACAAAGGGAATGCATCAATGTCCATGAAGCGTTATTGTTGTATAGAACAGATAAATTACAAGAATAAATAAATAAAACAACACAGTGGAAGTTAAAACTTATTTCATAGCATCATAACTCAAAACGAGTTTACATAAGTAGTCTCCAAAACCATTACAACAGGATCAGCAGTCTTTTCCAAAAACTTCAAAGTACATAAAGAAGCAAATACTTAAATAACATAAATGCATAAATCCCTACTAAGCATAAGCAAAGCCATAAAGATGAGAGAGTCCCAAGCGACACATCTACTCTCTTCAAGCAACTGAAAGAAATCAGCACTAAGCTATAGTATTCCCTCCTTGCAAACCTGAGGGGGGGGGGAAGGAAGAAAAGAGGTGGAAAGAAAAGGGGCTCAGACATAAAGTCTGGCGAGTGCGATAACTTTAACAATATAATTATCAAATAACTAGGCTAAGGCATAAGCTGGAAAATAAGGAAATGACTGTGAAGAAATGGGTATGACAGAACAAACAACGGAAATAAGATGAACAAAGATAATGTTAAAGGCGCCCCTAATCACCATAGGATAATAACTATACTGCACCACCACTAGTCACCCTAAAAGTTGATCCCGCCTACAGAACTTAATACTGCTAATGGTATTTTCATGTATCCCTAGCTACCTCCATAGGTGTCGTCTGCCCCTATCTCCACTAGGTGTACCCACTACCCCCATTCGATCGGCTCCCTAACTCGTACATACCCATACTGGCCCCATAGTGGGGTGTATCACTCCCCAAAGTGGCAACCCGATACCACTAAGAATGCACGGCTTATACCTACACGATGCAACAACGTCTTACCTACCAACTCGGGCCCACACACTCATATGAACCCGTTGGACTTGCGTTACCACCGCTGACCCGTTTTAACCTCTTACAATCAAATCCACTACGCGTGTCTTGTCCTCGACTTGGGTCGAGCCCACAAATATACTTAATGGGTTACTGGTTTGAAAAGGGCCCTCATGCATGACACAAGCTTTCCACCTATGCTTGGTCCCCTCTAAGGTTTTTCCCCACTTAACCCCATTCTTATTCATGTCTTCTTACATGTTTCAATCTTGGTTAAGTGCATCTAATCGTATTTCAAATGCCACCCAAGGCATCTACTAAATTCCATATGCCACCCAAGGCACCCACTTAACCCCCTCATGTCCCACTACATGTTTATCTGGTTAAGTGTTTCTTAATTCATTAAGACCGTAACCTTGTAAAGACCTCCCACATTAGACTGACATTTGTGGCAGCTGGATTTCTCGGGCGGGTCCGGGCAGTCTTACACCACAAACGAGCCTAACCTCGTGTCTTTACAACTGTTACACATTTAATTTATGCCTAAGAGCTCCCCCATTAGACTGACATTTGTGGCAGCTGGATTTGTCGGGCGGGTCCGGGCAGTCTTACAACACAAACGAGTCTAACCTCGTGTCTTAGGCGGTTTATTATTACACATAATTAATTATCCCCAATTTGAATTAATTTTCCTATTCAAATTGTCAATCAATTACAAATTTGACTATGTCCATAATTAACACCTTAATTATGTCCATCTATTCATGGTATATAAAATTATACCAATTAACATCACATTTAAGGCATTTATGCCAATTCTCAATATTAAATCTTTTAATATTATCCCATTGCCCTACGTTGTACGTTCGTTTGTCTAGCGTGAAATATATGTTAGACTTGAATAGTCTAACTTATGGAATAAAGAGAAAACATCACAACATGCATATAATAAAAACTAGACCTAAACATAAGGGGTGAACTTGCATGTGTGAATAAGGTTTCTCATCTAAAACTTGCATAGGCCAAAGTCACAAACTTGCATTAACTATGGATACCATAGATCTAATCATAAGGTGTAAACATGCATAGGCAATAGTCAGAAACTTACATTACATGATTCATACTCCAATATATATATACTTGCATATGTGATTTATGCAACATAAACTATGGTATAAATTGCATCTAAAACATGTAAATTAAGATCTACATGTAAACTAGCATATAGAGTTTTGTATACTAGCATATAACTCCACATGTCTTAGCCTAAACTTTTGATCCAAGCTTACATAAAATAGATGTCATGAAACATGTAAGGTGGTATGTGATTCTCATTAACTTGCATATGATTCATATCTAAATTAACATCCAAACTTGCATATAGAATTATCGATTTAAACTTACATATGATTTAACATATAAATTAGTTCCAACAACATTACCAAACTAGCATATGAAGCATCATTATGAATTGATTGTACATAAGCCAACAATTGACATAGATTTACAACATAGATAATAACATCACAGCTTTACAACATAGATAATAAAATCATAGATTTACAACATAGATAATAACATAACGGTCAATGATTCACAACATAACCATATAACCCAAATCATAACTCAACCTAATTAAATTGTTAATTATCTTATTAATGAAATCGAACTCAAAACTCAAAGAAGGTCTTGAGTTCTGAAATTGATTTAGCTCTCCTTTGAAGAAGACAAATTCGTTGTTGTTTAGATTTGAATAGAATTGAGTTGATTAGCTTTTCTTCCTCCTAAATAGTGGCCGCTACTCTAGGTTGCAAGGTGACAGCATGGCAGCCATGGTTCTAAATTTTTATTTGATTTTAGGGTTTGAGTCTACATGTGTTTATATAGAGATTAGGATTAATTTAGGCCATCCGATCAACCCAGAATTAACTAAATCCATCCAGTCAAGATAGGGAGATAAGTTAGCCCTAATGAATCAGCCAAGAGTCAAAAAATTGTCATCAAACAAATCTGCTTGGGGGGGGGGGGGGGGTAGGTCGACCTCTAGGTCGATCCCCTGGTCGACCTCTATGGGTAGGTCGACCCCGTGGTCGACCTGGCTCCTGGCGGGAATTTTTCCCGCCTAGCCCAATTTGAGTCTGAATTTGAATTTTTGAAATCTGTTTGAATTTTTCTGAAACTTCTGATCGCCATAACTTCTTCATACGAAGTACAATTCACGCAAACTCGGACACTATCTCAACCAGAATTCCGAGACGAACACAATGGCGTAACCCGTTTCCCTTAGTTCTCACATTTAAAATTAAATATTCTTTAATTTGTTACTTTAGTGTTAACAGAAATACGGGGTGTTACATGCTCCCCTACTTAAAGGATTTCGTCCTCGAAATCTCTAAGTCAAGAAGAACTTATCCTACCATCCAATCATCCATCTACTCAACCATAAACCACTAGCAACCATGGTCCTTAAAAGATTTCTAATGCTTTTCATGTACATATGCATAGTGTGTGTATATGTTCATATACTAATACAAAATTAGGCGGTCCACTGATTCAGTCGACCTCCTTAATGCAAATAATGATAGTGCCATGTATCCATCATGTATGCAAGAATCCTATACATATCATTACTACATGTGTGCACAAACATTCATTTAAATGCAACATCCATATGATACACACATTCAATGTACATTCATTTTACTAAATACATCCATTTAAATGCAATATGCAATATGAAAGTGACTAAGCCGATCTAGTGCCTAAAGTGTGTGTATATGCATCCACGAGCAACCACTAGCAAACACTTGCATCCACCATACATAACATGTCTCAAACACATGTTTCAACCATAGGACTACCCTATCTAAAGGTCAAAGATACTAGTGAGAGGACATACTAAAGATAGAATAAGTACAAGCTAAGCGATAAAGGAGAAATTGAAAGACATACCCTCGAAAAGAAAAGGGTACAATGAACGCATCTTCTCTTCCATCTCCCAAGTAGCGTCGCTCTCATCATCTCCCTATTGCACTTTGACTAGCTTGACCTCTCGATTCCTCAACTTCTTAATCTTTGACCCAAGAATGCATGTAGGAGCTCGTCGAATCGTCGTATCACCCTCTATCTCCACCTCTCTAAGTAAGCTCGGCTCTACCAGTTCCACGGTCTCGTGCAAGTACTTCCTTAAATGTGATGCATGGAATAAGTCGTGTACACCACTAAGCTTCCCGGGAAACTCCACTCTATACGCCATCTTTCCAATCCTCTCCTTAATAGGAAACGGCCCTACGAACCTTGGTGCTAACTTCCCAACAGACCCAAAGCGAACAACATTCCGTAATGGAGATACCTTGATAAAGACCATGTCCCCAATATCAAATTCAAGATTTGTCCTCCTCTTGTTCGCATACAATTTCTTCCCATCTTGCGCCGTCTTCATCCTCCTTCAAATAAAATCGATCTTTTCCGAAGTCTCTCTAATCATATCGGGCCCAAGCAAGATCTTATCTGTAGATTCCCACCAACATGTAGGTGAACGACAAGGCCTTCCATAGAGAGCCTCGAAAGGTGCCATGCCAATGCTAGACTGAAAAATATTATTATATGCGAACTCCACCAAAGGAAGATGATCCTCCCATGTACCTCCGAAGTCTAAAACACATAGCCTCAAAAGGTCCTATAGAATACGATTTACCCTCTCGGTCTGGCCATCCGTCTGAGGATGATATGCGGTGCTCAAACATAACTGAGTCCCTACCGCCTCTTGCAAGCTCCTCCAAAACTCGCTATTAAAGATAGGCTCGCGATCGCTCACTATGCTAGAAGGAACACCGTGAAAACGAACTATCTCTCGATTGTCTATGGAGGCTAACCATGGAGCAGTCTTCTTACTCTTCACGGGAATGAAATGGGAGCTCTTAGTAAGTCTGTCTACCACGACCCAAATCCCGTATTACCCTTCCTCGATCTCGGTAACCCATCAACAAAGTCCATCGAGACACTCTCCCACTTCCATTGTGGGATTTCCAATGGGTGAAGCAACCCATCGGGCTTCTTTTGCTTTGCTTTTACTTGTTGGCACACCAAGCATCTAGCGACAAACTCGGCCACATCCTTCTTCATTCCGGCCCAAAAGTAAACTCGTCTCATGTCCATGTACATCTTGTCCCCGCCGAGATGAATGGTCATCTTCGAACGATGTGCATCATCAAGAATTGTCTTCCTCAAGTCCTTGTCTCATGGTACACAAATTCTACCGTCCCTACATAACCAACCCTTATCATCTGGGGTATACCTGCTGAGATGGCTCGATGACTCCTCCCTTATGAGATTCTCTACCAACTCAACCAACTGTGGGTCATCTCGCTGTGCCTCACCAATCCGTCCCAAAATCGTAGGTCTGAACTCTAATGATTTTAGCAAACCGGGTACAAAGTCAATGGAAGGTCTAATGTCAAACATAGAGATGAACTCTAAGCATCGCCGCTCAACAAATAACGGACTCAAGGACAACCTTTTCTTACTTAAGGCGTCTGCCACCACATTACCCTTGCCAGGGGTATTTGCTATCTCGAAATCGTAGGACGCTAAGAATTCCATCCACCTTTGCTGCCTTAAGTTCAAGTCCTTCTAAGAGAAAAAGTATTTTAGCGATTTGTGGTCTGTGAACAATTCGAATTTCTCACCAAGAAGATAATGGCACCAAGAATTAAGCGCGAAAACAATAGCGGCCAACTCTAGGTCATATGTAAGGGAATTTCTCTCATGCACTCTCAGCTGCCTCCCTCCATAGGCTATTACCCTCCCCTCTTGCATTAAGACTGCGCCTAGTCATGTTCCACAAGCATCGGTATAAACGGTAAATGGCTTACTCCCATCTGGCAACACTAAGACTGGGGTTGTGGTCAAAGCTCTCTTTAAACGTTGGAACGCATCATCACAATCTAAGTCCCACGTGAAAACTAGGTTCTTCTTCGTCAAGCGTGTCAATGGGGCTGATATCTTTACGAAGTCCTTGATAAACTTCCTATAGTAGCCGGCCAACCCCAAGAAACTCCTCACCTCGGTAGCATTTTTAGGGACCTTCCAATCTTGGATGGCCACCACCTTCGCGGGATTCACATCTATCCCTTCTTTGGAAACCACGTGCCCTAAGAATCGCACTTCCTTCCTCCAAAAGTGACATTTAGAAAATTTAGTTTTAAGGTTATGCACTCGAAGGGTTTCCAATACTTCCCTAAGATGTAGGGCGTGCTCTTCCTCACTATTAGAAAAGATCAAGATGTCATCCACAAAGACCACCACGAATTTATTAAGGTACTCCCTAAGCACCCTACTCATCAAGTCAACAAAGTATGCGGGGGCGTTTGTCAAACCGATGGGCATCACAATCCACTCATAGAAACCATCCGGAGTCCTAAAGCCAGTCTTGTCTCCGCTGTCCTCAGCCACTCTCAACTGGTGGAAACCAGTGGCTAAGTCCAACTGTGAAAACACTGAGGCACCAACTAACAGATCAAAGAGATCGTCAATCCTCGACAGTGGGTGCCTATTCTTCTTAGTAAGCTTATTAAGTTCTCTACAGTATACACAAAGTCTAAGGGACCCGTCCGCCTTTGTGGCAAATACTACTAGAGCACCCCACTCCAATATACTACGTCTTATGAACCCCTTCTCAAGCAACTCCCCTACTTGCTTATTGAGCTCCCTCCTCCCACGAGGATCCATGTGGCGTACTGGCAGAGATACTGGTTTTGCATTGTCCACAAGATAAATACGAAAATCTACCTCACGTTTTGGGGGTAGACCCCTCACCTCATCGAAGACATCAACATATTCACGGACTATTTGAACAGAATGTAAATCATCATTGGACGCGTCAAGTGACTCAAGATAACTAAGCATCACCAATCCTCTAGGGTCACAAGAAATATCAAGTGTCTTTCCACTATGAGTCAACAATTTTACTAACCTTCGTTCACAATCTAGGATGGCACCATATCTGGCTAGCCAATCCATCCCTAGAATCAACCCATAGCCTATGAAACCGAGCACAAAAGCATTACATTCAAACCCAATGCCTAAGATAGACAATCTCAAATCCCTACAAACCATGGATAAATGAGCCGACCCACCAATAGGATTTGAGACTACAATGGGATCCACAACAAAACTAGTATTTAAGTGCAGTGTTTCAACTAATGATGCAGAGATAAACGAATGTGATGCGCCAGAATCGAATAAAGTACGGATAGGATGATCAAATAGAAAAACTAAACTCTCAACCGAAACGTTTCTACCTCGTTCTTGCAGCGGTGGGACCGCAAGAGCCTGGACCTTCTCCCTTGCCTGCCCCGGTGCCATGAGAGCCTGAAGCTGTCCTCCAGAAATTCTTTGCCCTTGTCCCTGTTTCCTTGGGCAGTCCTTAACCAGATGACATGCCTCTCCACGGTGGAAACAGCCAGTCCTCTTCTTTTTCCTACAGTCTTTACTCAGATGGCCTGGTGTCCCACAATTGAAGCACTTCTTCTTTCCTTTGCCACCCACCCTTCTTGTTTTGTTATTGCTGCCGCGGTTTCTTTTGATCCCCTTTCTTCTCGGGTGACTTATTATCATTGGCGCCTTTCTCCTCTTCATGCATAAGCGCCATATCAACTAGTCTCTCAAAGGTGACCCCCATAGGGATGTGGGTCATAGCTAACCCATGTAGTGGCTCGTTCAAACCCTTATCAAATCTCAGGGCCTTCATTTCGTGTGTATTCCCCAAGTCCAAGCCAAATCTGACCAATGGATTGAACTTGTTGACGTATTCTTTTACTAACAGATTCCCTTGCTTTAATGCCAAAAACCTTTCCATATATAAATTCTCTTCAGCCCGTCAGAGAAACTTTGCCTCAAACGTACGCTTGAAATCCGGCCATGTATCAACTGGACACTCTCCATTAGTGACTTCCCACCAAAATGAAGCTTCGTCCTTCATCAACCAAGCAGCCAGTTGGGCCTTCTTACAATCGTCCAAATCGAAAATGCCAAACAGATCCTCCACTTCTTTCAACTAATTTATAGCTCCAATGAACGTTTCAGACCCACTAAAAGATTTTCCACCTATCGAACGAAAGTCTTTACATATCTTGGAGAAAGTATCTCCATGCGGAGGAATGAATGGAGCTAGGGGAGGAGGAGGAGGAACGCTGGCTGGACCAGCGGCAGCGGCCCTAACCTTGAGATATTGACGAAACCATCCTGGTACCTGAACACCCTCTAGTATCTCAGATGCTCCAGACATGCTAAAAGAAAAAGAAAGAGTTTCAAAACAAGGGAAGCGAAAGAGAGATTTATGGCTTGCGGGGATTATGCTCTTTAAAGTAAACTTTCCTTGAAAATAGCTTCTTTAAAACAAGTTTTTGAAAATACTTTCTAGGAAAATAATACTTTTGAAAACACTTTTCAAAACTTTTTATCTGTTCTTGTAACCATAGCTCTGATACCACGTGTAACACCCCATGTCCCTTAATGTCACTCACAAAGGGAATGCATCAATGTCCATGAAGCGTTATTGTTGTATAGAACATATATATTACAAGAATAAATAAATAAAACAATACAGGGGAAGTTGAAACTTATTTCATAGCATCATAACTCAAAACGAGTTTACATAAGTAGTCTCCAAAACCATTACAACAGATCAGTAACCTTTCCAAAAACTTCAAAGTACATAAAGAAGCAAATACTTAAATAACATAAATGCATAAATCCCCACTGAGCATAAGCAAAGCCATAAAGATGAGAGAGTCACAAGCGATACGTCTACTCTCTTCAAGCAACTGAAAGAAATCGACACTAAGCGTAGAATTCCCTCCTTGCAAACCTGAGGGGGGGGGAGGAAGAAAAGAGGTGGAAAGGAAAGGGGGTCAGACATAAGGTCTGGCGAGTGTGATAACTTTAACAATATAATTATCAAAATAACAAGGCTAATGCATAAGCTGGAAAATAAGGAAATGACTGTGGACAAATGGGTATGACAGAACAAACAACGGAAATAAGATGAACAAAGATAACGTTAAAGGCGCCCCTAATCACTATAGGATAATTACTATACTGCACCACCACTAGTCACCCTAAAAGTTGATCCCGCCTACAGAACTTAATACTGCTAGTGGTAGTTTCGTGTACATCTAGCTACCTCCATAGGAGTCGTCTGTCCCTATCTCCACTATGTGTACCCACTATCCCCATTCGATCGGCTCCCTAACTCGTAGATACCCATGCTGGCCCCATAGTGGGGTGTATCACTCCCCAAAGTGGCAACCTGACACCACCAAAAAATGCACGGCTTATACCTACACGATGCAACAACTCTTACCTACCAGCCCGGGCCCACACACGCATATGAACCCGTTGGACTTGCGTTGCCACCGCTGACCCGTTTTAACCTCTTACAATCAAATCCATTACGCGTGTCCCGTCCTCGACTTGGGTCGAGCCCACAAAGATACTTAATGGGTTACTGGTTTGAAAAGGGCCCCATGCATGACACAAGCTTTCCACTTATGTTTGTTCCCCTCTAAGGATTTTCCCCACTTAACCCCATTCTTATTCATGTCTTCTTACAAGTTTCAATCTTGGTTAAGTGCATCTAATCGTATTTCAAATGCCACCCAAGGCACCCACTAAATTCCACATGCCACCCAAGGCACCCACTTAACCCCCTCATGTCCTAATACATGTTTATCTGGTTAAGTGTTTCTTAATTCATTAAGACTGTAACCTTGTAAAGACCTCCCACATTAGACTGGCATTTGTGGCAGATGGATTTGCCAGGCGGGTCTGGATAGTCTTACACCACAAACGAGCCTAAGATCGTGTCTTTACAACTATTACGCATTTAATTTATGCCTAAGACCTCCCACAATAGACTGGCATTTGTGGTAGCTAGATTTGTCGGGCGGGTCCTGGCAGTTTTACACCACAAACGAGTCTAACCTCGTGTCTTAGGCGGTTTATTATTACACATAATTAATTATCCCCAATTTGAATTAATTTCCCTATTAAAATTGTCAATCAATTACAAATTTAACTATTCCATAATTAACACCTTAATTATGTCCATCTATTCATGGTATATAAAATTATACCAATTAACATCACATTTAAGGCATTTATGCCAATTCTCAATATTAAATCTTTTAATATTATCCCGTTTCCCCACGTTGTACGTTCGTTCGTCTAACGTGAAATATACGTTAGATTCGAATAGTCTAACTTATGGAATAAAGAGAAAACATCACAACATGCATAGAATAAAAACTAGATCTAAACATAAGGGGTGAACTTGCATGTGTGAATAAAGTTTCTCATCTAAAACTTGCATAGGCCAAAGTCACAAACTTGCATAAACTATGGATGTCATAGATCTAATCATAAGGTGTAAACTTGCATAGGCAATAGTCACAAACTTATATTACATGATTCATACTCCAATATACACACACACACACACACTTGCATATGTGATTTATGCAACATAAACTATGGTGTAAACTTGCATCTAAAACATGTAAATTAAGATCTGCATGTAAACTAGCATGTAGAGTTTTGTATGCTAGCATATAACTCACGCATGTCTTAGCCTAAACTTTAGATCCACGCTTACATAAAATAGATGTCATGAAACATGTAAGGTGTTATGTGATTCTCATTAACTTGCATATGATTCATATCTAAATTAACATCCAAACTTGCATATAGAATTATCAAGTTAAACTTACATATGATTTAACATATAAATTAGTTCCAACAACATAACCAAACTAGCATATGAAGCATCATTATGAATTGATTGTACATAAACCAACAATTAACATAGATTTACAACATAGATAATAACATCACAGCTTTACAACATAGATAATAACATCATAGATTTACAACATAGATAATAACATAACGGTCAATGATTCACAACATAACCATATAACCCAAATCATAACTCAACCAAATTAAATTGTTAATTATCTTATTAATGAAATCAAACTCACAACTCAAAGAAGGTCTTAAGTTCTGAAATCTGAGTTCTGAAATTGATTTAGCTCTCCTTTGAAGAAAAAAAATCCGTTGTTGTTTAAATTTGAATAGAATTGAGTTGATTAGCTTTTCTTCCTCCTAAATGGTGGCAGCTACTCTAGGTTTCAAGGTGACAACATGGCGGCCATGGTTCTAAATTTTTATTTGATTTTTGGGTTTGAGTCTACATGTTTTTATATAGAGTTTAGGATTAATTTAGGCCATCCGACCAACCCAGAATTAACCATAGACATTCAGTCAAGATAGGGTGACAAGTCAGCCCTAATGACTCAGCCAAGAGTTTGAAAATTGTCATCAAACAAATCTTCCCGATGACCGAGGGGGCAGGTCGACCCCCTGGTCGACCTGTATGGGTAGGTCGACCCCCAGGTCGACCCCGTGGTTGACCTGGCCCCTGGCGGGAATCTTTCCCGCCTAGGCTAATCTGAGTCTGAATTTGAATTTTTGAAATCTGTTTGAATTTTTCTGAAACTTCTGATCGCCATAACTTCTTCATACGAAGTCCAATTCACGCAAACTCGGACTCTATCTCAACCAGAATTCCGAGATGAACACAATGAAGTAACCCGTTTCCCTTAATTCTCAAATTTAAAATTAAATATTCTTTAATTCGTTACTTTAGTGTTAATAGAAATACGGGCGTTACATATAACATAAATAACGACATGAGAGTATAAATCGACGTTCAATAACTCTGTCCTAAAATTAGATAGGAGAGAATAAAGGGTGAAATCCGATGCCCATCGACTTACGCTTATTAAGACCGGAGGCACAAGTACAAACATAACAAAATCGACTTAAGAATTAACTTCGAGCACGCCTTCCAAGCAGTGCGCGACTCAAAGTTAATTAGGACCATATACACTAGAATCCCTGTGAAGCACTACTTACCCTAAGTGAGGTCGCTTACAGGTTAAGAATAACCTGACAAATTCGCGAATACATTAAATGGAAAATGAGAATACTAAGTGATCAAAAGATAATTATTCACACATAAAGACTAAATACAAGTTATGAGTCGAAAAGCGAGGGCTACACTCGAACAACTCTCGTCAAGAAAAAAAATCACAATATGGACAATTCCTATTCATCCTTAGCCTTACCATCCTTTGTTTTCTTCCTCATCAACTTCTCTAGAACGACCTGCTTTATGAATTTGCACTTATGAGGTTTTTCGCCCCCAGACCCATCGCTTTCCTTCCTGGACTTCTCCTTTTTTGAATTTCCTTTCTTTTTTTTCATTGCCACGAGACGACTTCACTTCTTTAGCAGTAACTTTTCCTAAACCCTCGCGGATTCTTTACTGCCGTTTGGAGAAGGAGAGAACATCTGTGTTGGGTCTGCTGCGATCACTTTCAGCTCCATCTTGATGGAAATCTATTGTTTTTTTTAGGGTACGGAATGTATTGCCAAATATTCAATATAATTCCACAAGATCTATTTTTCGTTCAAGTAATGGATTCTAGCAATTCGAAAGGATCCTATGATCGATCCAGAGATCATTTTGATTCCATTAGAAATGAGGATTCAGAATATCACACATATGGTAGGTCACAAATTTGGAGAATTTGCGCCGACTCTGACTTTCGCGAGACATGCGAGAAACGATAATAAATCTCGTTGTTAATTTGAAAAAAAAATAGAAATTGTGAGTAAATAATTACCACACAAATTCATACTTGTTACCTTTCCTTTTTTTTCTAATTTTTTTATTTATTTTCACCTTTACTAGCTCTTCCATGCTCAATGCTCCAGTTTTTTCGGCTTTTCCATGATATACTATATTTTCCTCGCCCTTAACGTGTGACCACTTGTCATCTAGATATTTTAAAGCATCAATCATCCCTTCATCTTTCCCTGAAGCGTCAGTATGAGGCACTTAGGATTCATCGGTAGCTTTGGTTTGAGCTCAAAAGGTGTCTTAGCTTGGTATGTATCTATAGCAGGAAGAGCGATAAAAATTAGTCTCTTTGGAATTATAGCCATCTCAACTTGCACTTCCATATCTCGCCGACACACAACAAGGACTTTCTTGAATTTTCGAGGAAAACAAAGACATACCTTTAGAGGAGTCAGTTCTAGTGAGTCTGCATGTATCAACCTCAATAATCGGAGTCAGAGGTCTAAATCCTCTTAGAGCTGGATCATCAGGGTTATACTCTTTGATGACCTTAGAACTCTGGTCATTGGAATGCTTCCCAGTAGCTTGCATTGAAGATGAAATTTGGGTGTGGATTCGTGACCAATTAACTATTGCATCATCTTTTTCTATACCGAAGCTTCCTCTATGATGCTTTTTTCCTTTGACCAGGAGTCGTTTAGCATCATCTTCCTCATTCGACAATCGCTTACCCTCCTTTAGTATCTCGATCCATTATCCTTCACATACCACCTCATCAGCTCCTCCTCGTCGATCGACCCATCCGAGTAGGCGTGCTTCTCTTCCTCCAAAAATTAATTCAATGCATCTGCTATGGTCTGAGCATAGTTTTTGACCAAAGACAGGTCCTGGTATTTGATAACCTGAGAATGGAAACTCAATATAAAGGGACAAGCTCTTATTCTACCTCCTTCTCCTCTTCTAATTTTCTCTATATTCTTTCAGGTCTATGTCATATTGTAACTTAAAAATGGAGGCAGACTCAAGAGCCGCTTGGGAAATCGATAATGCTTTCTTTTTACCTATCTCGACCTTAGACAGCTTGGCTTCCAACTCTTCGACTTCCTTCTCCAAGGAGTCTTTTCCAATTTTTAAGCCTTCATAGCTGACCTATAGATTGATGTTTTCCTGGGTCACTACTTTTAAGTCATCTTCAGTAGACTTTTGCTTTAAACCCCAAGCATCAAGCTCCCTATGAAATTATACACAGAAATCTTCATATTGTTTTTATAAGTCTAGTCTGTTTTTTGATTGCCTTTAATTTGACTTTGTGATCCGCAAGATCTTTATCTTGGGTAGCACATGAATATATTTCTTGTGATGGATCCATATTGTGAATGTGTTTGTTGATTGTGATTTTATCTTCACGATCATACATTGTGATGAATATTTATATTTACAAATCCCTTCATATTATGAGGTTTTCGGTGTTTAGAGTTTGATGCTCCTTTTGGTGATCTTTAACTCTCTTGAGTTATATATGATTATTTAAATGATTTTGAGGTAGACCCAAATTTAATAACTCTGGGTTGATACCAAAATATAGTGCTTGGCGAATAATTTCCTTTGTTGATACCTATTGAATTGGTGATTTGGATCCATACTAAGTTGTCTTGTTGAATTGGCGATTGGTGGTGTTTTGGATCCTATTTTATAATAGTGTGTTGATTCTCATAGCCTTAGTGCTATTTAGGTGTTGTGTAAATTGAAGTTTCTTTTGTGTTACTTAAGCTCATATATGAGTTTAAGTGTTGCTTTTGGAGTTTTCCTTGTTACTATTATATCCTTGTGCTTAGTTCATTGCATAATACCTTGTTGTTGGAAGTAAACTCCCTCCTGTAGATAATTATATGTACTTGAGATTTTATAGGCTGCTAAGCCTCTAATGTATTGTGAGATGATTGTTGTCTCAGGTTATCTAATTCCTTTCATGTCGAAAGAAACTTCAACTTCTTATTTTTATGATTTCACGTCAATTATCGATTTATAAATGATTTTAATCTAGATTGATTCATGTATGTAATACTCGCGTAAAACCAAGTTGTTTCGACTTTAGTCTACAGTTGATTCATGGTTTGTTGGTCTAGCTTGTCCTTCCTTTGAATCCAATCTCTAGTGGTTCATTCGTATTTTTGTTTTGTTGTATATTTTTCCTTTGGAAATTGTTGTATTCGTTGTTGTATATCATTTAGGATGTAGCACATGTACATGTTATATTTGGTGATTGTATCAGTATGTATCTGGTCTGTGATTTGTTGACTATGTTGTATATTGTTTTAAAATGATACTTAACCATCTTGGTTTCTTATTAGAAGTATTTAGTATGTCGATCCACTTGAGAAAAGAAAAGAAATTTCATATAACCAGTTAACGTATTCCATACTTGTCTAATATGAAATTGCAGATAATCACCCATAGCTAGCCCTATTCTCAGCTCTAATAGACGACATTACTTGTTAACATTAGGGTGGGTCTTAGGGGGAGAGGGTGTCACAGTTGGTATCAGAGTGAAGGTTCAAAATAAAATACAATAAATATATAACAAAACCTGAAGAGTACATGTGTTACAACACGGAAGAATGACATTTGTGACTATTCTATCGTATTAATCGTTATCATTATCCTGTGATCCTTATCTATTGAGCCATGACACATCCAAGATTTCGGAATATGTTTAGGAATACATTTTATTCCCTGGTTTTCCACAAGTGGTTCCCCATCATCTGTAGTCTATCTTGATAATACATTTCCGCCCTTGTCATTTCCAGTGTTTTACTCTTGGGTTTAAATTTTTGAGAAAAATTTAAACCCATCCTTTTGGTGATTGTGTTCGTGGTTGTATTAATAAATAAATTGGTATGGGTTAGAAAAACTAAATCCAAGATAAATTTAGAGTAAAAAGTTTATGTTGGGGTAATATAATGTTAAATTGTAATGAATCAGAGTTGCGCAGCGGAAGCGGGTGAATTGTTTCAGCTATACAGAATTAATAATCAATAATTGGGATTAAGAGATTGTAGTCATTAGTGATTAATTGTCATTAAGAGCGTATTTATTTGTGTTAATAAATTAAGTAAATTGTTGATGAAGTGTATGTAGTGTTCGGTTGTTCTTGTTTTAAGAATAATTGTTATAGTGAATGATTGAACAACCAATGTGTGAACTGAAAGTGTGATAATCATCTTTTGTGTTGGATTGTCCGTTGGGTAGTTTAAGGGACTACGATCGATACGTCTAATCAATGACATCGGTAAGAAATTCTTAAATACCTAGATAAGACGATCGAGCATAGTAATTTGTAGGCTTAATAAAACAAATTGGGAAAGAAAAAATGAATAGTTCGTGAGAATGGTGTTAAACCACTACATGAGTTGGTAATAATAAAGTTAAATGGCGAGATGACAACGATTTTGTTTCGACACCACAACCAAAATAATGGGATAAATGGTGACGAAATGGGTGGTTTACTACTATTCGTATCAAATTAAAGAATTATTTAGTGGAAATTTTTATGTTTTTAACAGTGATAGTGATTAAACCTTGGTGTTTCTTTAACTAAAGATGCTTTGAAATATAAAAGAATCTGGAGCATAAGCGATATTTTAGAATACTCACTCCTTAGTTTTAGTTAAGAAATGATTGCATCCATTATGTTGGTATCATAAAACGGTGAACGACGATGCTATTTGATGTTACAATCAAGTTAGCAATCATCGTTTGTAGAAATTTATATAAAGGAGATTACTTGGCAATATTTCTATAGGTTTGAAATTTGATGGAGACAAATATATATTTGAAATAATCCACTTTGCAAAAGAGACGTTATAAGTTTTGAAACTATTGAGGCATGATATTGGGGGTAAGAATTTAAATTGGTTAGAACCTAAAATGTAAAATTTTCAAATTTCAATAAGTTAAGTGAAAGAGTTTGAAAACTATACGGCTTTTGGTATGAGCTAATCTTTTTCCAAGTAAATAAATAATGGATAAACCAAGTGTCCAAACTATAGACACTATTTTTGAGATGCTAGCGGACTTCTATCTAATGACAGGCCTCAAAATGAATCTTCAGAAATCTGAAATGAGGACTTCGGGTATTAATGTTGTTCTAGCCAATGAGCTTCACATTGGAACCGGTCTGCGCAATAAGAATGACACTATTTCTTATCTCGGCCTTCCCATGATAACTGCCAAAATTACTGTTATCGGTGTTTGCCGCTTTATTCAGAAATAACAACTAGACATGAGAACTGGTCATCTAGGCTCCTGGGTCAAGCGGGGAGGCTAACCTTGATTAGATCAATAATTTTCTCTATGCAAGTTTATTGGTCCAGAATGTTCATTCTCCTTACCAAGCTGATTGTAATAATTAGATCTAATATGATGAGGTTCCTATGGAAAGGAAAGAGTGAAGGTAGATACCTTGCTCCGACTTCTTTCAAGAATATTGAGAAACCGCTTGTTAAAGGCGGGCTTGGTGTTCTCAACCTTATGCACTGGAATAAAGCGGCAATGATTAAACACGCGACTGATTACATGAATAACAAGGATAGCATTTGGGTCAGTTGGTCTAAGCGTAATGTAATAAAGAACAAAAATTTCTGGACTATGTATATTCCCCAGAGAATCAACTAGACGTGGCGCAACACCTTCAAGCTAAGGACCACTATCCTCCCCTTCTATAAATATAACATAATGCAAGGTATGGGAGTGCTTTTCTGGGACGATCCCTAGTTGGAGAAAGGAATGATCTTGTGTAAAGAGTTAAATTATCTTGAGACGATGAAACACTGGAGTAAATAGACATGCTACAGTAGGTGAATATATTCAGGGTGATGTCATATGTCTTCCTATATCACACATTCCTAGGATTGCACAAGTGTGGAGACATGCAAGCTTAATAAAGGTGGACACCAACCATACTGGAGCTACTTCATGGGAGCCAAATGGTAAAGAATTTAAGATTAAACTAATATACAATTGTATGGCAGGTGTCGATGGAATGCAAAAATGTAAGTGGAGTAAAAAGATCCGGGCAGTGGATAACTGTGCTAGAGAAAATATATTGTTGTGGAAGATGGTGCATGGTGCACTGCTAATTAAAGACAAACTGCAAAGGAGAGGGTTCCAAACTGACTTGGTTTGTGGATTCTGTAGACATGCAAATGAAACCTTGGGATATATTTTCTTTGAATGTGATACACTGCATAACATATGGAAAAAGCTAATGGAGGGAATAAATCCATTAGCTTTTTGTTGGACATATTGGTAGAATGAATCCATCGAAAAACTCAACAGTAAATGGAATAACTTGAAGAATCAGACGAGAAGGAGAAGAATCAAAGGAAGGATTCTGAATTATGTTTTGAAGAAATTTGTCAATGTAGTGTGGAGGGAAAGAAACGTGATCATATTTAATTCCAATAAAGATTTGGCAACAAATCAGTTGGATAAGAAAATAAGAATGCAAATCAGGGATGGCATCAGATTTTTGAGCTTTTACTTTTGATCCCGGAATTTTAACAGCTTTGCGGGATTAACTAGATTTTGTGTTTTCTGTCTGTGCTCTCTTTCCTGTGATGTACCGTGTTCCTATGTCATCTTGTTTGTGTTGTTATTTTCTTTTTTTCTCCGGTACATCAATAAAGTGGTAGGGGTCCACTCAACCCCGTAAGCCTTGCAAAATAAAATAAATAAATAGTGGATAAACCTTTAAATTATTTTGGTATTTTCTTAAGTAAATTGCAAGGAAACAATTTACTTAAGCGAGGGAGTCTGTAACAACCTAGATTTTGGAGTACCCGAGTTCAACAGACTATAGTGTGCTTTCTATAACTTTATTCTGGGAAGAATAAAATATGAATTTTGGAACCCAACTTGTATGGTATTTTGAAAAGGAGTACAAAAAAGAGTTTATGATTTTTAGAAATTGGGTGTTGAAATAAATTAACTATCTTTTATACAATAAGTAGTTTATTTTAATTTTTATTTGTAAATCATTACTTGCATATTAAGGTGAATACTGAAAATATATATTGTTGATTGGCAATCAATATTTAAAGGGAAGATTTATTTTCAATATTAATGATAAATTGTTAATTGGAAAATTTTTAAACTGCTGGTCTACGTTTTCAAATGTAAGATGTATTTCTTGGAAAAATAAATTAAAATTGAGTTATAGACTGTGTTTGGAAGTGGTTGTAAAATTCAAACTATATATTATTGAATTTTGTTAAGTTGTAAAATAAAATTTGGAGGATTGTTGTTAATTGTAAGTTAATAACATTAACAACAAAAATTAGTGAATTAATTGGATGGTTCTAAATATGAAAGTGTAAATTTTGATTGTGAATCAATATTTAAAATTTTGGAGAAGTTTTATTGTAGTTGATAGATTTAATTGTTAAATTAGTAAGTGTGAAAACCATGTCGCGAAAATAAAAATATGTTTCATATATAAACTAATTATTTTTGACAAACATACTTATATAAGTGTGTTCTGTCAAAACTGATATTTAAAACATTGTTTGAAATGTATTAAAGTTTATTATAGTGTGTGTTTGTGTTTTATAAATTAGATACAACTTAATTAGTGTTTCAATGTGTGCTAATGAATTAATAATGTACTAAGGGTGTTGTAATAGTGTAAATAAGCTTAATTAGTATTAAGTAATTTACACTTGGACCTTTTCAGATTAAGTAGTCCATTTCATTTTCTATCACCATTTCTGGAAAGGAGGAAAGGGAAAAAATACGACACTTTTTATTTCTCTTCCTCTCCTCCTTCCTTCTTCTTCTTAAGACGGCAAATTGTAGAACCATGGCCCCTTTCATTGCAAAAACCTATATCTCTTCCGAAATTAAATAGAAAAGATATAAAAATTCCTCATCTTAGAAACAATCTCAGTAAAGGGATCATGCTAATTCTCTAAGGGAATCTAAGGAAGAAAGATACAGTAAAGCCCCTTCCCTGAATGTATTCTTCTCAATTTGCAGGCATTAGAAGCTCGGATTTATTTCTTGCAATATTGAATTCAACCAAACCAGTCCAAATGAGCCGGTTGACTCACATAATCTAGTTTACATTTTGTCGCATGCAGTAGTACAGCGAATATCTATATTTTCTACCTTGTTAGATCTCTTTGTTCGTACTATTTTCAGTGAATTTAATTCTTTAAATCATCTCAGTTTAGTGCTCGCCTTAAAATAAGTTGCAGAATTTGAACACAAACTTGGTTTAGACATTTAGTAGCCTCCCGTAAGTGCATTGCGCAAATTCCCCTAGACGGGTCGACCTGGGTGTCGACCCCTAAGCATAAGCACTCGACCAAGGGGTCGTCCTCCTGCTTGAAGGGTGTCGACCCTATGGTCGACCCCTATGTGGTCTTGGCACGTGAATTTTTGGGTTGATGCAGTGTATCGTTTTGAGTTTTTTTACTTATTGTTGCACATATTTCCTAAGCTTTGGAGAGGGATTTTAACCCATTTATGTTAATGTTTGTGAATGGTTTTAAGATGGCAATCAACTCCAATTCATGGTGTTGATGTTTGCTTCGATTTGGGTATCGAATCAACATTATTTTGGGATGAATTTTTACTGTATAATTATGTAGTTTTCTGTTGTTTCCATACACATTTTGTAAGCTGTTTCCGTCAAACGTTTTCAATTATTTTCCTAATTCAATAACTATTTAGTATGCATTTTAATGGTACTTTATAATTATAAATCTATATTATCCTGACCATAGAGGGAGAATTTTAAAAGGAAATTTTTTCTAATATTTTCGAAAAACCATTTTAAAACTTGTTTTGTAAACCAATTATTTTCCATATATAAATACTCACTTTTGCACCATTCGAGAAGACATGTTTGTGGTTAAACAATATAGTAAACCTCGTGGTATGGGACATTAAGTTATATTTCATCTTCCAATTTCAGAACCATCTAATTGAAGTAGTTGATTCGATATTTTGGTGACTTGGTGTTTTTATGATTTATTAACTTCTGTGTTGTCCATTGTGAAGCTGATAAAGTGGCTATTGAACAAATTAGTGAGAACATGTGGTATGGGACACATAGTTACCATACTGATTTTAAGTTAGTGATGCATATTGTGTATATCATGAGCCAGTACACTCTTTAGGGGGAAGATGGGACTCAGAGGGAGTCACATATACATATCCACATGAACTGGGGGGAGGGTCAAAATACACTCGGCTGGGGGGGTCGCAGTGCCAGGCGTCTTATTTGAATATGTATGAGTATTTGGCAACGCACCGGGGGGGATCTATATTATGTTGTGATAGCATGCACATATATTTCTTGTGATGGATCCATATTGTAAATGTGTTTGCCAATTGTGATTTGATTTTAAAGATCATACATTGTGATGAATATTTGGATTTCAAATCCATTCATAATATTTGGTTTTCGATGTTTGGAGTTTGATGCTCTTTTTGGTGTTGCTTTAACTCTCTTGAGTTATATATGTTGATTTTGATGATTTTGGTGTGGATCCAAATGTAGTAACTCTGGGGAGATTCCAAAATATAGTACTTGAAAAATAAATTCCTTTGTTCACACTTGTTGAATTGGTGATCTAGATCAATATTAAGTTGACCTGTTGATTTGGCGATTGATTGTGTTTTGGATCCTATTTTATGATAGTATGTTGATTCTCATTGCCTTAGAGCTATTTTGTGTTGGTTAGATTAAGGAATTTTTTTGTGTTACTTAAGCTCACATATGATTTTAAGTTTTCCTTTGGAGTTTTCCTTGTTGTTATTATATCTTTGTGCTTAGATCAGTGGATAACACCTCGTTATTGGAAATATACTCCTTGTAGTTAATTATGTGTCCTTGAGATTTTATAGGCTGCTAAGCCTCTAATGTCTCATGAGATGACTGTTGTATTGGGTTATCTAATTCCTTTTGCGTTGAAAGGAATTTCTTATTTAAATGATTTCATATCCATTGCAGATTTATAACTTATTTGTAAACTAGACTGGTCCGTTACGTATTATTCAGTTCAAATCGAGTTGTTTCATGTTCAATTTGCAGTTGATTCGTGGTATGTTGGTCTATCTTAGGCTATCTTTTAAAGACATTCACTAGTTTTTCATTCGTATATTCATGTTGTTGTATATTTGTTCCTCTGGACATTGTTATATCCATTGTTGTATATCATTTGTGATGTACCACATGTATATGTTACATTCGGTGATTGTATTAGTATGTATCTGTTCTGTGATCTGTTAACTGTATGCTAAGATATCATTATATCACATTGATGAGTGTAAGGATTTTATTAGTTGGGGTATGGATAAAAGTCAAGTTTATTCGGTTAATTCTATGTATAAATTTATAAATTTCTCAGGAATATCATCTCGAACTTTTAAGTTTATTTGGAAATCTAATTCTCCTCCTAAAGCTAAATTTCTAATGTGGCTAATCACTCACAAGAAACTTAATACGGTTGAGTTACTTAAGAGGAAGAATATAAATTTTGATGTTAAGTGTTGTTATTGTAGTACTATGAATAAGGATGTTGATCATTTATTTTTCTCATGCTATATTACTAGCTATATACTTAATACGGTTTTACGGATATTTGTTTTTGATTGTCATTTTTCTTTAAATTGTTGTGCTAATTATTGGGAGTCTTATAGATTTGTTCATAATGATAATAAAAGATACATTTTAGATTCTTTAATCACTATCGTTTGTTGGTTCATTTGGTCTGAGAGAAATCAAAGATCTTTCCATTCTACTTCTGTATCTAAGGATAAGTTAATCATTAAAATAGTTTATTTTTGCTTGAATTGGATGTCTAATTCACATTACAAGTTATTTGGGAAATCGGGTTTTGGGGATTTTTTGTTTAAGGTTAGATTGAATTTGTATCTTTTTATTAGAATAAACAGTTTTTTTTTTGTAATAGGTATCGCATTGGTTATTAATTTCCTTTATTGGTTTTATATTGTTTATCTCTTACACATATATGTATGGTGGATAAATATGTATGATTATGTATATATATATATATATATATATGTTTATATAATATATATATATATGTATATATGTCGACGCATATATTTCCATACATATATGTGTGTTAAATTACTAATAGTTAGTTAGTTTGTTGAGCTTTTTCGCAGTTACAGGTTATTGGCTGAATGGAATGGTAGCAGTTATATATCTTCGATGATTGCTGATTCAGGTGGTTGATTTAGTAGATGTGCTTAGGGGATTGATGGATGGTGTGGGAGCATTAGCTCGCTTTTTCTCATTTGGTCTTTTTGTTAGAGAGATTTTATGGTGTTGTACCTCATTATTTTTGTTACTATATAGTGTATATGGGTTATTGTATGGAGTAGATATACTTCAATATCGGGTGGTGGCCTTGCCGGAATTCGATATTGGAGTAGATGGGCGGTGGTTTATCCGGAGCTCATCTATCTACGATCTTTACTTCCCTAGTACATTTTGAGGTTCTATTTTGTAGTCTTTTGTTCTATAGTCAGACTCTGTATTATTGTTTTTCTTTTTATATATATATATATATATATGTGTGTGTGTGTGTGTGTGTGTGTGTGTGTGTGTGTGCTCTCTTCTTTTCAGAAGATCACACATTTTTTGTTTCAAAAAAACTGTGTTGTATATTGTCCTAAAACGATCCTTAGCCATCATGGTTTCTTATTAGAAGTATCGAGTATGTCGACCCACTTGAAAAATAAAGGAAAAATTTATACACCTGATTGACGCATTCAATACTCATCTAATACGAAATTACGGATGGTTGCCCATAACCACCCTGTTCTCCGCTCTAATAGACGACATTATTTATTAATGCTCTTTATTAGGGTGGGTCTTGGGGTATGGTATCATAGATCGACAATGATCTGGAGCAGTGAACAAAAACCTAGATCGATCACCGACTCGAATCCGTTTAAAATCGGGAAAAGGAAAGAGAAAATTATATGGTGCGTCTATATAAAAATAAAAAAAATAAAGCCTAAGTGCATGTGTGACTTCACGTACGATAAGTCTCACTCAATTGGACGACGTGCTCGACTAGCACACGTAATGATTTTGTACGACGACGACTCACATGCACCTAAGTGCTCGCGAGAGCCGAAGACTCGACATTAAAGAATTGAATGAAAAGCTGTGCTCGATCTCTTGGCTCGACCAAGTTCGAGAAGTTACTTATGACTATTAGGAATCTTCGATGAGTAGCCTTTGATTTGATAAGACTCAGATTTAGGCATAATCGTAGGATACATGCTTGGCCTTTTATACAAATAGAAAGGACTCAAGCGCTACGACTGTTCACAAGGACACGAGTGTTCTTCAATATTATTCCAGTGAAGATTTCTACCATCTCAAAAATGGCATTGACAAGAGTAGACAGTCCAACCAGTTATAAGTGTATCTCGTATGACGTAATGTACTTTGGGAGGCAAACTGTCGACCTGACTTTTGACAAGTTCGTCATGCTTTCGACCTTTTATCGTAAAATCGGTCAGGGCTCGAGCATGAGTGCACTCGGGCTCAAATTGGTTAGGATAGAAGATGGATCTCACAAACTCCTGGTTTTAACATTCCCAAATCCGGATCATCCTCCTTCATTTCTTGGGATTGACAAATCTTCCCAAGTCCAGGTCAACCTTCTTCATTGCCTCAGATCTGCGTAGCTAAGCCTCGGATCAGCTAAATGACCTAGCCTTAGATCAGCCAACTCGGATTTGCATTCGAGTGGTTTAACTTGAATGACTCTGCTCCTATGTCTCAAATGCTATAGGATCGATGTAACCATGTCTGAATGCTAAAAGATCAAGATCCGAGCCATCTACCAGCAAAGCAACACTGAGAGGCATGGTGGTTGGGTTAACTTCAAACATCAATCCAGGTTAGTAGGCCTCTATTAATGCAATCCGGATCCAGTCGGCCATGCTGATCCGGATCGAATATGTTAGGCCGACCCAGTTTTGTCACTTCTGGTGACATGGCCAACTACCTCGCCCCACGATCACCACTTAGAACACTCCTTCCTCAACTTCATTTTTCTCGCCTATTCTTCTGGCTAACCCAAATTTGTGTCCTACCTATAAATACCACTGAAGAGCACCATTTGAAAAGGATTCTTCAACTTTGCACTCTTTGACATTTCTTATTTGTTAAACTTAAGGTCATTTCGATCCAACGAATTTGTACCCAGTAAATTTAATCAGTGAAGATAAATAAGCATTAGGTCGACATGGGAAAACTCAAGCCAAACCGCTAGAAATCGTATGTTTTTTGTTTTTCTATTTTTCCATTTATATTCTTCATTTCATTTTCTACATGCTTAATTTGGGGTGTTGAACCAATTTTACTGTCAACAGACTGTAAGTCACACTATTGTAGATAAAGTAGGCATAACAGGGGTCAGACATTGTGTGCTTGAGATACGGGGTCGACGACTATCGAGTGTGCAGTATTAACAAGTGTTTATTTACATATGTTGTTATAGTGCCATAGTATAGAACATAATTATGCTCATAACTATTTCTAGCATGATCGAGGGTGCTTATTAGTTTAAAGCCTCAGTTTAGATTGAAGTTAGTTTTTTCATAGTATATTTTATTATGATTTTTTTTATTTCTCTCGAAATTCGTGTTAATGATGGAACGAAAGCTTATACTGGAAAATAGTTTTTTTATATGTAGTTATACTGGTATATGGTGGTATTATGTATATAGTGTGGTGTAATTATATTAACAATGTTGTATACCAATGTAGAGAGACATAGTTTGTAGTATTGTGTATGTTATGATATTATCTATTTCACTACGTTTGAAGCTATGTATTTTTGTATTATACATCAATCTATTTTAAAACCCATGCGTTCTTTCTTTGTGCCTATATCGAGTACATATAACTAGTGTTTTATATAATGTATGAATATGTATGGATATTAAACCAGGAGAATATACAGCTGCGATCGTCTTCCAACAAGCTTTATTCTCCATATTATCAAAAAATATTACTATATAATATTATTTTTGAGTTAAGTCTAAAGGAGAGATTTACATTGTAACAACCTTCCTTTTTGACCGCTTTAAGTCGGTAATTAAACCAACTCGAAACGTTCTCAAAGACAGATTGTTAGGGGTGATAACACATCAGAACAAAAAGAAATGAACTTTTATTACTTCACAATAATTTGCATTATATCACACTGATTTATCAGATTACAAAGTGGAACAACTAAATCTACAAAGGTTCCAAAATGCTCCAACTTTAGCTCTAGCTTAAATCAAGTATTGGTCCAAAATATATCTCCAATCTATCACTACCTAACTACCAGGCTGCCGTATGGAAAATAAGGGCACCTGGAGTTTAGAGGGAAAAACAACAAATTATGAGTCAGTCATGAGACCGGTGTGAGAAACATAAAAATGGTTTTCTTTAAAATAAGGTAACTCATAAGACCATGCCGTATAAACACGGAACGGTTTTTTCCCTTATGAATACCAATGTAGAAAATCGTGCACAAATTTTGGAAAATGAAGCTATCATAAGACCTGCTATACGAAACGCACAATGAAATCACATATATTGGGCGAGTTTTAGTCGAATTGGAGTTGGTTTTCAGAAGAATTCACGATTATCATCACGTAGTTGTGGTAAAAGCTCGAATCCGGTTCGGTTCGATATTCTGGTTTAGCTCGTCCATTTCGGCTCAGTTCGATGCTTCAGTTTGGCTCCTCCATTTTGGTTCAGTTCGGTGCTCCACTCCAACTCCAACCCTATGCGAGTGGCCCTCCTTTTTGTCGTGGTCCAGTTCAGTTCGGTTCGTCTTATCCGATCTGGATCCCTGCATAATTTCCAACAAGCTATTTTTCGCCATACGACGGTGTTTCAACCATTCTAACTTTTCTATGCAATCATAAAACATACCAAATAGCAGTAACAGCATATAGGTTCAATCAAAAGATCAAAACAACATTCATGTTCATAGAATGAGACTAATTAACGCTAATTACTCTTTATCCTCTAAATTTCGGATTAACAAAACAAATCCAAATCATTCCAATTTCATATACGTGACATAAAATATGATTTTAGAATTTATGCATATTTTTTTTCCATATTTTTATGAGTCATAATTTTGCTAATTACCACTAATCACCCTATTTGCCATAATAGTGTAAAAAGAATTGCAAATTACTCAAAAATGATCATTTTCTATTATCTAATGAGATAGCTTTAAAACAAGGGATATATATTAAAAACAATAATTCTAAACCATTGATGTTCTCTTAAAATGATTCTATCTTTACTAAGCTTGGGTTTCAATTGCAACCTAATCACCATGTGTATGTCAATTAGGTTATAACGAAACACATAACCTGCCCCGTAAGTGTTTATCTTGTCTCATTGCTCTTTTCTTTATCCTCCACAAAAGGTTTCTCATAAATAAACAACGTTGTAGAGTGAGGTAATAATGATAAAACAAATAATACATACACATAAAACATGCAATCAAAACATTATCTCTCATATTTTAACCAACCTTAAGGTGTAAATCATTACAACATAACCTTCAAACCTACCCAAGGCTCTAGTAATCGCTAAACCTAAGCTCTGATACCAAATGCGACGATCCACTATTTTTAAAGGTCCAAAATTAATTATAAACGTCATGAAACATGCTTACAACTAATTTCAGATATTAAATGTAGTGACCTTAAGTATATAAGATTTAAAAATACTGTAGACGATTAGTAATATGGAAGATCTCATGATGGAATAAAATAAATAATTACATAACTAAAACATTGTAATCCATTTATTACATTAAACATCCACAAATCAAAAACAGCAGCGATACAATAAGAAGTGAATTTAAATAAACAACTTCTAGATCCAACATGTAGGCTAAGCTCCTTTCTTCTTTAATTTTTTTCTTTTTTCCATCTCATATCTTCCAACTTTACAAATTCTATTCAAAGAGGAATAAAAAGAGTTTCAACTATACTTGGATTGCGCCTAACCCTATACACCCCGACCCAATCTAAGGGTTCCGGTGGCTATTGCATAGGAAAAGACTTCTATGTACCCCTTTTGAGGGTTCAAGCCCATGTAGTTCTATTTCCTTCTCTTCTTCAGCATCCAAATACTCATTAGTACATTAAAACCATTTCATACATTCAAACATTGCAATCAATGTAATTCAATACAATCAGTGTAAATATTACAATCAACATAATTGATCACTGTAATAACACGATCAAGTAAGAGCAGAAAATATTATCCAAACATATCACCATATGAAATAAACAAAATGAAATTAACATGCAATCTTCAAAAACCAACCACATCCAGTGGAAATTCCAACTTATAAAAGAAGGTAGCAACTTTAACATACTTACACAATTATAATTTATTCATCATAATTGTATGTCATCAATGTAAGTATAAACCATTTTGTGTATACAAATCATCCCAAATTAGTAACACAATTATCAACGCGTAGTAATCCAATTACTATTGGTATCACAACATTCATCACTAAATAACCATCAAAAACAACATAACTACTTGTAGTAATCAACAGCAAAACATCGCATGAACGTTTTAATGAGATCCATCAACATGAAACAAAACATGTAATAAATAAAACATAATTATTAACATGTATTAGAACCATTCAATCACATTTACCACAATTGTTTACAAGTAAAAGATTATCATACTATTGTTTCATTATAAATGAAACTTTCTTGTTTTATTCAGTCTAGGAATTTTCTTTGTTTCTTATCTTTCAAAACATTATATTTTATGAGAACACAACATATCAAATAATTTTGCAAATCAAATATATTATTGTCTTACATAAAATAACAATTTCATCTTAAATACTTCTTACAATAGAAAGTTATTTATTTCCATTTATTCTAAAGGAATGAAATTTTCAGTAAAACTAGATATATATTTATAAAATCTTATTTTGTCGAATAAGAATAAACATCCTTTATTACTATTTATGAATATATTCACAAATTCAAAATAATAAACATATTCGACACCCCAAATTAATTTCATTATATATTTTTCCAAAAAAAAAACTATTTTTTAATTAATAACTCCCATATTCAAACACATTACTTAATTCAACTGAAATTCTAATAGTGTAATGACCAATAATAAATAGCCAAGGCAAACACATCATATCCAAGATATCTCAAATAGCTAACAATTTTCAATATATCACATCATAGATTTTCATAAAAAGACACAAAATTTTATAATTTAAATTCAATTAATTAAATTAAATAACTCATACCAATGGTTTTTCTGTAGAAAATCTGTAATGAACCTTACATTAGCTTTCTGCCTCTTGGATCTAATTTTATGCCTCTCTCTCCTTTGATAATTCACATTCTTTTTCTACTTTATTTTGGTTCTCCCCATTCATTTATCTAGCTTGTGATCATTCCATAATTTTATGAAGAAAAAAAGTTTTGAAGGAAAAATGGAATGTGTTCACAGAACTTTCCCAAGGGAAAAAAGGAAAGAAGATAGATGTCAGGGTCCATATCATTTAGGTGTAGCTTGCTTATATAGGACTCAGGGATTGATTTCGTCCTAGCAATTCCCAAATTAAATCATAGCCGCTCTCTTTTTTACTTCATAATGAAGTAAGATCTTAAAATACGTCTCATATGTCCATTCTTATTCTCAACCAATCCATGACAAAAAAGAGATTTGAATAACCATTTAAAATAGGTAATCAATGAATATGTTTTTAAAAGCTATCAAGAAATTTACACTTATAAGATAATTAATTGCTAGTCTTTAGGAAATAGATCCCTAATAAAAATAAATCAATTGACATGCACTGTAACACCCCGTATTTTCTATGAATATTAAAATTAACATATTTAAGAACACTTAATTTTTAGAAGAAGAATTAGGCGAAACGGGTTACACCATTGCGTTCATCTTGGAATTCTACTTGAGACAGAGTCCGAGTTCGCATGAATCGGACTCCGTATGAAGAAGTAATGGAGGTTATAAGATTTCAAGTGTAAGCGGAAATCAATTAAAATAATAATTAAATAATCAAAACAGATTCGAAATTCAAAATTCAGGAAAGCACCTAAACGGTAAATCTCCCGCTTAGGGGTGTCGAACCCCCCGGGGGTGTTGACATGGGATTCAACCCCCTATAGGGGTGTCGACATGTGTGTTGACCCCTGTAGGGGTCGACCCCTGCTGACTATTCTGGACAGCGACGATTTTCTAAGTCGTAGGGCTACGTGGCAACTTCTGATTGATCTGATGACGCATTTTGTAACACCCCACCAACGCCAGGGTCACTCGCAAAGGAATGCACTAGCTTTAGAGGGGCATTATTGGTAAACATGCATAATGATATAGCAAGGCAGGTCATGACATATATATGTAAATAAACAGAGTAAGTAAATAAAACAGCGGAAGATTTATAAACCATTCAAAACACAAGTCTGGTACATCAAAATGTCAATTTCCCAAAATTACAAGTCTAGATAAAAACATCATCTGATAAGCTGAAAATACATAAGTACTATCCCCAAATGAGAGTGATAAACCATAGCGCGCCCAAGTCCAAAGCATACATGAGCTATCCAAGGAAGCAGATAAAATCCAAGCTGGGCTCTAGTATTCCCTCCCTGAGAACCTGGGGGGGGGGGGGGAACGGAAGAAAAGAGGCGAAACAAAACGGGTCAGTCAAAAAGACTGAGTAAGCCCTGCTACGATCAGTCTATAAACTAATAAAGTTAACATCATGATGCAAACTGAGATGATCATAGATAACAACATACTGGCATGATAAAGTAAATACAAGATAGATAGAGGCGTCATCGCATAAACAAGGTTAAGTTTTTGCACCACGGTGTACTAGCAAACCAACATAACAGGTATTGATCCCTCAGCCCAAACTTTGGCCCAATAACATGAAGTGACCTTAATATAAGGTCCAGCCCACGGTCTAGTCGATCGGCTCCCTATAAACCTAACACGTCAAGTGTTGGTGTCCATACGGCCCACATATGGATGTAGTCTGACTGTGCTGGGTCCACCTTCGGGTGTATCAAGCCCTCGGGTGTCAACCCCGGACACTTAAGCAATAATGCACAGCCCAGACCTACTGGTACACGTGCCTCGAGTTTGTCCAACACCGGACTACGTGCACGTCCGTAGCCCGCCTGGACCCGCACCGCTGTACCACTCAGCCGCCGCTTTGGTCGCTTACATCCGCCTAGTAATCGTGCCCCGCCCTAGCCTAGTCTCTAGGGTTGTGATGATACCAAACTGGGATTACTGCCGGAACAGACCCGCTGCTAGGGTTTCCTAAGAGGGTTAAGTGCGATTTAACCCTTCACTAATCATGGATTAAATTGGTTAAGTGTAACTTAACCCCATTCTAATCCCTCGAACTCCCAAATGGATTAAACTGGTTAAGTGTAACTAACGGTTCACACTTAGCCCCATTTCAATCCCTCTAATCCCCAAATTGGTTAAGTATTAGTGGACTCTGACTTAACCCTAATCATGAGGCATTGATTAATTTAATGCACCTTAACCTCCCACATTAGACCTTGTTGCGGTTACTAGTCAAGCCGGGCGGGTCCGGGTAGCTTTACACCACAACTTGGTCTAACCTCGGGTCTTGGCACCACATGACCAACTTCTCACATTGGGTCCTATTGTTTGTAGCCACTAGTTAAGCCGGTCGGTTCCGGGTAGAATTATGCTACAAACTCAACCCAACCTCGAGTTGGCCACACTTATGTTTTCTAAGTGTCATGTCCACTTCTTTTCAAAACATAATCACAAGTCAAACAATTACTTGGGTAGACCTAACTTAATAGGTAAATTCCCAATCTTATATTTTCATGTATTTTTAAGTTTACCCAAAAACCCCCAACGTCATTCTATCGCTTACATATTCGTAATAACGCATAAAGGATAGGAAGAGGGAACTTGGCACAACATACATGATAAACTTGCACAACAACCATGCATAACATGTTAGACTTGTACAACTTAGCATAGTGATATTGCATATTACCATAAACATGCATAACATGTTAAACTTGCATAACTTAGCATGGTGAACTTGCATATTACCATAAACATGCATAACTTGCCAAACATGCACAACTTGTCATTTTAAACTTGCATAAGCATGCACAACTTGTCAAACATGCACAACTTGTCATTTTAAACTTGCATAAGCATGCACAACTTGTCAACCATGCACAATTTGTCATTTTAAACTTGCATAAGCATGCACAACTTGTCAAACATGCACAACTTGTCATTTTAAACTTGCATAAGCATGCATAACTTATTAAACACGCATAACATGGCATAATGAACTTGCATAAACATGCATAACTTATTTAACTTGCAAATCATGGCATAGTGGACTCGCATAAACATGCATAACTCATTTACTTTGCAAATCATGGCTTGGTGAACTTGCATAAACATGCATAACTCATTTACTTTGCAAATCATGGCTTGGTGAACTTGCATAAACATGCATAACTCATTTAACTTGCAAATCATGGCTTGGTGAACTGGCATAACCATGCATAACTCAATAATCTTGCATAACATGGCATAATGGACATGCATAACTCAATGAACTTGCAAATCATAGCTTAGCGAACATGCATAAACATACATAACTAAATAAACTTGCAAAGATCCCAACTTTCATCGCATATTAACTTTAGAGTTTCTAAAATGAAGGTAAGAGGGCTTACAATGCTTATGCGGACTCAAATGAGTATAACAAATGCAAGAAACCCCTTATGCAACTAATTAAAACCCCCAAATGCAAGCAAACTTGATCAAGACTCCTCCTTTATGATGCCAATAGAAAAACAAGCCTTTAATGCAAGCTAAGGAGGATCATACAAGCTTAAATATGCTTGTATGCATGGAAAATCACTTAGGAATCAATTTAGGAATTGTATGAAGAGAGTGGAGGCCATGAGAGTTTTGATTTTGCCATAGTTTAGTTACTAGGATGAATAATGAGTGATTTAGGGTAGGTTAGGGTCTTATTTATAGATTAGGCTAGTGATTTGGATTATAGGATTAACCCTAGATTCAATTAGGTCCATCAGATCCCGGAACTCTCTAAAACAGGCCACAAGACCCAACCCCAATCAGAAATGGTGCACCAGGCTAAACAGCCGGGCACCCCCTGTCGACAGGGCTGTCGACAGGGCAGTCGACATGCCAAGACCCCTGTCGAAAGGCCTGTCGACATGGGGTCCTGGGCGGGAATTTTTCCCGCCTGCCCAGTTTGCCCTAACCCATGTTTTAAATTTAAAATTTAAATCTGTTTTTACTTAGGAATCTCCTGCAAACTTCAATGGGCCTTAACTGGGTCATACGGACTCCGATTTTCGAAAACTCAGACTCTATTTCGCGTATTTTTCCGAGACGAACGCAATGGCATAGCCCGTTTCCCTTGATTCACATTTTATAATTAAATTCTGCCTCAATTTATGTTATAACAGATTATTAAAAATACGGGTTGTTACATTCTCCCCTCCTTAAAGGATTTCGTCACCGAAATCTTCAAGTTAGGAAGAACGTATCCTACCATCCAATCATCCATCTACTCAAAGCATCATCCACGAGCAATCATTGTCCTTACAAGATCCTAAATGTTGGATGAACATATGCAGAGGTGTGTGTATATGTACTTATCTAATGCAAATATCATCAATGCAAATTATGTTAGTGAAATGAATCCATATGTATGCAATTCCTAACATAATGTATATCACCTATATGTGTGCACATAACATACACCCATATGCAACATCCATGTGATAACACACAATTTTCATCCATGAATAAGCATAAACACTCATGCACATGCAATATGAGGAGTGTGCGAGCCGATCTAGTGCCTAATCGTGTATAATGCATCCACGAGCAACCACTTGCAAACACTTGCAACCACTTGCAACCATCAAGCATAACATGTTTCGAACACATGTTTCAACCAAAGGGTTTCTACCTAAGGTTCTCCTGACAAGATAAACACGATAAACTAGATAAACATGGACAGAGAAATATGCTAAAAAAAGATCTTAGCAAGATAAACTCCTTTTTGGATTACAAGAAATCCATTCATACTCCGACATATAGTACTAACCGATGAGTCTCAACCCCCTTATGGAGTTTACAACAGAAATAAGGTCGAGAATGGGACCGAGAGGATATATACAAAAGACAACTTGCAAGCAAGCTCCACAAGAAAACAAGGATCAAGGATGCACTCTTAAAAAGAGATATGATGCGCGTATCTAGTCTTCACTCTTCTTAGTCACGTTTCCTTGAGCTCAACTCCACTGTGCTTTGACTATCTTTCACTTCATGATTCCTTGGCTCCCTAACTCCTATTTCCCAAATTCGAGTTGGAACTCATTTCATTATCGCCTCTCGTCTTTCTTTTCCACTTATTCTTCCTTCTGTATACTTGGCTTAAACATACTATAACCTCATGATTTCATGCAAGCTCTCCAAAATTCACTAGGGAATCCTGGATCTCGTCTACTTACTATAAAGTATTCCATGCAGCAGAACTTTTCTTGGAAATACCACTCCACGTTGCCAATTGCCCTTATAAACGTGGTTTTCTATAACTCAGGCTTAATCGAAATGAACCATCCGCCCATGAGTGATAGGCCCTACCTAGATTCAGTTGCCTACCCATGGCTTCCTGTAGGCTCTTTCCAAACTGGCCAACTTCTTGAGAGTAAACCATTGCTAACCATGACGCAGTCCTCTCGCTCTTCACCGGACTGAAATGAGCACTCTTCGTGAGTCTATCTATTATGACCCACATACTTGTATTCCCTTTCTTTGATCTAGGTAGTCCACCCACATAATCTATCGAGATGTTTCCACACTTCCCTTGCGGAACCTACAATAGAGAAAATGGCCCACTGGGCTTCTATGACTTGGCCTTAGCCTGGTGGCACAACATGCATCCTAAGACCAACTCGGCCACCTCCTCGAGTGATGCGCATCTTCAAGAACCTTCTTTACTAAGTCTTTCACTCGAGGAACACATAATCTCTCATCGCGCCTTAGTCATCCCTTGTCATCTATAGTATATCTAGCGAGGTGACTTAACATCTCGCCTCGAATCGACTGGTCCATGTTCTTGACCAACTGCGGGTCTTCTTCCTGTGAAACCCCCTTCTTGATCCAGAAGAGTAAGTCCAAGCTCTGGGAATGCTAACTAACTAGCCAAACGGAGAAAGCTTCTTACTTCAATTGCCCTCCTCAGGGTCTTCCGGTCTTAAACCGCAACCACTTAGCGGAATCCACCGCTAAGCCTTACTTAGGAACTATGTGCCCAAGAAATCCAACTTCTTTCCTCCAAAGTGACATTTGGAGAACTTGACCTTCAACTGGTGGCTCTAAGCGTATCCATCTCCTCCTTGAGCTGTATAGCATGTTCTTCCTCGTTCTTTTGAGGAGATCAAAATATCGTCTATGACGACCATGACAAACTTGTTCAAGGACTCCCTAAACACCCTACCCATCCAGTTTACGTAATATGCGGGTGCATTAGTCAAACCAAATGGTATGACTAGCCATTCTAAAACCCATCTAGAGTCCTAAACGCAGTCTTGTCAATTCCATCCTCAGCCATCCTAAGCTGATGGAATCCGGTAGCTAGATCAAAAGAAAACAGATGCTCCTACAAGCTGATCAAACAAATCATTGATCCTTGGTAACGGTTATCTATTCCTCTCACGATAATCAACACATAAGCGAAACAAACTGTCCACATCAGTAATTAATACTACTGGAGCACCCTACTCGAAAATGCTTCATCTCAGGAAGTTCTTCTCAAGCAACTCCTTGACTTGCTTTCTTAACTCTCATCTCGTGAGGTCATGTGCCTAACCGGCCACGAAATTGGCTTGGTATTACCAACCAGATAATGCGGAAATCTATCCCACGTCTAAGGGTAACCCCCTTTACTTTCCCCCCAAGATATCAGGATATTCTCGGACCACCCTCACAGATTGCAAACTATCGATAGACGAGTTGAGGGATTCAAGATAACATAACATGACGGGACCCATAGGGTTGCTAGAAATTTCTAGGGTATTACCGAGGCGAGTCATGAGCCTCACAACCCCCTATACAAAAACCCAGAGTGACTCCAAAACAGGACAACCATTCCATGCCCAAAACCAACCCATATCCCCTGAAACCGAGAATATAAACATCCCACGGGAATTCTATACTCAAGATAGAAATTTTCAAATCCACTCAGACCACAGACAGGCGGGCAGAGCCCCCATTTGGATTTGAAACACATACGGGATCCTCAACTAGGCTAGTACTTAGGTGCAAACTTTCAACTAGATCAGATGAAATAAAACTATGCGATGTGCCAGAATCAAACAAAGTACGAACAGGGAAAATCAGAAAATGTAAACCAGATTTTCAATAGGAACGCCACCTCTATCCTGAGCTGGAAGAACGATGTTGAGGGGATGAACTCGCCCTCCAGATAGTCTTGCATACTGAGTCTGACCTTGCCCTTGTTTCCTCGGGCAATCTTTGCTCAGATGTCCAGACTCACCACAATGAAAGCATTCGCCCCGCTTTCTCTTCTTCTTCCTACATTCCCTGGCTATATGTCCAACTATACCACAGAAGTTACATTTCCTATTCTCTCTTGGCTTGTCCTTGCGGTTGTTGTTATTCTTGCCTCGTTTCCCGGAATTTACTCTCTTGCCTTGAGACTCATTCGCCTTGACCTCTTTCTTGTCATTGTTATCCTCTTCTTGAAGTAGGGCCATATTCACCAAATTCTTGAAAGTCGCCCCCAAGGGTATATGAGACATGGCCAAACCATGTAATGGCTCGTTTAATCCTAGAGCAAAGTGTAGGGCCTTCTTCTGAGCTGTATTAACCAAGTCTAAATCGACCCGAGCCAGTTGATCAAACTTATCTATGTATTCCCTAATAGTCATGTCCCCTTGCTTCAGTGATAAGAACCTCAGTCCAAACCTTCCTCTAAAGTCATCCCAAGTCTCAATTGGCCTAGTAGCGGTGGTGACTACCCACCAACGTGCAGCTTCTTCCTTTAGCAACCATACCGCCAATAGAACCTTCCTGCGGTCACCAATATCAAAGGTGGCTAAAAGATCTTCGGTCTCTTTCAACCAATTCCTTGCCTCTACAAAAGTCTCGGTTCCAAAGAAATTCTTGCAACCCATCGCCTTAAAATCATGGCAAATCTCTGCGAAGTCAGTTTGAGGATGCTGAGGGGAAGGAGGAAGAGGAACATCAACTACCGGAAGAGGAGTAATATTTGCGGGGCCGGCTTCGGTCGCCCTAGCCTCCAAAAGTCTCCTATACCAAATAGGTACATGTACTCCTTCCGGAATGGAAAAGTTGTCGGCCATACTGGAAACGAGGAAAAAGATAGATTCAGAATGGAGAAAAACGAAGGAATTTTGCTAATGGCTTTTTTTTTGGGGAATAGCCTTTAAAATAAACTAGACTTTTCTTTGGAAAATACTTTATACTTGGTTTTGAAAATAGTTTTTCAAAAGTTTTAAAAACCTTTTTATCCCTTCTCGTAAACCATATGCTCTGATACCAAATGTAACACCCCACCAACGCCAGGGTCACTCGCAAAGGAATGCACTAGCTTTAGAGGGGCATTATTGGTAAACATGCATAATGATATAGCAAGGCAGGTCATGACATATATATGTAAATAAATAGAGTAAGTAAATAAAACAGCGGAAGATTTATAAACCATTCAAAACACAAGTCTGGTACATCAAAATGTCAATTTCCCAAAATTACAAGTCTAGATAAAAACATCATCTGATAAGCTGAAAATACATAAGTACTATCCCCAAATGAGAGTGATAAACCATAGCGCGCCCAAGTCCAAAGCATACATGAGCTATCCAAGGAAGCAGCTAAAATCCAAGCTAGGCTCTAGTATTCCCTCCCTGAGAACCTGGGGGGGGGGAACGGAAGAAAAGAGGTGAAACAAAACGGATCAGTCAAAAAGACTGAGTAAGCCCTGCTACGATCAGTCTATAAACTAATAAAGTTAACATCATGATGCAAACTGAGATGATCATAGATAACAACATACTGGCATGATAAAGTAACTACAAGATAGATAGAGGCGTCATCGCATAAACAAGGTTAAGTTTTTGCACCACGGTGTACTAGCAAACCAACATAACAGGTATTGATCCCTCAGCCCAAACTTTGGCCCAATAACATGAAGTGACCTTAATATAAGGTCCAGCCCACGGTCTAGTCGATCGGCTCCCTATAAACCTAACACGTCAAGTGTTGGTGTCCATACGGTCCACATATGGATGTAGTCTGACTGTGCTGGGTCCACCTTCGGGTGTATCAAGACTTCGGGTGTCAACCCTGGACACTTAAGCAATAATGCACAGCCCAGACCTACTGGTACACGTGCCTCGAGTTTGTCCAACACCGGACTACGTGCACGTCCGTAGCCCGCCTGGACCCGCACCGCTGTACCACTCAGCCGCCGCTTTGGTCGCTTACATCCGCCTAGTAATCGTGCCCCGCCCTAGCCTAGTCTCTAGGGTTGTGATGATACCAAACTGGGATTACTGCCGGAACAGACCCGCTGCTAGGGTTTCCTAAGAGGGTTAAGTGCGATTTAACCCTTCACTAATCATGGATTAAATTGGTTAAGTGTAACTTAACCCCATTCTAATCCCTCGAACTCCCAAATGGATTAAACTGGTTAAGTGTAACTAACGGTTCACACTTAGCCCCATTTCAATCCCTCTAATCCCCAAATTGGTTAAGTATTAGTGGACTCTGACTTAACCCTAATCATGAGGCATTGATTAATTTAATGCACCTTAACCTCCCACATTAGACCTTGTTGCGGTTACTAGTCAAGCCGGGCGGGTCCGGGTAGCTTTACACCACAACCTGGTCTAACCTCGGGTCTTGGCACCACATGACCAACTTCTCACATTGGGTCCTATTGTTTGTAGCCACTAGTTAAGCCGGTCGGTTCCGGGTAGAATTACGCTACAAACTCAACCCAACCTCGAGTTGGCCACACTTATGTTTTCTAAGTGTCATGTCCACTTCTTTTCAAAACATAATCACAAGTCAAACAATTACTTGGGTAGACCTAACTTAATAGGTAAATTCCCAAGGGGTAGACCTAACTTAATAGGTAAATTCCCAATCTTATATTTTCATGTATTTTTAAGTTTACCCAAAAACCCCCAACGTCATTCTATCGCTTACATATTCGTAATAACGCATAAAGGATAGGAAGAGGGAACTTGGCACAACATACATGATAAACTTGCACAACAACCATGCATAACATGTTAGACTTGTACAACTTAGCATAGTGATATTGCATATTACCATAAACATGCATAACATGTTAAACTTGCATAACTTAGCATGGTGAACTTGCATATTACCATAAACATGCATAACTTTCCAAACATGCACAACTTGTCATTTTAAACTTGCATAAGCATGCACAACTTGTCAAACATGCACAACTTGTCATTTTAAACTTGCATAAGCATGCACAACTTGTCAACCATGCACAATTTGTCATTTTAAACTTGCATAAGCATGCACAACTTGTCAAACATGCACAACTTGTCATTTTAAACTTGCATAAGCATGCATAACTTATTAAACACGCATAACATGGCATAATGAACTTGCATAAACATGCATAACTTATTTAACTTGCAAATCATGGCATAGTGGACTCGCATAAACATGCATAACTCATTTAATTTGCAAATCATGGCTTGGTGAACTTGCATAAACATGCATAACTCATTTACTTTGCAAATCATGGCTTGGTGAACTTGCATAAACATGCATAACTCATTTAACTTGCAAATCATGGCTTGGTGAACTGGCATAACCATGCATAACTCAATAATCTTGCATAACATGGCATAATGGACATGCATAACTCAATGAACTTGCAAATCATAGCTTAGCGAACATGCATAAACATACATAACTAAATAAACTTGCAAAGATCCCAACTTTCATCGCATATTAACTTTAGAGTTTCTAAAATGAAGGTAAGAGGGCTTACAATGCTTATGCGGACTCAAATGAGTATAACAAATGCAAGAAACCCCTTATGCAACTAATTAAAACCCCCAAATGCAAGCAAACTTGATCAAGACTCCTCCTTTATGATGCCAATAGAAAAACAAGCCTTTAATGCAAGCTAAGGAGGATCATACAAGCCTAAATATGCTTGTATGCATGGAAAATCACTTAGGAATCAATTTAGGAATTGTATGAAGAGAGTGGAGGCCATGAGAGTTTTGATTTTGCCATAGTTTAGTTACTAGGATGAATAATGAGTGATTTAGGGTAGGTTAGGGTCTTATTTATAGATTAGGCTAGTGATTTGGACCATAGGATTAACCCTAGATTCAATTAGGTCCATCAGATCCCGGAACTCTCTAGAAACAGGCCACAAGACCCAACCCCAATCAGAAATGGTGCACCAGGCTAAACAGCCGGGCACCCCCTGTCGACAGGGCTGTCGACAGGGCAGTCGACATGCCAAGACCCCTGTCGACAGGCCTGTCGACATGGGGTCCTGGGCGGGAATTTTTCCCGCCTGCCCAGTTTGCCCTAACCCATGTTTTAAATTTAAAATTTAAATCTGTTTTTACTTAGGAATCTCCTGCAAACTTCAATGGGCCTTAACTGGGTCATACGGACTCCGATTTTCGAAAACTCGGACTCTATTTCGCGTATTTTTCCGAGACGAACGCAATGGCATAGCCCATTTCCCTTGATTCACATTTTATAATTAAATTCTGCCTCAATTTATGTTATAACAGATTATTAAAAATACGGGTTGTTACACATTTTATTGGACTGGATGGTCCGGATGGATCCTATGTTGATCTAAAGGCTCAAACTAATCCTATACTCCTATATAATCACCTCAAACCTTAACACTAAACCTCATAATCCTATTCTATCATGCCACCATTATATCCCTCTCTAAACTAGCCTAGCCTCCATCTTCTCCAAACTATAAATAAAAATAGAGAGAGAGCTTCAAATCAAAGTATAGGTTTTCTCCTTCAATCAAAAAAGAAAGATTAGAATTGCTACAACGTCAACTAACTCACTTTTCTAATCCTTTCATTGTAAGTTCAGTTATTATTCAGATTTGAACAAGTAATAGAAATCATGACTGTAATAATCGGATCTAGAACAATGCCAATTGCGAGATAATCAATTCTGATTCATGCTTACCTATGCTTATGAGACCATTGTGATTGAAATAATGGAACCTATCATGTTGTACACTACTATGCCTAATTGTGAGATAATCAATTCTAATTCATGCTTACCTATGTTATGAGATTGTTGTGATTGGAATAATGGAACTTATCATGTTGTACACCACTATGCCTAATTGTGAGATAATCAATTCTGATTCATTTTTATCCTTTTGTCAAATCTGAATTACCTATGCATATGAGACAATTGTGATTGAAACAATGGAACCTATTATGTTGTACACCAAATTGGTGATTCTCTTACATTCAATTCTAAACTTGCTCAGTTTGGCCATACTTATTGTTAATGTACAACATGCCTATTGGAACATGATTCTTGGATTTGGGTACACCTTTACATGCCTATTTTGTTTCTTATGCCAATTGTCGTGTTCCTTCTCTATTCCCCCTTTTGTTTTATTTTATGAATACTAGATTCATTCGGAACCTAGATTGAAACTTGTGTACGTACGATTGAAACGCGTGGAATTAGGTATAACTTAATTGAGTAATTTTGGGCATAGCAAGTAAATGTGGCATAACTTGAATTGACTACAATTGTGGGTAATTGGCATATAAAAATCTAGATTTAGGCATGTACGGTAAATATGTAATTTGGCTAAAAGAAGAATATGCCTAACACGAGGTTAGATTGAGTTGCGGTGTAAGACTGTCCGGAAGCGCCCAGCACATTCAGCGACCGCAACAACAGATCTAATGTGAGAAGTTAGCTCATTAAGCCTAAAACTCGAGGTTAGAATGAGGTTGCTGTAGAAGTCTGCCAGGAACCGCCCGGCACATCCAGCAACCGCAAACAACAGTCCTAATGTGAGAGGTTGAGGCATTAATGAATGAACTAATGCTAATGAATGGACATGCTAAGAATGGTAGGGTTAAGTTAACTTAGTCAACACTTAACCAATACAACATGTTAATTAAACAGATGGGTGGGGTTAGGTTACATGGAGAACACTGAACCATTATAATATGTTGATTAGGAGACCCTAGTAACGGGGACCCATTTCAGTAGTAACCCACATAGATGTATCATGGTACCCTGAACTAGCCAGGGTGGGGCATGATTACTATGTTGATTATAAGCGGTCAAAATAGCGGCGGGTGGTGCATCAGTGTAGGTTCCGACGGAGTTTGGGCATGCACATACTCCAGAGTGGAAAAATCAAGCACTGGGCATCAGTAGTTATACACTGTGCATCTTGAATTATGTCGGGTTGCCACCATAGGGATTGATACACCCCATGGTGGGACTAGCACGGGTATCTACAAACAAGTGGGGCCAAATGACACAAGTAATAAATGTGTGCGAGTAGGAGCCGAATGATAAAGGGATCATTTTATTATGAACACATGATGCCAGTTGAAACATTTGTTAGTAGTTGTAGAGAAATGGAAATGAGTGCGATAGCATATTCAGTTTATGTTGCCTTATGTTATTTTGTCACTATGGTATTATCCTATATTCAGTTTATTTATGTCATGATCCTTTTTCTTGTTTACATGTTGAAAAATCACTGGACTTACCAGACTTATGTCTGACCCGTTTTCTTTCGTCTTCTTTTCTTTCGTCCCCCCCCCCTCCCCTAAGTCCATAGGGAGGGAATACTTCAGCTTAGTTCAGACCTTTTCCAACTTGAAGAGAGTAGACGTATTGCTTGGATTCTCTTTTCTTGGGCTATGGCCGTGGTTACACTTTTATTGGGGATTTATGCCGCTTTACTACTGCTTTATGCTTCTTTATGTATTTTGAGTTTTTAATCAAGACAGAAGTTTTATTGTATTAACTTGGAAGTTAGGTTCTGAGACAATGGTTGTAATGTTTTGACTAGACCATGTTACTTATGAAATAATTCCAGTTTTCCCGCTGTTTATATGTCTGTCTTGTAAATTATCTGTATCTTTTACCTATAATGCTTCCTCGAAGTTAATGCATTCCCTTTGTGAGTGACCTTAACGGAGGTGGCATGTTTCACTTGGTATCAGAGTTGATGGTTACCAGATCAAATTAAAATTCTTGAAAACTATTTTTCGAAAAGAAGTTTTAAATAAGCATTTTCAAAGAAAAGTGTTGTTTTATTTTAAAGGCAAATTCCGCAAAGCCATACGCACTATATTTCTATCCTTTGTTTTGAACCTTTTCTTTTCATTTCAACATGTCTGGGATCTTAATCTTCCCAGGGGCGTACAGATACCCAGCTGGTTTAGAAGGTATCTAGAGGCTAGGGCTGATGCTGCAAGCCCAGCAGACGTTCCTCCTCCCCCAGTTGCAGCCGTTCCTCCTCCTCCGCGTGTGAATGCTTTCTCGAAGATATGTAGAGACTATCGAGCCATGGGCAGAAAGAACTTTAATGGGACTGAATCATTCGTGGAAGCAAGAAACTAGCTCAAGGAAACAGAAGATTTGTTTGTTATCTTCCAAGTGGACGATAGGCAGCAGATACAATTGGTTGTATGGTTACTTAAGAACGAAGCCTCTTTCTGGTGGGAAGTTACTAATGCTGAAAGACCAGTTGAGACTTGGGAGGATTTCAGAATGAGGTTTGAAATGAAGTTCCTCTCGCAAGCCGAACGAAGCATACAAATGGAGAAGTTCTTAGCACTCAAATAGGGAAGCCTATCGGTTAAGGAATACGTCAACCAATTCAACCAGCTGGCTAGATTCGGACTGCAGTTGGTAAACACTCCACATAAAAAGGCTCTCCGTTTCGTTAAAGGGTTGAATGAGCCACTGCACAACCTAGCTATGGCCCATATACCTATGGGTGCGACTTATGAGAGACCGGTGGATATGGCACTATTACAGGAGGAAGACAAGGATGGGAAGAAATAGATAAAGGTGGAAAGACCTCTAGACAAGAAAATGGAGGGACCGTAGAATAAGAAGACGGATTCTGTAACGACCCGCATTCTACACATCATAGGATCGTAGAATATTTATTTCTGTCACATACGAAGTCGTATGGTCATGTAACTTTGGGAGACGACTATTGGGGTCATTTCCCATGTTCATGATTTTTCCCGATTTTTAAATGACCATTTTACCCCTAGTTGGCACTGTTTTGGCCATAACTTTTGACTGGAAAGGAATTTTGACCTGAAACCACTTCCATTAGCTCCGGATGATGGTTTCTCTTTCCGTAGAGTGGTCACATTAGTCAAACGGACTCACCGTTTGGGAGATATGGCTGAAACAAGTTTCAGATGGTGAAAAACAGCTTAATTGGGCTTAACCGGGTGATTAGCAGTTAGGCCCAGAGGGGAATTTCGGGTTTAGAGGTATAGGAGGACTGATTAGGGTTAGGTTATCACTTTCATTTCAGTTTTGAGCCGCCACAAACCTTCTTGAGACCTTAGTAATGGCTTCCATCCTCTAAAACCTCTCCAAAACACATTTTTAGTGAAGATTAAGCCTAAACTACATCAAAGCAAGGCCAAATAGCAACAAAGCAAGGTTGGAGCTGCTTCTATACATAGGAATTCGACCCAAACAGAGAGTATTTCAGATTTGGTGTTTCATTTGTGGCCAAGGTGAGTGATAGCATCGTTTTGACACTAATTACAGTAAATTAAGGGTAATTAGTGAAGATTAGCGAATTTATACACTAATAAATTCTGGAAAAATGTTTAGAAATTCTTAAATAATATTTCATGCCTCTGTCAGGAAATTTAGACGATTTGGTTAAGTTTTACTAAGTATGTGCTTAAACATGTTTAAGAGGGATTATAGGAAAATGTGAGGTTTTAGCCACTTTTGATCCATTTTGGTTCATTTGAATTGTTGTTTGGTGTTTGTGGTTGTTCTTACATGTTGCAATGACTCTATGGTATGTTTTATGATTGATTAGAATAGTTAGATTGGTTGAAAATGCCGTCGAATGGCGTAGAAAGCTCGCTGGAAAGTTGCAGAAGTGTGCAGGTTCCGAACCGGTTCGGATCGGAGAAAGGGGTCGGATCGGATTTGTGAACTGACCAAGGGAATTCGAACTGGATTGGAACTTGTCACTGGAGGAGGCTTGGCGAGAAGGAAGGCCGTTTACTTGGAGTTGGAGTGGACAAGGGGATCGGATCGGAAGAATAATTGGAGGCCAGATCGGATCGACTTGGAGATGCAGGGCTCGGATCGGAAGTAAGCATTTGGGAGAACTAGCAAGAGGGAAGGCCACGCGGATCAGATGGCAAGGAGGGATCGGATCAGAATACGTGAAGAAATAAGGGAGCGGATCGGAGCGCTGGAAGGAAGGACACCCGACCCGACCCGGAGGAGGACACCGACCCGACCCGAAGTGGAGCACCCGACCCGAACCGATGAAGGTGATGACTACCGAACCGAACTGAATTCTAGGACTGCTAATGCGCGACAACTCTTCTGAAGACCCACTCCAATTCGATCAAAACCCGAGATGCAAAGGAAGTCCAAATGAGGAGCTTTGACTCAGGATCCAGTTGGGAACCAATGAGTGGGCTTCATGATTGGGCTTTGCTGCGGGACGCGTGCCAAGGGGTTATCGACGTCTATAGCTTTGGACCACTATGGTAGGAGGTACGAAGGCGGATTCAGGGCCGTTATGGCATCGGTAGAACCAAGGGCTACGATCAATGAAATGGGTCATTGAAATGTTTGGTCATGACTCCATATGTTTAGCTTGGTCATAGCAGGGTTTCTACAAGTCGGGATTCGTCGTTGCCTCAGTTTGTCTAGTGTTCCAAAGTGGTAGATATCGTATGCTTTACGCACTGAGTGAGAGATGTGAGGATGGTTGCTATGGTTGATTTGTTTGCTATCATTATGACATGCACACCCCACCCCCGTATCCTTACACCCTTTATTATGGCACCCTAGAGTATTGTACGGTATGTGGTACTAACTCTTTGGTTGCAGGTCCAGGTTCAGGTATGGTCTAGTATACCTGTTATTATTCTGTTTAGATGCTTATCGCTCATACCAGGCTTTATGTCTGACCCAGAGTTTTATGTCTCCTCTTATTACTCTGGGTGCTCACACGAGCAGACTAGAGACAGGTTAGCTGGTGATGCACGGGTAGATGATCCGGAGACGAGCAGGAGGCTTCCACGTAATATATATAGTATTCTCCCTGTGTTGTTGAAGATCACTGCTTGGGCATTGGTGGTGCATCTTCTGCTTTGGTTTTCTTTTGTTAGAGATAGTAAATTTGGAAAGTTGTAATAAGCTGTATTTGGATTTCCGCTGCTCTGATGTTGACATTGATTATTAGTTATCAGCTTATGTACTGTCTCGCCTGTTTTATGTCAAGTATGTTATTATTATATTTTATTCCATGCGCTGTGAGACATTCTACAGGTTCCTCGTTTAGTTCATTCCCTTCTTCCTTTTCCTTCTAACGACCCGTTCCGTGCTAACTGGACATGTGTACAGCGCACTTTTGGAGTAAATGTTGGTCGGTGCGGGGCGGGCCGTCACACTTGGTATCAGAGCGCTAGGTTGCGTAGTTAACCTAGGGAAGTTATCAGGGAGAGATATTATACGTATACGAGAGAGCGTATTTGTGATTACTTTGGTTTTTAAAAGCTATATATATACTATCTCTAGTATCAGGATGAAGTCGTACTGCACTAGCACCACTATGGAGTCGTTAATCATTTCCTTTTTCAGATTGACGATGAGCCGATATGTTAGAGGTGCTGGTAGAGGAGCCAATAATGGGAATGCTGCTGACATGAGGACGATGTTTACTGACCTCATGAGAGAGATGCTTAGAGATGTGCAGAGGGCAGCTCCCAATGGTGGAAATGGTGGTGGTCCAATAGTGCAGGCGCCAAGAGTCGACTTCGCCAAGTTGAATAAGGATTATACTAGCCTTGGTGGAAAGCCGTTCCACGGAACAGAGTCGGCCACGGATGTTCAGGATTGGTTGGATAGTTGCGAACGTATCTTCGAGGATTTGGGTATCGAGGATGCGATGAAAAGAAAACTAGCATCCCGTCAGCTGCAAGGGCGGGCATTGAATTGGTGGAATGCTATAAAGGCAGCTACTCCCGAAGATCAGATTACTTAGGAGCAATTTAAGGCTCGCTTTAGCGAGAAGTTCATTCCAGCTGCTCAGAAGTCAGTGCTGTTTAAGAAGTTCTTGGAGCTCAAGCAGAATGGCAGAGCTGTCTCGGAGTATATTGCTGAATTCGACACTTTGTCGAAATATGGGTTATCTCTTATTGATACTGCCGAGAAGAAGAATGAGAAATTCATAACCGGTTTGGACAAGTACTTGGGGGAAAGACTTATTAACCACATCGATGAGTCGTTTGAGTCGATTGTAGGGAAAGCATTAAGATCAGAAAGTCTCTACCCTAAGTCGAAGACTGAGGTTGCATCTGCAGAAGAGCCAAAACCACAAGCAAGTGGTGGAGGCAAGGGTGGTTCCCAGAATAAGAGAAAGCAGAACCAAGCTAAGGAATGCCAGAAGAAAAAGAATAAGCAAGATGTTGAGTGCTTCAGCTGTGGTAAGAAGGGCCATTATACTAGTAATTGTCGGGCCAAGCCAGCGGATAGGAAGTGCTTCAACTGTGGCCAAATGGGACATCATAAGGACAAGTGTCCACAACCCCCTAAGGAAAAGCAAATGGTGAAAGCCTACGCTCTTAATGCTATTCCTTCTTCGTCGAATTCCCCAACAGCGGCGGAGAAGGGAAAGAATGTCGTCATTCAAGGTATGCTTTCTGTTTACGATGTTCCTGTTAGAGTTTTGTTTGATACCGGAGCTTCCAGTTCTTTCATATCTAGTGACCTGGTAGATAGGTTGGGATTGGAGCCCGAGATTGTCGATAGACCTTTAGTAGTGACGAACCCGATTGGTGGTTCGACTAGCCTTAGCATGATTTGTCGTAATGTGGTCTTATCGAGTCATGGATGCATGTTTGTTTGTGATTGCTTTGTTTTGGGCTTTACTGGGTTTGGCATTATTTTGGGAGTAGATTGGCTCCAAAGATACGGGGTGGTGGTAGACTGTGAGGGCTTGTTGGTGACAGCTAGAGCGGATGATGGGCGGAGGATAGTGTTTGGTGGTCTACCCAGTAAGGGGGTATTGGCTAGTTTTCTAAACTCCCTCGACATTCCGCATAGTGAGTTGTCAGGTTTTCCCGTGGTTGGCCAGTATCCGGATGTTTTCGAAGAAGTGACCGGACTTCCACCACACCGAGAGATCGAGTTTCGTATTGATTTGGTAAAGGATGCCAGGCCTATAGTGATGCCACTTCGTCGTATGGCACCAAGAGAGCAGCGAGAGCTCGAGGTGCAAGTCAGTGATCTTTTGAAGAAGGGATTTATCAGAAGGAGTGTTTCTGAATGGGGAGCACCAGTTGTGTTTGCTACCAAGGCGGATGGTTCCCTTCGTTTGTGTGTAGACTACCGCGAGTTGAATAAAGTGACGAGGAAGAACAGGTATCCTCTACCGCGGATAGATGATTTGTTCGATCAGTTGAGTGGCGCGAGAATATTTTCTCAGTTGGATCTCGCGACAGGTTTTCATCAGCTTAGAGTGGAAGCTGAGAGTATAGCTAGAACCGCATTTCGGACGCCGTCTGGATTTTATGAGTGGTTGGTCATGCCATTCGGGCTGACCAATGCCCCAGCATATTTTGTGGATCTTATGAATAGGGTATTCAGAGATCAATTGAATAAGTTTGTCCTTGTGTTCGTTGATGATATTTTGGTCTATTCGAGGACAGAGGAAGAACACAAGGAACATTTAAGAGTAGTGATGGAGGTGTTGAGAAAACACCAATTGAAAGCAAAGTTTTCTAAGTGTCACTTCTGGAAGAGGGAAGTGAGGTTCTTGGGCCATGTTGTATCAGAGAATGGTATTGCCGTAGACCCGGCGAAGGTGGCTACGGTACAGGATTGGCCTACGCCCAAGAATGCAACAGATGTAAGAAGTTTCTTGGGGTTAGCGGGATATTATCGTAAGTTTATCCAAGGTTTCTCCAAGATAGCAGCACCATTGACCCAGTTGACCAAGAAGAATCAAGCTTTTGTCTGGGATGAAAGGTGCGAGAATGCATTCAAAAGTCTAAAGGACAAGTTGACAAACGCACCAGTGCTAGTTATTCCTAAGGGGGATGAAGAGATGACGGTATACACGGATGCCTGTGGTACCGGACTGGGTGCTGTATTGATGCAAGGCGGTAGGGTTGTAGCTTACGCAAGTCGGCAATTGAAACCGCACGAGAGAAGATACCCTACCCCTGATTAAGAATTGGCAGCAATCGTGTTCGCGTTAAAGATGTGGAGATACTATCTCTTGGGAGAAAGATTTGAGCTGTTTACAGATCATAAGTCGTTAAAGTATCTCTTCTCTCAGAAAGATCTGAATCTCCGTCAGCAGAGATGGTTAGAGTTCTTAGCTTCCTATGATTTTGACATCGCATACACACCAGGAAAGGCAATGCGGTGGCTGATGCATTGAGTAGAAGACATGCCAGCTTAGGGGCTATGTTCCTTGAATGGAAGCAATTGGAGTTTATCACGGGGTTTGATTTCAGACCAAAGTGCGAATTGGATCCAGAAATGTTAGCAAGTTTGACGATCAGACCCACTTTGATTGAGCGGATCGGCTCTAGTCAGAGGGTCGATCCTAACCTATTGGAAATCATCTCCAAGTTAGAGATGGGTATCGATGAGGAGATGAACAAGTACGGGCTTGATCGAGATAGATGGCTTAGAAAGAATGGAAAGCTTGTTGTACCCAATGTCAATGGATTGAGAGATGAAGTGCTTAGAGAATGTCATCACTCAAAACTAACTATACACCCCGGTGGTAACAAGATGTATCGAGATATGAAGCAGACTTACTACTGGGAAGGGATGAAAAGAGATGTTGGGAAGTTTATATCCAAGTGCATGAATTTCCAGCTAGTTAAAGCCGAGCAAAAGAAGCCTAGTGGGTTGTTACAACCCTTAGAAATTCCCGAATGGAAATGGGAGCAAGTCTCGATGGATTTCATCGATGGTCTACCAAGGACTAGATCGGGACATGATAGCATTTGGGTGATTGTGGATCGATTGACTAAAAGCGCAAGGTTTATACCAGTCAAATCGACCAGAACGGCAGCTAGGTTAGCAGAATTGTATATGAAGTGGGTAGTGAGATTTCATGGAGTACCTAAAAGCATCGTGAGTGACCGAGACCCGTTGTTCACTAGTGGGTTTTGGAAGAGCTTACAAGAGGCTCTAGGTTCAGAGTTACATCTCAGTACCGCCTATCATCCTCAGATCGACGGTCAGACGGAAAGGGTGAATCGTATTTTGGAAGATCTCTTGAGAGCATGTATATTGGATTTCGGTGGATCATGGGATGACCATTTGCATCTAGTAGAGTTTGCATATAATAATAGCTACCAATCCAGTATCGGTATGGCTCCATTTGAAGCTTTGTACGGAAGACCGTGTAACTCACCATCATGTTGGATAGAGACTGGTGAGAAGTTTATGCTTGGACCAGATGTGGTGAGGGAAACTTCAGATAAGATCAAGATCATTCAACAACGAATGAAGGCTGCCCAAGATAGGCAGAAGAGTTATGCCGATAAGAGGAGAAGAGACTTAAAATTCTTCGTTGGCGACTTGGTGTTTGTCAAGATTTCTCCGTTGAAGAGCGTAATACGATTTAGCAGGAGAGGAAAGTTGGCACCAAGATTCGTTGGCCCATTCCCTGTTCTTGAACTAGTCGGGAATTTGGCATATAGAATTGACTTACCGGAGAAGATGGCGGGAGTTCACGACGTATTTCATGTTTCCCAACTAAGGAAGCTCGTTCACGACTCAGATATGACTATTTCACCTGATCAGTTAGAGGGCTTCGAAGTAGAACCCGAGGCGGTGGGGAACCGCAAGCCGGCCCGTATTGTCGAGCACGACATGAAGCAACTTCGAAGGAAGGCGGTGAAGCTAGTCAAGGTATAGTGGAGCGAGGAAGAGAGTGATTGTACTTGGGAGACAGAGGAGGACATTAGGAAGACACACCCGGAACTCTTTGCCTGGTAAGATTTTGACTTCGATTTAGTTTTCCGCATGCTAGGATAGGCTTGTTTTGCATGTTTGATTGTTGTACGTGGCTGTTAGGCATGCAGGATCCTTTGTATGTTTTGGGTTAAGGAATTTCGGGGACGAAATTTCTTAAGGGGGGGAGAGTGTAACGACCCGCATTCTACGCATCATAGGATCGTAGAATATTTATTTCTGTCACATACGAAGTCGTATGGTCATGTAACTTTGGGAGACGACTATTGGGGTCATTTCCCATGTTCACGATTTTTCCCGATTTTTAAATGACCATTTTACCCCTAGTTGGCACTGTTTTGGCCATAACTTTTGACTGGAAAGGAATTTTGACCTGAAACCACTTCCATTAGCTCCGGATGATGGTTTCTCTTTCCGTAGAGTGGTCACATTAGTCAAACGGACTCACCGTTTGGGAGATATGGCTGAAACAAGTTTCAGATGGTGAAAAACAGCTTAATTGGGCTTAACCGGGTGATTAGCAGTTAGGCCCAGAGGGGAATTTCGGGTTTAGAGGTATAGGAGGACTGATTAGGGTTAGGTTATCACTTTCATTTCAGTTTTGAGCCGCCACAAACCTTCTTGAGACCTTAGTAATGGCTTCCATCCTCTAAAACCTCTCCAAAACACATTTTTAGTGAAGATTAAGCCTAAACTACATCAAAGCAAGGCCAAATAGCAACAAAGCAAGGTTGGAGTTGCTGCTATACATAGGAATTCGACCCAAACAGAGAGTATTTCAGATTTGGTGTTTCATTTGTGGCCAAGGTGAGTGATAGCATCGTTTTGACACTAATTACAGTAAATTAAGGGTAATTAGTGAAGATTAGCGAATTTATACACTAATAAATTCTGGAAAAATGTTTAGAAATTCTTAAATAATATTTCATGCCTCTGTCAGGAAATTTAGACGATTTGGTTAAGTTTTACTAAGTATGTGCTTAAACATGTTTAAGAGGGATTATAGGAAAATGTGAGGTTTTACCCACTTTTGATCCATTTTGGTTCATTTGAATTGTTGTTTGGTGTTTGTGGTTATTCTTACATGTTGCTATGACTCTATGGTATGTTTTATGATTGATTAGAATAGTTAGATTGGTCGAAAATGCCGTCGAATGGCGTACAAAGCTCGCTGGAAAGTTGCAGAAGTGTGCAGGTTCCGAACCGGTTCGGATCGGAGAAAGGGGTCGGATCGGATTTGTGAACTGACCAAGGGAATTCGAACTGGATTGGAACTTGTCACTGGAGGAGGCTTGGCGAGAAGGAAGGCCGTTTACTTGGAGTTGGAGTGGACAAGGGGATCGGATCGGAAGAATAATTGGAGGCCAGATCGGATCGACTTGGAGATGCAGGGCTCGGATCGGAAGTAAGCATTTGGGAGAACTAGCAAGAGGGAAGGCCACGCGGATCAGATGGCAAGGAGGGATCGGATCAGAATACGTGAAGAAATAAGGGAGCGGATCGGAGCGCTGGAAGGAAGGACACCCGACCCGACCCGGAGGAGGACACCGACCCGACCCGAAGTGGAGCACCCGACCCGAACCGATGAAGGTGATGACTACCGAACCGAACTGAATTCTAGGACTGCTAATGCGCGACAACTCTTCTGAAGACCCACTCCAATTCGATCAAAACCCGAGATGCAAAGGAAGTCCAAATGAGGAGCTTTGACTCAGGATCCAGCTGGGAACCAATGAGTGGGCTTCATGATTGGGCTTTGCTGCGGGACGCGTGCCAAGGGGTTATCGACGTCTATAGCTTTGGACCACTATGGTAGGAGGTACGAAGGCGGATTCAGGGCCGTTATGGCATCGGTAGAACCAAGGGCTACGATCAATGAAATGGGTCATTGAAATGTTTGGTCATGACTCCATATGTTTAGCTTGGTCATAGCAGGGTTTCTACAAGTCGGGATTCGTCGTTGCCTCAGTTTGTCTAGTGTTCCAAAGTGGTAGATATCGTATGCTTTACGCACTGAGTGAGAGATGTGAGGATGGTTGCTATGGTTGATTTGTTTGCTATCATTATGACATGCACACCCCACCCCCGTATCCTTACACCCTTTATTATGGCACCCTAGAGTATTGTACGGTATGTGGTACTAACTCTTTGGTTGCAGGTCCAGGTTCAGGTATGGTTTAGTATACCTGTTATTATTCTGTTTAGATGCTTATCGCTTATACCAGGCTTTATGTCTGACCCAGAGTTTTATGTCTCCTCTTATTACTCTGGGTGCTCACACGAGCAGACTAGAGACAGGTTAGCTGGTGATGCACGGGTAGATGATCCGGAGACGAGCAGGAGGCTTCCACGTAATATATATAGTATTCTCTCTGTGTTGTTGAAGATCACTGCTTGGGCATTGGTGGTGCATCTTCTGCTTTGGTTTTCTTTTGTTAGAGACAGTAAATTTGGAAAGTTGTAATAAGCTGTATTTGGATTTCCGCTGCTCTGATGTTGACATTGATTATTAGTTATCAGCTTATGCACTGTCTCGCCTGTTTTATGTCAAGTATGTTATTATTATATTTTATTCCATGCGCTGTGAGACATTCTACAGGTTCCTCGTTTAGTTCATTCCCTTCTTCCTTTTCCTTCTAACGACCCGTTCCGTGCTAACTGGACATGTGTACAGCGCACTTTTGGAGTAAATGTTGGTCGGTGCGGGGCGGGCCGTCACAGATTCTAAGAAGGGCAGGAAGAATAACAAACCCCGTGACAAGAGGAAGTGTAACTTTTGTGGCATACCTGAACATCTGATTAAGGACTGCAGAAAGAAGAAGAGGAAGATGAGTGGTTGTTTTCAATGCGGTGAGACTGGACATATGGCTAAGGATTGCCCAAGAAGCAAGGGCAAAGGACTGGATCTACTTCTGGAAGGCAGATTCACGCTCTCATTGCACCTTCGCAAGAAAGAGGTAGAAATGTTTCTGTTGAGAGTTTAGTTTATCTTTCTGATCATCCAGTTCGTACTCTTTTTGATTCTGGCGCATCGCATTCTTTTATATATACTACTTTAGTTGAATCTATGCACCTAGATACCAGTATAGTAGAGGATCCCATGGTTGTTTCAAATCCAATTGGGGATTCGGCTTATTTGTCAATGATTTGTTTAAATTTGGAAATTTCTAAACTAAGCATTGGGTTTAGATGTAATGCTTATGTTTTGGGTTTCACAGGCTATGGGTTGATTCTAGGCATGGATTGGTTATCCAGTAATGGTGCCATCTTCGATTGTGAAAAGAGAGTGGTTATACTTATGACTCGCCTCGGTAACACTCCCGAAATCTCTTGTAATCCCATGAATTCTGTTATGCTTAGCTACCTAGAATCTCTTGATGCGTCTATTGAAAACTTGCAATCTGTTAGAGTAGTCTGTGAATACCCGGATGTCTTTAAAGAGGTGAAGGGTTTACCTCCAAAGCGAGAGATAGAATTCCACATATACATGGTTGATAATGCAAAACCCGTTACTTTACCCGTTCGACACATGGCTCCAAGGGAAAGGAAGGAGCTCAGCAAGTAAGTTAAAGAGCTGCTCGAAAAGGAGTTCACAAGGCGGAGTATTTCTGAATTGGGTGCTCCAGTAGTGTTCGCAACCAAAGAGGATGGTTCACTTCGCCAATGCATGGATTATGGGGAGCTAAACAAGCTGACCAAGAAGAATAGGCACCCACTTCCAAGAATAGACGACTTGTTAGACTAGCTTGTAGGTGCATCAGTTTTCTCCCAACTAGATCTGGCCATCGGATTGCATCAGCTAAGAGTTGCGGAAGACAGCATAGATAAGACCGCATTCAGGATCCTGGATGGTTTCTTCGAATGGCTTGCCATGCCTTTCGGCTTGACAAACGCACCCGCCTATTTCGTAGACTTGATGAGTTGGGCGTTCAGGGAATTTCTTAATAAATTTGTAGTGGTCTTCGTGGACGACATTTTGATTTTCTCAAAAAGTGAGGAAGAACATGATTTGCATTTAAGGGAAGCTATGGATACTCTTCGAGCACATCGGCTGAAAGCCAAATTCTCCAAATGTCATTTTTGGAGAGAAGAAATAAGATTTCTTGGACATGTGGTGTCCAAAGAGGGATAGCTGTGGATCCCACAAAAGTAGTTGCGGTGCAAGATTGGAAGATTCCAAGGAATGCAACCGAAGTACGAAGTTTTCTCGGACTAGCAGGCTATTACAGAAAGTTCATTAAAGATTTTGCGAAGATCTCAGCCCCACTTACAAGATTTACGAAGAAGAACCTAACTTTTGCTTAGGATTTGGATTGCGATGTCACTTTCCAACAATTAAAAAGGGCTCTGACAACAGCCCCAGTTCTGACATTGCTTGATGGGAGTAAGATGTTTACAGTATACAAAGACGCATGCGGTACAAGATTAGGCGTTGCCTTTACGCAAGAAGGAAAGGTAGTTTGTTATGGGGGAAGGCAGTTGAAGGTACATGAGAAGAACTACCCAACTCATGATTTAGAGCTAGCTGCCATTGTTTTCGCTCATAAGTCATGGCATCATTACCTACTAGGAGAAAGGTTTGAATTGTTTACTGACCATAAATCATTAAAGTACCTTTTCTCATAAAACGATCTTAGCTTAAGACAACAAAGGTGGATGGAGTTTCTTGCCTCATACGATTTTGAGATTGCTTATACCCCTGGCAAGGGCAATGTGATAGCAAACGCCTTGAGTAGGAAAAAGCTGACCTTAAGCAACTTGGATTACATAGCAACCTTTGACTTTAGACCCTCTTTTGAGTTTATATCTGGCTTGTTAGCAACATCAAAGGTGCGGCCTACGCTTTTGAACTCAATAGGAACCGCACAACGTGAAGATCCTCAGATAGTTGATATGATGGATAAGTTAATTAGAGGTGAGCCTTCTAGTCATCTCAATAGATACTCCATTGATGACAAGGGTTGGTTGAGACGGGATGGAAGACTATGTGTCCCACAAACAAGGGATTTGGTGAAGACAGTTCCCGAAGAAGCACACCATTCTAAGTTGACCATACACCCAGGTGGAGACAAGATGTGTAAAGACATAAAAAGGGTTTTCTTTTGGAATAGCATGAAGAAGGATGTAGCTGAATTTGTCTCTAAATGCTTGATATGCCAGCAAGTCAAGGCGGAGCACAAGAAGCCTGGTGGTTTGCTTCATCCTCCAGAGGTCCCACAGTAGAAATGGGATAGCATTTCAATGGACTTTATAGATGGGTTGCCTAGGTCAAGAAGGGGCAATACTAGTGTTTGGTTAATAGTTGACAGGCTCACTAAAAGCACTCACTTTATACTTGTTAAAAGTAGGACTACCCCATCGTTAGCATCGATTTATCTTAAAGAGGTAGTTCGACTACGTGGGATACCCTCTAGCATAGTAAGTGATCGAGATCCTATCTTTACGAGTGAGTTTTGGAAGAGTTTGCAAGAGGCTGTAGGCACACGGCTATGCTCAAGCACTGCCTATCACCCTCAAACCGATGGTCGGATGGAAAGGGAGAACAGAGCGTTAGGAGATCTCTTGAGATTATGCATTCTTGTTTTTGGAGGAACAAGGAAGGATCATCTTCCTTTGGTGGAGTTCGCTTACAACAGTAGCTACCAAGCCACCATAGGCATGGCACCCTTTGAGGCTTTATATGGAAGACCATGCCGATCACCAACTAGTTGGTGGGAGTCCACAGACAAGCTTATACATGGGCCCGACATGATCAGAGAAACTTCAAATAAGGTGGACTTGGTACGAAGACGGATGAAGACCACACAAGATAGATAGAAATCCTACACGGATAAAAGAAGGACCGACCTTATGTTTGAGGTGGGAGATAGGGTTTTCCTTAAAGTATCTCCTTTGAGAAATGTCATTCGCTTTGGAGTCGTAGGGAAATTGGAACCAAGGTTTGTAGGGCCATTTCCTATCATTAAGAGGATTAGGACGATGGCTTATAAAGTAGAGCTGCCCAAAAGACTGGCTGGAGTTCATAATGTTTTCCATGTTTCTCATCTATGAAAGTGCTTACACGAGTCTGCGGAAGTTGTAGAGCCAAGCATACTAGAGGAAGTAGAAGTGGAACGAGAAGCGACGGTGAGAAGGGTTCCAACTCATATCTTCGGAACAGAAGTTAAAAAGCTACGCAATTGTGAGGTCAAGCTAGTAAAAGTACAATGGAGTGACATTGTGGAAGATGCGGCTTGGGAGACTGAAGACAAGATACGCGCAGCCTACCCTTATCTTTTTGAGGATACATCCTTGATCTCTTTTTCTATAAGTTTATGCATGCTTGTATCTATCTTTTAAGTGTATATCCTCGGTCCTATTCTTAATCCTTAGGTAGAAACCAATGGATGTAAAAATGTATTTGAAACATGTTATGATTGATGGTTTCAAGTGGTTGCAAGTGGTTGCTAGTGGTTTCTCGTGGATTCATACACACACACACTAGGTACTAGATCGGCTCAGTCACTTTCATGTTGCATATGCATATTTATTGGTATATGGATTGAAACTTGATGTGTTATCATTTGGATGTTGCATTTGTATGAATGATTGTGCACTCATGTAGAAGTTATAAGGTACGATTAGGAATAATTGCATACATGATGGACTCATGGCACGGACATAATTCGCATTAAGGAGGTCAACTGAATCAGTAGACCGCCTGATTTTGCATTATATAAGGATGTATACACACACTATGAATATGATCATGAAAGCATTAGAAATCTTTTTAAGGACAGTGGATGCCTATGATTGATGGTTGAGTAGATAGATGTTGGATGTTAGGATACATTCTTCTTAACTCAGAGATTTCAGGGATGAAATCCTATAAGAAGGGGAGAATGTAGCACCCCGTATTTTCTATGAATATTAAAATTAACATATTCAAGAACACTTAATTTTTAAAAGAAGAATTAGGTAAAACGGGTTACGCCATTGCGTTTGTCTCGGAATTCTTCTTGAGATAGAGTCCGAGTTTGCGTGAATCGGACTCCATATGAAGAAGTTATGGAGGTCAGAAGATTTCAAGTGTAAGCGGAAATTAAATTGAAATAATAATTAAATAATCAAAACTGATTCGAAAATCAAAATTCAGGAAAGCAGCTGAGCGGGAAATCTCCCTCTCAGGGGTGTCGACCTTTCATGGGGTGTCGACATGGGAGTCGACCCCCGTATTGGTGTGTCGACACGGGCATCAACCCCCCTGTAGGGGTCGACCCCTGCTGACTGTTCTGGACAGTGACGATTTTCTGAGACATAGGGCTACGTGGCGACTTCTGATTGTCCTAATGACGCATTTTCTTGGACTGGACGGTCTAGATAGATCCTATGTTGATCTGAAGGCTCAAACTAATCCTATACTCCTATATAATCACATCAAACCTTAACCCTATACCTCATAATCCTATTATATCATGCCACCATGCTGTCCCTCTCTAAACTAGCCTAGCCTCCATCTTCTCCAAACTAGAAATCAAATTAGAGAGAGCTTCAGATCAAAGTAGAGGTTTTCTTCTTCAATCAACAAAGAAAGATTAGAATCGCCACAACGTCAACTAATTCAATTTTCTAATCCTTTCACTGTAATGTAACACCCCACCTCCGCTAAGGTCACTCACAAAGGGAATGAACTAGTTTTGGAGAGGTATTACCGAGATAACATCACAGAATTATCACAAGACAGAACATAAATAAATAATTAAGTAAACAGCGGAAGAATTTATGAGCAAAACAGAACTTCATTTCATTCCAAAATAAACCATGACTTTTACAAACATTTCAAATAACTTCATTACAACTGTCTTGTAATAATAGCCAAAGAAGCAATAACTTAAAAACAGAAAAACAGCTTATTCCCCAAGTGCAGTAAAATGAAGCAGCCATAGCAAACCGTACGTGCTGAGCCAAAGCAAGTGATATCCAAGCTAAGAGCTAGTGTTTCCTCCCTAAGAACCTAGGGGGGGTACGAAAGAAAAAGAGGCGAAAGGAAAAAGGGTCAGTCATAAAGGCTGAGTAAGTCCTAGTGACTTTCAGTGCTAAAACGGTTAAAACAACAGGTCATGTATGGACTGGAACTAAACTTAAGAATGGTGTCAAGGTGAGCAAGATAACTAAGGTGATCATGATAAGTCAAGACAAGTCAAATAAAACATCACATATTCAAGATTCGTTGCATCGACTATACTAGTATACTAAATCCATGTCACAAGTAAATCATGAAATAAATCCCACGGCCCAATATCATGAAATGACCCTGAAACGGGGTCTGACCCAAGTACGGGGTCCTACGGAGCGATTATCTAGTCGATCGGCTCCCTACAAGTTCTAGCTCGTCAAGTGTCCGTGTCATACGGCTAATCACGAATGTAGTCACCTGTGCTGGGTCCACCTTCGGGTGTATCAGCCCTAGGGTGTCAACCCCTGACACGATTCAAGATGCACAGATAAATCTACGGATACCCAGTGTCTGCCCCAGAATACGTGCACGACCGTAGCCCATTGAACCTACACTGGCGTACCCCACTGCCGTCGTTCACCTCTTACAATCAGCCCAGTAATCGTGCCCCACCCGGCCTAGCCCCAGGGTACCTTGATACATCTAGAGGGTTACTGCTGAAAAAGTTCGTGTCTAGGGTTTCGCCTAACAGATTAGGTCATGTAATTCGTGACCTAACCCGCCTAACCGATTAAGTCATGTAATTCGTGACTTAATCCTTTTCCAGTCTAGTCATGTCAAGATGGTTAAGTATGTCATTTAAATTCGTGACTTAACCCGCCTACGTGTCATGTCAAGTTGGCTAAGTGTTGTCGTTTCAAGTTCATGACTTAGCCCTACAAATCGTGTTCAAGTTGGTTAAGGTGTCTTTTCATGTTCATGACTTAACCCTAATTGGCATTAATTGATTCGTTAATGCACCGAACCACTCACATTGGATCCTATTGTTCATAGCCACTGGATTTGTCGGGCGGTTCCGGGCAGGTTTACGCTACGAAATCAACCCAACCTCGGGTTTCAAGTGCGATGTGACCAATTACCCACATTGGATCCTATTGTTTGTAGCAACTGGATTTGCCGGGCGGTTCCGGGCAGATTTACACTACAAACTCAACCCAACCTCGAGTTGGCCACTTTCTTGTTTTCTAAAGTCATGCCAATGTTCTTATCAAATTCGTGCTACTTTCATAGCATGTTCATATAAATTTTATGTCCGACTAAGGCATGTTTCAAGTCAAGTTATGGCATGTTCAAGTCAAGTTTTCGTGCCATATTTCATGTTCTACTTATGCCAAATTTCACGGTTTATAATTATAATCAATTCAAGTTTTGCCTATTCTACCCAATCGTATCCCTAACGTATATAAACGTACTTCGTTCGCAAGCATAAACAATTCAAGAGATAAAGGGGAATAACACCAAACATGTGATAGGCATATGTGATAATTCCAACATCACTTGCATAATAAACAGGCTATAACATATCACATGGTTTCAATACTAACATGATGATAACTTGGCATAATAATGGCTCCAACTTGGTTTAACATGATGATTTCAACTTTACATCATAGGCATAATACTAATTTTATTACAAACATGAAACATTAAAGGCATGGCAATTCTAATAGGCATAGTGGATTCCAATTTAGCATTTTTAACATAATGATTCTCATCTAGCATTATAAACATAATGATTCCAGCTTTTCATCATAACCTGGCAATTCACAATTTGTCCTTAACATGATAGGTATATTAACATCACAGGCATAGTTTCATTAATATCATAGACATGGTTTAATTAGCATCATAGGCATGGTTTAATCAACATGAGGATTTCAATGAACATAATGATTCCATGGACATGTATTTGTTCAACTTGCAATAAAATTAAGCCCAAGTGATTCATAACAACATCAACATCATGATAAGTTTAACTTGCAACATTAACATAGCAATATTCCCAAATTTTGATTCAAAGTCAAACAATATAAACATGGATTAATAATAGTTCTTAAATCCGGTTTCAATTCATAGCATGTCCATGTTATTTTAGCGTTTTTGCCTAAAAAGTGACATAGAACTTACAATATGAAGCAAGCAATCCAAATCAAAACATTAAATCAAATAGCCCCAAATCCGTTGTCTAAAGCGTCGTAGTAGTTGTAGCCTTCAAGAATCATCCTTCGTCTTCTTTAATTTTGTTCTTTGTATTTTTAATTTAGAGTTCTAGGTTTAATGGCGGCTGCATGAGTGCTAAAATGAAATAGTATGATATAGGCTAGGTCTTAAGGTCTTTTTATAGTTGTAGGCAATTGATTTCAGCCTTTAGATTAACCCTAGAATAGGTCTGAGCCATCCAAAATCATCACAAGCCCCCAAAACAAGACCCAGGAGCCAAAACAGGTGCACCAGGCCGACCTGCCCGACCAGGGAGGTCGACCCCCAGGTCGACACCTAGGTCGACTTCCCAGTCGACCTGGGGGGGGAGGTCGACCCCTAGGTCGACTCTAGTGTCGACCTGGTTGGGGGGAGGTCGACCCTAGTGTCGACCCCCCTGTCGACTTGTCTGGGTGGGATTTTTCCCGCCTACCCTGAATTCTGAAAATTTGAATCTGTTTTTGAATATGAATTTTTCGTGAAACTTTGCGAGGCCATATCTTGAACATACGGACTCCGATTTACGAAATTTCGGACTCTATTTCGCGTATTTTTCCGAGACGAATGCAATGGCGCAACCCGATTTCCCTAATTCAGATTTTAACATTTAATTCTGCCTTGATTCTTGTCTTAACATGTTGTTAAAATTCGGGTTGTTACATTCTCCCCTCCTTTAAGGATTTCGTCCCCGAAATCTCCAAGTTAGGAAGAACGCATCCTACCATCCATCATCCATCTACTCAAAGCATCATCCACAGGCAGCCATTGTCCTTAAAATATTTCAAATGCTGTATGAACAAATGTAGAAAGTGTGTGTATATGTTCCTTATCTAATGCAAATGATCAGGCCTGATTGATCTTCTCAAATGCAAATTATGTTTAGTGAAATGAATCCATTATGTATGCAATTTTTTTTTCCTATTATAATTCATAATTTCTACATGAGTGCTCAAACATTCAATCATATGCAACAACCAAATGATAGCACAACCAAGTTTCCAAAATAAACACTCATGCATATGCAACATGAAAATGTGTCTGAGCCGATCTAGTGCCTAATGTGTATTCATGCATCCACGAGCAACCACTTGCGACCACTTACAACCATTTTGCAATCATAATATGTTTCAATTACATGTTTACATCCAAAAAGATTCTACCTATGGTTCTCAAGATAGGATCGAGGAGAGAAAAAAGATAAAACAAAGCATCTAGAAAAAGAAGTTAACGATGTACCCCCAGAAGGTCTGGTATGCTTCTTAGGGTAGTCCTTGCTGATGTGTCCAGTCTCCCCACAATGAAAACATTCACCTTGCTTTCTCTTCCTCTTTCTACAATCCTTGGCTATGTGCCCTTCCGTACCACAGAAATTGCATTTCCTTTTATCACGTGAGTTGTCGTTCTTGCCTCCTTTCTCGGAGTCTACCTTCTTATTCTGAGAGTCGTTGGGCTTGACCTCTTTCTTGCCCTTCTTATCTTCCTCATACAGTAGGGCCATATCCACCAAGCTTTCAAAGGTCGCCCCCATGGGCACATGAGTCATGGCCAAACCATGTAGTGGATCGTTCAAGCCTCGTGCAAAACATAGCGCCTTTTTCTGAGGAGTGTTGACTAACTCCAATCCGAAGCGAGCAAGCTGATTGAAACGGTTCACGTATTCTTTAACTGTCATATTTCCTTGTTTAAGGACCAGAAACCGTTCCATTTGGAGACTCTCCTCTGCCGATGACAAGAACTTAAGCCCAAATCTCCCTCTAAAGTCCGCCCAAGTCTCAATGGGCCTAGTAGCGTTGGTGACTTCCCACCAATAAGAAGCTTCCTCTTTCATGAGCCACGCCGCCAACTGTACTTTCCTATTGTCCTCTACCTCAAAGATAACAAACAAGTCTTCGGTTTCCTTCAACCAATTCCGTGCCTCAACAAAAGTCTCAGTTCCTAGGAAATCCTTTCTGCCCATGGCCTTAAAGTCCTTGCATATCTTTGAAAAAGCGGTTACTCGCGGAAGTTGAGGAGGATGAGGAGGAGGATTGGCTGGGCCTGTCACATTAGCCCGAGCCTCGAGGAAACGACGGAACCAAGTGGGTATATTGACAACCTCGGGAAGATTAAGATCGTTGGCCATGATAAGCTGAAAACGAAAAAGGAAAAGATTCAAACGAGGAAACAAAGATTGTGCTAATGGCTTTTTGGGGAATAGCCTTTTAAAATAAACCAACTTTTCTTGAAAAGTGCTTCTTTGTAAATGGCTTTGAAAAAAGAAATTCAAAAGGTTTTCAAAACTTTTGCCCAGTCTTGGTAACCTTCTGCTCTGATACCAAGTGTAACACCCCACCTCCGCTAGGGTCACTCACAAAGGGAATACACTAGTTTTGGAGAGGTATTATCGAGATAACATCACAGAATTATCACAAGACAGAACATAAATAAATAATTAAGTAAACAGCGGAAGAATTTATGAGTAAAACAGAACTTCAATTCATTCCAAAATAAACCATGTCTTTTACAAACATTTCAAATAACTTCATTACAACTGTCTTGTAATAATAGCCAAAGAAGCAATAACTTAAAAACAGAAAAACGGCTTATTCCCCAAGTGCAATAAAATGAAGCAGCCATAGCAAACCGTACATGCAGAGCCAAAGCAAGTGACATCCAAGCTAAGAGCTAGTGTTTCCTCCCTGAGAACCTGGGGGGGGGGGGACGAAAGAAAAAGAGGCGAAAGGAAAAAGGGTCAGTCATAAAGACTGAGTAAGTCCTAGTGACTTTCAGTGTAAAAACGGTTAAAACAACAGGTCATGTATGGACTGGAACTAAACTTAAGAATGGTGTCAAGGTGAGCAAGATAACTAAGGTGATTATGATAAGTCAAGACAAGTCAAATAAAACATCACATGTTCAAGATTCGTTGCATCGACTATACTAGTATACTAAGTCCATGTCACAAGTTAATCATGAAATAAATCCCACGGCCCAATATCATGAAATGACCCTGAAACGGGGTCTGACCCAAGTACGGGGTCCTACGGAGCGATTATCCAGTCGATCGGCTCCCTACAAGTTCTAGCTCGTCAAGTGTCCGTGTCATACGACCAATCACAAATGTAGTCACCTGTGCTGGGTCCACCTTCGGGTGTATCAGCCCTAGGGTGTCAACCCCTGACACGATTCAAGATGCACAGATAAATCTACGGATACCCAGTGTCTGCCCCAGAATACGTGCACGACCGTAGCCCACCGAACCTACACTGGCGTACCCAACTGCCATCGTTCACCTCTTACAATCAGTCAAGTAATCGTGCCCCACCCGGCCTAGCCCTAGGGTACTTTGATACATCTAGAGGGTTACTGCTGAAAAGGGTCATGTCTAGGATTTCGCCTAACAGATTAGGTCTTGTAATTCGTGACCTAACCCGCCTAACCGATTAAGTCATGTAATTCGTGACTTAATCCTTTTCCAGTCTAGTCATGTCAAGATGGTTAAGTATGCCATTTAAATTCGTGACTTAACCCGCCTACGTGTCATGTCAAGTTGGCTAAGTGTTGTCGTTTCAGGTTCATGACTTAGCCCTACAAATCGTGTTCAAGTTGGTTAAGTTGTCTTTTCATGTTCATGACTTAACCCTAATTGGCATTAATTGATTCGTTAATGCATCGAACCACTCACATTGGATCCTATTGTTCATAGCCACTGGATTTGCCGGACGGTTCCGGGCAGGTTTACGCTACGAACTCAACCCAACCTCGGGTTTCAAGTGCGATGTGACCAACTACCCACATTGGATCCTATTGTTTGTAGCAACTGGATTTGCCGGGCGGTTCCAGGCGGTTCCGGGCGGTTCCGGGCAGATTTACACTACAAACTCAACCCAACCTCGAGTTGGCCACTTTCTTGTTTTCTAAAGTTATGCCCATGTTCTTATCAAATTCGTGCTACTTTCATAGCATGTTCATATAAATTTTATGTCCAACTAAGGCATGTTTCAAGTCAAGTTATGGCATGTTCAAGTCAAGTTTTCGTGCCATATTTCATGTTCTACTTATGCCAAATTTCACGGTTTATGATTATAATCAATTCAAGTTTTGCCTATTCTACCCAATCGTATCCCCAACGTATATAAATGTACTTCATTCGCAAGCATAAACAATTCAAGAGATAAAGGGGAATAACACCAAACATGTGATAGGCATATGTGATAATTCCAACATCACTTGCATAATAAACAGGCTATAACATATCACATGGTTTCAATACTAACATGATGATAACTTGGCATAATAATGGCTCCAACTTGGTTTAACATGATGATTTCAACTTTACATCATAGGCATAATACTAATTTTATTACAAACATGAAACATTAAAGGCATGGCAATTCTAATAGGCATAGTGGATTCCAATTTAACATTTTTAACATAATGATTCTCATCTAGCATTATAAACATAATGATTCCAGCTTTTCATCATAACCTGGCAATTCACAATTTGTCCTTAACATGATAGGTATATTAACATCACAGGCATAGTTTCATTAATATCATAGACATGGTTTAATTAGCATCATAGGCATGGTTTAATCAACATGAGGATTTCAATGAACATAATGATTCCATGGACATGTATTTGTTCAACTTGCAATAAAATTAAGCCCAAGTGATTCATAACAACATCAACATCATGATAAGTTTAACTTGCAACATTAACATAGCAATATTCCCAAATTTTGATTCAAAGTTAAACAATATAAACATGGATTAATAATAGTTCTTAAATCCGGTTTCAATTCATAGCATGTCCATGTTATTTTAGCGTTTTTGCCTAAAAAGTGACATAGAACTTACAATATGAAGCAAGCAATCCAAATCAAAACATTAAATCAAATAGCCCCAAATCCGTTGTCTAAAGCGTCGTAGTTGTTGTAGCTTCTAGTTGTAGCCTTTAAGAATCATCCTTCGTCTTCTTTAATTTTGTTCTTTGTATTTTTAATTTAGAGTTCTAGGTTTAATGGCGGCTGCATGAGTGCTAAAATGAAATAGTATGATTTAGGCTAGGTCTTAAGGTCTTTTTATAGTTGTAGGCAATTGATTTCAGCCTTTAGATTAACCCTAGAATAGGTCTGAGCCATCCAAAATCATCACAAGCCCCCAAAACAAGACCCAGGAGCCAAAACAGGTGCACCAGGCCGACCTGGCCGACCAGGGAGGTCGACCCCCAGGTCGACACCCAGGTCGACTCCCCAGTCGACCTGGGGGGGAGGTCGACCCCCAGGTCGACTCTAGTGTCGACCTGGTTGGGGGGAGGTCGACCCTAGTGTCGACCCCCCTGTCGACCTGTCTGGGCGGGATTTTTCCCGCCTACCCTGAATTCTGAAAATTTGAATCTGTTTTTGAATTTGAATTTTTCGTGAAACTTTGCGAGGCCATATCTTGATCATACGGACTCCGATTTACGAAATTTCAGACTCTATTTCGCATATTTTTCCGAGACGAACGCAATGGCGAAACCCGTTTTCCCTGATTCATAATTTAACATTTAATTCTGCCTTGATTCTTGTCTTAACATGTTGTTAAAATTCGGGTTGTTACATGTAAGTTCAATTATTATTGAATTTGAACAAGTAATAGAAATCATGACTGTAATAATCGGATCTAGAACTATGCCTAATTGTGAGATAATCAATTCTGATTCATGCTTACCTATGCTTATGAGACCATTGTGAATGAAACAATGGAACCTATCATGTTGTACACCACTATGCCTAATTGTGAGATAATCAATTCTGATTCATGCTTACGTATGCTTATGAGACTGTTGTGATTGGAATAATGGAACCTATCATGTTGTATACCACTATGCCTAATTATGAGATAATCTATTCTAATTCATGTTTATCCTTTTGTCAAATCTGAATTACCTATGCTTATGAGACCGTTGTGATTGAAATAATGGAACCTATCATGTTGTACAACAAATTGGTGATTCTCTTATATTCAGTTCCATGAATCTTTATACCTATGATGTAACTTGCTCAGTTTGGTCGTACTTATTGTTAATGTACAACATGCCTATTGGAAACATGATTCTTGGATTTGGGTACACCTTTACATGCCTATTTTGTTTCTTATGCCAATTCTTGTGTTCCTTCTCTATTCCCCTTCTTTTTTTATTTTATGAATACAAGGTTCATTTGGAACCAAGATTGAATCTTGTGTACGTACGATTGAAATGGGGGAATTAGGTATAACTTAACTGAGTAGTTTTGGGCATAACAAGTAAATGTGGCATAATTTGAATTGACTACAAATGTGGGTAATTTGCATATAAAAATCTAGATTTGGGCATGTATGGTAAATATGTAATTTGGCTAAAAGATGAATATGCCTAACACGAGGTTAGATTGAGTTGCGGTGTAAGACTGCCCGGAAGCGCCTGGCATATCCAGCGACCGCAACAACAAATCTAATGTGAGAGGTTAGCGCATTAAGCCTAAAACCCGAGGTTAGAATGAGTTTGTGATAGAAGTCTGCCCGGAACCGCCCGGCACATCCAGCAACTGCAAACAACAGTTCTAATGTGAGAGGTTGAGGCATTAATGAATGAATTAATGCTAATGAACGGACATGCTAAGAATGGTAGGGTTAATTTAACTTAGTCAGCACTTAACCAATACGAGATGTTAATTAAACAGATGGGTGGGGTTAGGTTACATGGAGAACAATTAACCATTACAACGTGTTGATTAGGAAACCTAGTAACGGGGACCCATTTCAGCAGTAACCCACATAGATGTATCATAGTACCCTAAACTAGGCAGGGTGGGGCACGATTACTAGGCTGATTATAAGTGGTCAAAATAGCGACGGGTGGTGCATCAGTGTAGGTTCCAACGAACTTCGGGCGTGCACGTACTCCGGAGTGGAAAAATCAGGCACTGGGCATCATTAGTTATACACTGTGCATCTTGAATTGTGTTTGGTTGCTACCATAGGGATTGATACACCCCATGGCGGGACTAGCACAGGTATCTACAAACAAGCGGGGCTGAATGACACAAGCAATAAATGTATGTGAGTAGGAGCCGATTGATAAAAGGGATCATTTTATTATGAACACATGATGTCAGTTGAAACATTTGTTAGTATGTGCAGAGAAATGGAAATGAGTGCGATAGCATATTCAGTTTATCTTGCCTTATGTTATCTTGTCACTATGGTATTGTCCTATATTCAGTTTATTTATGTCGTGATCCTTTTTCTTGTTTACATGCTGAAAAATCACTGGACTTACCAGACTTATGTCTGACCCATTTTCTTTCATCTTCTTTTCTTTCGTCCCCTCCCCCCCTCCCCCCGGTCCGTAGGGAAGGAATACTTCAGATTAGTTCAGACCTTTTTCAGCTTAAAGAGAGTAGATGTATTGCTTGCATTCTCTTTTCTTAGGCTATGGCTATGGTTACACTTTTATTGGGGATTTATGCCGCTTTACTACTGCTTTATGCTTCTTTATGTATTTTGAGTTTTTAATCAAGACAAAAGTTTTATTGTATTAACTTGGAAGTTGGGTTTTGAGACAATGGTTGTAATGTTTTGACTAGACCACATTTCTTATGAAATAATACCAGTTTTTCCGCTGTCTATATGTCTGTCTTGTAAATTATCTGTATCTTTTACTTATAATGCTTCACCGAAGTTAATGCATTCCCATTGTGATCGACCTTAACGGAGGTGGGGTGCTTCATGCATGTCAATTAGTGCCTAATTAATCCTCACATGCACAATTAATCAATATTTACAAACATGCATTTATATGACAATTCAAAGTTATGACAATTACTCTCTAACAACTGCAAAAAATATGCATAAACCTCACAACCATCTATAATTAAAATATATTGTCAATTGATGCAAATTGATTGCTAACATATTTTCAATAGTGGAAATCAAGTATATAACATTTTTTTGATGCAAAAGGTAGTGAATCGCGAGATTCACGCCTTACTTCATCAAACATAAAAGACTAATACAGCATACAGACTTGTGCAACATACGTGTATTTACATAAATATACACAGCCACAAAAATCCACATGCATGCAGGCATGACTAGCAACACCATAACAAAAAAAAATAAAAAATTACATATTACATCAAAGTAAAAGCTTAGAACCCAAATATACTGAAGCAACGTCAAGCTCGCCTGCCTCAAGCACGATCCATAACTCGAGCTGCTATTGTATCCACAAACTTCACATCTTCATTTCTTGATTCCAAGACACAAGACAACTGGCTTTCCTTGTATCCTTCGTGCCAGTCCAAAAAAAAATATTATGAAATGCATCTATCTTCTCTATCACCCATCCAGGACATAAGTAAAAAGATAGCCAATACAAGGGGATTGCAGAAAGGGCAAAGTTCACCAACACAAGCCTGCCTGATTTAGATAGACAACACCCTTTCCATCTTGCAACTCTCCGATCAACTTTGTTAATAACTAGCTGCCAATCTCGCTTCATCAATCATTTTGGATGGATGCAAGCTCCAAGATAATTTAGTGGGAATGAATCAGCCTTACAATTGAGCATCGCGGCACAAAACTTGTTCACATCAACACTACAACCCAAAGTGTAAACACTACTCTTATGAAAATGAATTTTTGAACCAGATAAACTTTCAAAAGCATAAAGAATTTTTTTTAAAGAAACAATGTATTTGCATTCTGGACTGCTAAAGATGATAATATCATCAGCATATTGCAACGAATTAATACCCCCGATGATATAATCCCTTCCATAGCTCTAAATGATACCGTTAGCACTTGCCACCTGAAGGATCCGACAGAAAACATCCGCAGCCAAATCGAATAGGAGAGGGAAAAGGGGATCCCCTTTTCTTAAACCTCTTTTAGAAACAATAGTATTACCAGTAGGACCGTTCACACAAAAATTTGGTCAACTAGTGTGTATCCAATCCATCCGTCTCGAAGGAAAACCCCTTGCTCTAAGCAAATCCATGATAAATCTCCAATCAATAGTGTCAAATGCATTAGCAAAATCCAGCTTTTTAATTGCGCAAGCAACATTATGCTATCACTATGGGGATGACTTCATGAACAAGCACTGCACCATCAAGAATGAATCGTCCTTTGATAAACGCGGTCTGCGATTTGTCGATAAGCTTATCCATTTTCACTTTCAAACCTATTCGCGAGGACTTTAGTGACTAGTTTGAAGCTGCTATTCAGAAGGCTGATCGGTCAAAAATCCGTAGTAGAAACATTCCCTTCCTTTTTGGGTATCAAAACTACATTTGCATGCCCCAACATGTCCAATCTCAAAGTACCATCATGAAATTCCTTGAAAATGTTTAAGACGTTTTGCTTGATCAAGCTCCAGTATTTCTTATAAAAAAAGTTTGGAAAACCATCTGGGCTAGGGGCTTTGTCGCTAGGCATCTCCTTCAAAGCTGCTACAATTTTCTCTTCTGAGAATTTAGAATCAATGCCACTTAAATCGATATTTGATGGGTACAACTTATTCCAGTCAACAAACACATGAGTCTCATTTCTTTCTCCAAATAGGCTCTTGTAATATTGAGTAAACGCTTCTCCCACCTTTTGTTGGTCACAAATTTCTTCCCCATCTTTCCAAATGTTGCACTTCTTCTGCCATTCGCAACTTTATGAAAATAGCTCGAGTTACTGTCTCCTAACTTCAACCATTGAGTTCTGGATCACTGTTTCCAAAAATTCTCCTCCTGATCAATCATTGTAAGGAGTCCTTTTTCTTTACTTTTTAGCAGAGCTTTCTCAACTTCATCCAAATTCCTCGTTTCCTCCAAAACAGTTAACTCCATAATTTCAGTTTCAAGTCTTTGTTTCTTAATTCTGATATTGCCAAAAACTCCTCTATTCCATTTAGCTAGGAATCTACTTGAAAGCCTCATCTTACGACAAAAATTACTAGCAGCGTCACCATAACTGCGAAATTCCGACCATTTCTGATGAAGCATATCATCAAAATTTGGTTCAATGCACCACATATTTTCAAATTAAAAAAAGTTTTCCTCTTCAAAGCAACACTAGCATCCAAAACCACTGGGCAATGGTAAAATATGAAGGATCTCAGGCCTTTTAGAAGGGTCAGAGGGTGTAAATCTTCGAAATCAGAGTTGATAAAGAAACGATCAAGACGAACCAAAGTAGGATGGGACCTACCATCGCTCTACGTAAATCTTCTATTGGACATCTTAAATCAATCGAGCCAAAATCGCCAATAAAGTCACTGAAATCATTCATATCACATATTCCAAAGGCTTTCTTGACATTTTTCTCAAATTCAAATCTTGTAACATTAAAATCACTGCCAATAACCCAGGGCCCATACATAAGATTATGTAAAACAATGCCCTCTTCCCACAAAGTCTTTCTTTCTCTTCTTGTATTTGGTCCATAAACATTAGAAAAGAAATACAAAACATTGGTAGATTTGCATTCAAGGGCCACATGCAGACAATATGTTTGTTTAATTTCTTGCTTAACAGTTCATGAGTTGCTACACCAACCAGTAAACATGCCACCAGAACTCTCCACAGCAGGGATACATGCCCATTCATCAATTACACCCCATCTTAAACATTTAAACATAAATGGTTCAAGATTCTTAATTTTTGTTTCTTGCAGCATAATTATATTAGGTTTTATTGACTTAAGAAAATTCTTAACCCTAAGACACTTATCAAAAGTTCCTAGGCCTCTAACATTCCACGTGACAATTATCATGGTGTAACATTAGCCCTATCCATTTCTTTATTTTTAATATTACGTATGACATCATCATTTAACACAAAACCAGAGTTACTTGCTATAGAATGCAGTTGATCACCATTCAAAGAATTAAGAATAGCAAGAACAAAAATGCTATAGGCCATTGGGTGTCCCATCCCTCTCGCACTGCGGTGAAGCATAACAACTCCACCCTGATCCATAACTCTTTTGCCTCTGCCCCTGGTTGTAGAGCATTCGCCAACACTTGATGGAGAAATAGCCAAATTTCCAGCCAAATTCGGATCATGTGAGTCATTATCCATAACTTGTTCATTGATTGCATCATCATCACCATTCGCATCATCCCCAGCCTCCAGATCATTCAAACCAATTCCATCACCCTCATTAACAGGAGCAATGCCTACAGAAGTGGTTCAAACATCCACTATGTTCCCTCCAACATCAACATCAACAACAATTCCATCATCAAAGTGGACCACAAAGTTATCATTGTTACCTACCCCTTCAACATTGTTATCTCCTCCTTCACCATCAGCATTATCAGAGGGAACAATAATAGGATTGTTAGAATCACAAACATGCATATCAGCACCCCCATCCTTACTGCACAGAACTTTAAGTTTACCATCGCTGCCTATAGCGAAAACCTTCTGTTTGAAAATTTTAATGTTAATTTGGGAAGATGATCCCCCTCACATCTTTGGATTTGAACTTCATAGGAAAAACCTTCAATTGGAATCACTATAAGCAAAGGTAGTGGCTCCCCCACCTCTTTTGTCAGGTCGGCACGTAAACAAGTGTAATCCACGACATGCATAGCTCCAAATTGCACTCTTTCAACATAGCCAACATTGGCCATAGTCGATATGAGAGCATCCACTTTACGACAAACCACCAGCGCATTCTTCAGAAGTATCCAAAATGTCTCCTTTTCATTCGAAACGCTACCAAACTGCGCATGCCATCTCTTCAAATTGACTATCCCTTTAGTCAAAATGTATGAATACTGAAAGTTATCTGTCAACAGGGATGGAGGGAATCGAACAATAAAGATGTCCCTCAATCGTTTGACATTCCAACTCCAAGAAGGAGCACGACAACCAAATTTGTCCTTTAAAAGCTCCTTGATCTACAAAATGGAGAAAGATCCTCGCACAATAAAGATTACAACCATCGATCTAACCCAACTGAAGGATTTTAGAAAATTTTTTTGCAGAGATCTGGTTGCGAGATTTATTTTCGGCCATTTTTGGAGGGGGATTACGAAGGGTTCTGCAATTGAAGCCTTTAATGATCGTGCCTAGTGATCTGTCGATCCACACCTGAAGCAGCCTTTTTTCAATTTGATATTACTGAGAATTTCATTATAGTTGTTATGGATACGAGGAGACGGTTTTGATTGTGCCTTTTTATATTTTAAAATATTAATATCTGAAACTTTCTTTATAGGTGGTCGAAGCAGAATATCCTTAAAAGTTGGATTAGCATAAACATTGTTAACGTTTTCAACGTTAAACGAGGAAATATGTAAGGAGAAAGATGACGTCAGAGAAGAAAATGCATTTTTAGAATTCTCTAATGTAGATCGCCATGAGGTCGCCATTTTCGAATTTTGAATTTTGCAAACAACGTTGTTCAAGTGTATAAATTTAAATCCCTCTCTTTTCTTTTCACTAATTTCCCCATAACATGCAAAGTCAATGCATAATGAAGTTACATACATACACATATATATACACACACACACATATATATAAATATATATACACACATAGCAGATTAGAATAATATGTTGATTAATGTAAAATTAATTCATAGTCTATGAAATAAATGTATTATAATTTGAAAGTAGCATACACCGTATGTATACATGCATATAAATATATCTACACACATAAAATCTTTTTGTATATGCAACATTTAATCCTATGTGTCTCCCATTTATATCTATATACGTATACACATACTTCCTACTTGGAACATGCATCTTAAAATTAAAAGTATAACATTGACAGGAATTGAACTCATGACTTCATGTATCAAAGTCTACTCACTTATCCACTACACCGAATACTATTTATGTTCTTAAAATAGGAACAATGAGAATTAGTGGTTTCATGGGCACATCTTTCATTCTGAGGAAATCAATATCTTGTAAATGATAATTTCAAATATATCAAAATTATATATCAAACTGATCGTCTCGGAAAGACCTTCGCATTGGCAATAGATACGACATCCGATTTATCCTCTAGTAATAATTAATTCTTAATTACTTAACCTTTAGAACCGTAAAAGTTGTGGGATGTTACATCATTTTATTATTTATAATGGTTTTCAGATAGATATTCTGACCCCGGTCTTCCCGAATAATAAACGTCATTTAAAACAGTATGGATATATAGAATTTCAATCAAGTCTCAACTTATCATAAGTTTTTGAAACTCCCATTCATCATTAAAAGCACTTAATTATTCATTGAAAAGGTTTAACAAGGTTCGGGTGAATATTAATATGTTTAAACCTTTCAAATCTCTTTATTAAAAAATGCATTTTAAAAGCATTGCTAAAGCATTACAAATGGCTTGTTTGAATAGCTTGATGAAATTAACTTCAAAGCTTCAAAATTTTGGCCCAAATAAATTTTAAAAAACTTAATATGATTTATCAAAAAATCTCCATATTTTTAATAATTTTTAAATAGCTTTTTAGTTGATTTCTAAATTCATTCATGGAACTACACTACCGCGGTTTTCGTTGAAAACTATTTTGAACGTATTTTGATAACAACACATTGAAATTTGGAAATTTCTTTTTTGTTTCAAAACTATTATCATTAAAAAGAAAAGGTTTTCACTTTAGGAAAATCCGATTCAAAATGTATTCGTTATATCAGTTTGAAGTTTACGGTCGAAATTCATGAATTATTGCAGCGTGACAAACTCTATTATAACTGTATTTTAACTTCATATTAAAGTAAGTTCGATTTAATTTAAAATATGTTAGAAAACTATTTAAAACATATATAAGACTTTTTCAAAACAATATTTCAAAATTTCAACTTAAAATTCAAATATTTATTTTTAATAATTATTATTATAGTATTTAATTAATAAAATATAAATATCTTTCAGAAATTAACCTTTTGAAAATCAAACTTTCCAAAACCCAAATTAAATATTATATAAGCATAATGGAACATTCGGTTTGAGTTTAAAACATAATCTATTTAGCTGGTCTAAACTCAATTTCAAACTAAACTGACTTACGATTTAAATTTGAACTTACCGTTTAACATCAAAACCTTATTCAATAAACTTCCACCTTTACAAAAGCGTTTTAGAATTGCTTTAATTTCATTTCCATATAGGTTTGGATTGAAAATTTCAACTTTTTTTGCACCATATTTAAATGAATATAATATTCATTTGTATTACTCGATAAGCACGAGACTTAACCAATACCTATAAAATTCCACATAGGTGAGTGTAACTTATGCAGTATGACATAGTATCACTACTAACATAATAACCATTCAATCATATTATAGTATAAATAACATAAGAGTTCGGTAATTAGCACTTAAATTCAAATAATTAATTAATTAAGCATAGTTTCATAACAACCAACATAACATCTATATAAACAAATACAAGTGAAAAGTTTCTTACTTTGGGGTACCACTCCAGCTAATATTACGGTAGAACTTCCTAGAAATCGTACTACCCTGAAACACCTAAATTTTTGTATCGACTTCCCTATAATATTGTGTGTGTATGTATATATATGTAAAATATATATTAAATTAATATTTTATACGAGGGGGGCCGACTTGGGGTTGGTGGTGGAGGCCGAGGTGGGATTAGGCCGTGGGGGTTGGTGGCCGAAGTGGGTGAGGGGAGGAGGGAGGAGGGAGGTGTGGGGGTTTGAGGAGTAGGAGGATGTGGGGCTACGTGAAGGGGTGATGGTTGGGGTGGCTTGGGTCGTGAGTTGATGGGCCAAGGGGAAGGATGGAGGCGGCTTTTTGTGGTGGAAAAGGAGGTGCTTAGATGGCTAAATCAAGGGGAGAGAGGAGGGAACCTAAGGCCGAACCAAGGAGAGGAAAGGAGGGAGAAGAGGAGATGAAAATGGCTAGGAAGCCATGGCTCACAGAAGGAAGGAGGTAAGGAAATTAGAGATGAGATATGCGAATGAATTGTGAAGGGAGGAGTGCTTTTTATAGGAAGTGGAGGGGGATATTTAGATAAAAAGTGAAGGGGACACATGTCTCGTAAGTAATCCTTACTTACATGCATTAGGATACCTCACAAACCACCTTAAAAACAATGTATTTTCATACATGGTATAATTTTCTAACACTTATTTGTGCTACAATCTTGTGATACTTATTAATGTTTCTAACTTTCAATATACATGCTACTGATTAGCAATTTCAATAACACACGACTAGAATTATCAATACCCGATAATGTTATCTACTAATTTTCCAATTAAATTTAATAAGTAAAACTAGCTATTTTATCACTTAAACTAAATTAAATTCATTTCATATATTCAAAATCCTGTTTTTAAAGTTGATTAAAAATCCTGGGTCATTACATACATCTTCTTTTTGGAGACACTTTTTTGGTCGATGAATTATCTTTAGGTACAACTATTAAATCATACTTTGATAATGTAATTTGAAACAATGTAACGACCAGGATTTTTCGACCATTTGATTCGAATATTTAAATTTATTGTAAATATTTTATTTGGAATTTAATATCGAATTCGTTTATCAAACGACGACTAAGCAATTATATTTATATTTTAAATTGTAAAACGAACTCGAAACAGCGCGGTAGTTCGTAAAATTGAATTTCAACTTCAATTGACTATACTGAATCCATGTTAAGTCGGATTTCGGTGAAACAAGAAGCGTCAGAATCTAGTTGAAAATATTTTTCTAATGGAAGAGAAAAATCGAGTTTTTGTATTATAGATTTTATTTTACGTTCAAATCAAATTTTAAAATAGTCGCTATGAAATCGTTTATACGCCATAACGATTTATTTAAAAATAATTAAATATTAGCTTCGAAATTGTACAAGTCCTTTGAGGCGTAGTCATAGTTTAATTTTTAGAATTTTACTGTAATTTTTAATTTGCAAAATATGCCACTTTTTATTTGGAGTATTTTGCACCCTATATCAACATTTTGAGGTATCACAATATAAGTTAACCTACCGATATTATTATATTTTTGGGATCGTGGGGCATTGCTAGACACAATGGTGTATTTATTTTCGTTTAATTTGAAGTTGATGTGTGATAGTTCGTATTTTTAACGGTAACGTAAAACAGCGGTATAAAATTATTAACCGTATGCCTGTAAACAAATAATATATATAATCAAACCATCTTGGGGAATCAACGCACTGCGAAATGAAATCAACGCTGCTAGATATATAAGAAAAGAAGTAACACTGCACTGCACCCATTGTTGTCCTACATTCTAGCAGTTGTCTTTCACCTTTTTGTCTAGGCCCTCTTTTATTTCATTTCAGTTGAACATACAAGTGTATGAGGTAGCTACTAAAACGTGCAGATCCTAGAGATTTTATATGCCTGGGCTAATTTGAGTTGACAACATATGTAAAACTTATATATTTCTTTCCTCTACAAATGAAGTACACCTACCTTTCAACCAGTTGTCTATTTTGAAATGAAAATACACTGGGACTGAGCCTAATCTAAATAATATGGACGCGACGTTAGTTCCCATCAAAATGAAAACACCACACACCCTATTTTCTCATGCCTCAGCAAAGCTACAACCATATTTTCTTTTCAAATAGCCGCATATCCTAGCGTAGAAAGCATGCACATGCTGAATCATACCCTACTGTGCATATTTTCACAAGCCTACGATGTGTTGGCCAAGCTGTGATCTGAAGTGACTTTCCACATGTGAAGAGCTACCACCAAATGAAATTTCACTATGAAACCAAAGTGAAATTACACTAAAGCTATCACCTTACCATACTGCTAAAAATAGCTACAATCCTATCCATGTGTACTGTAAACCCGAAGTGGAAAGCTCAAAAATGGTCCCGCTTGAAGGAACGAGTCACTGCATCCCTATTATCTAAGAAACATGGCTAGCGAACGTAGGAAATGAAATCATGTCTATCCTCTTCAATTTTTTGTATCTAAATAGTCGTCCATCCCCTTTGTTCCAGTAACCAAAAACTCAAAATATATATACATTTCAGCCGCATGCTATCCAAGAAGAAAGCAACTCAAACAATCGTTTAAAAATCAAAACGTGAGCATATAAGAGGGAGACATGAAGCGGTGAGTGTTGTGTGGTCGGAGTTCCGAAGACTGTGGTGGCATCCTTGGCAGCTGGATGCTGTGTTCGACGAAGGCGAAGGGTGGTGAAGTCATGAGAACGGAGTTTTGTTTCAGTGCTTGAACATTAGTTTTGGACTGCTGTGCCGAGGTGGTGCTCTGTGGGCTGGAAGACAGTGGGTCGCGCAACCATATGGTTGCTAAGCAGTGAGGAAGGATGGCAGTTTGAACAAAGAAAAAGAAAGAAGAAGCGGACGTAGTGACATAATGAAGCGGAGCCGTCGATTTTGAGATGGGCCGATGGGTCTTCAATAAAAGAAAAGGAAAAAGAAAAGTAAAATGATAGCAGGCAAATTGATGGCTGAAAGAAGGTATGATAAGGGACGTGAATGGCTAGTGTAAACATGGTGGAGCATGGATGTTGGGCTTCGAATATACATTAGCAGGTGCAATTTAAAAAATAAATAAATAACAAGGAACACATCCCTGAAAGAAGAAAAGAAGACATGCGAGAAGAAGACAGAAGAAGGGTGAGGCGGGTCGTAGCATTTTTGGTGGGCTGATGGGCTTTAACAGAAATGAAAAAAAGAAAGAAAAAAAGGGGAAAGAAACGTGGTCAGTGGGGAGGTAGGACATGAGTGCAGGAGGGTGGTAGGTTTAACGCATTTGGTAAAGGAGATTTACATTCTCAAAACTGGAAGCATGAGCATGCTGGCGCAGGAAGTGTGGAGGCCTAGGACGTGAGGTGGAAAGGGTGTAGCTGGTGAGCGCATGGCAACCAAATGGTGAAGGTAGGTGAGAAGCAACAGGAGAGTATGGGAACCTTTAACGTTGGAAAAAAAGGAAGTTGGAGCAGTGTAATTTGTTGAAGCCATGCTCAAGTGGAGAGGTTGAGCTATTGGGATGGACACGAACCATCAAGGAAAACCGTGATCTATTTATACAGATGCTTCCGGAAGTGGTTAATGGTTAACCACGTTTGAAAGGGTATGACGGTAAATAATATTAATTAATGTTAGTAAGTCACATGTTTATTTAATTCAAGTTAAATATTTTAATGGCGGTAACTTATTCATTAGAACTTCCCAAGAACTAGACTTGGGATCGGGTCGAAAAGTATTACACTGCTGTGTTAGTTCAGAAGGAATGGGAGCAGCCGGATTTTTCGTTTAGTTCTAGACGCTGGTTTAAAATTTAATATGGTGACGCGCGAACCGCCAACCGAAACAAAGGTGAATTAATTCTCACTCATTTCTGAAATACTAGGATGTTCTAAATTAATATAATTAAATTTAATTGGTTGATTAGATGCTTTGGATGCCTATGGTTGATTTAATGGTTGACGTTAATTATATTATCATCGTTTAAAATACTTCTATATGCTGATATGAAATATTTTAATGATCTGTGTTGCAGGAAAGAACAGGTTGGAGGAATCATACCGGTTCCTCAAGTAATTAGTATGTTGTTATTTCATATTTTTTGAACTGTTTATAACCCATTGACTTTAAACCCTGTTGGTTGTTGGTTGTTGATTGTGGTTGAGCTTTGAATCAATATATAGTATTGATTGGGAAAAAAATACAGCAGACGGCCTAAAAATACACCGTTGTATGAAAATCGATTCACTGTCAGGTGAATCGCAAGAAATGAAGTTATAAAATTCATTTTATAACCGAATATATATTTTTAAATGTATTATTTTAAATAAAGTTCTAAAAAGGAGAAATCCAACCACATATATATACATTAATTGGTTTAACCACGAATTACCATTTTTGTACCAAATCTACCGTGCGCGAAGCACGTGCGTAATAAGTGACTTGTAAACAATTGTATTTAGCTAATTCAAGTGACCAAAAGTAACGTAACAACTAGAAGGAGTTTATATTGGTATTTAATAGAAATCAAAGTGAATTGAATTATTTAGATTAATTAATTATTAATTAATTTAAATGGCAAGATAAGTGACGATTAACTAACGAATTAATCATGCTAGATTTGACTAAGTCAACTGGTTAACTAAAATGGATTTATTAAATAAATTTATATTTATTTAATGGAAATGATAATTGGTTAGGTAAACCGTATTTTTAAATGTGAAATTTGATTACCATTTAATAATAATCAAACTGGAAATATTGGGACTAAAAAGGAAAACAATGGGATTTGTGGTGATATGGGAAATGAGTGTCCGTTTTTATTACAACTGATATCTATCTTACGATAAGAACATTGTTGATCATGGTCTGAGAGGTAATTAAAATACCCCAACTTGAACAACTTTGTAATAACCCAGAAATCCGAGCCAATTTAAATTTTTAAAAATTATATTTTGGCAATTTTAGTGAATTTTGATCATTTAAAATGAATTATTTTAAATAATATCGACGAGAAATTTATTTTGAATATAATTCGAACGTATATATTTATATAGCTCGACGTTAGAATATAAATAATTTTTTATATTTATAAAAGGAACTGAAAATGGCGCGGTAGTTCGATAATTCGATTTCAAAATTCAAATGAATGTATAGGATTCAAAATAAACCGGATTTTAGTGAAACCAAAAATATTTGAATCTAATTGAGAATACCTTTCCAACGAATCCGAGAAATCAAAATTTCATAGCGGGAATCAAAAGATATGTCCAGTTGAAAATCCGGAATAGTCGCTATGGAATCTCGGCCTTTAAAAATAGCCATTATGCAAAGGACCTCGGATTTCGACGAAATCACTTTTGTTGGATCAACGATGTAAAGTTATTGCTAGGTTTCAAATTTCATAATTTTCCGATTCAATATGTGAGCGTGGCAAAGGAAAACGCGTTTGACCAGTTTTAGTTGATTTTAATCGACTAGAAAATGGTCATTTTTCAAACGGTCTCAGAATTCGACGAAATAAGTTTTGTTAGGATGGTATCACCAATACGAAGCTAGAAAATATTTTTCTGGAATTTTTCTAGTTAGTATGTGACCCCAGTAAATTGAAATGTGCGTTCAAATTCAATATATAGAGTTATATTTTGATTTTGATGAAAACTGGTCGAAACGACCGAATCAGCTTATGATACATATCCCATTGTGTTCAGAATGGGGGTAATTAGCTATGGATGATAGGCGGTGGGTCTCGTTTCGAAGTTGAAATAAAAAGTTACTTTTTGGATTAAAATAAAATAAAAATATATATTTATAAAAAGCCCCACCTCATTTCCCTTTATCTCTCTCTTCCCTAACTTGGTCAAACCTGCAGAAAATAATTAAAAAGAAAAAAAAACTTAGCCAATCGATGACCGCCGCCCACTCAAGGCCCTAGCGCCGCCGCCGGCGGGACCCACCCAAGCCCTTCTCTTCCGTTCTCTCCTTCCTCGCCCCGCTCCTCTTCCCTCTTCCTCCCACCGCGAAAACCCCCTGTCCCTAATCCCCAAACGCGACAGCCCCAAATTGAGCGCGCCACCCACCGCGTTGCCCACCCCCAGCTTACACGAGTCCACCACCTCCTCAGCCTAGCGCCGACGCCCCAAGTCCCCAACCGCCACCTCAGCGCAGTAAAACTCCACCCCCCCTCCGAAAAGAAACACTGTAAGTTTTATTTAAATGTTATTTTAGTTTGTTTTAGTTTATTTCAAATATTAGTTTAGTTTATTAGGATTAAAAACTGATTTTTTTTTCTTAAGTATAAAACTGATTTTTCATAGAGTATAAAACTGATTTTTCTTTTATATAAAAAACCAGTTTCTTTAGTTGATAAAAATTTGATTTTTGGAATAGAAAAGATCGTATTTTATACTGTGAAAAGATCGGATTTTTATTATGAAAAGTTTAGATTTTTATATAAAGTATAAAGATGTCATTTTTATACATATGGCGTTATCATAAAAATGTGATTTTTATATGTATAATAACGATGTAAGAATATGAACTTTTATATAATGAATGGCGTTATAAAAATATGATTTTTATATTTTAGAAAGAATAAAAATTCGATTTTTAATTTATAGAAGATATAATGTAGATAATAAAAATATAATTTTTATATGATAGGAAGGGTAACAATATAATTTTTATATTATGTAGATAGTAAAAATTCGATCTTTATATATATGAAGTAGAAATAAAAATATGATTTTTATTTATTAGAATGAAGTAATAAAAATATAATTTTTATTTTATAGAAAGATTAAAAATTCGATTTTTTTATATTGAATAGCGAAATAAAAATTCGATTTTTATATACTGAATAGCGAAGTAAAAATACAATTTTTATATATTGAATAGCGAAGTAAAAATTTGATTTATATATATTGAATAACGAAGTAAAAATTCGGTTTTTATATATGTAGTGAATACGGATGACGAAAGTGACAAAAGGCGAACCCGGCGAAGATTTTCTACATAAGAAGAGCCGAGGCGTCTGGTTTAGCATATCAGTGAGAACTTCTCACTTTTAATTTAATTTTCTAGTTATAAATATATACTAGGATGCAGATGGTGTTTAGTAGAACCCGACACCCGTCGTCCACAGACCATGGATGGCTTGTATGCTTGTTTATATGATTTTGATGTGTAGTTGATTATGTGATGTGATGTGAAATGAAATAAAATATTTATATAGTTAAAAATATTTTATAGTTAAAAATAGAATTTTTAACGCGTATATGAAAGGAAATAAAAATAAACAAATTGGACGATTTGTTTATATACACACATTTGACTGATATTGATTGGGACGATAAATTTTACACATCGCCCAACTGCACAAATAAAATCTGTGTTTGATTGTTTGAAACCCCACACGGGTATTGGGATGATATTTGACGTACACTAATCCCGATTGTTTAGTTGTATGTCGATCGATTGATTGACAGACTGTTATAAGCATTGAATATTCGTATTTGATGTTTATACAGTGTAGAATGAACTTTGGATGATGGTTGATTATTCATCGTTGTTACTGTATACATGTGTTGTAAAAAAATCCATATAATTAACATTATATGGTAATTGATTGGGTCTCATTCCAGTTTTGAAAAAGAAATATTTGAATAGAAATATTTGAAAAGGAAATATTTGAAATAGAATATTTGAAAATAGAAATATATGAAGCCGTGTTGATTAGATTTACGCCATTTTAACGTGAACGATATCTATATCGATTTTATTCATTTTATAATGAACATCGAAAGTGATTTCAAAATCTGATATTTTGAATAGAAATAAATTCGAACTAAATTGAAATGAATTGAAATTCGAATTAAATTGAAATTGAATTGAAATCGATTTGAAATGAATTTAAAACGAATTTATATTGAAATATTCAATTTTGATTTGAAATTGAATATGAAGTTGAAACCGTTTTGAAAATGAATTTATAACGATTTATAAAGAATGTTTTGAATTAAAATCGACGAAGTATATATTATATATATTATATATATATAATATAATGGCCTGAATAGAACGAGCCGTGCCGCGGCAGTTCGCGAATTTCGACCATTGACTTCGAACGGATATTGCGGGGAGTCCGACTGTCGGATTCTCCTAAAACTGGAACTGTTTGGTTTGTATCGAAAAGAGCTTTCTAACGAATATTAGAAATTTGAAATCTAACGGTTGGATTTGGAATTATGTCCAAATCAAATTTGGAAAAGGTCGTTGTAAGTGCAGTTCGATGGCCATTGGTGGAAATCGACTGTACGGGCCTTGATAAAATTATTAAAAATATCAATAATTTGTGTAAAATCATAAGAAGTGATTTAGGAAGAATTGGGATGATAAACTCCATGTTTGAAAAGATAAAAATAGATTTTTATCGAAATGAACTAGTTTTGAACTAGAATTGTAATTCTATTTGTTTTTAAATAAATAAATTAAGTTGAAAAGGGTTTTAAAAGTAACCAGAATTTCCAATAATTGAATTGGAATGGATTTGAATTGAAATTGTCTTTGGATTATTTCGATGTTGGATTTCGTGATTATACAGATGTTGTTATGGAAATTTGAAAGATATATATTTATATCGTTATTTCCAATACGGCATTTGTTAGTCGTAGAATTTGATGTTGAATATAAGCCGATATATTTTCTATTCAGAGCCTTGTATTTAATATCAAATGTGATTTGGGTTTGTCGTGAATGGTGTCTTCATTAACACTGTTCTTGAACCCAGTTGATAAAAGATTAAATCTTTTTATTTAGAATTAATGAAGTGTACCAATTAAATAATATTTAATTGGAATCGAATTGGTATTGATTTTTGGGTTTATCATGAACAGTGTTTTAAATAACACTTGTTCTTTAACCCGATAATTAATGGAATGTGATTTTGGGTTGTCGTGAACGGTATCTTCAATAATATTGTTCTTAGACCTAAAGGAGTTAAGAAAATCAGAAACTAACTGGAGATTAGTTAAGTTGAATGGTTTCAGAGGTATTGATCTGATGTTGGTTTCGGCCTTCGGTGTTAATACTTAGGGAATTGCTCACTTGCTATTTTACGATTAGGGACTGATTGAAATGTGATGTGATTTTGGGGTTTATCGTGAACCGTGTTTTAAAGGACACTGATTCTTTAACCCAGTGAAAGATTAAAGCTAAGTGGAGTTTTAATGAATCTTTAATTAGATTGAAAAGATCGAGAATGGAGTATCACCAGTTTTGCTCGAGGCGATAGTTAAATCTTTAATTAGATTTAAATGTGAAATGGTAATTGAATTTACCGATAACACCGTGGTGTTAGATATGAAGTATAACCAGTTTTACTTCATGGGATGAATAGGTTGGGGTTGGAAAATTAAAACAAATGATTACTTCGGTAAGGTTCGTTAATCCCGACTAGTTTGAAGTGATATTCAAAAGGAAGATTAAAGAATGAATTTGAAAGAATTTATCTTTGATAAAATTAATGGGAACCTTTCCCTAAGAATGTGAAATTTAGAAACTAACTGTCGGTTAGCTAAGCAGAAAGGTTTTCTGGATATTGATCTGATGTTGGTTTCGGCCTTCGGGGTTAATATTTGGGGAATTATTCTCTGGTTAATTTACGGTTAGTGACTGATGAATTGGAATGAGGCGTATGTTGTGTTTGTGTAACACATGTTTATTATATACGCGAGTTATTCGGAAAGACTGGGTTTATCCCATTCTGAATAACTGATACGACGATAAGTCGAAGATAAAGACGGTGGTTGAAGACCGGAAGTCTTCACGTCGTTTGGGTGATTACTGATGATCTTGATTGGGCTGTACACCCAAGAAGATGGAAACAGTTGGTGATCGTCCAGACGTATTTGGAGATCGATGGATATGCGGGGTACTAGGTGCCTCCGGTTTCGTTCAGACCTAGAACGAACTTGTAAATGGACGGTGTGTCTGACATTGGATTTTGGTCTGTGTGATTGATTTCTATTAAATATATATCTGTTTGGCGGCGGAGAATTTATTCTCTTGCTTAACGCCTTTCTCTGAGACGTACGAGCTCAGGGGTTATATACTGATGGATATCAAACGCATAGAGTGAATTGCCTGTGTGGCATGCCTAAGTGGCAAATGATCAAGGCTTTGTTGAAAAGTAAAGTCTTGTGGTTGATGATCGAAGCGCGGCCTTTGTGGCGTAGTTTTGTGTAACGTTAACTTTGCGAGTTTCACACCCAGTATGAACCAAAATGGGAGACGGACCTCAGGGAGGACATGCGTTTCTTTCTAGCTAGAAGTGGCGTCGGTGGTTTTACACGCCCTGACGAGTTTGACTTATGTGGATGTTGCTATTGCGAGGCGCCTCGGTTTGATCGGACGATACGGGTCCGATGGAGTCATTCGTTGGCTCATTGACACCCCATAGGGTGGGGAAACACATTGTTCAGGCATTTTAATCCACATCGGTGGACCGGCCCTGACTATCCAAGGGCCCACCTGTGTCTGGGTCCTGAGACACGGGCTAGAGCGTCTCGAATCGGTAGAGGACGGTCCCTGGCCTCAGTTCATAGATGGAAATCCAATTTCCAAATACGTGATTCTGCGGTTTTATTTGTAGAGCCTAGTATGGCGACATAGTGGGATGGGGCGCTTATGTCGTCTATGATTGATACTTATGATTTGAAGTTGTTTTATACACTATGCACTTATAATAGTATCAAATGATTTGTTTTAAACGTATCAAGCATTCTTGGCTATTATAAGGTAAAAACCCTATCCTCCGGCTTGCATTGCATTGTGTGATGGGAACTGGGTCTTATAATAGCTTCATTGTTCTTTATTTAGCATTGCGATGTTGTTTTATGCACTGGTGCTCTTGGGAGGAAACCCATTCCGTGTTATACGGCGTGGTCCCTTGATTTACCTAACTTTAAAATAAAGATTCACAACTGTTTTAGTTCTCATACCAGTCACATGACTGACCTGGAGTTTATTATTTTAACCTAAACTCTGGGTGCCCTTATTTTGACACGGGCAGCTAGTAGTTTTGGTTTTGCAAATTTATATTCACAGGATCCTGGTTTACAGCTGGAACGATACTCGGAAAGCTTTGTATCCGCGTATTACTTCTAGTTGTGTATTGTATTATTTTCCGCTGCTATGTAATTTATTGTAATCTCTGATATTTGGTAAATGTGTAATATTGATTTATACTCTGTATATTCTTGTATTCTGATGGAATTGTTGTAATATACAATGAAATGTCCTCCCGTCTGCATTCTGATGTGGCTTGTTCTCGAACTATCCGCGCTTTCCTTCATGGGGAAGTTACGGGTCTTTACATTTGGTATCAGAGCTTTGGTTTACAAAGCTCAGAGAACAAGACACATTAGAACCATACGAAAGAATTCATAAGATATTGGATTGGTAATATCCAACGAGAATGACTCGTTAGAGATGGCATCAGTAGTATCCTAGAACGAGTGTGAAGAGTATATTTTTAAAATGAAAACAATTTTTGTTTTGAAATTTAAATCAATTATTCGTATTTGATTATTTATTTATATGAATTTGGACAATCCAATATACAAAGATTTTGTATATATGTCTTGCAAACGTGTGTTCGAAGTTTTAATGTATTGGATAGTTATAGAATCGCACTCTAGTGCCCGGGGATAATTCTGGTGACGGGGAACCATCGCCAGTATTTATTTTCGAGCGACGAAAATGGGATTTCTATATATTTCCAATTGACTGGTGTGAGAACCGAAACTAGATAGGGCTTATTGTTGTCATTTGGCATCAAAAATCTGATTTTTGGACTATATATCAAAGTTATATACTTCAAAAGCTAATCAACTAATTGATTGATGGTTGTGTTGTTGATTATTGGTTGATTAATTAAATTTTTTAACCATTTAGCCAAATTGGCCAAAAAGTGAATTGTATTGAAATTTGGTCGCATTTGCTTGCATATACATGTACTTACATTGAACAGGTCATAGCAAAGAGGCTAGAGCAGAAGAATAAAATTGTTTGCCCGACAAATAGGTACATGTTTACCATAATTTACTGTTTTGTTTGGGTGATGATGATTTTATGAGCCGATTGGCTAGCCGCTTGGCTTTTTCTTTTTCTTTTTGAGATCAGAGGGCCTGTATGGCAATTTCGGGATTTTCCCGGTGCGCCCGGCGCAGAGGAGGTTATGGCGATTTTTTTCGAAAATTTAGGATGTTAGCCAAATTTTTGAAAAATTTGAAAAGTTCTTAGAAACTGAAAAGTTGAAGAACTTAAGCCGTAATGAAAATATTTAAAGTTGAGTTGATTTGTTAAACAACTTTCGGCTTCGTTCCTTTTCGGGGATGAAAAGTTTTAAGTGGGGGAGATTATAATAACCCGGAAATCCGAGCCAATTTAAAAATTTTATTTTGGCAATTTTAGTGAATTTTGATCATTTAAAATGAATTATTTTAAATAATATTGACGAGAAATTTATTTTGAATATAATTCGAACATATATATTTATATAGCTCGACGTTAGAATATAAATAATTATTTACATATATATAAAAGGAATTGAAAATGGCGCGGTAGTTCGATAATTCGATTTCAAAATTCAAATGAATGTACAGGATTCAAAATAAACCGGATTTTAGTGAAACCAAAAATATTTGAATCTAATTGAGAATATCTTTCCAACGAATCCAAGAAATCAAAATTTCATAGCGGGAATCAAAAGATACGTCCTGTTGAAAATCCGGAATAGTCGCTATGGAATCTCGGCCTTTAAAAATAGCCATTTTGCAAATGACCTCGGATTTCGACGAAACCACTTTGTTGGATCCGCGATGTAAAGTTATTGCTAGATTTCAAATTTCATAATTTTCCGATTCAATATGTGAGCGTGGCAAAGGAAAACGCGTTTGACCAGTTTTAGTTGATTTTAATCGACTGGAAAATGGTCATTTTTCAAACGGTCTCAGAATTCGACGAAATTAGTTTTGTTAGGATAGTATCGTCAATACGAAGCTAGAAAATATTTTTCTGGAATTTTTCTAGTTAGTATGTGACCCCAGTAAATTGAAATGTGCGTTCAAATTCAATATATAGAGTTATATTTTGATTTTGACGAAAACTGGTCGAAACGACCAAATCAGCTTACGATACATATCCCATTGTGTTCGGAATGGGGGTAATTAGCTATGGATGACAGGCGGTGGGTCTCGTTTCGAAGTCGAAATAAAAAGTTACTTTAAAATAAAATAAAAATATATATTTATATAAAAGCCCCCCCCCCCCCCTCATTTCCCTTTATCTCCCTCTTCCCTCACTTGGTCAAACCCATAGAAAATAATTAAAAAGAAAAAAAAAACCTTAGCCAATCGATGACCGCCGCCCACTCCAAGCCCTGGCGCCGCCGGCGGCGGGACCCACCCAAGCCCTTCTCTTCCGTTCCCTCCTTCCTCGCCCCGCTCCTCTTCCCTCTTCCTCCCACCGCGAAAACCCCCTGTCCCTAATCCCCAAACCCGACAGCCCCAAATTGAGCGCGCCACCCACCGCGTTGCCCACCCCCAGCCTCCGCGAGTCCACCACCTCCTCAGCCTAGCGCTGACGCCCCAAGTCCCCAACCGCCACCACAGCGCAGTAAAACTGCCCCCCCCCCCTCTGAAAAGAAACACTGTAAGTTTTATTTAAATGTTATTTTAGTTTGTTTTAGTTTATTTCAAACATTAGTTTAGTTTATTAGGATTAAAAACTGATTTTTTTTCTTAAGTATAAAACTGATTTTTCATAGAGTATAAAACTGATTTTTCTTTTATATAAAAAACCGGTTTCTTTAGTTGATAAAAATTTGATTTTTGAAATAGAAAAGATCGTATTTTTGACTGTGAAAAGATCGGATTTTTATTATGAAAAGTTTAGATTTTTATATAAAGTATAAAGATGTCATTTTTATACATATGGCATTATCATAAAAATGTGATTTTTATATGTATAATAACGATGTAAGAATATGAACTTTTATATAATGAATGGCATTATAAAAATATGATTTTTATATTTTAGAAAGAATAAAATTCTATTTTTAATTTATAGAAGATATAATGTAGATAATAAAAATATAATTTTTATATGATAGGAAGGGTAACAATATAATTTTTGTATTATGTAGATAGTAAAAATTCGATCTTTATATATATGAAGTAGAAATAAAAATATGATTTTTATTTATTAGAATGAAGTAATAAAAATATAATTTTTATTTTATAGAAAGATTAAAAATTCGATTTTTATATATTGAATAGCGAAATAAAAATTCGATTTTTATAAATTGAATAGCGAAGTAAAAATACGATTTTTATATATTGAATAGCGAAGTAAAAATTTGATTTATATATATTGAATAACGAAGTAAAAATTTGGTTTTTATATATGTAGTGAATACGGATGACGAAAGTGACAAAAGGCGAACCCGGTGAAGATTTTCTACATAAGAAGAGCCGAGGCGTCTGGTTTAGCATATCAGTGGGAACTTCTCACTTTTAATTTAATTTTCTAGTTATAAATATATACTAGGATGTAGACGGTGTTTAGTAGCACCCGACACCCGTCGTCCACAGACCATGTACGGCTTGTATGCTTGTTTGTATGATTTTGATGTGTAGTTGATTGTGTGATGTGATGTGAAATGAAATAAAATATTTATATAGTTAAAAATATTTTATAGTTAAAAATAGAATTTTTAACGCGTATATGAAAGGAAATAAAAATAAACAAATCGGACGATTTGTTTATATACACACATTTGACTGATATTGATTGGGACGATAATTTTACACATCGCCCAACTGCACAAATAAAATCTGTGTTTGATTGTTTGAAACCCCACACGGGTATTGGGATGATATTTGACGTACACTAATCCCGATTGTTTAGTTGTATGTCGATCGATTGATTGACAGACTGTTATAAGCGTTGAATATTTGTATTTGATGCTTATACAGTGTAGAATGCACTTTGGATGATGGTTGATTATTCATCGTTGTTATTGTATACATGTGTCGTAGAAAATCCATATAATTAACATTATATGGTAATTATTGGGTCTCATTCAGTTTTGAAAAAGAAATATTTGAATAGAAATATTTGAAAAGGAAATATTTGAAATAGAATATTTGAAAATAGAAATATATGAAGCCGTGTTGATTAGATTTACGCCATTTTGACGTGAATGATATTTATATCGATTTTATTCATTTTATAATGAACATCGAAAGTGATTTCAAAATCTGATATTTTGAATAGAAATAAATTTGAATTAAATTGAAATGAATTGAAATTCGAATTAAATTGAAATTGAATTGAAATCGATTTGAAATGAATTTAAAATGAATTTATATTTGAATATTCAATTTCGATTTGAAATTGAATATGAAGTTGAAACCGTTTTGAAAATGAATTTATAACGATTTATAAAGAACGTTTTGAATTGAAATCGACGAAGTATATATTATATATATATTATATATATATAATATAATGGCCTGAATAGAACGCGTCGCGCCGTGGTAGTTCATGAATTTCGACCATTGACTTCAAATGGATACTGCGGGAGACCCGACCGTCGGATTCTCCTAAAATCGGAACCGTTGGGTTCGTATCGAAAAGAGCTTTCTAACGAATATTAGAAATTTGAAATCTAACGGATGGATTTGGAATTATGTCCAAATCAAATTTGGAAAAGGTCGGTGTAAGTGCAGTTCGATGGCTGTTGGTGGAAATCGACTGTACGGGCCTTGATAAAATTATTAAAAATATCAATAATTTGTGTAAAATCATAAGAAGTGATTTGGGAAGAATTGGGATGAAAAACTCCATGTTTGAAAAGATAAAAATAGATTTTTATCGAAATGAACTAGAATTGTAATTCTATTTGTTTTTAAGTAAATAAATTGAGTTGAAAAGGGTTTTAAAAGTAACCAGAATTTCCAATAATTGAATTGGAATGGATTTGAATCGAAATTGTCTTTGGATTATTTCGATGTTGGATTTCGTGATTATACAGATGTTGTTATGGAAATTTGAAAGATATATATTTATATCGTTATTTCCAATACGACATTTGTTAGTCGTAGAATTTGATATTGAATATAAGCCGATATATTTTCTATTCAGAGCCTTGTATTTAATATCAAATGTGATTTGGGTTTGTCGTGAATGGTGTCTTCATTAACACTCTTCTTGAACCCAGTTGAGAAAAGATTAAATCTTTTTATTTAGATTTAATGAAGTGTACCAATTAAATAATATTTAATTGGAATCGAATTGGTATTGATTTTTGGGTTTATCGCGAATAATGTTTTAAATAACACTTGTTCTTTAACCCGATAATTAATGGAATGTGATTTTGGGTTGTCGTGAACGGTATCTTCAATAATACTGTTCTTAGACCTAAAGGAGTTAAGAAAATCAGAAACTAACTGGAGATTAGTTAAGTTGAATGGTTTCAGAGGTATTGATCTGATGTTGGTTCCGGCCTTCGGGGTTAATACTTAGGGAATTGCTTACTTGCTATTTTACGGTTAGGGACTGATTGAAATGTGATGTGATTTTGGGGTTTATCGTGAACCGTGTTTTAAAGGACACTGATTCTTTATCCTAGTCAAAGATTGAAACTAAGTGGAGTTTTAATGAATCTTTAATTAGATTGGAAAGATCGAGAATGGAGTATCACCAGTTTTTCTCGAGGCGATAGTTAAATCTTTAATTAGATTTAAACGTGAAATTGTAATTGAATTTACCGATAACACCGTGGTGTTAGATATGAAGTATAACCAGTTTTGCTTCATGGGATGAATAGGTTGGGGTTGGGAAATTAAAACAAATGATTACTTCGGTAAGGTTCGTTAATCCCAACTAGTTTGAAGTGATATTCAAAAGGAAGATTAAAGAATGAATTTGAAAGAATTTATCTTTGATAAAATTAATGGGAACCTTTCCCTAAGAATGTGAAATTTAGAAACTAACTGTCGCTTAGCTAAGCAAAAAGGTTTTCTGGATATTGATCTGATGTTGGTTTCGGCCTTCGGAGTTAAATTTTGGGGAATTATTCTCTGGTTAATTTACGGTTAGTGACTGATGAATTGGAATGAGGCGTATGTTGTGTTTGTGTAACACATGTTTATTATATACGCGAGTTATTCGGAAAGACCGAGTTTATCCCATTCTGAATAACTGATACGACGATAAGTCGAAGATGAAGACGGTGGTTGAAGACCGGAAGTTTTCACGTCGTTTGGGTGATTACTGATGATCTTGATTGGGCTGTACACCCAAGAAGATGGAAATAGTTGGTGATCATTGCAACGACCCAGAAAATCTGAACCAATTTAAAATTTTTAAATTGGCTAAAATAATGGATTTTAAATATTTAAAATAAATATTTTAAATAATGGCGATGAAAACTGAGTTTGAATCGACAATTGAAAACGAATATAATTAATTATAATTATAAACAAGGCCTGAAAGGGCGCTGTAGTTTCAAAAATTGAATTCAAATTTTGTCGGACTATACCGGGTGCAAAACAATCCGGATTTTAGTGAAACCAAAAATATGTAAATCTGTTAATGAATACCATTCTAACGAATCTGAAAAATCGAATTTTCATAACGGAAAGCAAAAGTTATGGCCGAATGAATTTTCAGAACGGTCGCTATGGAATTTATATAGCCCGTGAAATTGGCCATTTTGCATACGACCTCGGAATTCGACGAAACCACTTTTGTTGGATCTGGGATGTAAAGTTATTGCTAGATTTCAAATTTCATAATTTTTGAAGCTAATATGTGAGCGGGGCAAAAGAAAATGTGTTTTGGTCAATTATAGTTAAATTGGATCGACCAAAAATGGGCCTTTTTGCAAACGGTCTCAGAATTCGACGAAACTAGTTTTGTTGGGACCGTATCGTCAAAACATAGCTAGATTTATTTTTCTGGAATTTTTTGAATCAGTTTGTGGCCCTGGCAAATTGAAATGCACGTTCAAATTGAATATCGAATGTTTTATATTTTAATTTGAATGGAAACTGACTGAAACAGTCAAATGGGCCTGCGAAATATATCCCATTGTGTTCGGAATGGGGGTAAAACGCTAGGGACGACATTCGTTGGGTTGGATTTCGAGTTCGTTCAAGAAAACCCCAATTTTTGAATTTAATATAGCATCGGCCAATAGGATTTTTTATTTCATTAATTTAAAAATATAAAAAAAAACCCGTAAACCGCTTTTGCTCTGACGACTCTCGTGCTCCCCCGCTCCCGTCCCTTTTCCGATCGCCTCAGGCGAAGTTCGCCAGCGCCACCACCCTAAATCGAACGGCCTCCTCCCCCGTTCAAATCAAACCCACCCTCGACCCTCCTCTCCTCCCTTCCGTCGCGAATCGAACCCTCGAAGTTGCTCCGTTCGATCTCGATTTGAAGCATGAGGGGGAGTTCGAATTCGTCCAGGTTGGGGGTGGAGGTGACGCAGGCCAAGGCGCTCCCTGCGACTTCCTCCGATCGACAGTCCGCGGCTCCAAGCGGCAGCAACATCCAACCCTAGTTCTGGGGCTACTTTCGAATACTGTTCTGGGGGGGAAACTGTGAGCTTTTCCTACCTTTTTCATTGATAAATAACTATGGTTTTTAAATTTCAGTTGTATAATATAAAATGTGACATTAATTTATTTTTCAGATTCTAAAATGAGCTAGCATTGATTTTATTTTTATTTTTAGATTTGGAAAAAAAAATATATGTCGGTTTAGAAAATAAAATATAACCTTGTTTATTTTCAGTTTTAATTGTACATGGAAAATAAAATTAGATTTGCTTCTGAAAATAAAGGTAACATTAGTATGAAAAATAAAATAAATATGTTTTGAAGAATAGAAAAATATAGCATTGCTTTTTAAATCTGGGATTTGCATTGTGTATAAAATAAAATAGAACTTGTTTTAGAAATAAAACTAGAACTTGATTTTGGAAAAGTATAGAAAGAATACAATATTTTTGAAAAATATAGAAAGAGCGATATTTTTGAAAAATATAGAAAGAGCATTATTTTTGAAAAATATAGAAAGAGCAATATTTTTGAAAAATATAGAAAGAGCATTATGTTTGAAATAAATAGCGAAGTAAAAATATAATTTTTTTTTATAGATTGTATAGAAATAAAAATATGATCTTTATTTATAAATGGCATAGAATTGAAGAGCTGATTTCTAATATCAACTACATAAAACAGATGGCGATGAAGCGGAATTAAATAAAAAGGGAATCCAAACCGTTCCGTAAAGATTGACGGAGTGGAACCCAAGGTGAGATTTCTGATTTAAAAATAATATGGAAAACGACGATGTATAAATTATATAGTCGATGTATGAGTTATATAAACGTTGTACACCTCATGTATAAGCGTTGTATAAGTTGTACGTTCGATGTATAATTTATATATGCGTTGTAAAAATTATATATGTGTTGAAATAAAAGTGAATTGCTATATATAAATATATATATTTATATATATATATATATACACGCCCCTCGTCCACAAACCATGGACGATATTTATTGATTGTGATTGGTGTGAAAATTGATTGATAGCGAATGATTGTATGGGATTGTTTGTGGTTGATATTGATTGATTGTGGTTGAAAAATACCCGTTTGTGGTTGAGAAATATTTGGTTGAAACCACATAGGATTAGTTTGTGGAAATGAAATAAATATATACATGCCGCCTGCGTGCGAACTAGATGCATGATCCCCATTGTCAAAAACCGCGAGGTTTTAAGGTAGAGCGAGGAGCCGTACTAGGGACGATCCCGGTTTTAACTACCCTGCCGTTATGCTGCCGAAATTTTGAATAATATTCGTGTGTTTGAATTATTTTCATTTGCTTAAACTATATTTATTCATTGAATAGAAAACCTTCATGTGTTGAATCTATATTCATTCGTTGATTAGAAATTCATGTGTTGAATGGTATTCGCGTTTTAAATATAAAAATCACATTTTTATCTATATATGGAAACTATAGGAAACCTTCATGTGTTGAATCGATATTCTTTCGTTGATTTGAAATTCATGTGTTGAATGGTATTCATATTTTGAAATAGATTGTTTGATAATAAAAATCACCTTTTATCGACTATATGAACTGTGTAAAATAATCTCGTTTTGAAAGAAATTGTTTTATAAGAAAAATCCTATTTTTATCACCGATATAAACTATATAAAATAATAGTATTTTGAAATGAATTGTTTTACATATAAAAATCACATTTTTATTATATACATGAATCGTTGAAATGTGAAGTGTTAAAAATAGCCACTCGTTCAAATAAACATATATGAGTTGAAATATTCATTAATTAGTTAATGATATGATTTTTGCCTATACATGCAACGTTAGGATGAATGGTGTTTTTAAACCAAATGGAATTAAATATGAAGTTGAATGGAAAATGAAAAATGATAGGAACTGTATATATGTACATGCATATTTATTGAACAGGTTATAGCAAAGGTGCTGGAGAAGAGGAATAAAATTTTGTGCCCGAGAAATAGGTACACATTTACTGTTTTGTTTGGGTGATGATTTTATGAGCCTGTTGGCTAGCCGCTTGGATTTTTCTTTTTCTTTTTGAGATTAGAAGGACCGGGGAAGCTATTTGAGATTTCCCGATGCTCCCGGTACAAAGGAGGTTATGGCGAAATTTTCCAAAATTTTAAGGCGTTAGTGAAATATTTGAAGTGAAAACGATATAGGAATTTTTGAATGAACTATATTTATATAAATATATAAATATAAATAAAATTAAAACGAAACGTGGTCGTGCAGTTCGCATTTTGAAACCGTGATTTCAAACAACTAGTACGAGAAATCCGACCATTGGATTTTCCCGAAACCGCAACCGTCGGGTTCGCCTTGGAATAATCTTTCCAACGGCACCAACCTTGTAAAAAATCCAACGGTTGGATTGTCTGGAATGTTTAATTCAAATCTAAAGAAAAACAGCGCTAGAAACGATTATATTTATTTTTATATATATAAATATAATTATATTTAATCGAATAACGACGCTGTAGTTCGTATTTTGAAATCGAAACTTCAAACGATTGTACCGGGAGATCCGACCGTCGGATTTTCCCGAAACTGGAACCGTTGGATTCGTTTTGAAAAGACCTTTCTAATGATGTAAATTTTATAAAGATCCAACGGTTAGATTTTCAGATATGTGTAAATCAAATCTGAGGAAAAACAGCGCCACGGCCGCGTTATGGCCCGAAGCGTCGTTTTGAATATATGGGCTATTTTAAAATAATTAAAAATAGCGATAAATCATTATAAAATCTCATAAACGATATGGAATGGAAATAAACTGAATTTGCTTGATTTATGTAGTATTGGATGGTTGAATGTGTTTGGTGTGAAAATTACATTAAAGAACAGAATTGGTGTTGTCAAATGATTTAACCATTGGAATAAATTGATTTGAAATTCTAAATATACGTGAATTATTTGAAAAGGCCGAGTTAATTCTCATTTCAAATAATCGACCGACGATTGAAAGTCGAAGATGAAGACGGTGGTCGAAGACCGGAGATCTTCACCTCGTTTGGATGGTAACCGAGGTCCTGATTGGGAGGCATCCCGAAATATGGATAATGAGTGGTGATCGTCCAGACGTACGTGGTGATCGATGGGTTTGCGAGGAATTTAGTGCCTCCGGTTTCGTTCAGACCCAGAACGGACTTGTAAATGGACTGTGTGTCTGACATTGGATTTTATTCTATGTTGATTGATCTCTATTAAATGTACATCTGTTTGGCGGCGGAGAATTTATTCTTTTGCTTAACGCCCTTCTCGGTGACGCACGAGCTCAGAGGTTGTATATCGATGGACATCAGTCGCATGACATGAATTGCCTGTGTGGCATGCTAAGATGCAATGATCAGGGCTTCTGTTGAAAAGCAAAGTCTTGTGGTGATGATCAAAGCACCGCCTGTGTGGCGTAGCTTTGTGTATAACATAAATTCGCGAGCCTCACACCCCGGTATGGTCCAGAAATGGGAGAAGGACCTCAGGGAGGGCATGCATTTCTTTCTAGCTAGGGTGATGTCAGTGACCTACCAGCCCTGACATTTATATACTTTTCACCTATGTGGTTGTTGCTGTTGCGAGGCGCCTCGGTTTGATCGGACGATCCGGGTCCGATGGAGTCATTCGTTGGCTCGTTTATGCCCCAAAGGGCGGGGAAACGTATTGTTCAGGCATTTTAATCCACATCGGTGGACCGGCCCTGACGATCCAAGGGTCGATGCGCTCTGACCCTATGGCTCGGGCTAGAGAGTCACGAAGTCGGTAAGGACTATCTTTTGTCTTGGTTCATGACGGAAATCCAATTTCCAAATACGACATCGTGCGGTTTTGATTGTATATATATATTTGGCGACATAGTGGCATGGGACGCTCATGTCGCCTATGATTGATAGTTATGATTTGAAATTATTTTTCAAAACATACAGACACTAGCAATAATATCAAATGCCTTTGGTTTATTCGTATCAAGCATATTTTGGCCGTTATAAGGTAAAAACTCTATCCTCCGGTTTGCGTTGCATTGTGTGATGGGAACTGAGTCTTATAATGGCTTCATTTTTACAAAAAGGATAGCGATGTTTAAATGAAAGATTTGTTTAAAGCACTGGTAATCCAATGGAGTAAGCCCGTTCCACGAAAGTGGCGTGGTCCTGTGATTAGCCATATTATATATGTGTTGAGTAGATTTCTCATACCAGTCCCATGACTGACTCGTAGTTTGTTGCACTTTCAAACTCGGGTGCCCCTTTTTCTACACGGGCAGCCTTGTATTCAGGTTTAGCTGGTTCTTTCTGGATAGCTGGAGCTGAAGATGGATTCTATCATTTATCCCTTTTTATGCTGTTCAGCTCCTATTGTACATATTTTGTTTGTTTTCCGCTGTAGACATTTATGTATAGCTGAACTGTATTTGTACTAAGTAAGATCCTGTATACTGTGTAACTCTGATGATTACTTTTATCCAGTATATTCTATTGTTCATTATCTGGTGTATTTATTTAATTTTGTTCTGCTATTATCTGTTTCTGTGTTATATTCCAAAGATAACCCTTGTCTCCGTCTGAACGGGATTTCGGGTCGTCACAACGTGGTATCAGAGCAAGGTTAATCTTAGTTCTGGAATATAACATTTGAACGAACTCGTCAGAAATAGAACCAGTAGTGTTCTAGGATGGGTAACTCTATACAGATAGGATCAGCAATATCCTAGTATGAGTAAAGCAGAATGAAACCACACCTCGATAGACACATTTACACTTGAAGTATATGTTTCTATGTTTTAAAATATATTTTCTATGACCTGACACTTGATCTGCTAATTGCAGAAGTACTAGAAAATGAGTGTCAGAAACAGGAGAAATGCAGAACCCGATCTAGAGGCTCTATTAAAGAGATATCGAAATCTGAACGGAGCACAGTTCTCGGGCAATGAATCTATCATTCAAACTCAAGCTTGGATGAGTTCTGTCGAAAGAATATTTGAGCGTATCCAGCTGAGAGATGACCAGAAAAGGTTAGTAGCATCTTGGGCGCTCAAAGAAGAAGCTTTAATCTGGTGGGAAACGATCATCAAAGATAATCCAGAAGGTGATATCACCTGGGACAGATTCAAAGTGATTTTCTTAGAAAGATTTACTCCTCCTGAAGCGACGGAGCGATTATGTGATGAATTTTCTTATTTAATACAAGGTGATATGACCATCCCAGAATATCATAAGAAATTCAATGAACTTGCTCACTTTGCTCCTCATCTGATTCAAGATCCAAAGAGGAAAAAATTGAGATTTATTCATAGCCTGCAAAGGAGATATCAGAATAGTGTAATGAGGAATGTGAAGCTTCTTTTTCTGAAATGATATACATGGCTTATCAGTATGAAGATCTCCATAAGAAAGGAATGTTGCGCGACAAAGAAGAAGTCTGTCCTAGTGACAAAGCAGAGTCGGAAACTGATATTCCTGAAGCCAGTACGAGGGCTGAGGCCAATGAGAAGCCCGGTGCTAAGAGAAAAAGGGCTAAGTCTGGGAAAGAACCGGTGACAACAGTTATTTGCTCTAACTGCAATAAGAAAGGACATTTGTCGATAAGTTGCAGATCTTTAAAGAAACAAAGAAAAGAGGTATATAGAGCAAATCGAAAGCAAAAGAAGAAAAGGTTTAGAACAGACGGGGAGTTCCAAAAGAATAGAGAGTGCAAACAGTGCCACGAGGCTGGTCATCTTGCAAAGGATTGCCCGTAGTTAAACAAGCCTGAAATGGTTTAAGTAAATGAAGTAGTAGAAACTTCTGAGCCCTCAGCTAGTCAAGAAAGGGCCGATGTTTTAGAAGGAATGCTTACTGTCAAAAATATTCCAGTCAAAGTACTGTTTGACACAGGCGCGTCCCGAAGCTTTATTGCCAAGAGTGCAGCTATGAAGCTGGATTTGAATTTGAAAAAGCTGAAGGAACCAATGACTGTCCAGAATCCGGTTGGGGGTTCCATTGATCTAAGTTGGGTTTGTGGAGTGCCGGTTTCTTTCTCTCGTTATCGGTTTCCTACCATCGCAGTCGTCATGAATTTTAAAGAGTTTGATCTTATCTTGGGGTTAGACTGGTTGACCAAATATGAAGCTGAAGTTAAATGCGCCGACAGAGTCGTAAAGGCGAAGATTAAATCAGGTGATTATATAACCATTCCCTGTGAAGGTCAGAATACCAATAGAAAAGACTTCTGGGCAGCTTTGAATGTTTTTGCAGCCCAAATAGAAAATGTCCCTGAAGTCACAGAGAATATTCCTGACCTCATCAAAGATATTCCTGTCGTCAAGAACTATGCGGATGTGTTCGAAGAAGTTGTTCGCTTACCTCCGCAGAGAGAAATAGATTTCAAAATTGCTTTAATTCCGAATGCAAGGCCGGTAGTTCACGCTATTCGAAGAATGTCCTTGAAAGAAAAAGAAGAACTTGACAATCAAACACGACAGCTAGTATGGAAGGGTCTGATCAGACTTAGTTTCTCTGATTGGGGTGCAGCAGTGGTGTTTGTCCCAAAATCTGACGTTACTCTACGTCTTTGTGTGGATTATCGAGATCTGAACAAACAGATCATAAAGAACAAATATCCATTGCCGCGAATAGGTGATTTTTTGGATCGATTAAATGGAGCACAAGTATTCTCACGAATGGACCTAGCTACAGGCTTTAATCAACTTCGAATCGCCGAAGAGTGTGTTCCAATGACAGTGTTCAGAGGCCCCGACTTATTCTACGAGTGGTTAGTAATGTCGTTCGGCTTATGTAACGCTCCAGCCTATTTCGTCGATCTAATGAACAGGGTATTCAGAGGAGTACTGAATAAATTTGTTCTGGTTTTCATTGACGATATTCTAATCTTCTCTAAATCAAAGGCCGAGCATGAAAAGCATCTGGAACAGGTTCTAGAAATTCTGAGACGGAATGTATTAAAAGCCAATTTTTCCAAATGTATATTCTGGCAAGATGAAGTGAAATTTCTGGGCCATGTTGTATCGAAAGAAGGAATCGCTGTGGATCCAAGTAAAATCACAGCCATTCAGAATTGGAAACAGCCCAGTACCCCCACTGAAGTCCGCAGTTTTCTCGGATTGGCTAGCTATTATCGGAAGTTCGTTAAAGACTTTTCAAAGATATCTGGTCACTTAACGAAGCTTACAAAGAAGCACTCTAAGTTCAAATGGACTCCAAAAAGTGAGGAAGCTTTCGAAGAGCTAAAGTTAAGACTAACGACTGCTCCAGTGTTAACCATCATCGATGGCAACCAAGATCTAAAAGTCTGGACTGATGCTTCTAGATAAGGCCTTGGCGCAGTGTTAATGCAAAGGGGTCAAGTGATTGCTTATGCTAGCCGTCAACTAAAGCCGCACGAGAAGAACTACGTAACTCATGATCTTGAGTTATTGGCTATAGTATTCGCTTTGAAAATCTGGAGACACTATCTTCTGGGCGAGAGATTTGAACTGTTTATGGATCACCAGTCGCTAAAGTATCTATTCACTCAAAAAGACCTAAATCTGAGGCAACAACGTTGGCTGGAGTTTCTTGCAGCATATGATTTTGAAATTCTATACACTCCAGGGAAAGCAAATGTCGTGGCCGACGCGTTAAGCTGAAAAAATGAGATGATCGCCAGTTTCATCATTGCGACTTTGTTGATTGATAAGATATCGACTCTCCAAGAAGACGACCAATTTATCAAAGGAATGAGTCTGCGAATTCGTGAAGGCAATGCTTCGGATTTTCAGCTAGACAGCGAAGGGATTCTGAGGTTAGAAGGGCGAATTTGCGTTCCAGAGATTCCTGAACTCAGAAGAGATGTGCTTGATGAATGTCACAAATCTAAGCTCAGTATCCACCCAGGTGTGAATAAAATGTATAACAATATCAAACGCACATTCTGGTGGAAGTCGTTAAAAAGAGACATCTCGATATATGTTAGTCGGTGCCCTACTTGCCAGCTAGTCAAGAGTGACCAACAGAAATTGGCTGGATTATTACAACCGCTAGAAGTTCCTGGTTGGAAGTGGGAGCATATCTCCATGGATTTCATTGATGGTCTGCCCAGAACCAGAAAAGGGAATGACAGTGTTTGGGTGATCGTAGATCGCTTCACGAAGACCGCCCATTTCATACCTGTCAGATCAAATAGAACCGCTCAGAGTCTGGCGCAGATTTACTTCAAGGAAATAGTTAGACTATATGGAGTGCCGCTTAGCATAGTCAGTGATAGAGATACAATATTCACTAGCAAATTCTGGGAAGCATTTCAAGTCGAGCTGGGAACGAAGTTAAACTTGAGCACCGCTTATCATCCTCAGACAGACGGTCAGACTGAGAGGGTGAATCGCATTTTAGAAGATCTATTGCGGGCTTGTGTTCTAGATTTCGGTGGGTCATGGGAAGACCATCTGCATTTGGCTGAATTCTCTTATAACAACAGCTACCAGGCGAGTCTGACAATGTCGCCATTCGAAGCATTGTACGGTAGACCGTGCCGATCTCCTGCTTGTTGGGTCGAACCTGGAAATAGACTTGTGTTGGGTCCTGATATGATTCGAGAAGCTGCCGACAAAGTCGATTTTATTAAGAAGCGATTACTCGCCGCTCAAAGCCGACAAAAGAGCTATGCCGATAGAAGAAGAAGAGATATATCCTTTGAAGTTGGCGACTATGTATATTTGAAAGTATCGCCGATGAGAGGAGTTATCTGGTTCGGTAAAACTGGAAAGTTGGCGCCCAAATTCATAGGTCCGTTTCCTATTCTGGAACGGATCGGAACTCTCGCTTATAGGGTCAAACTGCCTAATTGGTTGCCTGGAGTTCATGATGTATTTCATATATCTCAACTTCGAAAGCACGTTCATGATCCAGACTTGATCGTGGAAGAAGCAGCTCAACATGACATTGAAATAACCCCAGAATTAGCTGTGAGAAGAGAGCCGCTAAAGATAATAGGCAAAGAAACCAAAGAGCTGAGGAACAAGAAGGTTCGCTTAGTCAAAGTGCAATGGAGTGGAGATCCACGAGATTGTACTTGGGAAACTGAGGAGAGCATTCAGAAGGCTTATCCTAGATGCCAAGTGGATATCTCTGATTGACTCTGGTGCAAGGTACATTTACCATACTTAAGCACGTTCATGATCCAGACTTGATCGTGGAAGAAGCAGCTCAACATGACATTGAAATAACCCCAGAATTAGCTGTGAGAAGAGAGCCGCTAAAGATAATAGGCAAAGAAACCAAAGAGCTGAGGAACAAGAAGGTTCGCTTAGTCAAAGTGCAATGGAGTGGAGATCCACGAGATTGTACTTGGGAAACTGAGGAGAGCATTCAGAAGGCTTATCCTAGATGCCAAGTGGATATCTCTGATTGACTCTGGTGCAAGGTACATTTACCATACTTAAGCACGTTCATGATCCAAACTTGATCGTGGAAGAAGCAGCTCAACATGACATTGAAATAACCCCAGAATTAGCTGTGAGAAGAGAGCCGCTAAAGATAATAGGCAAAGAAACCAAAGAGCTGAGGAACAAGAAGGTTCGCTTAGTCAAAGTGCAATGGAGTGGAGATCCACGAGATTGTACTTGGGAAACTGAGGAGAGCATTCAGAAGGCTTATCCTAGATGCCAAGTGGATATCTCTGATTGACTCTGGTGCAAGGTACATTTACCATACTTTGCATTACCATATAATTCTCTATTCTGTTGCTATTTTCTTCCCATGGATGTGCACTATTTATTCTATACTCTGAATGATTTTTAAAGGAATATAGGATTTGATTAGTATATTTTTGGAAGGTTAAAAACAAATTGGTTGTTGTATTGTGGGATTGTAGGTTTATCAAACCACTTTCGACTTTGTTCCTTTTCGGGGACGAAAAGTTTTAAGTGGGGGAGATTGTAACGACCCAGAAAATCTGAACCAATTTAAAATTTTTAAATTGGCTAAAATAATGGATTTTAAATATTTAAAATAAATATTTTAAATAATGGCGATGAAAACTGAGTTTGAATCGACAATAGAAAACAAATATAATTAATTATAATTATAAACTAGGCCTGAAAGGGCGTTGTAGTTTCAAAAATTGAATTCAAACTTTGTCGGACTATACCGGGTGCAAAACAATCCGGATTTTAGTGAAACCAAAAATATATAAATCTGTTAATGAATGCCTTTCTAACGAATCTGAAAAATCGAATTTTCAAAAGGAAAAGCAAAAGTTATGGCCGAATGAATTTTCAGAACGGTCGCTATGGAATTTATATAGCCCGTGAAATTGGCCATTTTGCATACGACCTCGAAATTCGACGAAACCGCTTTTGTTGGATCCGGGATGTAAAGTTATTGCTAGATTTCAAATTTCATAATTTTTGAAGCTAATATGTGAGCGGGGCAAAAGAAAATGTGTTTTGGTCAATTATAGTTAAATTGGATCGACCAAAAATGGGCCTTTTTGCAAATGGTCTCAGAATTCGACGAAACTAGTTTTGTTGGGACCGTATCGTCAAAACATAGCTAGATTTATTTTCAAGGAATTTTTTGAATCAGTTTGTGGCCCTGGCAAATTGAAATGCACGCTCAAATTGAATATTGAATGTTTTATATTTTAATTTGAATGGAAACTGACTGAAACAGTCGAATGGGCATGCGAAACATATCCCATTGTGTTCGGAATGGGGGTAAAACGCTAGGGACGACAGTCGTTGGGTTGGATTTCGAGTTCGTCCAAGAAAACCCCAATTTTTGAATTTAATATAGCATCGGCCAATCGGATTTTTTATTTCATTAATTTAAAAATATAAAAGAAAACCCCGTAAACCCCTTTTGCTATGACGACTCTCGTGCTCCCCCGCTCCCGGCCTTTTTCCGATCGCCTCAGGCGAAGTTCGCCAGCGCCAGTACCCTAAATCGAACGGCCTCCTCCCCCCCTTCAAATCAAACCCACCCTCGACCCTCCTCTCCTCCCTGTCGTCGCGAATCGAACCCTCGAAGTCGCTCCGTTCGATCTCGATTTGAAGCACGAGGGGGAGTTCGAATTCGTCCAGGTTGGGGGTGGAGGTGACGCAGGCTAAGGCGCTCCCTACGACTTCCTCCGATCGACAGTCCGCGGCTCCAGGCGGCAGCAACTTCCAACCCTAGTTCTGGGGCTACTTTCGATGTAATGACCCGGACTCTTAGGGGTTAATTTTAAAATATTTAATATGGATTTAAATATTGAGTTAAGTAAATAAATCAATTTTTATAGGGAGTTATCGATTTAAAAATCAATTTCAATTTAATATTGAAAATATTAAATTATCAGAATAAGAAAGTGGATTTAGTTGAATTCAAATTTTAATTTGAATTGAAAACAGTTCAAATAATTAATAGGGAATTTTATTTGAATTTATAACGATAATAATATTTATTTATCGAGGAAATAAATTGTCTAAAATTAATTTTTATTGAATTAAATTAATATCTTCTACAGATGATCGAATTAGACTTCGTGACCTATCCTAGTGTATTCGGAATAGTGGTATTACCCTAGAATTGACACTTGTTTGGTTCAGAAAGGAATTCGCAGTCAAAGAGCATTTTAATTTAAGGATACCGGTTAAATTAAAATATATTAAAAATCATAAAAGAAAATCCTTTTTCTTTGTGGACTTCAATGAAACACCCAAGCCTAAAATGAAAGGGGTTAAATTGGCCACACAATCCTTTTTAAACCACACCCTTTATCTATAAAATCGAAGGCCTGCACAATTCATTAAAAGGAAAAATCATCTCGTTCAAAAACATAAATGGCCGATCCTTGTTAAGATCAAAATCGGGTTTCCCTCTTCCTTAAGCCTAAACCGCAAACTTCAGAAATATCAAAAATGGTCGCTCCTTCACCTTTGTTCAAATTGCGATTCCCTCTGGAGCTCGATCAAGCCACTCGCGATTTACAGAAGGGGATTGTGATGCTTTCTCGCGAGTTCTGAGGAGCTGAGATCCGCGGTCACGAGACTTGGAAAGGAAAGAAAGTTCGACCTCAACAACGAACTAAGGTTTTTCGATTTTGGGGATTTGGGGCTGAAATGGCGAACTAGAAAGGTCAGAGGTGGTCGCAACTTAGAGGAGTGATTCTCGATGTAAAGACAGCAAACGCGGAAAAGGGAAGTGGCCAGATTCTTGAATGCAAGGTGCATCATTCGATTTCTGGGATGGAGTATAATACAGGATTGAATGTATACATGGTGCGATAGCTTTATGAGCGTGAGTGATTTCTACAGTAACGGAGTTCGAAAGTAGAAGGCCTCGAACTGGGTTTCGCTGTGTATTAGGAAGAGAGTAGGCAAGTGCAGTTTTGGTAAGAAGAAGATGGTATGAGCAGTTTCCGATGAGAAGGAGAAATGGTCGGACATAGGAGCTACCGGTAGGTTCTTGTTTGTTGAAGCGGGAAAGAAGAAGGGTTTTAAAATGGATTAAGGTAATTGAATAAAATTATTTAGTTAATAATTAAAATTCTTAAATCTTATAGTTAATTTAAGTGATTTATCAATTAATCAGTAAATTAAAATCAAATAATCATAGGTATTGAATAAACTCGATCAAGACAAATTCATAGCCGTGAAATTCAGAATTCAACAGATGTTCAGAAAAGGAAATAACGGTGAGTAAATCTCACCTTTTATTTAGAAATTATTTTTATATAGTTAAAAATAATTGTCTGTGCTTGTTTGAATGCTGTCTGATTGTTTTAAAATATATATATATAGTTATTTAGGATTGGTTGACTATTATATATATATATATATATATATATATTGGGTTGATGATTGGTTGGATTCCCGCAGTTCATTAGCGGATGCCCGCGGTACCATTAGCGGATGATTACCCTATACGCCCCACGCTATGATTAGTGGATGACCTTCTATACCGCGATATCCTGTCTCGAAGCAGGATGGGTATTACTATGTTGACTAACAACTGTGGATGCAGGAAAACATGTTGGAGGAATCCAACTGGATTCCTCAAAAATATATTATCTGTTGTTGTTTGTTTGATTTCATATATATTCATATATGATGCGTTAGAAATCAAATGATTGAAAATTGGTTGATTTGATTGTTTAAAATATCCATGGGGCTTGAATATTGATTCATAAAAATATCGGAAAGGGTATTTGATATTAAAAAAGGAAATTCTATTTTTATAAATAGAATTTGAATTTTAAATAAAACTATAGAAGATATTAACTTGTTTTGAAGGTATATAAAACAAGTAATCGAATTTCTAAACTTTGTTTATAAATGGAAGATGGGATTTGAATCGAATTTATAAACTTTGTTTATAAATGAAAATATGGGATGGGAATCGAATTTATAAACTTTGTTTATAAATGAAAATATGGGATTTGAATCGAATTTATAAACTTTGTTTATAAATGAAAATATGGGATTTGAATCGAATTTATAAACTTTGTTTATAAATGGGAGATGGGATGGAAATTGAATTTATAAACGTTGTTTATAAATAATGCAGAGAATTCAAATGGACTTTGAATATAAGGAATTGAAATAGAAATTTGAATAATAGAATTCAAATGGAGTTTAACTATAGATTTGAGTAATAGAATTCAAATGGAGTTTAACTATAGATTTGAATAATAGAATTCAAATGGAGTTTAACTATGGATTTGAATATAGAAATTCAAATGGAATTTAAACTATAGATTTGAATATAGAAATTCAAATGGACTTTAAACTATAGATTTGAATATAGAAATTCAAACGGACTTTAAACTATGGAATTTGAATAATAGAAGCGAATTGGAGTTTGAATATAGAATTCAAATATTAAAAGAGAAATGGACTAAAGAGATAATTAACAAATTGAGTTAAAACGATTTGGTATAGTTAAATAGATTAGGCAGGTATAGACATACAGAAGACAGGTTTGGAATAAAGTACAGAAGTGAAATAAATAGAATGCCCGACAAAAAGGTACGTATTTAATTTCCATATGAGATTTTATGCGCCATATCGGCAAGCCGCTTGGCTTTTTCTTTTTCTTTTTGAGATGAGAAGGACTGGGAAAGCTATTTGAAATTTCCCGATGCTCCCGGTACAAAGGAGGTTATGGCGAATTTTTCCGGGAATTTAAGGAGATAGAATATTTTTAAGATAATTTGATAGTTAGAAATTAACATATCAAAATATATAGAAGTCGATAAGAAAACGAACTTAGAAATAGAATAATGAATATTTCCTAGTATAGAAAATAAAGGAAGGCTAGGAATAAAATCTAGTAAGAATAGAAAGAGAAAATGTATATGTGTTTAAAGGTGAATAATCAGTTGTATGGTATTGATTATTCGAGTAAGTAGTCTTGTCTATTTGACGTTATATGTTATTCAGTCAAGGTTTGAGAGGTAATTATACCCCAACTTGGTTGATTTCATGATATACCGAAAAGTAACAAGATTCAGGCTCGAAGATCAATGTGGAATAAGAATTAGTTATATACTGTATTTGGGTTGTCGTAACGATGTTTTACACAACATCTGTTTTACCCCAAATATGTGCAAAGCTTGGAAATAGAATAATGAATATTTCCTAGTATAGAAAATAAAGGAAGGCGATATATGGAAATGTTTTCCAAATAACGGATAAGGCCAATATGGTTATTGAAAATATTTGGTTAACAAATATTGATAAGAAATAGAGAAGAGATTTAATTAATGGAATATTAATTAAAGGTTCAGTGATTTGTTGGATGTTTGGATGAACACTTGTTTTATTCGATAGTTAAATCATCGACTATCGAAACACTTGTTTTTATTCGATAGTTAAATCACAAACTATCGAAGTTTTGACCATCGTTGTCAATATGGAGAGACCGGTTGGATTATTATCCGAAGAACCACTCCATATTGGCAGTAGCATGCGAATCAGACAATATAAAGATAATCGAAGACGGAGTAGAGTGCAAAGACTTTTTCTATTAATAGAAATAGTGCCTTTAGTTCATCCTGTTGCTGGGTGACTTGTATGGATGAATGTCTGACAGAGTATTTCCAAACGATCACGTATATTGATTTCTCCAACCGTACCAAGAGTGGAGGCGGAGAAGGAAACTTCTTTTAGCTAACACGTAATGTATTGTTGTAGACGTCAATCAGTGATTTGATGGATTTGACGATGTGGCATTCAAAGTGAATCTGGTATGATGATAAAGCGTAGCTTCTAGCCTCATCATCCGGTAAATGACAGAAATCGGGCAGGCAGCATGGCTAAGTCGGTCGCACCGAAGTAGGGTGTATAATCACATGATCTAGAGTTTCATTTACTTCTAAAAAAAAATCAATTGTTGATGCTGTCCCATTCGGGAAACGGTTGCTGATCCCAACTGTTGGTGATATACATTCGATACACTCAAGCGAAATGAGTGGTCGGTCATGTGTGGTCGGGTTGCAAGATGTTCTTGTTGAACCCAGTGTATTCCTCTCTAGAGGTACATTAGCGAAAGGTGGTTCCATACCTTGTCATAGTTGGAAATCCATTACCCAATACGTGCTTGCGGTTTTGATTGTATACTATATATGTAGAACGTGAGATGAAAGCGTTTCTGCTAGATGATTACATATATACTGGGGTTGATAGACATTATTATAATATCAAAGGTTTTTGATATAAAGATATTTTGGATTCTCATAAGGGAAAAAAACCCGTTCTGTTATGCGGCGTGGTCTTATGAGATATCGTTTACTTGTTCGAACTGTTTTTAAACTGTTTTACTCATACCAGTCCCATGACTGACCCGGAGTTTATTTTGTTTTGTTCTACCTAAACTCTTGGGTGCCTAAATTTGTACGGGCAGTCAAGTAGTCGGGAATTTACAGATATACTGGAAGAGCTTGGAGCAGGAGGCTTCAGGATCATATAGCTATAGTTATTTCTGCTGTGTTGTAAGTGATGTACTTTGATATTGATGTATATTCAAGTACAGATGTATATTTCAAGTTATGTTATATATATTATATGTTATTCGTTCCGCTGTGAGATTCGTGTTACTCTGATGTTGTGTTCTTCATCTTCTTCTATTCTAAGTTTCTATCTTATCTTTCCTCACCCTCTAATTTCTTTCACAAATTACCAGGATTTTTCGATGTTTTGGTTATCGACATCGAGCTTATGTCGATAACCAAAGTCGTTGAAAATCCGGGTCGTTACAGTTGGTATCAGAGCTTAAGTTAAGAATTACTTGGCTCTGTGGCGTGACTCGGTAGAGATAGGGTTAGTAATACCCTAGATTGAGTTTGAGTGTATATATATACGAGAGTGCGTATTTGTTATTTGATATAAAAAATGTTTTATATTGTGTTGACTAGTCTGTTGAGTAGATTATAAATTTTGGTCGAATCGTGGGACGCCACGATGTCGATAGGAGTTTATAAACACTTGAACAGAAGATTGGACACGATATTGTTTTTAAATAGTTAAGTTGATTGTTAGGATTATAATCAAATTAGATTATAAAACAGAAATAGATATATAACCAATAGAATTTGTATATGAAATCAAATATACAAATGTGATAAATTGAAATTGAATTCCAACCAGAATTCAGAATTTAAAATCCTGGGAGTTTGGAAAATATTTTTCTAAATGGATTTTGAAAGAAATATAGCACTGAACTCATTCAGTAGCTGGGAAATAATTCTGATGATGGTCGCAACATCATCAGTGTTCATTTTCGAGTTTCTAAGTGATGAATTGCTGCCTTAGAAAAGTTTTGATGGAAATTTGTTTGAAAGAAACAAGTTGTTTGAAAATTCAAATGTTTTGAATTTGAGATAGATATAAATATATGTATATATTTATATAACTTAAAAAGGAATTTTGAAATGGGAATTGGAATATATAATTCAAATAGAAGTGAAATAGAATTTGAATTCAAAGGAATTCAAATGAGTTTGAATAAAGAAAATTCAAATAGAAATTGTATAAGGAAAATTGAAATGGGATTTGAATTCAAAGGAATTCAAATGGATTTGAATAAAGAAAAGTCAAATAGAGATTTGAATATTAGAATTCAAATGGAATTTGGTTAAATAGAATTTCAAAGAGAATATAAAGTGGAGGTTGAATATTAGAATTCAAAGAAAATATAAAGTTTGAAATAGAATTTGAATTCAAAGGAATTTAAATAGAAATTAAATAAAGGATTTCAAATGGAATTTGAAAAGAAGGGATTTGAAATGGGTTTTGAATAAAGGATTTCAAATAGGAATTTGAATAGAAGAAATTCAAATAGAAATTGAATAGAAGGAAATTCAAATGAGTTGGAATAAAGAAATTCAAATGGAATTTGAATATTGTAAATGTAGAGGACTTGAATATTTGAAGAGAAATAGATCGGGAATATTATGTTGAAATGGAAAAATGTACTTGATATATATTAAAAAAATATCAGAATGGGGATTGAATTTATTATAAACAAAATTAAAACGTTTATATTTATAAATATAATTAAAATGAGCTCGCCGTAGCGCGGTAGTTCGAAAATTGGTGATTCGAACTTTAATTTTGTATACAGAACTCGATTTAAGTCGGAATTCTTTGAAACAAGAATCATCGGGACCGGTTGAACAATAGTTTTCTAATGAAAGAGAAAAATCAGGATTTCGTCGTATAGATTTTGAGATAGGTCAAAATCAAATTTCAAAAAGTGCAGCGCCAGAAACCATTTAAAACCACAATGGTTTATATATATAAGTAAAAGGATTTTTAAAGTAAATAAAATCCGAATGGCCATGAGAAAAATATAGACTTGAGTTATAAAATGAATGTGAACTCGAGTGAAGTAGATAAAATGATTTGGGAAACAATGATCATATTTCTGATTATTGAATAGAATTAACTAAGTAAAAGAGAAATTAGTTAATCAAAGTTGAATCGAAATTGGGTTTCTGGATAAGTGAAAGAGATTGAGAATTTATATTCGAAATCGAATATATAACTCGAGTTGAAGATATAATTAGATTAGTTTATAATTATGTCGACATATATTTGAACAAGTTATATTCAAATAAAAAGGGTGAAATAGGCAAAACGGTTAATTAGCAACTAGTTAATGGGAATTTGAATGATTGAAATTAAATTTAACTTAAGTAAGTTAAATGGATCGAAATGAATAAATTGAGTAAAATCAATGTGAATATGAATTGGGTGTGAATAAAGGAAATATATTTGTAACACAAATACAAAGGAAGTCATGTGCAAACAAATAGAAGGAGAAATATTTGTAAAAACATTTACAAATAGAATTTAGAAGGGAATATTTGTAAAACATTTACAAATAGATTCAATGGGAATATTTATTTATAGAAAATAAATAGAATGTTATAAATGAGATATTTATTTGTTAAATAAATAGAATTTAATCAAAGGAATATTCAGAAGATGAATAGAAAATGGAAATCTGTTTTTAACAGATGAATAGAAAAGGATTAATTTATAAATAACAGTTTATAAATTAAATTAAATATTTATCATTCGATAAATGGAATATATAAGTCTGAACTTGTATAGAGAAGAGATATTGGTTTTTAACATCGATAGTTTTAAATAGAAGGGGTACACAACACTTGTATAAGTGAAGTAACGTTATTAAAGAGAACATGTATAAAGTGAAGAACCGTTACTAAAAGTAAATCTTTATAAATGAAGAAACATTATCCAATAGGAGTTATTCGAATAGAAATAATCGATTAGAGTTAGAATAAATCGATTAGAGTAAGAATTAACCAGTTAGAGTAAATCAGTTAGGGTTAATCCGTAGAGTTAATTGAATATTAGTTATTCAATTAGAATTTATCGAATATTTGTTATCCAAATTAAGAGTTAACCAGATAGAGTTAATTGAACATAGTAAATCGAATTAGGATTTAATGGAATGTTAGTTATTCAATTAAAGTTGATCGAATATAGTTATTGAGATAGAGTTAGTCAAAATTAGTTACTCAGGATAAGTTGACATTTCGTACGACTGCTAGCGTAATTCGCAAGGCTGCAGATAGCCTAGGGCGGTCGGATGTTTCCTGGGGAAATCAGGCGTAACCATTGTGATCGCTGCGATCTAGAGTCAAGCGAGTGGAGTTAAATCGAATATTAGTTTATTCAGATAGAATTAAACGAGTTATCGATTATTAGTTAAATCGAAGGAGTTATCGATTATTAGTTAATCGAAGGAATTATCAATTATAGTTTAATCGAAAAGAGTTATCGATTAGTTTAATCGAAGTGAGTTATAGAATATTGGTTATTCGAAGGAGTTATCAAATTTAGTTATTCGACGGAGTTAATCGAAAAGAGTTAAATCCAATAGAGTAAATTGATAAGAGCAAATTGAATAGAGTAAATCGAATATAGTTTATTTGAAGAAAGGTTTTCGAATCTAGTTATTCGGAAGAGAGATTATCGAATATAGTTATTCGAAGGGAGGAGTTATTGAAGAGGGATTGATTCGAAAAAGAGTTACGTAAGGAAGTTTGAAATGTTGAATATCAACATAAATAAGTTCTGAAAAGTTAATGGGTTTGTAGCACTTTTCTACCTTAGCAATTTCGAGGACGAAATTATTTTAAGTGGGGAAGATTGTAATGACCCGGACTCTTAGGGGTTAATTTTAAAATATTTAATATGGATTTAAATATTTAGTTAAGTAAATAAATCAATTTTTATAGGGAGTTATCGATTTAAAAATCAATTTCAATTTAATATTGAAAATATTAAATTATCAGAATAAGAAAGTGGATTTAGTTGAATTCAAATTTTAATTTGAATTGAAAACAGTTCAAATAATTAATAGGGAATTTTATTTGAATTTATAACGATAATAATATTTATTTATTTATCGAGGAAATAAATTGTCTAAAATTAATTTTTATTGAATTAAATTAATATCTTCTACAGATGATCGAATTAGACTTCGTGACCTATCCTAGTGTATTCGGAATAGTGGTATTACCCTAGAATTGACACTTGTTTGGTTCAGAAAGGAGTTCGCAGTCAAAGAGCATTTTAATTTAAGGATACCAGTTAAATTAAAATATAATAAAAATCATAAAAGAAAATCCTTTTTCTTTGTGGACTTCAATGAAACACCCAAGCCTAAAATGGAAGGGGTTAAATTGGCCACTCAATCCTTTTTAAACCACACCCTTTATCTATAAAATCGAAGGCCTGCACAATTCATTAAAAGGAAAAATCATCTCGTTCAAAAACATAAATGGCCGATCCTTGTTAAGATCAAAATCGGGTTTCCCTCTTCCTCAAGCCTAAACCGCAAACTTCAGAAATATCAAAAATGGTCGCTCCTTCACCTTTGTTCAAATTGCGATTCCCTCTAGAGCTCGATCAAGCCACTCGCGATTTACAGAAGGGGATCGTGATGCTTTCTCGCGAGTTCTGAGGAGCTGAGATCCGCGGTCACGAGACTTGGAAAGGAAAGAAAGTTCGACCTCAACAACGAACTAAGGTTTTTCGATTTTGGGGATTTGGGGCTGAAATGGCGAACTAGAAAGGTCAGAGGTGGTCGCAACTTAGAGGAGTGATTCTCGATGTAAAGACAGCAAACACGGAAAAGGGAAGTGGCCAGATTCTTGAATGCAATGTGCGTCATTCGATTTCTGGGATGGAGTAGAATACAGTATTGAATGTATACATGGTGCGATAGCTTTATGAGCGTGAGTGATTTCTACAGTAATGGAGTTCGAAAGTAGAAGGCCTCGAACTGGGTTTCGCTGTGTATGGGGAAGAGAGTATGCAAGTGCAGTTTTGGTAAGAAGAAGATGGGATGAGCAGTTTTCGATGAGAAGGAGAAATGGTCGGACATAGGAGCTACCGGTAGGTTCTTGTTTGTTGAAGCAGGAAAGAAGAAGGGTTTTAAAATGGATTAAGGTAATTGAATAAAATTATTTAGTTAATAATTAAAATTCTTAAGTCTTATAGTTAATTTAAGTGATTTATCAATTAATCAGTAAATTAAAATCAAATAATCATAGGTATTGAATAAACTCGATCAAGACAAATTCATAGCCGTGAAATTCAGAATTCAACAGATGTTCAGAAAAGGAAATAACGGTGAGTAAATCTCACCTTTTATTTAGAAATAATTTTTATATAGTTAAAAATAATTGTCTGTGCTTGTTTGAATGCTGTCTGATTGTTTTAAAAGATATATATAGTTATTTAGGATTGGTTGACTATTCTATATATATATATATATATATATATATATATATATATATTGAGTTGATGATTGGTTGGATTCCCGCAGTTTCATTAGCGGATGCCCGCAGTACCATTAGCGGATGATTACCCTATACGCCCCACGCTATGATTAGTGGATGACCTTCTATATCGCGATATCCTGCCTCGAAGCAGGATGGGTATTACTATGTTGACTAACATCTGTGGATGCAGGAAAACATGTTGGAGGAATCCAACTGGATTCCTCAAAAATATATTATCTGTTGTTGTTTGTTTGATTTCATATATATTCATATATGATGTGTTAGAAATCAAATGATTGAAAATTGGTTGATTTGATTGTTTAAAATATCCACGGGGCTTGAATATTGATTCATAAAAATATCGGAAAGGGTATTTGATATTAAAAAAGGAAATTCTATTTTTATAAATAGAATTTGAATTTTAAATAAAACTATAGAAGATATTAACTTGTTTTGAAGGTATATAAAACAAGTAATCGAATTTATAAACTTTGTTTATAAATGGAAGATGGGATTTGAATCGAATTTATAAACTTTGTTTATAAATGAAAATATGGGATGGGAATCGAATTTATAAACTTTGTTTATAAATGAAAATATGGGATTTGAATCGAATTTATAAACTTTGTTTATAAATGAAAATATGGGATTTGAATCGAATTTATAAACTTTGTTTATAAATGGGAGATGGGATGGAAATTGAATTTATAAACGTTGTTTATAAATGGAAAGGTGGGATTTGAATTGAAGTTATAAACGTTGTTTATAAATAATGCAGAGAATTCAAATAGACTTTGAATATAAGGAATTGAAATAGAAATTTGAATAATAGAATTCAAATGGAGTTTAACTATAGATTTGAGTAATAGAATTCAAATGGAGTTTAACTATAGATTTGAATAATAGAATTCAAATGGAGTTTAACTATAGATTTGAATATAGAAATTCAAATGGACTTTAAACTATAGATTTGAATATAGAAATTCAAATGGACTTTAAGCTATAGATTTGAATATAGAAATTCAAACGGACTTTAAACTATGGAATTTGAATAATAGAAGCGAATTGGAGTTTGAATATAGAATTCAAATATTAAAAGAGAAATGGACTAAAGAGATAATTAACAAATTGAGTTAAAACGATTTGGTATAGTTAAATAGATTGGGCAGGTATAGACATACAGGAGACAGGTTTGGAATAAAGTATAGAAGTGAAATAAATAGAATGCCCGACAAAAAGGTACGTATTTAATTTCCATATGAGATTTTATGCACCGTATCGGCAAGCCGCTTGGCTTTTTCTTTTTCTTTTTGAGATGAGAAGGACTGGGAAAGCTATTTGAAATTTCCCGATGCTCCCGGTACAAAGGAGGTTATGGCAAATTTTTCCGGGAATTTAAGGAGATAGAATATTTTTAAGATAATTTGATAGTTAGAAATTAACATATCAAAATATATAGAAGTCGATAAGAAAACGAACTTAGAAATAGAATAATGAATATTTCCTAGTATAGAAAATAAAGGAAGGCTAGGAATAAAATCTAGTAAGAATAGAAAGAGAAAATGTATATGTGTTTAAAGGTGAATAATCAGTTGTATGGTATTGATTATTCGAGTAAGTAGTCTTGTCTGTTTGACGTTAAATGTTATTCAGTCAAGGTCTGAGAGGTAATTATACCCCAACTTGGTTGATTTCATGATATACCGATAAGTAACAAGATTCAGGCTCGAAGATCAATGTGGAATAAGAATTAGTTAAATACTGTATTTGGGTTGTCGTAACGATGTTTTACACAACATCTGTTTTAACCCAAATATGTGCAAAGCTTGGAAATAGAATAATGAATATTTCCTAGTATAGAAAATAAAGGAAGGCGATATATGGAAATGTTTTCCAAATAACGGATAAGGCCAATATGGTTATTGAAAATAGTTGGTTAACAATTATTGATAAGAAATAGAGAAGAGATTTAATTAATGGAATATTAATTAAAGGTTCAGTGATTTGTTGGATGTTTGGATGAACACTTGTTTTATTCGATAGTTAAATCATCGACTATCGAAACACTTGTTTTTATTCGATAGTTAAATCACAGACTATCGAAGTTTTGACCATCGTTGTCAATATGGAGAGACCGGTTGGATTATTATCCTAAGAACCACTCCATATTGGCAGTAGCATGCGAATCAGATTATATAAAGATAATCGAAGACGGAGTAGAGTGCAAAGACTTTTTCTATTAATAGAAATAGTGCCTTCAGTTCATCCTGTTCCTGGGTGACTTGTATGGATGAATGTCTGACAGAGTATTTCCAAACGATCAAGTATATTGATTTCTCCAACCGTACCAAGAGTGGAGGCGGAGAAGGAAACTTCTTTTGGCTAACACGTAATGTATTGTTGTAGACGTCAATCGGTGATTTGATGGATTTGACGATGTGGCATTCAAAGTGAATCTGGTATGATGATAAAGCGTAGCTTCTAGCCTCATCATCCGGTAAATGACAGAAATCGGGCAGGCAGCATGGCTAAGTCGGTCGCACCGAAGTAGGGTGTATAATCACATGATCTAGAGTTTCATTTACTTCTAAAAAAAATCTATTGTTGATGCTGTCCCATTCAGGAAACGGTTGCTGATCCCAACTGTTGGTGATATACATTCGATACACTCAAGCGAAATGAGTGGTCGGTCATGTGTGGCCGGGTTGCAAGATGTTCTTGTTGAACCCAGTGTATTCCTCTCTAGAGGTACATAACGAAAGGTGGTTCCATACCTTGTCATAGTTGGAAATCCATTACCCAATACGTGCTTGCGGTTTTGATTGTATACTATATATGTTGAACGTGAGAAGAAAGCGTTTCTGCTAGATGATTATATATATACTGGGGTTGATAGACATTATTATAATATCAAAGGTTTTTGATATAAAGATATTTTGGATTCTCATAAGGGAAAAAAACCCGTTCTGTTATGCGGCATGGTCTTATGAGATATCGTTTACTTGTTCGAACTGTTTTTAAACTGTTTTACTCATACCAGTCCCATGACTGACCCGGAGTTTATTTTGTTTTGTTCTACCTAAACTCTTGGGTGCCTAAATTTGTACGGGCAGTCAAGTAATCGGGAATTTATAGATATACTGGAAGAGCTTGGAGCAGGAGGCTTCAGGATCATATAGCTATAGTTATTTCTGCTGTGTTGTAAGTGATGTACTTTGATATTGATGTATATTCAAGTACAGATGTGTATTTCAAGTTATGTTATATATATTATATGTTATTCGTTCCGCTGTGAGATTTGTGTTACTCTGATGTTGTGTTCTTCTTCTTCTTATATTCTAAGTTTCTATCTTATCTTTCCTCACCCTCTAATTTCTTTCACTAATTACCAGGATTTTTCGATGTTTTGGTTATCGACATCGAGCTTATGTCGATAACCAAAGTCGTTGAAAATCCGGGTCGTTACATTCGAATACTGTTCGGGGGGAAAAACTGTGAGCTTTTCCTACCTTTTTCTTTGATAAATAACTATGGTTTTTAAATTTCAGTTGTATAATATAAAATGTGACATTAATTTATTTTTCAGATTCTAAAATGAGCTAGCATTGATTTTATTTTTATTTTTAGATTTGGAAAAAAAAATATGTCGGTTTAGAAAATAAAATATAACCTTGTTTATTTTCAGTTTTAATTGCACATGGAAAATAAAATTAGATTTTCTTCTAAAAATAAAGGTAACATTAGTATGAAAAATAAAATAAATATGTTTTGAAGAATAGAAAAATATAGCATTGCTTTTTAAATCTGGGATTTGCATTGTGTATAAAATAAAATAGAACTTGTTTTAGAAATAAAACTAGAACTTGATTTTGGAAAAGTGTAGAAAGAATACAATATTTTTGAAAAATATAGAAAGAGCAATATTTTTGAAAAATATAGAAAGAGCATTATTTTTGAAATAAATAGCGAAGTAAAAATATAATTTTTTTTATAGATTGTATAGAAATAAAAATATGATCTTTATTTATAAATGGCATAGAATTGAAGAGCTGATTTCTAATATCAACTACATAAAACAGATGGCGATGAAGCGGACTTAAATAAAAAGGGAATCCAAACTGTTCCGTAAAGATTGACGGAGTGGAACCCAAGGTGAGATTTCTGATTTAAAAACAATATGGAAAACGATGATGTATAAATTATTTAGTCGATGTATGAGTTATATAAACGTTGTACACCTCATGTATAAGCGTTGTATAAGTTGTACGTTCGATGTATAAGTTATATATGCGTTGTAAAAATTATATATGTGTTGAAATAAAAGTGAATTGCTATATATATATATATATATATATATATATATATATATATATATATATACGCCCCTCGTCCACAAACCATGGACGATATTTATTGATTGTGATTGGTGTGAAAATTGATTGATAGCGAATGATTGTTTGGGATTGTTTGTGGTTGATATTGATTGATTGTGGTTGAAAAATACCCGTTTGTGGTTGAGAAATATTTGGTTGAAACCACATAGGATTAGTTTGTGGAAATGAAATAAATATATACATGCCGCCTGCGTGCGAACTAGATGCATGATCCCCATTGTCAAAAACCGCGAGGTTTTAAGGTAGAGCGAGGAGCCGTACTAGGGACGGTCCCGGTTTTAACTACCCTGCCGTTATGCTGCCGAAATTTTGAATAATATTCGTGTGTTTGAATTATTTTCATTTGCTTAAACTATATTTATTCATTGAATAGAAAACCTTCATGTGTTGAATCTATATTCATTCGTTGATTAGAAATTCATGTGTTGAATGGTATTCGCGTTTTAAATATAAAAATCACATTTTTATCTATATATGGAAACTATAGAAAACCTTCATGTGTTGAATCGATATTCATTCGTTGATTTGAAATTCATGTGTTGAATGGTATTCATATTTTGAAATAGATTGTTTGATAATAAAAATCACCTTTTTTCGACTATATGAACTGTGTAAAATAATCTCGTTTTGAAAGAAATTGTTTTATGAGAAAAATCCTATTTTTATCACTGATATAAACTATATAAAATAATAGTATTTTAAAATGAATTGTTTTACATATAAAAATCACATTTTTATTATATACATGAATCGTTGAAATGTGAAGTGTTAAAAATAGCCACTCGTTCAAATAAACATATATGAGTTGAAATATTCATTAATTAGCTAATGATATGATTTTTGCCTATACATGCAACGTTAGGATGAATGGTGTTTTTAAACCAAATGGAATTAAATATGAAGTTGAATGGAAAATGAAAAATGATAGGAACTGTATATATGTACATGCATATTTATTGAACAGGTTATAGCAAAGGGGCTAGAGAAGAGGAATAAAATTTTGTGCCCGACAAATAGGTACACATTTACTGTTTTGTTTGGGTGATGATTTTATGAGCCTGTTGGCTAGCTGCTTGGCTTTTTCTTTTTCTTTTTGAGATTAGAAGGACAGGGGAAGCTATTTGAGATTTCCCGATGCTCCCGGTACAAAGGAGGTTATGGCGAAATTTTCCCAAATTTTAAGGCGTTAGTGAAATATTTGAAGTAAAAACGATATAGGAATTTTTGAATGAACTATATTTATATAAATATGTAAATATAAATAAAATTACAACGAAACGTGGCCGTGCAGTTCGCATTTTGAAACCGTGATTTCAAACAACTAGTACGGGAAATCCGACCATTCGATTTTCCCGAAACCGCAACCGTCGGGTTCGCCTTGGAATAATCTTTCCAACGGCACCAACCTTGTAAAAAATCCAACGGTTGGATTGTCTGGAATGTTTAATTCAAATCTGAAGAAAAACAGCGCCAGAAACGATTATATTTATTTATATATATATATATATAATTATATTTAATCGAATAACGACGCTGTAGTTCGTATTTTGAAATCGAAACTTCAAACGATTGTACCGGGAGATCCGACCGTCGGATTTTCCCGAAACTGGAACCGTTGGATTCGTTTTGAAAAGACCTTTCTAATGATGTAAATTTTATGAAGATCCAACGGTTAGATTTTCAGATATGTGTAAATCAAATCTGAGGAAAAACAGCGCCACGGCCGCCTTATGGCCCGAAGCGTCGTTTTGAATATATGGGCTATTTTAAAATAAATAAAATAGCGATAAATCATTATAAAATCTCATAAATGATATGAAATGGAAATAAACTGAATTTGCTCGATTTATGTAGTATTGGATGGTTGAATGTGTTTGGTGTGAAAATTACATTAAAGAACAGAATTGGTGTGGTCAAATGATTTAACCATTGGAATAAATTGATTTGAAATTCTTAATATACGTGAATTATTTGAAAAGGCCGAGTTAATTCTCATTTCAAATAATCGACCGACGATTGAAAGTCGAAGATGAAGACGGTGGTCGAAGACCGGAGATTTTCACCTCGTTTGGATGGTAACCGAGGTCCTGATTGGGAGGCATCCCGAAATATGGATAATGAGTGGTGATCGTCCAGACGTACGTGGTGATCGATGGGTTTGCGAGGTATTTAGTGCCTCCGGTTTCGTTCAGACCCAGAACGGACTTGTAAATGGACTGTGTGTCTGACATTGGATTTTATTCTGTGTTGATTGATCTCTATTAAATGTACATCTGTTTGGCGGCGGAGAATTTATTCTTTTGCTTAACGCCCTTCTCTGTGACGCACGAGCTCAGAGGTTGTATATCGATGGACATCAGTCGCATGGCATGAATTGCCTGTGTGGCATGCTAAGATGCAATGATCAGGGCTTCTGTTGAAAAGCAAAGTCTTGTGGTGATGATCAAAGCACCGCCTATGTGGCGTAGCTTTGTGTATAACGTAAATTCGCGAGCCTCACACCCCGGTATGGACCAGAAACGGGAGAAGGACCTCAGGGAGGGCATGCGTTTCTTTCTAGCTAGGGTGGTGTCAGTGACCTACCAGCCCTGACATTTATATACTTTTCACCTATGTGGTTGTTGCTGTTGCGAGGCGCCTCGGTTTGATCGGACAATCCGGGTCCAATGGAGTCATTCGTTGGCTCGTTTACGCCCCAAAGGGCGGGGAAACGTATTGTTCAGGCATTTTAATCCACATCGGTGGACCGGCCCTGACGATCCAAGGATCGATGCGCTCTGACCCTGTGGCTCGGGCTAGAGAGTCACGAAGTCGGTAAGGACTATCTTTTGCCTTGGTTCATGACGGAAATCCAATTTCCAAATACGACATCGTGCGGTTTTGATTGTATATATATATTTGGCGACATAGTGGCATGGGACGCTCATGTCGCCTATGATTGATAGTTATGATTTGAAATTATTTTTCAAAACATATAGACACTAGCAATAATATCAAATGCCTTTGGTTTATTCGTATCAAGCATATTTTGGCCGTTATAAGGTAAAAACTCTATCCTCCGGTTTGCGTTGCATTGTGTGATGGGAACCGAGTCTTATAACGGCTTCATTTTTACAAAAAGCATAGCGATGTTTAAAAGAACGATTTGTTTAAAGCACTGGCAATCCAATGGAGTAAACCTGTTCCACGAAAGTGGCGTGGTCCTGTGATTAGCCATATTATATATGTGTTGAGTAGATTTCTCATACCAGTCCCATGACTGACTCGTAGTTTGTTGCACTTTCAAACTCGGGTGCCCCTTTTTCTACACGGGCAGCCTTGTATTCAGGTTTAGCTGGTTCTTTCTGGATAGCTGGAGCTGAAGATGGATTCTATCATTTATCCCTTTTTATGTTGTTCAGCTCCTATTGTACATATTTTGTTTGTTTTCCGCTGTAGACATTTATGTATAGCTGAACTGTATTTGTACTAAGTAAGATCCTGTATACTGTGTAACTCTGATGATTACTTTTATCCAGTATATTCTATTGTTCATTATCTGGTGTATTTATTTAATTTTGTTCTTCTATTATCTGTTTCTTTGTTATATTCCAAAGATAACCCTTGTCTCCGTCTGAACGGGATTTCGGGTCGTCACAACGTGGTATCAGAGCAAGGTTAAGCTTAGTTCTGGAATATAACATTTGAACGAACTCGTCAGAAATAGAACCAGTAGTGTTCTAGGACGGGTAACTCTATACAGATAGGATCAGCAATATCCTAGTATGAGTAAAGCAGAATGAAACTACACCTCGATAGACACATTTACACTTGAAGTATATGTTACTATGTTTTAAAATATATTTTCTGTGACCTGACACTTGATCTGCTAATTGCAGAATTACTAGAAAATGAGTGTCAGAAACAGGAGAAATGCAGAACCCGATCTAGAGGCTCTATTAAAGAGATATCGAAATCTGAACGGAGCACAGTTCTCGGGCAATGAATCTATAATTCAAACTCAAGCTTGGATGAGTTCTGTCGAAAGAATATTTGAGCGTATCCAGTTGAGAGATGACCAGAAAAGGTTAGTAGCATCTTGGGCGCTCAAAGAAGAAGCTTTAATCTAGTGGGAAACGATCATCAAAGATAATCCAGAAGGTGATATCACCTGGGACAGATTCAAAGTGATTTTCTTAGAAAGATTTACTCCTCCTGAAGCGACGGAGCGATTATGTGATGAATTTTCTTATTTAATACAAGGTGATATGACCATCCCAGAATATCATAAGAAATTCAATGAACTTGCTCACTTTGCTCCTCATCTGATTCAAGATCCAAAGAGGAAAAATCTGAGATTTATTCATGGCCTGCAAAAGAGATATCAGAATAGTGTAATGAGGAATGTGAAGCTTCCTTTTTCTGAAATGATATACATGGCTTACCAGTATGAAGATTTCCATAAGAAAGGAATGTTGCGCGACGAAGAAGAAGCCTTTCCTAGTGACAAAGCAGAGTCGGAAACTGATATTCCTGAAGCCAGTACGAGGGCTGAGGCCAATGAGAAGCCCAGTGCTAAGAGAAAAAGGGCTAAGTCTAGGAAAGAACTGGTGACAACAGTTATTTGCTCTAACTGCAATAAGAAAGGACATTTGTCGATAAGTTGCAGATCTTTAAAGAAACAAAGAAAAGAGGGATATAGAGCAAATCGAAAGCAAAAGAAGAAAAGGTTCAGAACAGACGGGGAGTTCCAAGAGAATAGAGAGTGCAAACAGTGCCACGAGGCTGGTCATCTTGCAAAGGATTGCCCGCAGTTAAACAAGCCTGAAATGGTTCAAGTAAATGAAGTAGCAGAAACTTCTGAGCCCTCAGCTAGTCAAGAAAGGGCCGATGTTTTAGAAGGAACGCTTACTGTCAAAAATATTCCAGTCAAAGTACTGTTTGACACAGGCGCGTCCCGAAGCTTTGTTGCCAAGAGTGCAGCTATGAAGCTGGATTTGAATTTGAAAAAGCTAAAGGAACCAATGACTGTCCAGAATCCGGTTGGGGGTTCCATTGATCTAAGTTGGGTTTGTGGAGTGCCGGTTTCTTTCTCTCGTTATCGGTTTCCTACCATCGCAGTCGTCATGAATTTTAAAGAGTTTGATCTTATCTTGGGGTTAGACTGGTTGACCAAATATGAAGCTGAAGTTAAATGCGCCGACAGAGTCGTAAAGGCGAAGATTAAATTAGGTGATTATATAACCATTCCCTGTGAAGGTCATAATACCAATAGAAAAGACTTCTGGGCAGCTTTGAATGTTTTTCCAGCCCAAATAGAAAATGTCCCTGAAGTCACAGAGAATATTCCTGACCTCATCAAAGATATTCATGTCGTCAAGAACTATGCGGATGTGTTCGAAGAAGTTGTTCGCTTACCTCCGCAGAGAGAAATAGATTTCAAAATTGCTTTAATTCCGAATGCAAGGCCGGTAGTTCACGCTATTCGAAGAATGTCCTTGAAAGAAAAAGAAGAACTTGACAATCAAACACGACAGCTAGTATGGAAGGGTCTGATCAGACCTAGTTTCTCTGATTGGGGTGCAGCAGTGGTGTTTGTCCCAAAATCTAACGGTACTCTACGTCTTTGTGTGGATTATCGAGATCTGAACAAACAGACCATAAATAACAAATATCCATTGCCGCGAATAGATGATTTGTTGGATCGATTAAATGGAGCACAAGTATTCTCACGAATGGACCTAGCTACAGGATTCCATCAACTTTGAATCGCCGAAGAGTGTGTTCCAATGACAGTGTTCAGAGGCCCCGACTTATTCTACGAGTGGTTAGTAATGCCGTTCGGCTTATGTAACGCTCCAGCCTATTTCGTCGATCTAATGAGCAGGGTATTCATAGGAGTACTGAATAAATTTGTTCTGGTTTTCATTGACGATATTCTAATCTTCTCTAAATCAAAGGCCGAGCATGAAAAGCATCTGGAACAGGTTCTAGAAATTCTGAGACGGAATGTATTAAAAGCCAAGTTTTCCAAATGTATATTCTGGCAAGATGAAGTGAAATTTCTGGGCCATGTTGTATCGAAAGAAGGAATCGCTGTGGATCCAAGTAAAATCACAGCCATTCAGAATTGGAAACAGCCCAGTACCCCCACTGAAGTCCGCAGTTTTCTCGGATTGGTTAGCTATTATCGGAAGTTTGTTAAAGACTTTTCGAAGATATCTGGTCACTTAACGAAGCTTACGAAGAAGCACTCTAAGTTCAAATGGACTCCAGAAAGTGAGGAAGCTTTCGAAGAGCTAAAGTTAAGACTAACGACTGCTCCAGTGTTAACCATCATCGATGGCAACCAAGATCTAAAAGTCTGGACTGATGCTTCTAGAGAAGGCCTTAGCGCAGTGTTAATGCAAAGGGGTCAAGTGATTGCTTATGCTAGCCGTCAACTAAAGCCGCACGAGAAGAACTACGTAACTCATGATCTTGAGTTATTGGCTATAGTATTCGCTTTGAAAATCTAGAGACACTATCTTCTGGGCGAGAGATTTGAACTGTTTACGGATCACCAGTCGCTAAGGTATCTATTCACTCAGAAAGACCTAAATCTGAGGCAACAACGTTGATGATCGAAGGCAACAACATAGAGTGAATTGCCTTTGTGGCTTGCCTAAGTGGCAAATGATCAAGGCTTCTGTTGAAAAGCAAAGTCTTGTGGTTGATGATCGAAGAACGATCTTTGTGGCGTAGCTTTGTGTAACGTTTACTTGACGAGTTTCACACCTGGTATGAACCAAAAACGGGAGACGGACCTCAGGGAGAACATGTGTTTCTTTCTAGCTAGAAGTGGCGTCAGTGGTTTTACACGCCCTGACGAGTTTGACTTATGTGGATGTTGATGTTGCGAGGCGCCTCGGTTTGATCGGACGATCCGGGTCCGATGGAGTCATTCGTTGGCTCATTGACACCCCATAGGGTGGGGAAACGCATTGTTCAGGCATTTTAATCCACATCGGTGGACTGGCCCTGACGATCCAAGGGCCCACCTGTGTCTGGGTCCTGAGACACGGGCTAGAGCATCTCGAATCGGTAGAGGACGATCCCTGGCCTCGGTTCATAGATGGAAATCCAATTTCCAAATACGTGATTCTGCGGTTTTATTTGTAGAGCCTAGTATAGCGACATAGTGGGATGGGGCGCTTATACCGTCTATGATTGATACTTATGATTTGAAGTTGTTTTATACACTATGCACTTATAATAGTATCAAATGATTTGTTTTAAACGTATCAAGCATTCTTGGCTATTATAAGGTAAAAACCCTATCCTCCGGCTTGCGTTGCATTGTGTGATGGGAACTGGGTCTTATAATAGCTTCAATGTTCTTTATTTAGCATTGCGCTGTTGTTTTATGCACTGGTGTTCTTGGGAGGAAATCCGTTCCGTGTTATAAGGCGGGGTCCCTTGATTTACCTAACTTTAAAATAAAGATTTACAACTGTTTTAGTTCTCACACCAGTCACATGACTGACCTGAAGTTTATTGTTTTAACCTAAACTCTGGGTGTCCTTATTTTGACATGGGAAGCTAGTAGTTTTGGTTTTGCAGATTTATATTCACAGGATCCTGGTTTACAGCTGGAACGATACTCGGAAAGCTTTGTATCCGCGTATTACTTCTAGTTGTGTATTGTATTATTTTCCGCTGCTATGTAATTTATTGTAATCTCTGATATTTGGTAAATGTGTAACATTGATTTATACTCTGTATATTCTTGTATTCTGATGGAATTGTTGTAACATACAATGAAATGTCCTCCCGTCTGCGTTCTGATGTGGCTTGTTCTCGAACTATCCGCGCTTTCCTTCACGGGGAAGTTACGGGTCTTTACAAACTTCAGGATTATCGAAAGGTGATATTTGTCGTAATGATGAAGTTGTTAGAGTAAATTATTTTGGGAAAACAACAGCGTAACGTTATCAGAAGGATTTGGAAATATATTTATAATGAGATTTCTGAAATAAAAGGAAATAGAAAGGGGCTTGATGGTATTAAATTATATCCCTATAATAAAAGAAATAAAAAGGGAGATTGGTGAAAGTAAGCGGTATTTTCGAAGTATTGAAATGAGGTTTTAGTGGGATTATTCTAAAAGGGATGAGTAGTGATTTTGGCGTTCAAATAATAAAGCCAAAGAAGATATCATAATAATTAAATTATAAATTTGAATCGATAAGAAATGTTAAGGGAATGGTTTGAAATATTAGTGTAGGATAAATTAGATATGATTTAAGATATTTTCTAGGTTTATAGGAAAAGGATTTGAGTATAATTATATATTAAACCAATATATTATTGGGTATTTCAACTGATAAATTATGTTTAAATGGCCAAGTGATGCTGCGTATAAACCAATGTATCTATTTATTTTTATGGTTGTTTATTTTGATAGTTAAATAACCGACTATCAAAATCTGACCCAACGTTGTTGGTACGGAAAGACCGGGATCGAATTTATATTCGAAAACCATTCTGACCAATAAACACGAATACGTCGAAGATGTTGATCGAGATGGAAGCAATTGAAGACCGTAGATCTTCATGAAACGGAAGAGTTACTTACAATCTCTAGCCGATCCCTAGAGATATACTGTGATTCTGTCGTGATTGGAATCCACGGGTTGCAAGGACTTCTCCCTGCTGATCCATGGGGTGATTTCTATATTGGATGCAGTAGGAGGGTACCTTCGGTTCATTCTGTACCTGGATGACGTATATGGACGATGTGAATGGTGGCCAGATGTTACAAAAGTCGATTATAGCCTCAAGCCTCATCAACCGGAAATTGACAAAAAATCAGGCAGGCAGCATGGCTATGTGGGTCGCACCCATTAGGGTGTATTGTCACCATCTAGAGAATATTCATATTTGTTGCTTCTTTTCATTTCTGTATCTCCCGGGAACTACGGTGGTCGCGCGACAAAAAGCCGTAAGGTGATAATATACTCGATACACTCAAGAGAAATGAGTGGTTGGTCATGTGTGGGCCGGGTTGCAAGACGTTCTTGTTGAACCTAGTGTATTCGTCTCTAGAGATATACTATCGGCAGGCGGTTCCATACCTTGTAATAGATGGAAATCCAATCTCCAATAAGTGCCCGCGGTTTTGATTGTATACTATATATGTGGAGCATGAGATGCAAGCGTTCTGCTAGATTCTATTTACTTGTATTTAGACACTATTATAATATCAGAATAAGACATTGATTTCAAAACGTTTTGGGTTATAGTAAGATAAAAACCGTCCGTGTTTATGTGTGGACTGGTCTTACTATTATCTTTTCTTTCAAAGGAATTTTCAGAGTTAAACATGTTGGATGCTGTATGAGTTTATCACTGAAAGTATTTCACACTGATCCGGGTGAATTTTGCTTTGCTTCAAATGTGCTCGGGTCAGACCGAGCATATTTCCAGGTTAGGATTTCGCTTGGAGCATCAGAAAGGGAGGTGAAGTCGAGACGTATTCCATATATATACTGGTACTAGTTTATTTCTGCTGTGTATTGTATTGATATGAATGTATACTCTGATGTTGTAATATACAGTTCTTTTATAAAGTATTACTGATTATTATATTTTGTCCATTCCGCTGTGAGATGCTAATCTTCCTATTCTTCTATTCTAACATTTCTTTCTTTCTTTCCTCACCCTCTAACTTCTTTTTATTAGCTTTCTGGGTTTTCGATATTTGAATCTGGACACAGGACGTGTTAGTGTCTTGATTCGAGTGTCGAAAATCCCGGGTCGCTACAAACAACTTGCTCCTTAACTGACGAAAATCAACATCAGTGCATCCATGTGTTAGAGAAGCAAATCGATTGAGGTAGAAAGAAATAACAGAATATTGCATAGTAGAAAAGATGTGTACATTATTTCAGTATACGTAGCCTTTGTAGTGGAAAATTTTAACATAATTATCAGAGTGTATCTAATTTCAGCTTGGACAATTATAAAATCTATGATTACAAATGCTAAAAAAATAAAAATGAAGGTATAGTGAAGGTAAGGTTAGAAAATTATCTATTAGAAATCTTTAGTTCCAAGCTCTATCCAAATGTTCCAAGCTAAACCTGATCTAGTCGGCTGTGTCTAGAGGAAATAAGACATCCAAAGTTTAAGGGAAAAGACAAATAAACTCCAGGTTAGTCATGGGTGTGGTGTTATAATCTCAAATTTTATGTTCATGAAATGAAATAAATCCCATAAGACAATGATCGCTATAAACATGGAATGAGTTTTCCTTTATGGTAATAAAAACTTTGTTATGTAAAAATAATTGATGTTGATTTTAATTATTTATGGGATAAAACAAATAAAGTAAATCAAATATGTGAAACTATTACCATTTTTAAATTCCATGTATGTTAGGAAATACAAACAAAATTGCGGGTTCACAGGGAGAATGGGTTCCATTCAAAGGCTAAGTAAGAGACTACCCTTCATGCAATACATCTCTAGAGGGATGTGCTGAGTACCAACTGCCCTCAGCTTATCTAGCAAGACCAGCCAAGATACCATCACCATAGTCGGAACCGATTTATCAGAGTTGACTCTTAGCATACACCATATACTCGACATATAGGGAGTAATCTAGAAGAGAGATGACCATATCTTAATGAATGCAATCCATGTAGCCTTACAACATGATCTGTTACTGCAATTTCCAAGTGATGAAGCTTAAGGTCGTCAATTATCTTATACCAAGCACATTATTCACCTTGAGTGCCACATTACCAATTCCATCACAAGCAGTTGATTTCCATAAATGCACAATCTCTAAGCTCGTATGTCCAAGGTAAAGGTGTCTACATTGCAAGAGAGTTGCTTCCCACATCACAAAAAATGTGCATTTATAAAGATCAATACACGCGCATTTGAAATGTAATGTCAGATATTTGACCGTACAATTTATCCCAAGTCGGTATAAATGGAAGGCACTTATCCTATTATAACTTGGCTAAACCTAGTGAGTAGTAGAGAGGGCTATTGCATCTAAAATTGGGATTAAGTGTTGTTGCCATCTATAATATGTGGAATATCATGCGAAGGTCGGTGACAAGGAGCCCTACATTCTATTTTCCAATCTTTTTCATTCCTTGTCTTTTGGCTTTCAAACGTAAATTGGTTCAATGTGGTTTTCAGATAGGAATCATGCAAATCTGATCCCGGTCTCTTTGAACCAATCATCGAGGAAATACTGTTTAATTATTTTTTGGTGTTGTTTATTTCTGAGTTCATTCCTTATCAAAATATCTTTTAGGGATGTATATCTATAAAATATTTCTTTGGATGTATATATGTGTCACTAAACCCAACTTATCCATTTCTTTCATAGGTTGAAATTGTGTTATCTTTGCATGGTAAGTCCAATTTATTTAGTAATTAAGTAAAACAGGTCAGAAAAAAATGTACTTATTTTGCTCGATATCGATTTCCATGTTCGAGCTTTAGTATTCATCGAATAACAGTGAAATCACCTTTTAAATTCTTATGAATAGTATGGATTTCCTGCTCAGAATTTAATAATAAATATGAGAATATTATTTCTAAGTAATCTTCGTTATATAAGTTTGGAAGTTTAATCTATTATATTAAACTTGTTTATGATTTTTCAACCTATCCAGGAAAAGGGTCAAGCAAGCCAGGGCACTGGTTTCTCATGAACATCTCCCAATTAAATACACCATATTTGGATCTCATAAATAGAAAAATGGGGTTTACTCGTCGGCTTTTAACACCATGATTAAAGCATTAGCTTATGATATATTTTTTTCAAATCATTTATTTAAGCACTTTTATTTACATTTTAAAACTTCTGAATTATCTTCAATAAAGCTTGTTTATCATTTGAAAATATTTATAAGAGGTATAAAGAATAGTGGTAAAGTTTGAACTCATATTTCAATAGTTATTAAAAATTACTGCAAAAGTTCTGCAAAAAATGTTGCAGAAAGTGCTATAAAGCTTATTTAATCAAAATGACTTTTTTGTCATTTGAAAATTCATTTATATAACATAAATCACTTTTAAATATTTTAGAAAGTTTACATGATTTATTTTATATCCTTAAAAATAGAAGAATCCCAATTTTAAAGGATATTATTTTTAGGATTTCGAACTGCAGAACTACAATTATTTTCAAAACTATTTTTGCCCATATTTTAAAATCTACTTGAAGAAATCTTGATCTTCTTGTTTTGTTTGAAAATTATAGTTGTAAGAGTTCATAAAAATCTTATGCCAAAGAATTTGGACTTGCAGTTTATCGTATAAATTGTTTTATTTTTTTATAGCATGAAAACGCGAACTACCGTCACTTATGCACCAAATTTTTCTCAAACTTCATATTATTTTTAAATGTTATTTGAACACTTTTAAATGTTTATAAAACATTTATAAACCATTTAAATCATTTTTTAGGGGTTTAACCATTCCATTTATCACATTTCATTCGTGAAAGAAAAGTGGTTTCCTTCATTTATATCAACATTTATTAACGTCACTGGTTATACCATCCATTCAACAATCATATTATCAAACAAATATTATAATAAACATATATAACATTGTATAATATCATAGCCTATGGATTGTTATCGTTCTATTTTAAGTAGAGTTCCTAATCTTTAGCTATAATTGTTCCTAAAATTGACTGTAGTTTTGATAAATTCAAATTAAAAACTTCACGGCTATGCAGTTAAAGCCTCACTAAAGCCCCGCAATACCCGCTATAGCTCGTAGCACTCTTCAACCGTTACACTATTTCAATTTAGCACTAATGAACAGTGGATCCTCTTTTAGCTTCACTATTTTCCGCTGCACCCGCTAAATCAAGGCTTTTTAGCATCCACTTTAGCAGTATTAATATATAGAGTTTAATTTCACTAGTTCTCTTTTTAAAAATTCAATAAATTTAGCGTGAAGGGATAAATTTAAGGCATAAGTGACTAGATATAGTAACAATCAATTACACTCATCAAATTTAGCATCTATAACTATGGTATTCCTTGATTTTGTTATATATGATTAATTAATATTAGTTTCTTGTACCTCAATAACGTAAGAAGGATGATTAATTAATTTTTAAATATTTTATTTTACATCCAATGAATATTTATATGCCTCTGCTATTTCTCTTCTTTATTCCTACTATACCTTTTTTCACCTTCGCCACTATAGATCAACCGCTAAGTGCTTGGAGGGATAGACCTAGGCTTGGTTTCTCATGGTCAAGTAATGGAGGAATGTGTTTCCCGACCCTTGATGGAGAATGAAGTAATGGCAGTAATGAAGAAGAAGAGAGGTGTTTTGATAATGATTTAAAGGTATTTGGTTAAGCATAAAAGGTTTATAAAACTTCTTTGTTTTCTTAGTAATTTTATTTCACAAATTCAAGAGGGTTTGGAAACTATTAAGGGGAGGATAAGTTTAAGAAATAAAGAAATAAGTGCGAGAGAAGTGAGAAGAAATGGGTGATAGTTATGGGAAAAATTATGGAATAATATAAGAAGTGGAAATTGAACAATCCCCCTGTCTTTTCTTTAACTCACAACCAAAAAAGCCTCACCCTACACATCCTCTCTTCCGAATATTTGTCTTTTATTTTGAAATGCAAATTGGTTTGAAGCTATTTTGGATAGGAATCATCCAAAATTGATCTTGGTCTGTTCGAACCAATCATTGAGAAAATACAGTTTAAGTGGTTTAGGTGTTTCTTATTGCTTAGTTCATTCCTTGTCAAAGTATCTTTTAGGAATGTGTATCTTTATAATATTTCTTTGGATGAATATGTGAAATCATTAAACCTTATTTATTCATTTCCTTTCATAAGTAGAAATTGTTCTATCTTTGAATCATTAGTCCAATTCAGTTACTAATTAAGTAAAATAGATACAAAGAAATTACACTTATTTTACTTGATATAAATTTCTGTGTTGAACCTTTTCTACACATTGTGACACCCCACGTTCGTTAATGTCATTCACTAAGGGAATGCATTAAGCTTCATGAAGTGTTATAGGTAAACAGACACAGAATAATTACAAGACAGATATAAATAAGATAGCATCGGAAATTTAAATTTTTATTTCAACATAAATCATAATACCGTGGTCTACAATACCATAAGTCACAAAAACCATTACAATAAAATAACTTCATTCTTGCATCATCAAATTACATAAGAATATAAAAACATAATTCCCCAATTGAAAAAGTTAAGCCATAGTAGAGACAAGAACTTGAGCCATACTTCAGAAGTAGCTCCTAGCAAGATGATATCTGAGTCCTGACTAAGCCTGAGTGTTTCCTCCCTGAGAACATGGGGTGGGGGGGAATGGAAGAAAGAAGGAGAAACAAAAGGGTCAGACATAAAGTCTGGTGAGTCTAGTTACTTTTAGCCAGTAAATAAATAAAAGTAACATGATAGGCATATAAAGTGGATAAGAGAGGTCATTACATAAATGGCAGGTGTGACAAGGTAGACAGGGTAAGGTGTATACACTTCTCTAACGATTACTCTGCACTATTACTAGTATAACCAGAATGAGATGATCCCTTCCACTATAAGGTGGTAGACTCAGGGCATATGTTCAAAATGTACCCTAACCAATACCCTAATCGATCGGCTCCCTACTCCGTAAATACTCTGTGTCGGCCCCACGGTAGGATGTATCACGTCCTACAGTGGCAACCCTTCAATGATATGCACAACACCATATCTACTGGTGTCACGGTCGTCTTATCACCCTCTTCCCAGCTCATGCACGCACATGGCCCGGTCGGTTTGCGCCGCCCACACCGTCCTTTACGTTTGGATCTCTTACAATCGGTCAATAAGCATGTCCCCTCTCCACCTAGTACGGAGTACTTTTATTTGATACCTACTCCGGGTTACTGAATAAAATGGGTCTCATACAATATGATACAAGCTCTCCCCCTTTGTCTTGTATCCTCCACTAGGTTTTTCACTGACTATGTATACCACTAGGTGCCTTTAATTACATAAACCTATACCAGTTAAGCTTACCCTAAAAGGTGTCTTTAATTACACAACTTTATTATTTTCCTCGGTTATGTATACCACTAGGTGTCTTTAATTACATAACCTTATCAGGTTAATTTGTGGGCCTATATGTAAATATTACCCACCCCCTCTATAATTACTTAACCCATCCACTATTGCAATCAATTTACTTAACCATAACCTTAGTTCACAATCATACATTCCCTATGGATTAGATTTGGTTAAGTAGTCCAATTCGTTACCATGTCCATTTATGGTTTATAATGGGCTAGACCTCCCACATTAGGCCTATAACGTGTGGATGCTGGATATGCCGGTCGGGTCCGGGCATTCTTATTCCATAGTTGGGCTTAACTTCGTGTCTTAGCCTGATTCGTATTTGCGTACTTAGACCTCCCACATTAGGTTCAACATTAGTGGCTGCTGGATATGTCGGTCGGGTCCGGGCAGACTTCCAATACTAATTCAACTGAACCTCATGTCATAAGTACAATTACAATTCCTAATTGTAATTACTAGACATTCCTTTTTTAATTAATTAACCAATTAATTAATCCTTTCCTTTTATAGGTGTTAATATCCATTTTACCCAATAATTTGAATTATATGTCCAAAAATGTTCATATTCAAATTATGCCATTTTTAACCTTCCCCCCACTATTCCTTAACTAGCGCCCTCACAAAATTGGCAGCATGCCTAAGCTAGACAACAGCCTAGTCATAAACGATAATAGGAAAATAATGGGAATATAACCAAAGTGATCATCTTGGCATAAACTTAAACTAGCATGAAATAAGGTGAACATACATACTAGCATGGACATGAAATTGTCATCATAACAAGGTGGACATAAAACTGATGAACGGTTGGCATTCAATTGATCTAACATAACTATGATGTCACAATAAGCATAGTAAGTTCTAAATTAGCAATTTAGACGTCCAATCGGTTTCGATCTAACATGATAACACAAGGTGATAATTAGATCACATAATTCAGATCTAGAGGTTAAAATAGATCCAACATCATAACACATGGTGATAAATTAGATCACTTAATTCAGATCTACAGGTTAGAATAGATCTAACATGATAAACACAAAGTGATAATCTAGATATGAATAATAGTTTCAGTGTCCACATAAATTAGAATTACTAGTTTAGAAATAGATCTACACAAATCCACATCATAGTATGCCATAGAAGTTACAATTAAGACAAAGATTCAGATCCAATCCTAATTAATTCAAGGTGACATATGTTAATGGTTTACATAAATGATTAGATCCAACAATGAAATAACTGTCCAAATTAATAGATTTATACTAACCACAATATAGTTACAAACCATGATCCACAATAATAACATAGTAGAATAATCACAATTGATTTGGATCTAGAGAAATAGATCTATCATGACATAGCATAGGATATGATAATAGCATAGGTTCATGGTTTACCCATGTCCAAATCATAGTCTTTCATAATTTACATTTATTCATTTAAACCTAAAAATAACCAACTCACTGTGATTGGATTGCTAAGATGATAGAAAAGAAGTTGGTGTTGAATCTATGCTTGAATCTTAGAATTTGATTTGCAAAACTAATAATTACTTGAAGAAAACTAATCTGTCTTAGTTGCACACCAGTAGCATTTGGCTCCCATGATTTCCAATGAAGAAATAGCCATGTATTTATAGTTGTAGAACCCTCTGGAATTGACTGCCACATAAACCCTAGGGTGAATCAGGTCGCGGGTCGCTTCCCACTTGGAAAAGGCCCAATTACCCAAAAACTCCTATGGGCGCACTTTACAGGTGCGCCAGTGTAAAATTTCCTTGATGCACTTGTCAAGTGCACCAGTTATCCCAGTTTTGATTTTCAAACTTTTATCGTCCGTAACTTCTTCATATGTTATCTGTTTTACGCAAACTAGGTGTCTATCCTGACCAGAATTTCAAGATGGACATAATGACGTAGTCTGTTTCCTTTAATTCTTAATATTAAATTAATTATTATTTAATTTATCCTCTTTAATGTTAACAAAATTATGGGGTGTTACATTCCCCCTACTTAAAGGATTTCGTCCCCAAAATCTCCGTGCTAAGAAGAATGCATATCCTACCATACATCATCCATCAATCACTGACATCCATTGTCCTTAAGGATTTCTAATGCTTATATGAGTATATGAAAAGGTGTGTGTATATGTCCCAATACTAATGCGAAGATCAGGTGGTCTACTGATTTAGTTGACCTCTTAATGCGATGTATGTTAGTGCCATGAATCCAATATGTATGCAAATAAGCCTATTATAACATGTAAGCTCTATATGTATGCACACTCGTTCGCCCAAATGCAACATCCATATGCTAGTTCATCCATTTTGATCCATAAAAGAAAAGAAAATGCACACACATCCATATGCAGTATGAGAGTGATTGAGACGATCTAGTGCCTAATGTGTGTGTATATGCATCCACAGGCAATGGCTAGCAATCACTTGCATCCATCAATCATAACATGTCTCAAACACATGTTTACATCCATGGCATTCCTATCTAAAGGTCGAAAAATACTACAGATAAGATATACTTAAATGATAGAAACAAGTATGATAAAACTTTGGAAAAAGGAGTTAAGAACATACCCTCGAAAAGAAAAGGGTACGAAGCACAAATTTTGTCTTCGGTCTCCCAAGTCGCATCTTCTGCGTTATCTCCCCATTGTACCTTAAGCAACTTGATCTCTTTATTGCGTAACTTCTTAACTTATGATCCACGAATACGGGAAGGAACTCGCCTGACTGTCACCTCCCATTCCACTTCTACCACTTCCAATATATTCGGCTTAAACACCCGATAGATTTTTAGGAAGCTTTACTCTATAGGCCATTTGGCTAATCCTCTCGGTTATGGGAAACGGTCCCACAAACCTAGGCGCCAACTTTACTACAGATCCGAAGCGAAACACATTCTTCAAAGGTGATACTTTGATAAAAACTAAGTCTCCCACTTCAAATTTGATGTCAGTCCTTCTCTTGTCCGCATAGGATTTCTGCTTATCTTGAGCTGTCTTCATTCATCATCGAATAAGGTCAATATTCTCGGATGTTTCTCTTACCATATCTGGTCCAAGTAATAATCTTTCTGTGGACTCGCACCAACAAGTTGGTGATCTACAGGGTCGTCCATACAATGCTTCGACGGGTGCCATGCCAATGCTAGCTTGATAAATGTTATTATAGGAAAACTCCACTAAAGGAAGATGCTCTTCCTAAGTCCCGCCAAAGTCTAAGGTAAACAGCCTCAAAAGAACTTCAAGAATCCTGTTCACCCTCTCTGTCTGTCCATTGGTATGAGGATGATAAGCGGTGTTCAAACACAACTGTGTACCTAATGCTTCTTGCAAGCTCCTCCAATATTCATTGGTGAAGATGGGGTCACGATCGCTCACGATGCTGGAAGGTACTCCATGAAGACGAACTATCTCACGCACATAAATTGCTACCAACCACGATGCCGTCCTCTTACTCTTAACTAGAATAAAGTGAGCGCTCTTAGTGAGTCTATCCACCACAACCCAGATACTAGTGTTTCCTTTCTTCGATCTAGGCAAACCATCTATGAAATCCATAGAGACCCTCTCCCATTTCCACTGCGGAACCACAAACGGATGAAGTAATCCACCGGGCTTCTTTTGCTCAGCTTTGACTTGCTGGCAAACTAAACATTGGGAAACAAATTCGATTACATCTTTCTTCATCCCAGCCCAAAAGAAAACCCTCTTCATGTCCCTGTACATCTTATCACCGCTTGGATGAATGGACATCTTAGAATGGTGGGCTTCTTCTAGGACTGCCTTTATCAAGCTTCCAGTTTGAGGAACACAAAGCCTTCCATCTCGTCGCAACCACCCCTTTTCATCTATGGCATATCTGCTGAGGTGACTAGAAGTCTCCCCTCTCCTAAGCTTATCCATTATGTCTAGAATCTGCGGGTTACCTTGTTGCGAAGCTCCTATCTGGTCCATAAGAGTCAATTGTATCCCCAAGGATGCACACAAATCAGGCAAAATCTCGATGGAGGATCTAAAATCAAAAGTTGATATGAACTCCAAGTTCTTTCTTTCCACAAATAGAGGACTCAGAGCCACCCTCTTCCTATTTAGTGCGTCTGCCACCACATTACTCTTGCCAGGGGTATAAGAAATATCAAAATCATAAGAAGCTAGAAACTCCATCCACCATTGTTGCCTTAATTTGAGATTCTTCTACGAGAACAGATACTTGAGAGATTTATGATCAGTGTGTAACTCGAACTTCTCTCCAAGTAAATATTGGCGCCACGTCTTTAGCGCAAACACTATGGCAGCTAGCTCTAGATCATGGGTGGGGTAGTTCTTTTCATGAGCCCTCAACTGTCTATCCCCATAGCACACTACTTTCTCTTCTTGCATTAAAACCGCACCAAGCCCTGTACCACACGCATTAATATAAACAGTAAACACCTTGTTCCCGTCAGGCAAGGTCAAGACCGAGCTATTGTCAGAGCCCTCTTCAGTCGTTGGAAAGCAACATTACAGTCTATATCCCATGAGAATGCCAAGTTCTTCTTCGTCATCCTAGTGATTGGGGCTGATATCTTTGCGAAGTCCTTAATGAACTTCCTATAGCAACCTGCTAACCCAAGAAAGCTTCTCAACTCGGTTGCATTTTTGGGAACCTTCCAATCTTGCACTGCAACCACCTTCGCGAGATCTACAGCTACTCCTTCATTGGAGACCACATGCCCTAAGAATCTCACCTCTTTTCTCCAAAAATGGCATTTGGAGAATTTTGCTTTAAGCTGATGGTCACGGAGAGTTTTTAAAACTTCTCTCAAATGCTGGGCATGCTCTTCTTCGCTCTTGGGGAAGACCAAAATATCATCAACAAAGACTATGACAAATTTATTTGGGAACTCCCGAAACACCCTACTCATCAAATCAACAAAATAGACGGGTGCATTCATCAGCCCAAAAGGCATAACTAGCCATTCAAAGAAACCGTCAGGAGTCCTAAAGTCAGTCTTATCTATGTTATCCTCAGCCACTCTCAACTGATGAAAACCCATGGCCAAGTCTAACCGAGAAAATACCGACGCACCAACAAGCTGATCAAATATATCATCAATCCTCGGAAGCGGGTGTCTATTCTTCTTAGTGAGTTTATTCAGCTCTCTATAATCAACACACAACGAAGCGAACCATCTGCCTTGGTCGCGAATACTACTGGAGCACCCCATTCATATATGCTTCGTCTGATAAACCCTTCTCAAGTAGCTCCCCTACTTGCTTACTCAGCTCCCTCCTTTCCCTTGGAGCCATATGGCGCACTGGCAATGCAACTGGCTTTGCATTATCCACCAGATATATACAAAAGTCGATCTCATGCCTCGGAGGTAAACCCCGAACCTCATCAAAAAGCATTGGAAAAATCTCAGACTACTTGAACAGATTGCAGATCATCGATAGATACATCAGGAGACTCTAGGAAACTAAGCATAAACGACCCTTGTGGGTCACACAAAATCTCGAGGGTTCTCCCATGACAAGTTAGAAGCCTAACAACCATCTTCTCACAATCCAGAATGGCACCATACGTGGTAAGCCAATCCATTCCTAGAATCAACCCATAGCCCATAAACCCGAGTACATACGCGTCGCATTCAAACTCGACGCCCAACACAGATATTTTCAAACCCTGACATCATAGATAAATGAGCCGAACCACCAATGGGGTTTGAAACAACTACAGGATCCACTACCATACTAGTAATTAAGTGCAGAGATTCAAGTACAAAACTTGATATAAATGAATGTGAGGCAGCAGAATCAAAAAGTGTTCTAATATGATGGTTTGAAAGAGAAATTAAACCTTCACTCCATAATTTCCTGCCCTTTGACCTTGTCCCTGTGATCCCTGTTTCTTTGGGCACTCTTTAGCAAAGTGTCCGGCCTCTCCACAGTGGTAGTAAGAGTTCTTCCTTTGCTTACAGTCTTTAACCGGATGACCTTGCTTCCCACAATGGTGACATTTTCTCTTATCCTTTCTTTTATCATTTTTCCCTCCTTTCTTCTGCTATTGCTGCTGCCCCTTCTTGGGCCACACATTCCTATTTTGCGATGTCTCCTCAGCCTTCTTTTCACCCGTATCTTCCTCATGCATTAGGGCTATATCGACAAGCTTTTCGAAAGAAGTCCCCATTGGGATATGGGACATGGCTAGACCAAGCAGAGGCTCATTCGCCCTTTAGCAAACCGCAAAGCCCTTTTGTGCGGCGTATCCACTAGCTCTAAACCGAACCTTGCCAACTGGTTGAATTTGTTCATATATTCTTTTACCGTCAAGTTTCCTTGTTTGATTTCTAAGAATCTCTCCATCTGCAGGCTTCTTTCAGCTTGGGAAAGAAATTTCATTTCGAACCTCTGTCTAAAATCTTTTCAAGTTTCCACCGGACGTCCAGCTTGGGTGGCTTCCCACCAAAATGAGGCTTGGTCCTTCAATACCCAGGCGACTAACTGAACCTTCCTTCTATCCTCTACTTCAAAAATTACAAATAAATCCTCGGTCTCCTTGATCCAATTTTGAGCTTCTACGAATTTCTCGTTCCCATGGAATAGCTTCCCTCCCATAGCACGGAAGTCCTTGCAGATCTTGGCGAAGTTATCTGCTCTTGGAGGGGGAGGAGGAGGAATGACTTGGGCAGCTAGGGGAGGAACATTTCGTTGGCCTTCGGCAGGTGTCGTGACCTCCAAATATCTAAGGAACCATCCGGGTATTGTGACGCCCTCTGAGATGTTAGGAATGCTTTGTTCCCTAGACATGCTGAAAAAGGAGAAAGGAAGAAATTTAGATATAAGACCAAAGGATATAACATACGGCTTTTTGGGGAATGTTTTTCAAAACAGACTTTTCTTTATGAAAATGCTTTCTTTTAAAACCTTTTTGAAAATAATTTTCAAAAACTTTTATCTAATCTGGTAACCTTCAGCTCTGGTACCAAGTGTGACACCCCACGTCCATTAACGTCACTCACTAAGGGAACGCATTAAGTTTCATGAAATGTTATAGGTAAACAGATACAGAATAATTACAAGACAGATATAAATAAGATAGCATCGGAAATTTAAATTTTTATTTCAACATAAATCATAATACCGTGGTCTACAATACCATAAGTCACAAAAACCATTACAATAAAATAACTTCTTTCTTGCATCATCAAATTACATAAGAATATAAAAACATAGTTCCCCAATTGAAAAAGTTAAGCCATAGTAGAGACAAGAACTTGAGTCATACTTCAGAAGTAGCTCCTAGCAAGATGATATCTGAGTCCTGACTAAGTCTGAGTGTTTCCTCCTTGAGAACCTAGGAGGGGGGAAACGGAAGAAAGAAGGAGAAACAAAAGGGTAAGACATAAAGTCTGGCGAGTCTAGTTACTTTTAGCCAGTAAATAAATAAAAGTAGCATGGTAGGCATATAAAGTGGATAAGAGGGGTCACTACATAAATGGCAGGTGTGACAAGGTAGACAGGGTAGGGTGTATACACTTCTCTAATGATTACACTACACTATTACTAGTATAACCAGAATGAGATGATCCCTTCCACTATAAGGTGGTAAACTCAGGGCATATGTCCAAAATATACCCTAACCACTACCCTAATCAATCGGCTCCCTACTCCGTAGATACTCTGTGCCGGCCCCAAGGTAGGATGTATCATGTCCTACAGTGGCAACCCTTCACTGACATGCACAGCCTCATATCTACTGGTGTCACGGTCATCTTATCCCGCTCTGCCCAGCTCATGCACGCACATGGCCCGGTCGTTTTGCGCAGCCCACACCATCCTTTACGTTTGGATCTCTTACAATCAGTCAGTAAGCGTGTCCCCTCTCCGCCTAGTACGGAGTACTTTTATTTGATACCTACTCCGGGTTACTGACTAAAACAGGTCCCACACAATATGATACAAGCTCTCCCCCTTTATCTTGTATCCTCCACTAGGTTTTTCATTGACTATGCATACCACTGGGTGTCTTTAATTACATAGCTCTATACTAGTTGTGCTTACCCTAAAAGGTGAATTTAATTACATAACTTTATTATTTTCTCCGGTTATGTATACCACTAGGTGTCTTTAATTACATAACCTTATCGGGTTAAGTTTTAGGCCTATATGTAAATATTACCCACCCCTCCAGATTTGCTTAACCCATCCACTATTCCAATCAATTTACTTAACCCTAACCTTAGTTCACAATCATACAATCCCTATGGATTAAATTTGGTTAAGTAGTCCAATTCATTACCATCTCCATTTATGGTTTATAATGGGCTAGACCTCTCACATTTGGCCTACAATATGTGGATGCTGGATATGCCGGTCGGGCCCGGGCAGTCTTATTCCACATTTGGTCCTAACCTCGTGTCTTAGCCCGATTCGTATTTGTGTACTTAGACCTCTCACATTAGGTCCAATATTAGTGGCTGCTAGATATGCCGGTCGGGTCCGGGCAGTCTTCCACCACTAATGCAACTTAACCTCGTGTCATAAGTACAATTACAATTCTTAATTGTAATTACTGGACATTCCATTTTTAATTAATTAATCAATTAATTAATCCTTTCCTTTTATAGGTGTTAATACCCATTTTATCCAATAATTTGAATTATATGTCCAAAAAATGTTCATATTTAAATTATGCCATTTTTAACCCTTTTTCCCTTGTTCCTTAACTAGCGCCCTCACAAAATTGGCAGCATGCCTAAGCTAGACAACAACCTAGTCATAAACGATAATAAGGAAAATAATGGGAATATAACCAAAGTGATCATCTTGGCATAAAAATAAACTAGCATGATAATAAGGTGAACATACATACAGGCATGGACATGAAATTGTCATCATAACAAGTGGACATAAAACTGATGAATTATTGGCATTCAATTGATTCTAACATAACTATGATGTCACAATAAGCATAGTAAGATCTAAATTAGCAATTTAGATGTCCAATCGGTTTAGATCTAACATGATAACACAAGATGATAAGTTAGATCACGTAATTCAGATCTAGAGGTTAAAACAGATCCAACATGATAACACAAGATGATAAATTAGATCACATAATTCAGATCTAGAGGTTAGAATAGATCTAACATGATAAACACAAGGTGATAATCTAGATCTGAATAGTAGTTTCAATGCCCACATAAATTAGAATTACTAGTTTAGAAATAGATCTAGACAAATCCACATCATAGCATGTCATAAAAGTTACAATTAAGACAAAGATTTAGATCCAATCCTAATCAATTAAGGGTGACATATGTTCATGATTTACATAAATGATTAGTTCTATCCAATGAAATAAATGTCCAAATTAACAGATTTATATTAACCACAATATAGTTACAAACCAAGATCCACAATAATAACATTGTAGAGTAATAACAATTGAATTGGATCTAGAGAAATAGATCTATTATGACATAGCATAAGATATGGTAATAGCACAGATTCATGTTTTACACATGTCCAAAGCACAGTCTTTCATAATTTACATTTATTTATTTAAACCTAAAAATAACCAACTCACTATGATTGGATTGCTAAGATGAAAGAAAAGAATTTGGTGTTGAATCTATGCTTGAATCTTAGAATTTGATTTGCAAAACTGATAATTGTTTGAAGAAAACGGATCCGTCTTAGTTCGCACATCCGCACATTTGGCTCCCATGATTTCCAATGAAGAAATATGAGAAATAGTCATGTATTTATAGTTGTAGAACCCTCTGGAACCGACTGCCACATAAGCCCTAGGGTGAATCAGGTCGCGGGTCGCCTCCCACTTGGAAAAGGCCCGAATACCCAAAAACTCCTATAGGCGCACTTGACAGGTGCGCCAGTGTAAAGTTGCTTTGGCGCACTTGTCAAGTGCGCCATTTATCCCAGTTTTGATTTTCAAACTTTTATCGTCCGTAACTTCTTCATATGTTTTCTCTTTTACGCAAACTAAATGTCTATCCTGACCAGAATTCAAGACGGACGCAATGACGTAGTCTGTTTCCCTTAATACTTAATATTAAATTAATTATTATTTAATTTATCCTATTTAATGTTAACAAAATTATTGGGCGTTACACACATCAAATAAAGGTGAATTCACTTTTTAATTTTTATGCGGATTCTCTTCTCGGAGTTTATTACTAAGTACAAGAAGACTATTCCTGAGTAATGCAAGTTATTTAAATGTGAAAATTTAATCTTTTAAGTTTAACTCATTTTTGACATCCCAATATTATCCATCGATCGCCCAAGAAAGCGGTCAGGTGAGTCAAAGCAATAGTTGCTCCTAATATCTCCTTCGTTAAACACCACACATTTGGATCTCTTGGATTGAAAAATTGGGTTTATTGTCGGCTTTTAGAGCCAAGATTAAAATATTAGCTTATAGTAGCTTTCATTTAAATCTTTTGTTTAAACACTTTTAATATATTATATAACTTTTGAATGTTCTTTAGTATACTTAAATAATTATTTGAAAATATTTATAAGAGGCTTAAAAAAGAGTAGTTAAGTTTGAACTCATATTTTAAAAGTTATTAAAAGCTACTACAATAGTACTACGAAATGTTTTATAAAGGCTTATTTGATCAAACTGATTTTTCTATCATTCGGAAATTCATTTATATAACTTAAGTAACTTTTAAAACATTTTAGAAGATTTACAGAATTTATTCCATATTTTTAAGGAGTGATTAGTCTTAATTTTAAAGGGTTTCATTTTCAAGAGTTCAAACTGTAAAACCGCGATTATTTTCAAAACATGGTTTGCTTATTATTATTATTTTTGCAAGGCTGACCGGTTTTTATAGTGATCTGTTACACTTTATTGAAAAAGAAGAAAATTACAATGCACACAGGTGATATTCCACGAGTATATCAGCTACTAAGTTCTTATACTCACGCAGGGGATACACAATTCATATGCAAAAGTTCATCCCAGTACAAGATAGAAATTACATATTAGTTTCATAGTGCAGACAGTGGCACTTATTACCCCAACATCCGTCAACCATTATCAAAGAGGGTTTTACCCTTTGCTCTTGATTTGCTGCGAGTGATCGGTGACTCCGCACTGCAACTAGCTAAGTTCACTACCATTGCCTCTACGTTTGTAACTATCACATCAGGTGGCCGCACTATGTAACCTGGAGGTGGAGGAATATTAGCGTAAGGATTGCTAGCGGATTGCTTCTTAGTTTTGTCTTGTGCGGTTGTTCTTTGTTGAAGTGCAATATAATTTTTGGACGTTAATTCCATCAGCTTCTTCTTCTCATCACTTGGGAAAGGATCAATTTTGCCACTCACAATTTCATCTCTCAAACTCTCAATTGTCTCAAGAACTGTTTTATCTTGGCTAGACCTCTTCATTATCTCTTTTTCTTTAGGTTGTTTTCTTCTAGTGTCTCCGGAAACTTCAGTTATATTGAAATTATTGTGTAAAAAACTGTCAAGATTACCAGTATTCTCCTGAACAGCAGCTTCGAACGAAGATTGCTTTCCTTCGATCACTGTTTCAACGGGTTGCTCTTGTATGCTATTCTGAATAGTCCTATCATTACGTTGCTTGTTGTCTGGGATAGCACTATGTAAAAATTCGGTTTTGAAACCAAATTCATTGTTTGGCTGAATATCAGTAACATTCAAAGGAGTGTTAACATCAAAACCTCCTTCATTCATTATTTGCTCAAATTCATTAACGTCGTCAATAATGGTTTGCATAACATCCTTGTTCAATACCTCTCGGTCTTCTGCAGTTGCGCTAACATTGGATCTGGCAATATTTTCAACAGTGCTTATTAAGTTGAGATAACCCCTTGTTACGCTAACATTGGATCTGGCAGTGCGCTAACATCCTCTTACATTGTTTGAAAACTTTGGTAATAAGAATTTGAATATGGTAATAAGAATTTGAATAAATTTTATTTTAAAGAAATTGGGCTTATAAATTATAGCATAAATTGATCTAAGTTTTTATGATGCAAAATTGCAAGCTAACTTTATACGACACACCAAATTTTACTTAAATTTCGTATTCTTTTAAACTTTATTTAAGCACTTTAAAATGTTTACAAAACATTTTTCAACCATTTAAACCATTTGTAAGAAGTTTGACAATTCATTTACTTCATTTCATTAATTGAAGATTGATTTTTTTTTTTTTTTTTTTTTTTTTTTTTTTTTTTTTTTTTTTTTTTTTTTGGCATATCAAGGTGTATTTAATATGACTTATCAAATCAACCATTTGATAATCATATTGTTAATCCAACATGATAAACAAACATCATAACAACCATATACAACATCATATACTATCATAGCATATAAATTGGTATCACTGTATTTCAAGTGAAGATTCTTATCTTCATTGATTAGAATTGTTCCTATAATTGACAATAGCATCGCTAACTTCAAATTATACTTCACGGAATCGAGCCTTGGATGCTTGAAGGGAACGGCCGAGGCCTAGTTGATCACGGCCAAGTGATGTAGGAAGGCGGCGCACGTCTCTAGATGGAGAATGGAGTAGCACCTAAGAGGACATCAGATGTACAGTGTCTCACAACAGAGACAAACAGGATGTGGTGCTTATTTCACGAGTTATAATTTTTCAGTCATTCACGAAAATGTGAACTTAGCCAAAAACAACGGTAACCAAGAGTGAAAACGCAAACCCTTACAAAAAGTAAACAAGTGTGAAACCCAAATATGATTATTTGATATAAGAGTCAGCAATCTGCATTTGCAATGTATGTACAAATTCAACTTTAAATTATACCTTTAACCAACTCCAACTGACAACCATAAACGCATGCTCAAAAACTTTAAATTAAACCTTTAACCAACTCCAACAGTAAATAACAACGTCCTAAACAAAACCTAAAGTACCACTAAGAACCGAGGAAATTATCGACTTTAACATTAACCGCCCTGCTCAAAAACTTCATGCAAATTGGCGGTTTCACCTTTGCAAGAGACAAAATCGACTGCGGCAACGTCCAAACCCCATCTCCACAGATCATCCCCGAGGCCACCGCCGGTGCAAACGCGTCCGCTTTCTCCTTATCGGTCCTCTGCCAGATAAACAGTATCACACTCCCAATAAACATATCAATAGCAAAATATGACCCAAGATAGAAAGGAATCGCCATAGCCATCGGCAATGGTATGTACTTCGAGTACTTGTTCGGCACCAAATCCCTAATCAAATTCACCACCACTGCGAGTGCGAAAAATATGTAGCACAGAGTCAAACAATTCTTTGGCAACGACCCAAACCCTTCCACACCCAAAATGGCCATGTTTCTATATACAAGTGCATTCGGAGCGGGGTACTCCGTGCCCGGCATGCCCAAGTCACTGAACGCCTTGTAAAAGAGCCAAAACACGCATGGAGCAATGACACATCCCATGGCGGTTCCGATAACTTGGCTTATGAACATGGATCGTGGAGAAGCTAGGGTTAAGTAGCCTGTTTTGAAGTCTTGCATTAGATCGGAAGCGGTTGACACTATGCTCATCATGACTCCGCATGCAGCCAGGCCCGCTATCACGCCACCATGCGCCGCCCCGGCCCATGCGCCGATGGTGAAGATCGCAAGCTTTCCGTAGGTGGATGCCAGGGACCAATCTGTTAGTCCGCATCCGTACGCATTGCAGAAGGCGAGGACTGGAGCAAGGATGTAGGCGATTAGTATGTGGTAGTACTTTAGGGGTTTGAATATGTGTGGTAAGGTGATGATGGAGATTAGGGCAACTGTTATGTATCCTATGAAGGCAAATAAGAGAGGGATACCGTCCTTCATGAAGACCTCAGTCCTACGCTCGTCGTCGAAGGAGACTGCACCAGTCACGGCATCTGACTTGTCGTCGAAAGAGACTGCGCCAGTCGCGGCATCTGACTTGTCATCGAAGGAGATTGGGAGGGTGCCGGCTTTGCTCGAGCGGGTTTGGGCATAGATCCCGATTACGGTTTTGCCTAGGACTTTGACGAAGTTGTAGAGCCCATCTCCAAGGATCATGGCAATGCCAATGAATACTCTGTAGCCTTGGAGGCCATGGAGGCTGCTGTCTTCGGCAGTAAACCAGATCCCCTTTTGGTTGTTTATCAAAGGCCACATTACGCCCCAGGAGAGGATGCCACCTAAGAGAACAGACACGTTGACAATGTAGGGGCATATCATTCCCACTCCTACGTAAGTCGCGGAGAAATCGAAGTAGAATTTATTTTCATACGCTTTGAGGCCCAAGGTTGGGAAGCTGGCGAAGCCACAGTTGTCTCCCGCTGTGTAGAACCACTGAAAGAATCCCCAGAAAAAGCTGTAGCCAAGGAATTTACCGAGAGTCTTCACTTGTTTCCTAAAATATAGACGTCTCGGTGTTATGTTCTGTTTATAAAGGGGAAAAAAATATATAGTAGAAAACTGAAAGTTACTTTGCAAGCTTGGCACCATCCGGAGTGTGGAAACCATTGATGAGAAGGGCAGTCGCAGTTCCACTAGGATAGATCAGTTTGTAGTCGATGATCATAATCTGATTTTGGTCGCAGAAGAGTAACAGTATTAACTGAGAAATTAGATGTAAGAATCGCATAAGACCAAACTAAAAGAGATATGTATACCTTCCTAAGGGGTACTAGACAGAAGAGGCCGACGAAACTAACAACAAAGAGGAAGCCGATCATCCAACTAATATGTGGTTCTTTGACGTCTAGTGCACTTCTTGCATCTTCTGATTGCTTGGCGATAGCTTGACTCATGCCAAATATGTAACTGCCAAAACCACCTAAAGTTTATCATAGTTAGACATAAGATTAAGGTATTCAACTTGATGGTGAATCTTTAAGAAAATTTTGCACAGGCCCCATACTGTATAAAAACTCAAACTTCCATGAAAGTGATATTTTCCATAGTTATCTTTGACATGATCCATACATAACAGGATGGGCAAATAAAAATGTACAGGCCACCTGTGAACTTTAGGATATTTCAAATCTAACATAATATTTTTTTTATGGTGATGTTCATTTACCACATCAGCTCTTGGTTTACCTGTCATTTGGTTGTACAGTAACAAACTAAGTTAAACCTGAGACGCAACACTTAACTTTATAACAATCATATTTCATAAGCTAGTTACCGCTATAAGCGATGCCATAGGCAGCAACGACGCATGTCTGAATCACAGTATTCTCCTGCCTCGTGAAGGGCTGCTTCAAAAGCCCAATCTTCTCCAACCCTTTTGTCCACGATTTAGTGAAGAAGAAACCCAATAAACCCGCGCTCACATTCAAACTGGGAATAATCCCAGTCGTCAGATTCAGTTTCATGACGATGACGCTGAACAAGACCGCCAGCACAAAGCTCACAACGAACGCCCGTACAGTCAGTTGCTCTCGCCACGTCGGCACTTGTTTCGATTCGAAAGCTTTCTCTATCGACGCGAAGTCCGCGGTTGCATTAGCATCCTTGGTGTTGAATTCCTCGTCTTTCGATCGGCGGCGGTGATTAAGTTGATTCTGTTCTTCGCTGCACTCCATATCTTTTCAGGTTTCTGCAATGGAAGTGATACCGGGAAAAGGAGCGGAGGAGTTGCTCTTATATTACAGTGCCAGTGCATAACCCGTGCTTTGAAGACAGACAATATTACTGAAAATAATGTTTATTATTTTTGTGTGAAATACATGTTTATTTTTGTGTGAAATACATGTTTATTATCAATTACAAAATGAGAACTTTGTTATGCAATATATGATATTTTTTTATGTGAAATACATAAACTATTAATTAAAATCATTATTATTATTTGTGTGATCAATGTTTGATAGGTTACACAAACAATGTGTATGCATTTGTATTTGAGAAATTTTTTAATCATTTTTATTAGTATAGATATACATATTGAAATTGATTTATGTTACTGCTTAGTAATTTATTCAATGAATTAACAAATATTATTTAATAGAATTTACTTAAATACGTTAAATGTGAAATTACGAAGTTAGTTGAACTATATAGCATTGCACGAAAAATTATAAATAAATTTTTATATATATAAAAAAATGTTGCGGAGTTATTGATGTTCAAAAGCAATTCTATGATATAATACATGGTAAATTCTTGATATAAATGAAGGTATTTTTTATTCTAATTCACGGTTTTAATTAATTAATACACCATTTTAATTTAATAAGTTAATCCACAACTATTTTGTAGGTTAATCCATGAGTGGATAAACTTAAAAATTTCACCCTATTATATAGCTAATAATTGATTTTGTGCTTCTTCTTTTACAATTCTATGTTATTTCACAATTATTTGTGTTGAATTGTCCCTCGCGTTTGATAAAGTAATAAATAAACATGTGTTAAAATTAGAGTTGATAGCACTTGAATTCAGCAAATAAGCAATCAATTAGATACAATTAGTTCACTAATTATCTCTGAACATGATCAGACATGATATGGTAGTAGATGATTATGAAAATAAAAGCTAAGATCAAGATTCCAATAGAGGAGTTCGTATCAAAATTTTCAAATAACTTAATGTTTTGAAGATACATCACCAATTGCACCAGGCAACAATAGTAAATAAGATCAAAAATCAAATTCAAGATCTACATATTAAACAAATAGCAAGTAGTTAAATAATACTAACAAATCAATAAAAGGGAAAATTGTATATTATAATTGTTTGAGAGTATAACTACTTAGGGGGTCTAGATAGTGAATGTTATCCAAACAACCTACACTTCTATTACAATATTTGAATAAACTGATATTCTATTAATGTTCAATTTTTTCAAGATTCCAGAAAATAGCTAACTACAATTATGTGTGATAACAGTGATATTAAAAAAAATACAATTTTGTATAATCAACTACAAAAAAAATAAAAAAATAAAAATAAACAAACTACTTACTATTATTACGTTGAATTACTCCGCTTAAGCTTGCATTTAGATGCTTGGATTCCAGAAATAAGAAGACGGCGGAAAACACATATAATAAGACTGAGAAGAAGAGAAAATAAGTACTTTTTTTATGGATATACTGATTAAAATCTAAATTTTAGTAAAAGTCAACGATCTTATAAAATTAGGGTGGATTAACTTACTAATATTGTGGATTGGAACAAAACTTAACATAAATGAATCATAGCTAATTTACAAATTAACCTTGTCATTATTGTTGATATACTTAGTTCATGTTATGTGATTTATACATCTTTATAGTTGCAGGGAAAAATGTAGTTTTTAATATGATATACATAATAAAATTGACGTATATTTTTAAGAACCATTAGAAAATGGGCTAAATACTTGTTAAGATTATTTAAATAATTAGAATCTAAAATTTCATGATTAGTTTGAACATATAGACTGAAATATAAAATACCGCGAAAGAATTAAGGAAGTTCATCAAATAATTATGGAAATGTTAAAATACATGTATTTAAAGCAGACATTCTTTTGTTCAATTTATGATAAGTTTATTGAGATAAGTGTATAGTACATTAATTTTTTTATTATTGTTTATATAGTTATTTAAACTATGACTTATCTGACTTTATATTTCAAAGAAAAACTAATTTTGTCATTTTTGTTGATATGAACATGGTGTACATTTTGAAAACATCACACTTAGCGTTAATTAGACGAATCAACAACTATTTATTGATTGAATTCGTTTGTTAAATTCAACACGTAGGATTTTGACAATAATATTAAAATGCAACACACGGTAAATATATTGATGTAAATGAGTTTAACTTTGAGCTTGTGACATTATTTATGTATATAATTTATGTTATGTGATTAACGTGTTTATATATTTGATTTTTTTTTCATTTTTGTTAAAATGAATATAATTAATCTTGATGTGATTTATTAGTTAATTTCAATGTGATTTATTAGGCGAATCAATAAATAACAATTTGCTAAATTTATTTAAATAGTTTTAATATTATGTAATTAATTGTAAATGTAGTACAAAATGTAAAATATTAGAAAATAGTTAATCGAGACTTAAATGATTATAGAAAATTTAAAGTGTAGTGTTTAGAAAACATAATTTTATCATTTTTAGTATTTAAAAGAAATATTAGTTAGTTAAATTTATTTAAATTAGTTAAATTTTAGGTTTTGTAATTAATTTAAATATGTGACTTAAATGTAAAATGTTAGGAGCTAACAATTAATAAAAAATGTGTAAACTTTAAAATGCCTATATCAAAATGTATGACAAAAGAAGTAAGATAATGTGAGAGAAATAGTAAATAAGTGTAAAGTGATAAGCTAATTTCAAAATAAAATATCCGGAGAGAATTAAAGAAAAGAGAGAAAAATCCTAGAATTAAGGGGAAAACTTTAAAAGGTTCTTCTTTACTATTATTTAAAAGATGGGTTAACTAATCAACGGTAGAGCATTATGTGCCCACTGCCCTACGTTCATTCAATGCTGCATTTCCACACAAAGCTCGGGAGTTACTTGTGGAAGTAAGAATAGTATACCTGATACTGATACTTATGCATAATTGAAAACTACAGGTCATAGAAAGAGACTAGGTCGTGGAGTAGTAACTAATCATTAATAATATAAATATTCATGAAAATTCCAAGAGGTTTATATAGGTAATTTAGTCAATTTTGATACATATATGATGATATTTTTCATAATCAAAATCTTAGCAGAAGACTTCGAGTACTAAAGTCATGGTGTATCATTCAAACATCTAAAATGAGAAGGAAAAAATCTCAAATACTCACATCACGTTGTCTTCCTTTCACACTACTATAATTTGACTTGTATATCTCCAATCCAAGACATTGTAATAGTAAGCTTGAATATTCAGGATCCGTCCAACATCAGACATCATTGAGAGATTGGATATTTACTGATTCAGTAAACTGGCTCTTAATACTCGCATATTAGGCTAAGGCCCATTACATTATTTTTTACCGTTGTATCTCTATTTGGTGTGTATAAATAAGTCTGCACTACAACAAAAACACCATATTACAACTTTAATTTTACAACGGTGGTAAAAGCACCGTTGTAATAAATGTTTTTTACAACTTTTTTCCAGAAAAGTTGTAATAAACTTATTTTTACCAACTGTGTTATTTTGACAGTTGTAATAAAAGTCTATCACAACTTTTATTTTTTGACTGTTGTAATATATGACTATATTTTAATATAATTAACAACTAATAATTAATATTTAATACATTTATATTGATTGTTTATAATTAATAACTAATAATTACCATTAATAATCATTTAGGAAGTAATAATCAATTAAGAAGTAACAATCAATAATCAATCCGTAATATTTAACACTTAGAAATTAAGAAGAATAATTAAAAAATATAGTTAATATTACATAATTACTATTAAATAGTTAATAATTTAAATATAATAATTAATGCTAATCATGAATAATCAATGATTGCTATTAATAATTAAGAAGTAGAGATTAATAATTAAGAAGAAGAGATTAATAACTAAGATTATATTTAATAATTAATTTATAATAACAAACGATTAATAAGAAATCTTTAGTAATAAAAAAGTAATACTTATTATTAGCATTTAATATTTAATAGTTATGGGCAATAATTATATTTAACATCCAATATTTCAAAAAAAGTTTAAATTTTTCTAGACAAAACTTATAAGATATTGAAATTTTCACAAATTAATTAAAAAAATTAGTGAACTTGAATTTTTATAAAATATCCAAAATTTTGAAAAACTAGTTAGTTTTTTCTTTTTTTTCTTATGATAATTGAACCTTAAAATCGAAATGAATATTTAGATGACTTAACCAACGTGATCTATTGAGTGTTGAAATTGGTTAATTGATTACTATGAGAACTAACATTATGTATAGTGCTGAAAACAATTGAAATATAAGATGTAATCACATTAGCAAGTACCAATCAGATTAACTTGAAAAAAATCAATCGTTTGGAGAAGTGGCGGCAGCTTGAAAATTTTGGTGGCCAACCCTTATGTTCCTTTCCTTTTATTCCCATCCCTCTCCTTTGCTTTATTTCTCAACTCATTGTTCTGTCTTCCTCCAAATCAGAATCCCCAAAATCTTCAATCCCTAGTTCAGCTCCAACGCGTATGGCCTCCGCTTCATGCCACCGCCGGTCCTTTCACGGAGACTGTCTCCCTCCACCACAAAATCCGCTCTTGAACATGTGCTGCTTCTATTTCCACTGTGAGCTTCGTTCGTCATTCATCGATTCCGTCGCCTCCTATTACCACCGTATCCCTCTCCGTTGACCTAGCCTCCACCTCATGGTTCTGCGTCTCTGAGACCCCGCTCCGTGTCCTACTTGATGTCGCTTAAGCTTCACACCCTTCGCTCCTCTCATCCGATGCATCCAACGCCTCTTTCTCCTCTTCCAGGAACTCTAGCCACCGAAAGGAATGAATGCACAACCCCAGAAAGTGCCTATCGGTCTCCACCTGTAGCTTCTCCGTGATCCGTTGCTGGTCCTTCTGCCGTCCATCGTCTCCAAGCCAGCAACCATTTCCAGTATTGTGTCATCTTCGAACAGCCTCTAGCGTCTTTCCAGCATGCCAAGCGAGTCGCACCTGTCATCCCCAATTCGTCGACCAATAGTAAGTAAACCTTACAATTAAACCTATTTTAAGTTATATAGGAAAAGGTCAGAAGAAACGCCTGTTAGTGATGAATGTAAATATGCATTTTGAAGCTTAGTGAAGTTAGTAAATGATTTTAATACTAACAAGAATACTTAAGCTCATATTCACTCGCATAATATATGTACATGTAACAGTAAAGTTGATAGTGCTTAACATGATAAGTAGAGTTGTTTTCATTAGCCAAAGTATATTAGTTAATTGGTTTATACCTTGGTATATATCCATAAAAAGGTATATACTTATATCCCAATATATGTATGTATGTGTGAAGTTTTAGCTGTCATTAAGGTACTAAAAATCTATTGTAAGAATTTTAGAAAACTGGTATACTTTAATCTGTTTTTGTGTAATGGAGACACGACCAGTAGGTTTGCCATCAATGTCTTAGTCTTCATAACAGGGTGAACTTTGTACACCAACTAAAGCCAATAACTATTCATTTTAATACGGGTTATAAGGAAAAAGTAAAGAAAGCACATATACTGGTTTTACTGGGTTTTAAAAAGAAGGAACAGAGGATTTATAGTAAAGTAAAGTACATGTTACATAAGATACGGAACTATGTTTTATGAATCCCTTGAAGAACCCGAACCTAATGATGGGAGAACATAGTGAAATACCTAATATTTTCTCAGCGTTTAAAATGATATTATTCTGACGTTTGCCTATATAAAACATACTCTGCTAATAAGGTTTTCCTAGGCATTGTGTTAAGAAACTGAACTCCCAATAGATCAAGAAAGGAAAATGATAGTTTATGTACATATTGTTGTGAATGGATTCACAAATATCAACAGTTCCATGGATAGAACACAACTATGGGTTAATCTGCGTAACACAGTAAAACTACATCTTTAAGGTACAAACCATTTTATGAATAGTGCCAAGAAGGTTGGATAAATTCTAGTTTATCTACCATTTGCACTTAGTGATATTAACCCTATTTAAAAGGAAGAAACCTGATTTGCAATAAAATACTTAGTTAATAATGATAAGTTGATATATGTGTTTTTGAAAGCTAAGCCAATACAAATGAAAGCATGTCGAAATACATGGTTGGCATGGTCTTGTTTTATGATCCTAGAAAACTTGTTAATATTTGAAATCTAGCTTATAGGTAAAAGTAAATCATGTCATTCCAGAAGCAGTATGATGGGTTGACAGGCAATAGAAAGTGTCAATCTTTTACTCTGAATGTAGTTGTACTTTTTAATTTTAAAATGATTTTAAAATAAAGGAAAATGCTGTGTGGCAATAGTACTTAATGATATAATTAGAATTTTATTAAGTCATTCATCTTATGAAATAAAATTAATAAAGAAAACAAGTTAGTGTGTGTATATATATACATGTGTATATATATGTATATATGTGTGTATATATATATATATATATCCTTGTTATGTTGTGTAGAGAATTAATTTCTCATGAATTAATCTAAGAATCTTTCGTTATGTATTTATACTCTGATTTAAGCAAAAGAAAGCTTGTGCATCATCACATACACAAGTTAAGTTTTGAACTGTACTGATATATTTATATTGGAGATGCTAGATCCTGGTATTGAAGGGTTGGAATAGAATAACCCTTGAGAAGAGGACACAGGATAGTTGTAAACTATAACTTATAATTTGGAAAATTTTGAAAAAAAAAAAAAATTGTTGGATATTTAGGGTCCTTTCAATAGCCTTGAACCTTTTTTTGGGTGAAATATCCTATTAAAGTTCTTTTCTACAGTTGAAGTACTATACCTTAAATTAGAAGTATTGATATCTGTAATTTTGTCCTGTAGAATCTTCCTAGCAAGACGGAGACATTCCGGTGCAAAGCAGAGAAAATAAACTGAAAAGCATTGCTGATGTGTAAAATACTAGCCCAACTAACGATACATTCAGAATATGTGAACCATATTTACATGAAAAGTACATACCCACCATTTTATGTTTACAACAAGCTAATGGTTATGTTTATGTATATGCATGTTTTGTGATTGTGCAGGTGGTGTATCTTGTGGTGGTGGGGATGTTGAGGAAGTGCAAAGATGAAGCGCTGATGGTTGAAGTAGAATTTTTGGATGGTACTGATTTGTAATCATTATTTGTAATGAAGAATCGATATATTACTGTGATGATGTATGATTCATTAGTTTTGTATTTCGAATATAAAGTTGTAACATTTTTTGTATGAATGGATCCGTTGCTTTGAATTTATATCAATTTTTTTTTTCTGTTTATTCAGCTTTTGTTGCATTTGCAAAATTTATTCAATTAAAGTTATAATAAAGTGTATTACAAATCAACAGAAATAGATGTAATAATAATGAAGTCACAACGGTGCATAAAAGTTGTAGTAGGTATTACTACAACGGTGCATAAAAGTTGTAGTAGGTATTACTACAACGGTTCATAAAAGTTGCAATAAATTTATTACAGTAGTGAATAACAATTGTAAAATATACGAAACTACAACGGTGCTGCAAATGTGCAAAAAAGTTGTAAAAGATATTTATCTATTACAACTTCTTAATACACGACGGTTGCATCACCGTTGTAAAAGGGATATTACAACGGTGTTCCACCGTTGTAATATGGTCAGTTTGTTGTAGTGGTGGCATCACACATACAAGTTCATTCAATATTTTATATTCATTTTTACAAGTTAATAAAAAAAGCTTCATTGCGTGCTTTTATGGTATCAGACTTGTGACCCAACGACAGGGACTTCACCAGATTCCATCCACCGCAGTACAGATCACCACCATCTGAAGTGTCAAAGTGATTTACGTCGGATTTTCTGTTTCAAAGGTCTCCTCAATATTTACATTATCATCGGAGGTCTATACCTTTCTCCACGATCAAGAAACGCCCTATGTTCATCAGTCTCTTTATAGTTTGTGCGCCGTAGAATGGAGATTTGGTTTCCCATCATCTCTACCATTTGCTGCATCAAACATCGACCATAAGACTTTTGGTGATCACCAAGTTTCTTGTGTCACTTTTGTGACAACCAGTGTTGGCTGCATCAATTGTGCAACGCCAGTCACTACTTTCTTGAATCTTGTTCAAGAATCAGCATTTCTTTCTCTGATTTTATCCCACAATGGCCAGAAACAATGATGATTTAAGCTCAAAATACCAAGAGTTGATGCTACCGAGCCCACTATCACTACCAACACCCTTGTCAAACCCAAGAGCCAAGTAATCACGATCCCTTTAGATGAAGAGAACTTCATCCTATGGAAATATCAGATAGAAACCGCCCTCAAGGTATATGGGCTACACGATTATGTGAAGGGCATGAATCCCATACTACCTGCAATGATCATCAACAAATAAGGCAACACAGTTAGTAACCCAAAATATGTTTTTCATCAAATCTAGAAATTTTGCTCTCATCATGGCTTCTATCACAATAATTGTGAATCTATTATCCCAAATAGTTGGATGCAACTGTTCCTTTGGAATATGGCTAAGCATTGAAGAAATTTTCAATTCAAAATCATCTGCATGTATAATGCAGTACAGGGGAGAGTTACAGAATGCCATAAAGAAAGATATGTCAGTGAGGGATTACATCACAAAAATAAAATCACATGTGACAAGCTAAATGCTATTGGACACAAAATATCCGACAGTGAACAAATACTATGATTACTAATGGACTGGATCCTGAATATGAGTCTCTAGTTACGTATATAGATACACAAAATATATTACCTAATCTGCAATTCGTGTATTCAGCACTGCTAGCTCATGAAGGAACGACGGAGCAAAGGAAATCCATGCAAAGTGAATTCTCAGTCAATCATGCATCAACAGAAAAACACATACAATTAGAATAAACAAGAAAACCGTGATCAAACAAACCAACAGCCTCAAAGGGGAAGAGGTCATGGAAGATGGAATAGCAACAACAGGGTGAAGTGTTAAATATGTGAAAAACCTGGGCATCTTGCAAGCAAATGCTATTTCAGATTCAACTATGAATTTAACGTTGTCTAGTCAAATCAAAACAACCCTATATCCCAAATCTTCCATTATTTTCATCCTTTCGACAAAAAATTGATACCTCCTCTATTCATCCGATCCTTGCTTGACGCAGCGGCTTTATCTTTCTTTCTCAAAGACTGTTGTTTCTTACTCAGTTGTGATTTCTCCACTCTCACATCGTACGATTTCTGTAATCTACAACGTCAGGCATTTCAGTGAGTCTATGCCTTTTCATTGCTGAGTGAACTTTTGTCCAACCATTGTCTAGCCATGCCAGTAGGAATAGGGACGGTTGATTGTGAAGGATCCTCTCTTCTGGTCTCTGCAGTTTTTAGGCTTGTATTGGTTGTGGCATCAACTTGTCTTGATGGGGTTTGCCTAGTCTAACGCGGGGTATCATCGTGATTAATAACGTCTGTCTCCCTCGTTGTTTTCGCGACTCATTAAATGAATACTAGTATTTTTTGTTGCCTAACTACCGTGTTTGCTTAGGGGTGGCTTTGCGCATTCTCTAGCATGGTGAGTCATAATTTGGTACCAACGTACTGGTGTTTATTTTGGTTGTGTTGGTACATTGGTTGAGTTGATTTTTCATTGTGATGGTTGATTTCATCTTGGTAGTTTGAATTGATGGCAGCTACGGGTGTTTGTTTTATTGTTTGTATGGGATTGAAGCTACTGACGTTTTGGTGATCGAATTATGCAAGGCTCCCATGATGTCATCTTTGTGAGTTGGTTGTGTTTCTGGCTTCGAGTAGGTGTGTTGGTTAAATTTCTTTGCCATGTTTAGCTCAAAGGTGTAGCATTCGCTCTCAACGAGCTATTTATTGGTTTCTTTACCTACCACTCTTTGTTTCAGCTCTAAAACAACTCATAGGTCACATTATATCCGTGTTAATTGCTGGATAGTAAGGTCTTGATTGTCTGCTTCTTCGGTCCTTTTGGCTTTTCCTGAGTTGGTTGGAGAACCCAGATGGTCGAGCTTTCTTCTAATCTAATAGTTTCATGCATAGTTATCAAGGCCGGACTGTCGATCGAACCATGACATTCTAAGGTTTAAGGTTTTGAAGGTCCAACCAGTTGAACCGTCAGAGTCGTGCATGCTTTTTTTCCAATGATTTCTACATAATTACAAATAATATAGTAAAAAATGAATAAGAATAAGTATTGATGATGAGCTTCCATATGTCTTTGAATCATACAACGCAAGTTATATAATACAACACTGTATACAATGCTTTCACGAAACGTAATTTCCAAGCAGCAAAGGAGAAACTTTGTTAATTTGTCCCGGTTGTGCTTTAGTAGATATAGGCTGTAACACCCCACCTCCGTTAGGGTCACTGAAAAAGGGAATGCACTAGTTTTGGAGGAGCGTTATCGAGTGTAACGACCCGCATTCTACGCATCATAGAATCGTAGAATATTTATTTCTGTCACATACGAAGTCGTATGGTCATGTAACTTTGGGAGACGACTAATGGGGTCATTTCCCATGTTCATGATTTTTCCCGATTTTTAAATGACCATTTTACCCCTAGTTATCACTGTTTTGGCCATAACTTTTGACTGGAAAGGAATTTTGACCTGAAACCACTTCCATTGGCTCCGGATGATGGTTTCTCTTTCCGTAGAGTGGTCACATTAGCCAAACGGACTTACCGTTTGGGAGATATGGCTGAAACAAGTTTCAGATGGTGAAAAACAGCTTAATTGGGCTTAACCGGGTGATTAGCAGCTAGGCCCACAGGGGAATTTCGGGTTTAGAGGTATAGGAGGACTGATTAGGGTTAGGTTATCACTTTCATTTCAGTTTTGAGCCGCCACAAACCTTCTTGAGACCTTGGTAATGGCTTCCATCCTCTAAAATCACCCCAAAACACATTTTTAGCGAAGATTAAGCCTAAACTACATCAAAACAAGGCCAAATAGCAACAAAGCAAGGTTGGAGCTGCTGCTATACATAGGAATTCGACCCAAACAGAGGATACTTCAGATTTGGTGTTTCATTTGTGGCCAAGGTGAGTGATTTGCATAGTTTTGCACTAATTACAATTAATTAAGGGTAATTAGTGAAGATTAGCGAATTTATACGTAAATAAATTCTGGAAAAATTCTTAAAATTCTAAAATAATGTTTTAAGGCTCTGTTAGAAATTTGGGTTAATTTCGATGTGTTTTGCTAATCGTATGCTTAAACATGATTAAGAGGGATTATAGGAAAATGTGAGGTTTTGGCCACTTTTGATCCATTTTGATTCATTTAAATTGTTGTTTGTTGCTTGTGGTTGCTATTACATGTTGCTATGACTCTATGGCATGTTTTATGATTCATTAGAATAGCTAGATTGGTCAAAGACGCCGTCTTATGGCGCGAAACACTCGCTAGAAAAGCTGCAGGAAATGCTACAGAGATCCGGATCGGATCGGGTAGGGGATCAGATCGGGTAGGGATCGGATCGGACATATCCGAACCGGACCGGGGCGTGGTACTTTCTGGAGCATGACGTGAAGAGGCAACAAGGAAGGCCTGGTCGGATCGGAGGGGCGTAGCGTGGGATCGGAAGGAACAAGGAGGACTGAAGTGGAAGAAAGAGGAGCATGGATACCATATTCCGAACCGAACCGAGAGCAATATCCGAACCGAACCGCTTCAGAATCACCGAACCGAACCGCATGAGGGAGGGCACCGAACCGAACCGCATGAGGGAGAAGGACCCGAACCCAGAGGATGGTGGCACTCCGAACCGAACCGGGGAACGTATCCGACCCAGACCGAGCATGGGGAACTGGACGTGTATTTTTACTACTTCGTGATGACTCTTCTGAAGACCAACTCCAATTTGACCAAACCCGAGATGCAAAGGAAGTCCAAATGAGAAGTTAGAGCTCAAGATTCAGATGGGAATCAACGAGTTCGCTTCATGGTTGGGCTTTGCTGCGGGACGCGTGCCAAGGGGTTATCGACGTCTATAGCTTTGGACCACTATGGTAGGAGGTACGAAGGCGGATTCAGGGCCATTATGGCATCGGTAGAACCAAGGGCTACGACCAATGAAGTGGGTCATTGAAATGTTTGGTCATGACTCCAAGTGTTTGGCTTGGTCACAGCAGGGTTTCTACAAGTCGGGATTCGTCGTTACCTCAGTTTGTCTAGTGTTCCAAAGTGGTAGATGTCGTATGCTTTACGCACTGAATGAGAGACGTGAGGATGGTTGCTATGGATGATTTGTTTGCTATCATTGTGACATGCACACCCCACCCCCGTATTCTTACACTATTTATTCTGGCACCTTGGAGTATTGTACGGTATGTGGTACTAACTCTTTGGTTGCAGGTCCAGGTTCAGGTATGGTTTAGTATACCTGTTATTATTCTGTTTAAGATGTTTATCGCTCATACCAGGCTTTATGTCTGACCCAGAGTTTTATGTCTCCTCTTATTACTCTGGGTGCTCACACGAGCAGACTAGAGACAGGTTAGCTGGTGATGCACGGGTAGATGATCCGGAGACGAGCAGGAGGCTTCCACGTACTATATACATAATATTCTCCCTGTGTTGTTGAAGATCACTGTTTGGGCATTGTTGGTGTATCTTCTACTTTAGCTTTCTTTTGCTTAGAGACAGTAAATTTGGAAAAGTTGTAATAAGCTGTATTTGGATTTCCGCTGCTCTGTTGTTGACATTGATTATTAGTTATCAGCTTATGCACTGTCTCGCCTGTTTTATGTCAAGTATGTTAATATTATATTTTATTCCATGCGCTGTGAGACATTCTACAGGTTCTTTGGTTAGTTCATTCCCTTCTTTCCTTTCTTATGACGACCGTCTTGTGCTAGTCGGGCATGTGTACAGTGCACTTTGTAGGAAATGCAGGCTGGTGCGGGGCGGGCCGTCACACTTGGTATCAGAGCTCTAGGTTGCGTAGTTAACCTAGGGAAGTTATCAGGGAGAGATAATATACGTATACGAGAGAGCGTATTTGTAATTACTTTGGTTTTTAAAAGCTATATATATATATACTATTAGTAGTATAAGGATGAAGTCGTACTGCACTAGCACCACTATGGAATCGTTAATCGTTTCCTTTTTCAGATTGACGATGAGCCGAGATACTAGAGGCGCTGGTAGGGGAGCCAATAATGGGAATGCTGCTGACATAAGGACGATGTTTACAGACCTCATGAGAGAGATGCTTAGGGATGTTCAGAGGGCAGCTCCCAATGGTGGAAATGGTGGTGGTCCAATAGTGCAGGCGCCGAGGGTCGACTTCGCCAAGCTGAATAAGGACTATACTAGCCTTGGTGGGAAGCCGTTCCACGGAACGGAGTCGGCCACGGATGTTCAAGATTGGTTGGATAGTTGCGAACGTATCTTCGAGGATTTGGGTATCGAGGATGCAATGAAGAGAAAGTTAGCATCCCGTCAGCTACAAGGGCGGGCAATGAATTGGTGGAATGCTATAAAGGCAGCTACTCCCGAAGACCAGATTACTTGGGAGCAGTTTAAGGCTCGCTTTAGTGAGAAGTTCATTCCAGCTGCTCAGAAGTCAATGTTGTTTAAGAAGTTCTTGGAACTCAAGCAGAATGGCAGAGCTGTCTCGGAGTATATTGCTGAATTTGACACTTTGTCAAAATATGGGTTATCTCTTATTGATACTGCCGAGAAAAAGAATGAGAAATTCATAACTGGTTTGGATCAGTACTTGGGGGAAAAACTTATTAACCACATCGATGAGACGTTTGAATCGATTGTGGGGAAAGCGTTAAGATCAGAAAGTCTCTACCCTAAGTCAAAGACTGAGGTTACATCCGCAGAGGAGCCAAAACCACAAGTTAGTGGTGGAGGCAAAGGTGGTTCTCAGAATAAGAGAAAGCAGAACCAAGCTAAGGATGGCCAGAAGAAAAAGAATAAGCAAGATGTGGAGTGCTTCAGCTGTGGTAAGAAGGGACATTATGCTAGTAATTGTCGGGCCAAGCCAGCAGATAGGAAGTGCTTCAACTGTGGCCAAATGGGACATCACAAGGACAAGTGTCCACAGCCTCCTAAGGAAAAGCAAATGGTGAAAGCATATGCCCTTAATGCTATTCCTTCTTCGTCGAATGCCCCAACTGCGGCGGAGAAGGGAAAGAATGTCGTCATTCAAGGTATGCTTTCTGTTTATGATGTTCCTGTTAGAGTTTTGTTTGATACCGGAGCTTCCAGTTCTTTCATATCTAGTGACCTGGTAGATAGGTTGGGATTGGAGCCCGAAATTGTCGATAGACCTTTAGTAGTGACGAACCCGATTGGTGGTTCGACTAGCCTTAGCATGATTTGTCGCAATGTGGTCTTATCGAGTCATGGATGCATGTTTTTTTGTGATTGCTTTGTTTTGGGCTTTACTGGGTTTGGCATTATTTTGGGAGTAGATTGGCTCCAAAGATACGGGGTGGTGGTAGACTGTAAGGGCTTGTTGGTGACAGCTAGAGCGGATGATGGGCGGAGGATAGTGTTTGGTGGTCTACCCAGTAAGGGGGTATTGGCTAGTTTTCTAAACTCCCTCGACATTCCGCATAGTGAGTTGTTAGGTTTGCCCGTGGTTGGCCAGTATCCGGATGTTTTCGAAGAAGTGACCGGACTTCCACCACACCGAGAGATTGAGTTTCGTATTGATTTGGTAAAGGATGCCAGACCTATAGTGATGCCACTTCGTCGTATGGCACCAAGAGAGCAGCGAGAGCTCGAGGTGCAAGTCAGCGATCTTTTGAAGAAGGGATTTATCAGAAGGATTGTTTCTGAATGGGGAGCACCAGTTGTGTTTGCTACCAAGGCGGATGGTTCCCTTCGTTTGTGTGTAGACTACCGCGAGTTGAATAAAGTGACGAGGAAGAACAAGTATCCTCTACCGCGGATAGATGATTTGTTTGATCAGTTGAGTGGCGCGAAAGTATTTTCTCAGTTGGATCTCGCGACAGGTTTTCATCAGCTTAGAGTGGAAGCTGAGAGTATAGCTAAAACGGCATTTCGGACGCCGTCTGGGTTTTATGAGTGGTTGGTCATGCCATTCGGGCTGACCAACGCCCCAGCATATTTTGTGGATCTTATGAATAGGGTATTCAGAGATCAGTTGAATAAGTTTGTCCTTGTGTTCGTTGATGATATTTTGGTCTATTCGAGGATAGAGGAAGAACACAAGGAACATTTAAGAGTAGTGATGGAGGTGTTGAGAAAACACCAATTGAAAGCAAAGTTTTCTAAGTGTCACTTCTGGAAGAGGGAAGTGAGATTCTTGGGCTATGTTGTATCAGAAAATGGGATTACCGTGGACCCGGCAAAGGTGGCTACGGTACAGGATTGGCCTACGCCCAAGAGTGCAACAGATGTAAGAAGTTTCTTGGGATTAGCAGGATATTATCGTAAGTTTATCCAAGGTTTCTCCAAGATAGCAGCACCATTGACCCAGTTGACCAAGAAGAATCAAGCTTTTGTCTGGGATGAAAGGTGCGAGAATGCATTTAAAAGTCTAAAGGACAAGTTGACAAGCGCACCAGTGTTAGTCATTCCTAAAGGGGATGAAGAGATGACGGTATACACGGATGCCTGTGGTACCGGAATGGGTGCTGTATTGATGCAAGGCGGTAGGGTTATAGCTTACGCAAGTCGGCAATTGAAGCCGCACGAGAGAAGATACCCTATCCATGATTTAGAATTGGCAGCGATCATGTTCGCGTTAAAGATGTGGAGACACTATCTCTTGGGAGAAAGATTTGAGCTGTTTACAGATCATAAGTCGTTAAAATATCTCTTCTCCCAGAAGGATTTAAATCTCCGTCAGCAGAGGTGGTTAGAGTTCTTAGCTTCCTATGATTTTGACATCGCATATACACCGGGAAAGGGCAATGCGGTGGCTGATGCATTGAGTAGAAGACATGCCAGCTTAGGGGCTATGTTCCTTGAATGGAAGCAACTAGAGTTTATCGCGGGGTTTGATTTCAGACCAAAGTGCGAATTGGATCCAGAAATGTTAGCAAGTTTGACGATCAAACCCACTTTGATTGAGCGGATCGGCTCTAGTCAGAGGGACGATCCTAACCTATTGGGAATCATCTCCAAGTTAGAGATGGGTATCGATGAGGAGATGAACAAGTATGGGCTTGATCGAGAAAGATGGCTTAGAAAGAATGGAAAGCTTGTTGTACCCAATGTCAATGGATTGAGAGATGAAGTGCTTAGAGAATGTCATCACTCAAAGCTAACTATAGACCCCGGTGGTAATAAGATGTATCGAGATATGAAGCAGACTTACTACTGGGAAGGGATGAAAAGAGACGTTGGGAAGTTTATATACAAGTGCATGAATTGCCAGCTAGTTAAAGCCGAGCAAAAGAAGCCTAGTGGGTTGTTACAGCCCTTAGAAATACCCGAATGGAAATGGGAGCAAGTCTCGATGGATTTCATCGATGGTTTACCAAGGACTAGATCGGGACATGATAGCATTTGGGTGATTGTGGATCGATTGACTAAAAGCGCAAGGTTTATACCAGTCAAATCAACCAGAACGACAGCTAAGTTAGCAGAATTGTATATGAAGTGGGTAGTGAGATTTCATGGAGTACCTAAAAGCATTGTGAGTGACCGAGACCCGTTGTTCACTAGTGGGTTTTGGAAGAGCTTACAAGAGGCTCTAGGGTCAGAGTTACATCTCAGTACCGCATATCATCCTCAGACCGACGGTCAGACGGAGAGGGTGAACCGTATTTTGGAAGACCTCTTTGAGAGCATGTATATTGGATTTTGGTGGATCATGGGATGACCATTTGCATCTAGTAGAGTTTGCATATAATAATAGCTACCAATCCAGTATCGGTATGGCTCCGTTTGAAGCTCTGTACGGAAGACCATGCAACTCACCATCATGTTGGATAGAGACTGGCGAGAAGTTTATGCTTGGACCAGATGTGGTGAGGGAAACTTCAGATAAGATTAAGATCATTCAACAACGAATGAAGGCTGCCCAGGATAGGCAGAGGAGTTATGCTGATAAGAGGAGAAGAGACTTAAAATTCTCCGTTGGCGACTTGGTGTTTGTCAAGATTTCTCCGTTGAAGAGCGTAATACGATTTGGCAGGAGAGGCAAGTTGGCACCAAGATTTGTTGGTCCATTCCCTGTTCTTGAACTAGTCGGGAATTTGGCGTATAGAATTGACTTACCAGAGAAGATGGCAGGAGTTCATAACGTATTTCATGTTTCCCAACTAAGGAAGTTCGTTCACGACTCAGATATGACTATTTCACCTGATCAGTTAGAGGACTTCGAAGTAGAACCCGAGGCGGTTGGGAACCGCAAGCCGGCCCGTATTGTCGAGCACGACATGAAGCAACTTCGAAGGAAGGCGGTGAAGCTAGTCAAGGTTCAGTGGGGCGAGGACGAGAATGATTGTACTTGGGAGACAGAGGAGAACATTAGGAAATCACACCCAGAACTCTTTGTCTGGTAAGGTTTTGACTTCGATTTAGTTTTTCCGCATGCTAGGATAGGCTTGTTTGCTTGTTTTGCATGTTTGATTGTTATATGTGGTTGTTAGGCATGCGGGATCCTTTGTATGTTTTGGGTTAAGGAATTTCGGGGGCGAAATTTCTTAAGGGGTGGAGAGTGTAACGACCCGCATTCTACGCATCATAGAATCGTAGAATATTTATTTCTGTCACATACGAAGTCGTATGGTCATGTAACTTTGGGAGACGACTAATGGGGTCATTTCCCATGTTCATGATTTTTCCCGATTTTTAAATGACCATTTTACCCCTAGTTATCACTGTTTTGGCCATAACTTTTGACTGGAAAGGAATTTTGACCTGAAACCACTTCCATTGGCTCCGGATGATGGTTTCTCTTTCCGTAGAGTGGTCACATTAGCCAAATGGACTTACCGTTTGGGAGATATGGCTGAAACAAGTTTCAGATGGTGAAAAACAGCTTAATTGGGCTTAACCGGGTGATTAGCAGCTAGGCCCACAGGGGAATTTCGGGTTTAGAGGTATAGGAGGACTGATTAGGGTTAGGTTATCACTTTCATTTCAGTTTTGAGCCGCCACAAACCTTCTTGAGACCTTGGTAATGGCTTCCATCCTCTAAAATCACCCCAAAACACATTTTTAGCGAAGATTAAGCCTAAACTACATCAAAACAAGGCCAAATAGCAACAAAGCAAGGTTGGAGCTGCTGTTATACATAGGAATTCGACCCAAACAGAGGATACTTCAGATTTGGTGTTTCATTTGTGGCCAAGGTAAGTGATTTGCATAGTTTTGCACTAATTACAATTAATTAAGGGTAATTAGTGAAGATTAGCGAATTTATACGTAAATAAATTCTGGAAAAATTCTTAAAATACTAAAATAATGTTTTAAGGCTCTGTTAGAAATTTGGGTTAATTTCGATGTGTTTTGCTAATCGTATGCTTAAACATGATTAAGAGGGATTATAGGAAAATGTGAGGTTTTAGCCACTTTTGATCCATTTTGATTCATTTAAATTGTTGTTTGTTGCTTGTGGTTGCTATTACATGTTGCTATGACTCTATGGCATGTTTTATGATTCATTAGAATAGCTAGATTGGTCAAAGACGCCGTCTTATGGCGCGAAACACTCGCTAGAAAAGCTGCAGGAAATGCTACAGAGATCCGGATCGGATCGGGTAGGGGATCAGATCGGGTAGGGATCGGATCGGACATATCCGAACCGGACCGGGGCGTGGTACTTTCTGGAGCATGACGTGAAGAGGCAACAAGGAAGGCCTGGTCGGATCGGAGGGGCGTAGCGTGGGATCGGAAGGAACAAGGAGGACTGAAGTGGAAGAAAGAGGAGCATGGATACCATATTCCGAACCGAACCGAGAGCAATATCCGAACCGAACCGCTTCAGAATCACCGAACCGAACCGCATGAGGGAGGGCACCGAACCGAACCGCATGAGGGAGAAGGACCCGAACCCAGAGGATGGTGGCACTCCGAACCGAACCGGGGAACGTATCCGACCCGGACCGAGCATGGGGAACTGGACGTGTATTTTTGCTACTTCGTGATGACTCTTCTGAAGACCAACTCCAATTCGACCAAACCCGAGATGCAAAGGAAGTCCAAATGAGAAGTTAGAGCTCAAGATTCAGATGGGAATCAACGAGTTCGCTTCATGGTTGGGCTTTGCTGCGGGACGCGTGCCAAGGGGTTATCGACGTCTATAGCTTTGGACCACTATGGTAGGAGGTACGAAGGCGGATTCAGGGCCATTATGGCATCGGTAGAACCAAGGGCTACGACCAATGAAATGGGTCATTGAAATGTTTGGTCATGGCTCCAAGTGTTTGGCTTGGTCACAGCAGGGTTTCTACAAGTCGGGATTCGTCGTTACCTCAGTTTGTCTAGTGTTCCAAAGTGGTAGATGTCGTATGCTTTACGCACTGAATGAGAGACGTGAGGATGGTTGCTATGGATGATTTGTTTGCTATCATTGTGACATGCACACCCCACCCCCGTATTCTTACACTATTTATTCTGGCACCTTGGAGTATTGTACGGTATGTGGTACTAACTCTTTGGTTGCAGGTCCAGGTTCAGGTATGGTTTAGTATACCTGTTATTATTCTGTTTAAGATGCTTATCGCTCATACCAAGCTTTATGTCTGACCCAGAGTTTTATGTCTCCTCTTATTACTCTGGGTGCTCACACGAGCAGACTAGAGACAGGTTAGCTGGTGATGCACGGGTAGATGATCCGGAGACGAGCAGGAGGCTTCCACGTACTATATACATAATATTCTCCCTGTGTTGTTGAAGATCACTGTTTGGGCATTGTTGGTGTATCTTCTACTTTAGCTTTCTTTTGCTTAGAGACAGTAAATTTGGAAAAGTTGTAATAAGCTGTATTTGGATTTCCGCTGCTCTGTTGTTGACATTGATTATTAGTTATCAGCTTATGCACTGTCTCGCCTGTTTTATGTCAAGTATGTTATTATTATATTTTATTCCATGCGCTGTGAGACATTCTACAGGTTCTTTGGTTAGTTCATTCCCTTCTTTCCTTTCTTATGACGACCGTCTTGTGCTAGTCGGGCATGTGTACAGCGCACTTTGGAGGAAATGCAGGTTGGTGCGGGGCGGGCCGTCACATCGAGGTAAACAAACACAGAAATATTACAAGAGAGAACATAGATAAAACAGCGGAAGAATCAAAAGATAAATTTCATTGTTTTCAAAAAGAGTCAAAGCCTTTTACATCCAAAGTACCAAATAGCCAAAGTCATTATTTTCCATTACAACAAATTCTGTCTTGCATAAATAAAGAAGCATAATCTTAAAACAACAAAAGTAGCTTAATTTCCCAATGGTAGCAGAAATGCAGCCATAGCATAGCTCAAGATCAAACCATACATGAGCTGAACCGAAAGCAAGCGAAATCCAAGCTAAGTGCTTGAGTTTCCTCCCTGAGAACCTGGGGGGAGGGGACGAAAGAAAAAGAGGCAAAAGAAAACGAGTCAGTCATAAAGACTGGTAAGTCCAAGTGACTTTCAGCATAAAAACAGGTAAAGGTAACATGACATGTATAAACTGAAAGTAAACATAAGGATGATGACAAGATGGGCAGGATAGACTAAGATAACATGATAAATCAAGTATAGCATCACATATTCAAGGTTCTCTGCATCAACTGTACTAGAATCCAAACTCATGTCTTATATTAATCAAGAAATAATACTTTGGCCCAATATCATGAAATGACCTATTTCTAGGTCCAACGAAATGATCCACTAGTCGATCGGCTCCCTACAAGTTCTAGCTCATCATGTGTGTCTGTGTCATATGGCCCTATCAAGAATGTAGTCCCCTGTGCTAGGTCTACCATAAGGTGTATCAAGCCCTATGGTGCCAACCACCGACACGAATCAAGCATGCACAGATAAACCTACTAATGCCCAATGCCTGCTTTTTCAACTCCGGACCACGTGCACGACCATAGCCTGCCTGAACCTACACTGGCGCGCCAACACAGCCGTCGTTTTGGTCGCTTACAATCATCCCAGTAATTTTGCCCTACCCTGCCTAATTCTAGGGTACCATGATACATCTAGTGGGTTACTGCTGAAACGGACCGCGTATGTAGGGTTATCGTCCAACAGGTTAAGTATTGTCATTTAAATTCTTGACTTAACCCTTATCAGTCTAGCATGTCTAGTTGGTTAAGTGTTGTCATTCAAGTTCGTGACTTAACCCGCCTACGAATCATGTATCAAGTGGGTTAAGTGTTGTCTTTCATGTTCATGACTTAACCCTATCATGTGGCATTAATTCATTAATGCACCCTAACCTCTCACATCAGACCTGTTGTTGTGGTCACTGGATATGCCGGGCGGTTCCGGGCATAATTACACCACAACTCAGTCTGACCTCGGGTTTTCAAGTGCGATATGACCAACTACCCACATTGGATCCTATTATTTGCAGTAACTGGATTTGCCAGGCAGTTTCGGGCAGAATTACACTGCAAACTCAACCCAACCTCGAGTTGGCCATTTTCAAGTTCATTCTAGTTTTATGTCCATGTTCAAATTTTCATGTCAAGATCGTGTCAAGTTTTCAAGGCAAGTTTCATGCCCACATCCAGATTCAAGTTATAATAATGTTCATGTTTCAAGATTCATGTCAAGTTTCATGGTGAGTTTCATACCAAGTTTCCTATAATTACCAATTTTCCCAACGTTAACCCATCAAAATATTAGGCTAACAATCTTAGCCTAATTTTCCGTCTGCATGATTTTTGACATATAATATTAGGCTAACAACTTAGCCTAGTTTAACGTACACAAAATTTGCATAAAGAAACTCATTAACATAAACATGACATTGGTGTAAACTTGGCATTCTTGGCGTAGTCAATATAAACACCATAGGTGTGTACTTGCAAAACAATCAACATGAATATCATAGGTGTGAACTTGCAACGCAGACTAAATCAACATACGTATATGTGAATTTGCAACATAGACTAAATCAACTTACATACATGTGAACTTGCAAATTAATCACAGGCATATGAATAAGTGTGATCTTGAAATATGATATAGGTTTAACATATACACATAAACATGTAGATCTAACATGTGGTCAAATATGTGATATGATTTTATAACCTAAAACTTGCATAACATGATAAACTACACAACTTGTCATAACAGGTTATACTCCAATATACATATGAATAGACTTATTCATTAATTCCCAATTCATCATGATAATAAAATAGAATATCATTCAATTTCACATATAACATAATAAACGTTGTTATATTATCAATTTATTTCCAAGGCATAACATAATTGTATAAATTGAGTAAAACATCGCAGGCATATAGATCTGATAACATTATGAACATGAAAAGGTTTGAATAATAATCTAGGTTCAAGAATATGGATAGATCTAACTTAAATAGAAAAATCCCCAAAATTAAGATCCAAGGACAAATAAAGAAAATAGGTCTGAATAGAAAATCAAGCTTAGATCCAATTTCATAGTCATAATCCTAGGCAATAACCTCAGGGTCATGAATCATAGGTGATTAGCCACAATTATCCTTGTCATAGTCATAGGCGATAGCCTTATGTTCACAGTCATAGGCATAAGCATATTCTTATATTCACCGTCATAGGCATAGGCATAGTCTTATGTTCACAGTCATAGGCATAGTCTTATGTTCACAGTCATAGGCATAGGGACAGTCTTATGTTCACAGTCATGGGCATAGGCATAGTCTTATGCCATTAACAATAGTTTCAACGTCAAAGGCAATATTCCCAATAGTCAAGATCCAAGAAGAAAACAAGAATAAATATGAATCATACATAAATCAATTCCAATTTATAACATGCCCATATTAAGTTTATAGTTTTTTTATCTAAAAGTAACTGGAACTTACAGATCGTGGTCTAAGAAATTTAGATGCAGAAGTCAAGTCTGGAAAGTTGTCGTTGAATCTTGCTTTGATTGTAGAACCAAATCCCCAATATGAAATTCCTAGCCGTAGTCTTCAAGAAATAATCTTCGCGTTTTAATTTATTTTATTTTAGAGGAAGAAGAAGCCATGATCATCCAGAGTTTGTGCAGCATAAGATTAGAGAAGAATGGTGAAAGGAGAATGAGGCTAGGAGGCTGTTTATATAGGAGTAGGAAACAAGTTTAGGCCCTTAGAAAAACCCTAGACCTGATCTGAGCCATCAAAAACGTCACAGGCCCGCAAACAGACCCACCCATCCAACCAGTCACATCCAGGCCGACCAGGGAGGTCGACCCCCAGGTCGACCCTATGGTCGACCTGGTCTGGCCAGGTCGACCCCCTGGTCGACCTGGGCTCTGGGCGGGAATTTTCCCGCCCAGCCCGCTTTTGGGTCTTGCATTCGAATTTGAATTCAAATTTATGAGCTGTTTTTTATTCTGTAAATTCGTGAAACTTCTAGAGGTCATAACTCGGTCATACGGACTCCGATTTTCGAAGACTCGGACTCGATTTCAAGCAGAATTTCGAGACGAACGCAATGGCGCAACCCGTTTCCCTTGATTCTTATTTTAAAATTTAATTCTGCCTTGATTTATTGTTTTAACACGTTATCAAAATACGGGTTGTTACATTCTCCCCCTCTTTAAAGGATTTCGTCCCCGAAATCTTCAAGTTAGGAAGAATGTATCCTACCATCCAATCAACCATCTACTCAACCATCATCCACAAGCAACCATTTTCCTTAAAAGATTTCTAATGCTATATGAACATATGCAGAAAGTGTGTGTATATGTTCCTTATCTAGTGCAAATGATCAGGCCTGATTGATCTTCTTAATGCAAAATATGTTTACTGCCATGAATCCAACATGTATGCAAATAGTCCTAGTCATATAAACACTATATGTGTGCACAGACATCCATCCATATGCAACACCCACATGATAACACATCCAATTTCATCCATAAACAAGTATAAACACTCATGCATATGCAATATGAAAATGTGTCTGAGCCGATCTAGTGCCTAATGTGTGTTATGCAACCACGAGCAACCACTTGCGACCACTTGCAACCATTTGCAAACATCAATCATAACATGTTTCCATCACATGTTTACATCCAAAAGGGTTCTACCTAAGGTTCTCAAGATAGGATTGAGAAGATAAGATAGATAAAACAAGCATCAAGGGGAAGAAGTTAAAGATGTACCCCTAGAAGGTCCTGCTTGCGGGGCTTGCCCTTGCTTCTTAGGGCAGTTCTTGCTGATATGTCCAGTTTCACCACACTGGAAGCATGCTCCCATCTTCATCTTCTTCTTTCTACAACCCTGGACTATATGTCCCTCAATACCACAGAAGTGGCATTTTCTTTTCTCATGTATCTTGTTATCATTATTGTTGTTGTTGTTCTTGCCTCCTTTCTTGGAGTCTACCTTCTTGCTTGGAGACTCCTTCTCCTTGACCTCCTTCTTGCCATTCTTGTCTTCTTCATTTAAGAGCGCCATGTCTACTAACTTTTCGTAAGTAGCCCCCATAGGTACGTGGGTCATAGCCAAGCTGTGAAGTGACTCATTCAATCCTTTGACAAAACAGAGAGCTTTCTTATGAGGGGTATTCACTAAGTCTAGTCCAAATCGGTCCAGTTGATTGAATTGATTGACGTACTCCTTGACCGTTATACTTCCTTGCGTAAGAGATAAGAATTTTTCCAGCTGTAGACTTCATTCAGCTTGCGAGAGGAATTTCGTCTCAAACCTTATTCTGAAATCCATCCATGTTTCAACCGGCCTCTCGACATTAGTGACTTCCCACCAACAGGAAGCTTCGTCCTTGAGAAACCATACCGCCAACTGTACCTTCTGCCTATCGTCCACCTCGAAGATAACGATTAGATCCTCAGTTTCTTTGAGCCAGTTCCTCGCTTCTACGAATGATTCAGTTCCCTTGAAATCCTTTCCACCCATGGCCCTAAAATCTTTATAGATCTTTGAGAAAGTAATTGCACGAGGAGGGGCGGAGGAGGAGGAATCACTGTAGCTGGAGGAGGAATATCTGCTAGGCCTGCATCATTGGCCCTAGCCTCTAAGTACCTCCTGAACCAGCCAGGTATTGACATGCCCTATGGAAAGTTAAGATTCCCAGACATGCTGAAATGGAAAAGAAGAGATTCAAAATGAGGAAACAAAGGATAGTGCTAATGGCTTTTGGGGAATAGCCTTTAAATAAAACAAGACTTTTTCTTGAAAAATGCTTCTTTGTAAACGGTTTTGAAAATAGTTTTAGAAGGTTTTCTAAAAACTTTTGCCCAGTCTGGTAATCTTCTGCTCTGATACCAAATGTAACACCCCACCTCCGCTAGGGTCACTCACAAAGGGAATGCACTAGTTTTGGAGGAGCGTTATCGAGGTAAACAAACACAGAAATATTACAAGACAGAACATAGATAAAATAGCGGAAAAATCAAAAGATAAATTTCATTATTTTCAAAAAGAGTCAAAGCCTTTTACATCCAAAGTACCAAATAGCCAAAGTTATTATTCTCCATTACAACAAATTCTGTCTTGCATAAACAAAGAAGCATAATCTTAAAACAACAAAAGTAGCTTATTTCCCCAAAGGTAGCAGAAATGCAGCCATAGCATAGCTCAAGATCAAACCATACATGAGCTGAATCGAAAGCAAGCGAAATCCAAGCTAAGTGCTAGAGTTTCCTCACTGAGAACCTCGTTGGGAAACGAAAGAAAAAGGGGCAAAAGAAAACGAGTCAGTCATAAAGACTGGTAAGTCCAAGTGACTTTCAGCATAAAAACAGGTAAAGGTAACATGACATGTATAAACTGAAAATAAACATAAGGATGATGACAAGATGGGCAAGATAGAATAAGATAACATGATAAATCAAGTATAAATCAAGTATAGCATCACATATTCAAGGTTCTCTGCATCAACTATACTAAAATCCAAACCCATGTCTTATATTAATCATGAAATAATACCTTGGCCCAATATCATGAAATGACCTATTTCTAGGTCCAACGAAACGATCCACTAGTCAATCGGCTCCCTACAAGTTCTAGCTCGTCATGTGTGTCTGTATCATACGGCCCTATCACGAATGTAGTCAGCTGTGCTAGGTCCACCATAGCGTGTATCAAGCCCTATGGTGCGAACCACCGACACGAATCAAGCATGCACAGATAAACCTACTAATGCCCAATGCCTGCTTTTTCAACTCCGGACCACGTGCACGACCACAGCCCGCCTGAACCTACCTGGTGCACCAACACAGCCATCGTTTTGGTCTCTTACAATCAGCCCAGTAATCGTGCTCCACCCTGCCTAATTCTAGGGTACCATGATACATCTCGTGGGTTACAGCTGAAATGGACTGCGTAGCTAGGGTTTTCGTCCAATAGGTTAAGTGTTGTCATTTAAATTCGTGACTTAACCCCCACCAGTCTAGCATGTCTAGTTGTTTAAGTGTTGTCATTTAAGTTCGTGACTTAACCCGCCTACGAATCATGTTTCTAGTTGGCTAAGTGTTGTCTTTCATGTTCATGACTTAACCCTATCATGTGGCATTAATTCATTAATGCACCCTAACCTCTCACATCAGACCTGTTGTTGTGGTCACTGGATATGCTGGGCGGTTCTGGGCAGAATTACACCACAACTCAGTCTGACCTCGGGTTTTCAAGTGCGATATGACCAACTACCCACATTGGATCCTATTGTTTGCAGTAACTGGATTTGTCGGGCGGTTCCGGGAAGAATTACACTGCAAACTCAACCCAACCTCGAGTTGGCCATTTTTAAGTTCATTCTAGTGTCATGTCCATGTTCAAATTTTCATGTCAAGATCGTGTCAAGTTTTCAAGGAAAGTTTCATGCCCACATCCAGATTCAAGTTACAACAATGTTCATGTTTCAAGATTCATGTCAAGTTTCATGGTGAGTTTCATACCAAGTTTCCTATAATTACCAATTTTCCCAACGTTAACCCGTCTAAATATTAGGCTAACAATCTTAGCCTAATTTTCCGTCCGCATGATTTTTGACATATAATATTAGGCTAACAACTTAGCCTAATTTAACGTACACAAAATTTGCATAAAGAAACTCATTAACATAAACATGACATAGGTGTAAACTTGGCATTCTTGGCGTAGTCAATATAAACACCATAGGTGTGTACTTGCAAAACAATCAACATGAATATCATAGGTGTGAACTTGCAACGCATACTAAATCAACATACATATATGTAAATTTGCAACATAGACTAAATCAACTTACATATATGTGAACTTGCAAATCAATCATGAGCATATGAATAAGTGTGATCTTGAAATATGACATAGGTTTAACATATACACATAAACATGTAGATCTAACATGTGGTCACATATGTGTTATGATTTTATAACCTAAAACTTGCATAACATGATAAACTACACAACTTATCATAACAGGTTATACTCCAATATACATATAAATAGACTTATTCATTAATTCCCGATTCATCATGATAATAAAATATCATTCAATTTTACATATAACATAATAAACGTTGTTCTATTATCAATTTATTTCCAAGGCATAACATAACTGAATAAATTGAGTAAAACATCGCAGGCATATAGATCTGATAACATTATGAACATGAAAAGGTTTGAATAATAATCTAGGTTCAAGAACATGGATAGATCTAACTTAAATAGAAAGATCGCCAAAATCAAGATCCAAGGACAAATAAAGAAAATAGGTCTAAATAGAAAATCAAGCTTAGATCCAATTTCATAGTCATAATGCTAAGCAATAACCTCATGGTCATGAATCATAGGTCATTAGCCACAATTGTCCTTGTCATAGTCATAGGCAATAGCCTTATGTTCACAGTCATAAGCATAAGCATAGTCTTATATTCACCGTCATAGGCATGGGCATAGTCTTATGTTTACAGTCATAGGCATAGTCTTATGTTCACAGTCATAGGCATAGGCATAGTCTTATGCCATTAACGATAGTTTCAACGTCATAGGCAATATTCCCAATAGTCAAGATCCATTAAGAGAACAAGAATAGATATGAAACGTACATAAATCAATTCCAATTTATAACATGCCCATATTAAGTTTATAGTTTTTTATATAAAAGTAACTGGAACTTACAGATCGCGGTTTAAGAAATTTAGATGCAGAAGTCAAGTCTAGAAAGTTGTCGTTGAATCGTTGAATCTTGTTTGATTGTAGAAGCAAATCCCCAGTATGAAATTCCTAGCTGTAGTCTTCAAGAAATAATCTTCGCGTTTTAATTTAATTTATTTTAGAGGAAGAAGAAGAAGCCATGATCATCCAGAGTTTCTGCAACATAAGGTTAGAGAAGAATGGTGTAAGGAGAATAAGGCTAGGAGGCTGTTTATATAGGAGTAGGAAACTAGTTTAGACCCTTAGATAAACCCTAGAACTGATCTGAGCCATCAAAAACGTCACAGGCCCGCAAACAGACCCACCCAGCCAACCAGTCACATCCAGGCCGACCAGAGAGGTCGACCCCCAGGTCGACCCTATAGTCGACCAGGTCTGGCCAGGTCGACCCCCTGGTCGACCTGGGTTCTGGGCAGGAATTTTCCCGCCCAGCCCGCTTCTGGGTCTTGAATTCGAATTTGAATTCGAAATTGTGAGTTGTTTTTTTATTCTGTAAATTCATGAAAATTCTAGAGGTCATAACTCGGTCATACGGACTCCGATTTTCGAAAACTCGGACTCGATTTCAAGAAGAATTTCAAGATGAACGCAATGGCGCAACCCGTTTCCCTTAATTCTTATTTTAAAATTTAACTTTGCCTTGATTTATGGTTTTAACACGTTATCAAAATACGGGTTGTTACATAGGCTCTTTACCTCTATAAAGCGGATTGGTCCCTACTACTGAGCTTCAGGGTTGGCATATGGAACCTGCTGGGATTGTTGTTGGAATAGGCCTGCGTAAGAAATAAAAATTTTAAGGTAAATGGGCCTAATTCTACATGCCTCAATGGTTTTAAGCCCATACACGGTTTATTCATTTTTTGGGCCGGGTCGGGCTACGGTTTACGGTTATAGCAGTTTTACCGGCGGCCCGGTCCCATTATGATAACACTGGTTTCATGCATTGTTCTCTGGAAGTGACGGGTCGGTCCTACAGTCCATGCCTACTGTTTGGTTCTTGTGCACTGCTTTTCTCGTATACTATCACCAACATGTGAAGCTGTGAGTACATCTATAGCCGTGCTATTATCTTGGGTTCACTACTCTTAATGTACAAGTTGGCTTGTCTAATAGCTCTTTTGTTTTCTAGTTAGGCTGCTATGTTTTTTGAATTCAAAATGTAATTGTCTACTATCGTAGAATGATATGTATAGGAGTCTAGTATTGTGCTAGCTCATATGCTATATTCTAGGATAGAAATCATAGTCTAGTTAATTAAGGCTAGCTGTAGTGCTGTAAGCCTATATGGTAGAGTGGATAAAACGCTATAAATTCTTTAAGCGGTGGACGATCCACCATAAAAACCAAAATAGCTAATTGTCAACTATAATCACTTGTACTGTAACATCCTACATTTTTTTATACGGTTAAATAATTAATTAATTTAATTATTTAGATATTGATTGGTAATTTAATGGTTCAAATTTAATATTTTGAATATTTGATTAATATAAAAAGTTGAATAATAATATTTTCTGAAATAATCGGAATTAGTGGAAGTGGCAATATAGTGTAAATTGGATAATTTAATATATTTAATTTAGTTCAAATTCGAGTTATAATAACGAATATATTATATAAACGACGGTTGAACGTAATAAGTTATAATATAATTATAATCGAGCTCGTAACGTCGCGGTAGTTTGTAATATTGAGTTTTGAACTTCAAACGAGTATATAGGATCCGTTATAAGTTGGATTTCTTCGAAACAAGAAATGTTCGAATCCGTTGAGCTATATATTTCTAATGGAAGAGAAATATTGAGATGTCATCTTATAAAGGGCGAGTTGTGTCCAAATCAAATTTTCAAATAGTCATTTTGGAATCGTTTATAAGCCATAATGGTTTATTTAATATAATTAAATATTGGTTTGAATCTGGACAGGATTTTTGAGACATATTTATAATTTGATTTATAGAATTTTCCTATAATTTTTATTTTCGAAAATAAGCAACTTTTTATTTGAAGTATTTAACACCCTATATTAGCATTTTTGGAACTTCACAGAATAAGTTAACTAGTCTATGTTATTACATTTTTTGATCGGGGCACATTGCTCGTCACAACGGTATTTTTATTTTTGTCAATAGCAACCCTTAAATGATAAAACTGCGTGTAGCACGGTACCGTAGAATCTAATGTGTGTGCATAAATATATATATGTATGTATGTATATATATATGTATTATAAAATTAAAATAAATCAATTAAATATTAATACCTTCACCCTTAGTATTGGGATCGTATTTCTATTAGTGTCATCCCATGTTTAATGTAAAGTTATGGCACTTATGCGGTGGTTTAACAGTTTAAGTTGACTAAAGATTGATATCTAAAGTCATTGATTGGTATCTTTCTATGTACAATTTGCCACTTTTTGGTCTAATGTCATGGGTACATGATTTGCTTACTGTACTATATTACTGATGTTTTATCCCCTAGACTGGCAAGACATGGAAGTTTGATTATCGAGTGCTATGGTTGTGATGTTTCAATTCTCTATTACATTTCCCTAAGCCTCTTACGTTTTTATAGTTCAAACCGCAATACAACTGTCTAGCCTAAGGATACTGCATAGTATATTTAGGATGAATTGTCACTTCTCTACCCTAAATGCTTTATGGAAAAGTAAATACTGCAAATGCTTTTCCTTGACGCAGGCCAAAGATGTGGCTGCCCTATCCTATACTTGTCCTGTTCTACTTTACTTACAGATTAAGCATCTGCACCAATAAATATATCATACATGCGTCTCCTTCAATTTTCCAAAAGAAAAACCAATAAAAGAAAAAGAAACCAAGTCACAATATTTAACATTTGCATTAAAATCTAAATAAAAGTCATTCTTCCATACAAAAGTTCCATACTAGCATATTCGAATTGCCATTGAAATTACCTCGTTTTACTTTCAAGGGATGCAATAGCAGCTTTCTAAGGTCTTTGCGTGAGCCAATGTTGATCATGGTGGTCAAAATGGGTGCGATGGGGGTATTTGTATGTCATCGCATTTCAACAAACATAGGAAGAAAAGGGCCAATACTGGTGTGCTGTTCGTGAAGAAATGAGGAGCACCGTAGGGTTAGTTGTTGTACCGATGATAGTCGAACTCAGCTATTGGAAAATTGGAATTGAAGGGGTGTATCATTGGGCTGATTTCTTTGAGAAATGCTGGATTTTGAGTTAAAAGGAGAATTCGAAACTGGCCACGGAAATACAAGGGAGGTGCAGAATGAAATACTGGAAGGAGTTTGAAAACAATGCGAAACGTGGTCATGAACGTGAGCAGCTCGCGGCATATAAAAGCTAAAGAAATGATCTTTGGGTGATGAAACTGAGGAGAAAATGGCACATGTGTTTTTGGTAAGGGAGGAATTAAGGAGCAGGGTACGTGAGTTAATAATTTGGGGAAGAAGGTATTTGTTTGGAGGGCTTTGTTTTGTTGTGTCGGTTGGTTTGAAATACAAAGCCCAAATAAAATAAAATGTGGTGAAGTGGTGAAACTGGTTTGGATTTAATGATGAATAGGGAAAGTGCACGTCAAAAGAAATGGTGGCTTTAGTTCCTGAGTTCGAAATAATATGAAAGGAACATCTGAAGTTTTTACCTTTTTATTCAAGGAAGATACACGATTCAAACGGGTTGGGGTTGAAAGTGATGGACCGACGTGAATATAACAGTGAGGCCCAATATATATATATATATATATTAATAATTTAAGTTTAATACTTAATTTAATAACGTATAACTATGTAAATTGCCATATCTTATGCGTACATTATCGAAATTCAACAAAATAGGATCCGTTAGGATCGTATGGTCGCAGGCTTCATATGGGACCAGTCTGGAGCAATTTGGAGCTCGCTAAACTTTGTAATAAAATAAAACGTTTGAACGAAACTATTGAACGTTTATCGTTATTCTGTGAGTAAACTCACTAACTCTGTCCAGTTTTATAATTTTATAAACATCGCTAAATACTGATAAAAATGATTGAGTGCTGTGTGTGATGGTTGTTTGGTTGATTTGCTAATTAACTGGTTGGAATAATATATATAGTTATATATATAAATCATTGATTAAATACTGAATCTGTTTATTTTTATTTCATATTGATATGAAATTGGGATAATTTATATTGATTAACATCTGTAGATGCAGGGAAACAAGTTGGAGGGATCCAACAGGATTTCTCAACAATTGTATTGTTGTTCTTCATATATTGTATTATATGATGTGATAAATAATCTGTGACTGATGTTTGCGTGATTGGGATGTGGAATAAACGTTGACCTTTAAATAACTGGTATTTAAATGCCGTAAAATTATATGGTAAAGAATTCGAGCTTAAAAAGGTAAAATCTACTATTTATTATTTTTAAATAATAGAAATTTAATCTTGACTAGGCTAGAATATAATAACTTGTTTAATTATATAAAACAAGTAGTATGATTTATAAACGATATTTATAAATGAAGTGAAATGATTATTATTAACTAGTTTGGAAATATAAATTCAAGAAATGAATGTATTCAAAAAGGAAAAGGGAAGTCATTAGATTATTTTGATACTCAGAATACGAATAAAGCTAAAAGCCATAAGGATTCGTAATAATAATTCGACGATGTTGAATATTATTAAAATGATTTATTTTTAGAATTTATATGTTATATAATTTGGAATTGGACAAGATAATTAATATTTGTTTAGAACCAATAGAATATAAAGATGAAATTTATAAATATGAATACAAATTTATGAAATTACTCGATAAACGGAATTTTAACCTATATAAATATTTATAAATATAAATCAGGATTTGATATAACGAGTCCAATTTCGGTAAAGAAATAATATTCACATTTTAAAGTGTATAATGATTTAAAACAAGCGTTTTGTAGATTAAATTGGTTATAAAAGGAAATGGGAAAATATTTGAAGTGATAAATTCAAAAATGAATTTAGAAATCGAGTTTAACCTGAAACATTGAGTTTATTCCAATATTCGTAACGTTGATCGAATACAAATTATTCGAAGAGAGTTATATGGTGAAATTCGAATATATCGAATTTAGGAAGGTACTATTTACCTTCCATTTTAATTATTTATTTTATTTATTAATTCAAATAAAGAATCAAAATTATATTTTTAATATTTTGGAAGCAGGTATTATAACACTATTGTTATAACAAATGTTTTATACTATGTTGTTCAATCTATATAAATGAATTTTGGAAATGATTTTTTTTCAAAATAACCAGATCTGTTTTCTAAGTATAGAAATGAAATGATTTTGAAGTTAAGAATGGAGTTAAGAGAATTAGAAACTAACTAGAATTTAGTTAAGTTGAATAGCTTTTTGAATATCGATCTGATGTTGGTTTCAACGTTTGGGGTTGATACTTAGAGAATTGTTCTCTTACTTGTTTATGGTTAGGGACTGATGGATGTGAAAAGATAGTGATGCATGAAACAGATACAAAAATGTTTTCCAATGTTAATAACGAAAATTATCGAAGTACGGGAAATAAGGAGTTGTGAATATATGGAAACGTTTTCCAAGGAATCATGAGAGACTAAGCGAGTTGGGAAATTATTTAGTGAAAGATATTTAAAGGAAATTGGGAAATTAAATGATTATTGATAAATCTATTTAATGTGGCATAGTGTTGATTGATAGTTGATCGATATAATTTCCATTTGGAAATAAGATCATTGTTTGTGTACATGTTTTTCTTTGATAGTTAAATAATTGGCTATCAAAGTGTTTGACCCTTTTTCCGTTGTCAATACGGAGAGACAGGGATCAGATTTACTATCCGAAGTCCTCTCTGTATGGGCGTTAGCATTGCGAATCATTTTTGATCAAGATAATTGAAGATGGAGTTTATGCAAGGGCTGTGTTGGTGATCCTAGGTAGAAATTGCCTAAGATAGATTTACAAAATAGTACCTTCGGTTTGTTCAATCCCAGGACAACGTGTATGGACGAATGTCTGATAGAGTATATCTAATAGATTGCGTAAGTTGATCGCTTCAAACGTATTTACGTTGGTGGCAGAGGAATTCATTTCTCTTAGCTTTATACCCGTAGTATTTTTAGGAAAATCAATTCGTAATTTGAAGGGTATGATAATGTGGCATTCAAAGTAAATAAAGATGTGATCCGTATAATAGTACGTTATGACTTTAAGCCTCATCAATCGGGAAATGACAAAAATCGGGCAGGCAACATGGCTAAGTGGGTCGCACCTAATTAGGGTATATTGTCACCATCTAGAGAATATTCATATTTGTTACTTCTTTGAATTCTGTATCTCCCAGCAACGGCTATGTTGGTATAACAACTGTAAGGTGACAATATATTCGGAACATTCATGCGAAATGAATGGCCTGTCATGTGTGCCCGAGTTGCAAGATGTTCTTGTTGAACTCCAGTGTATCGCTTCAAGAGTACACTGATCGAAAGGTGATTCCATACCTTGTCATAGTTGGATATCCATTATCCAGTAAGATACCATGGTTTTTGATTGTATATTATATATGTAGAGCATGAGATGAAAGCGTTCTGCAAGATTGTTATTTACTTGATTTAGACATTATTATAATATCAAAACAATATTGTTTTAAAAGAGAATGTTTTGGGTTATTGTAAGGTAAAAACCATCCGTGTTTATGTGTGTATCAGTCTTACGTTTATCATTCCTTTGAAAAGGATTTTGATAAGTTAAACTGAAATTATTGGAGTTTACTCACACCAGTCAAATGACTGACCCATAGTTTATTTTGTTTGGTTTTCCCTAACTCTTGGGTGCCCAAATTTGTATAGGCAGTCAAGTAGTCGAGATTTTTCAGATATACGTGGAGGAGCTCGGAGCAGGAGGCTTCAGAGTTAGATATATGGAGAGAGTTTATTTCCATTGTGATATACATGTGATGTACTCTGATAATGGGTGTATGTATAAATGCAGTTTTGTATACCAAGTTATGTTACAGAAAAATATTTTATCCATTCCGCTGTGAGATTCGTATTAACTCTGTTGTGTTCTTCTTCTTCTTCTATTCTAATTTTATTTCTTTCTATTTATCGCCCTCTAACTTCTTTTTATTAATGATCTGGTATTTCCGATGCATGAATATTCGACATTGTGTTTTGTATCAATTTTTAGGGTTGAAAATCGACATGGAGAGAGTTTATTTCCACTGTGATATACATGTGATATACTCTGATAATGAATGTAAGTATAAATACAGCTTCGTATTCCAAGTTATGTTATAGAAATATATTTTATCCATTTTTCTTTGAGATTCGTATTTACTCTGTTGCGTTCTTCTTCTTCTTCTATTCTAATTTTATTTATTTCTATTTCTCACCCTCTAACTTCTTTCTATTATTGATCTTGTATTTCCGATGCTTGAATATTCGACATTGTGTTTTGTTTCGTTTTTCAGGGTCGAAAATCCCTGTTCGTTTAGGTGATATCAGAGCTGAAGGTTAAGTGATTATCTTGGCTATGTGGCATGATTCAGTAGAGATGGGGTTGGAAATATCCTAGACTGAGTTTGAGTGTATATATACGAGAGAACGTATATGAAAACTATTTTATATTGTGTTGATTGGTTCGTCGAGTAGTTTATGAATTCTAGTCGATCCGGTAATGCAAACTGTATCGATAGGTATTTCTAAACTCCTGAATAGAGTAATTCGACACAATATTATTTTAAAACCTGGGTAAATGAAATAATTTTACCTGAAATATATTTTGGTATAAAAGAAGTATTTATATTGGAATTATTATATATTACATGTGTTGCTTGTTATTATAATCGAATAAGATTATAATTGGAATGTTACAAATAATCAATTAGAATTCGTATAAGAGTGATATATAAATTCAGATGAATTAAATCTGTATTTAAAACAAAATTGAGATTTAAAACACTGTAAAGTTGGAAAGGTGTTTGTAAGTGGATTTGGATTAAGTATATGGAATTTTAAAATCCTAGGAGATTCTAAATTAATCTATAAGCATTGTAAAGGATATTTTTGAAATAATTTCAAAAAGAAAATGTTTAAGAATTAGTTTTGAAAATGATATAGTATTGAACTTGCTTCGATCGCTGGGAAATAAACCTGATGATGCTAGCCACATCATCAGTGTTCATTTTTGAGTTTCTAAGTGGTAGAATACAATTAAAGATTTGGTTTTGAATTGTTTTGAGGAAATAAGTTGTTTGGAAATTCAAATGTTTAGAATTGCTATTATTATATGTGAATATTATATATGATTTGAAACTTATCTGAAAGAAAACCCGGGAATTTGAATTTTGGAAATTTAAGATTTAACTTAACTAAGTTAAATAGATTGTAATGGTAAAAGTGAATAATTAAATTGGAATTTAACTTGACTAAGTTAAATAAAATTGGATTGGTTTAGAGATAATCTTGAATGGAATTGGTTTTTTGAGTAAGAATGTAACACCTCATAATTTTAACAACACTAAAGAGGGCAAATTAAAGAAAAATAAATTTAATATTCAGAATTAAGAGAAACAGACTTCGCCATTGCGTCCATCTCGAAATTCTAGTCAAGATAGACATTTGGTTTGCTAAAACGGACGCCGTATGAAGAGGTTATGAAGGTTTGAAGTTTGTATAGGTGCAAGAGAATATGTGTGTATATATATATATATATACATACATACATACATACATATATATATATATATATATATATATATATGGTCGAGAAGTTCAAAATTCAAAATCGTAGAAATTCGGGTGAGTGGGAAAAATCCCGCCCAGGGGAGTCGACACCTTAAAGGGGTTGTCGTCCCCTCAAGGGGGGTGTCGACCCATGGGGCGACCCCATAAGTGGGGGGTCGACCCCCTTAGGGCTGACGTGGCAGGTCGGTTCTGGGGGCTGGCAACTATATATATGGCCTCATTTCTCTGGTTTTCTCGCACTGAAATCAATGGAGGCCTAAATAATATCGGTGCCTGGACTGATCCAAATCATTTTCTTCTTTTGCAATCAAGTTTAGAGATTCAAGTGTAGATCTGTGATTCAACCTCCGCTTTTCTCCTTCTATTTTTCTAGATCCAAACACTGTGATTATAAGTTACCTTTAGATTTAAATAATTAAAAGTAGAACATGATATGACTGTAATTTGGATCTATCCCTATGATTGAATCATACCAGGTCTATTGTAGTCTGTGAATCCATGATATTATGAATTAATTATGACTTGGATCTTAACCATTATCATGTCACATCTACTTATGATTATAGATCTAATTCACTATTTAGATCATCTTATACCTATCATGTTGTGGTTAATTTGGATCTGTCATTAGTTGGACATCTAAATCCTTGTTTAGATCTAATCATGCCTATCATGACATCCCTACTATGTTAAAACCAGTTTTGTTATCACATGTTCCCCAGATCTATTCTTATATGTCCATCTTAACATTATGCCATTATATGTTTACGTCAATTTTGTTAGAATAATCATTTCTATCATCTTCCCTTCACCCTTTCCCTTTTATTTTATATAGCCAGGCTACTTTCGAGCCTAGGCATGCCACTAAAAATATTGAATGCGTTAGTTTGGGAACGAGGGGAAAAACATTGAAATTGGGCATAACTTGTAAAGAGGAAATTTGGCATAACTGGAATAATGCTTATGAATATGAATTTAGGGCATATAATTCATATGAGCATATTTGGGGATAAAGGGGCGTGAAACCTATAACGACATAGGTAAAATTGTCTAAAAATGAAATGCCTAGGATTACAGCAATTAAAAACCGTAATTGCGCCTAGATATGAGGTTAGATTACACTTGTGTTGGAAGTTTGCCTGGAACCGCTCGGCAAATCCAGGGACCACAAGTGGTGAATCTAATGTGAGGGGTGTAGGTGCACAAATACGAGACGTGCTGAGATACGAGGTTAAGCCCGACCTGTGGAAGAAGTCTGCCCGGAACTGACCGGCATATCCAGCATCCACAAGTGGTAAGCTTAATGTGAGGGGTCCAGCACATTATAACCATAAATGGGCATGGTAATGAATTGGAATACTTAACCTAGTTGAATCCATAGGGATTGTATGAACATGAACTTGAATAAGGGTTAAGTAAGTTTGTTTGAACAGTGGGTGAGTTAAGTAAATCTAAGACGGGGTGGGTAATATTTATATATAGACCCATGAACTTAACTGGTTGGGGTTATGTAATTAAAGAGGCCGTTAGGTAATCATAACATTTAGAAATGATAGGGTTATGTAATTAAAGACACCAATATGTATACATAACCTGTGGAAATCCTAGTGGGGATACAAAACAAGGGGGAAAGCTTTTATCATCTTGAGTGTGGGACTCGTTTCAGTCAATAAACCATATAACAGTATCGAACGAGTACTCTGCCCTAGGTCGGAGTAGGGACACGCTTACTGGGCTGATTGTAAGAGATCCAAATGTGGAGGACGGTGTGGGCAGCGCAAACCGACTGGGGGCATGTGCGTGCATGGGCCAGGCGGAGGGGGATAAGACGACCGTGACATCAGTAGATATGGTTGTGCACATCACGAGGGCTGCCACTTTAGGAAAGCGATACCTCCTACCGTGAGCCCGCACAGGCTATCTATGGAGTAGGGAGTCGATCGATTAGGGTAGTAGTTAGGGTACATCCAGTCTCAGGTAAAGTTTAGGAGCCTATTAGGATTGGGATGCCTGTGGATTGTATTGGGTTAAAACCTCTCACCAGAAGTATGCCTAAGTCTACCATCTTATAGTTATTGGGATCATCTTATTGTGGTTATACTAGTATTAGTGCAGAGAATCAGAGTAATCTTTAGAGAAACGTATACACGCTATCATGTTTACCTTGTCATATCTGCCTTATTGTGTTGTTTTCTTTTTTATCCACTTTATATGTCTGTCATGATACTTTTACTTACTTACTTGCTAAAAGTAACTGGACTCGCCTGACTTTATGTCTAACCCTTTTTGCTTCCTCTTCTTTCTTCTGTTTCCCCCAGGTTCTCAGGGTGAGAACACTCAAGCTTGACTAGGATTCTGCTATCATTTGCATGAGCTGCTTAGATGTATGCTCAAGTTCCTTTCTTTCCTACTATGATTATATTTTTATTTTGGGATTTTGCTTCTTTTATTTTGTAATATGATATTTAAGTACAAGATATAAGTTTTTATGATGTACTGGTTTTTATGTAATTCAGACATATAATGTTTTGAACCATGATGCTTTATGATTAATGTTAGACCAAAAATTGGCTCTAACACCCAAATTAGCTATGATTTTAATGAAGTAGAACTAAAAAGCAACGAAGAACACACAATTTATAGTGGTTCGGCGTTAAAGAGCCTACGTCCACTTTCTATTCTTTTGATTGATGATTTGAATGCAAATACAGCAATGATTCTCACTCAACTTCACAATTACAATGCATAAACTCACTAAATTTCTCAAAAATAAACTTTAAGAGATGATTTTGGTCTGAATATGGTTATGAAATTCGGTTTTGAAGGAAGTTAGAACTGAGAATTTGCCAAAAGATTCTTTCAAATGCCTCTTGATGGTGTAGTTATAGGTGAAAAATCTCTTCGAAGTGGCTCCGGTTCGGAACTGCGTGGCACCCATCCCATAAGAGTCGGGTTCGGAGGCTTCTAGATGGTGACAGCACATCGATTTAGTGGGAGATTGTGGGAGAAATGGTCATGCTTGGTCCAAGTCTTCTGGAAACGTGTGTAGCAACGGTCACAGGCTCAGAGAAAGGGGTTCGGATTGGCTGCCTCCGATCCGATCCGATGAGGCCACTCGCTATCTTTTGATGTTGCTGACGTACTCCTCCGAACCGAACCGATATGGTATCTGCATCTTTGATCTCTACTTTTTTCCTGCGCTACCTCCTTCTCACTATTTGCTCTTTGTGTAGCCTAGTTCACAAAGTAGGCTAACATTTTTCCCCTCGAAGTACACTCTTATTTAAGATAAAGTATGCTTCGAAGCAGTTTATGAAACATCCTTTGAATTAGGACCATTGAATGATCGCTTCCATTTACTTGTAGTGTTCTGTCGCTTCATAAAGTCGTGCCTTTTGCTGCTTATCTATACCCACAAACCATATGAATAACTTTCTTCATTTCCAAACAAATTCAAGAGCTTCTTTTTAATGTCCAGTAATTCCTCCAGGCAAGCTTTTCTTTATTTTTCCTCGAATTCAACCTGCATGACAAGCCAATTGTATAATCCTCTTCGGTTCGGACTCCGATCCGAATGGATTTCCCTCCTGTATTGCTTTACAGTGGACTAACAGGCCAAAATGCACTAGTGGGCTGGAATCTCGGTCCGAACAGGGTGAAAAAGACTGGGAATATGAGTGGTCACCATAAACTTGTACAAATCCGCCCCCCATTTTCTTCTTCCTCCCCTTCCTTTATCGCTCTCGCCCAAACAGATTTTGCATCAAAACCCAAAAACTTCAAAAACTCTGAAACTCTCTCGTTCTTTTTAAATTAAACAACTTGGTAGGTTTAAAATCTCGAATTACTTTGCTGTAATCGTTTTCAGTTTAGATTTGTGGTAAAATTGGGCGATTCGAACATGTTGTGTGTTTAATCCCGACGCTGTGGCCTTCTCTCTCCTCGCCGTCGTCGTTGGTGGTTCTGTCACCACCTCGAGGCGTTGGGAGAGGGGATTAGGATCTTATTGGATAGTAGAGCATGTAAATGATTGGTCTTGATTGGGTTTTGTGAAATGGAGTTGGGTTCGGTAGTGGTTAAGCGAGGTGGAAAATAAAGGAGATGAAGGAGAGGAGAGGAACTGGGATCGGTTCGGGTGAAGAAACGTTGGAATGAAGGAAAGGGAAAGACGTTTACAAGATCGGATCGGGTCGCAACAGAAAAAGGCAAAAAAAGGGAAAACGAAACCTACCTGATCGGATCGGATGGTGTTTACAAGACCGGATCGGGTCAGAGCAGAAAAAGGCAAAAAAGGGAAAACAAAACCTACCTGATCAGGTCGGATCGGAATAAGAGACAAGGAGAAGAAGGATTATTCAAGCTAATCCAAACGCTCCAAAAGCCTATATCCGAACCGATCCGGTTTTACTCACTGGGTGTGAACGTCTGCTTCAGACCGAAACATGACTTTGCCCCCCGATCTGATCCCAATACACATATCCGAACAGAACCGAATCAGTTCAACTCAATATGTGAGAATTTTTCCAACTAACTTGATCAATGCGCGACATAACCTTCAACTTGATGAACAGTTAGGATAGCGCCTTACAAACATAACAAACATCAAGAACTGTTCTGAAACATTGTTACTCTTTCGAATCTTTATATCACGCTCTCATGTGTTTACTTTGCATCTTTGTTACACGTAGCACACACTTTAGTTCACATACGCACATGGGGGACACGGGCAACTTTACTCTAATCTTTGCTATTGTTTCTTCAATAGTCTAGTTATCATGGCCGAGAGACGTTCATCTAGGTTAGCAAAGAAGATGGAAGATGCGGAAACTTCTGAGAAATTTACTCTTGATGACATATCTTCTTCTTTAGACCCAGAATAGGACGATGAGGGCCCAGATTATGAAGTAGGGGGTGCATAACAACGAAACACCTTCCAATAGTGAAGTTTCTCTAGGCGATGAAGAGGAAGGAGGGATAGGAGATAATCAAGCTCCTGCTGAGTTTGAGTCTGCCATTATCTTGGAGTTACCCAAAGACTCTGTTGAATCGACGATCGATGACGACAGACTTGTTCACATATGTTTAAAGCACGGGATATTGAAAAGGGATACCCTGGTGCCATCGAAAGCTGATCGTCCCCACAATCCTCCAGAAGGATTTATGGCAATTACCCGATTGATGTGTATGGTTGGGGCTATTCCTCCATTTCTGCCTTTTGTTGTCGACTTTCTGAGACAGATACAGATCGCCCCCAAGCAGTTACATCCTAAGTCTTATGCTTACGTATATACCTTATATATAGCATACAAAGAGATTTTAGGTACAGAGCTCACTTTCGACGACGTCCACTTTTCTTATAATTTCAAGCATCGGACTCAAGAGACTCCTTCCTTCTCCTATTTCGAATCAGTCCCAAAAAGGAAAATTATTTCAGCTCCATTTAGCAGCAAGGCCGGCGATTCTAAGCTAGAATGGTTTTATATCAAGCAACAGCCAGGGTGCGCCAGGAGATGGACCAAATCAAGTAAGGCACCGATTTTCTAGATCTCAATTTTGAATGTTCATGCCAACACATTAACCCACTTTCTCTTTTGTTTGCAGTTGATAATCCAAAACAAATATCGGATCAGTTGTACTTTGATCGGATGCATCGGCTTCTCAATGGCGACCAAAAATTTCTAACCATCGATGAAGTTCTTAAGGATGATTGCCTCCATCATCACCGGCTATTATCCATTACCCGTAGCATAGGTCATGGGTCGGGTCCATATGTATACATCCCCCTAGTGGACATAATTCATGAAACGGGCGAGGGCTCGAAAAGTCCAACAATACCTCTTCGGACTTCACCTTCTCCATCTTCAACTCATGACGATGAGTTGACCAATATATCCGAAAAGTACTGAGAAGGGTACATCGTCCCTGGTGATGCTATTTCTCCTGAAAAGTCAATGCCCCCTAAAGAACTACCAATAGAAGCTTCCCAAGAAGTGTCCCTACTACCGATGATTCCACATTTCAGGGTTTAGGAGATCTCCCTGTACCTAAAACCATCTATACTTCAGAGGACTTTGGCACAAATCCTTTAATTTTCACTTCTTCAAAGGAGACTACTCCCGTGAAGGCCAAAGAGCCCACTCGCACTGGTCTGGCTTCGGACTCGGGTTTGTCGAGGGGGAACACCACTTTGGATGCACCCAACACAATAGTACCACACTTCACAGCACTTACTTCTCATGTGAACACTGATTCTGAATTCAACATACATTGTTGCGCAGGTACAATGTCTCACCCCTACTACGATGTTAAGAAAATACGTCGTAGCATGACTAGACCCCTTTCCGATGTCGAGCATGATCGCCGTGAAAGCCGAGGTAGAGAGGACAGAAGGCCTCATGATTCTTATCAGTCACACACCTCGCGCTCTAGATCCCCCGTCCGGTCGGATCTAGACCGATATAAAAGCTATCAGATTCGTTGAGGAGAAGACACATCGCAGCCCAAAGACCGAACTTCTCCTCAAGACAAACACAGTCGGGAAAAAAGTCCACCGAAACATACCGACTCACGAGACAAACATAAGGTTTCTGATAAGCGACCTAAAAAGGGGGATACAGCCATCGTGCCCACTAAACACAGGGACACTGAGCTAACATACTGCAAACCACCGCCATTGGATGCTGAGTCTAAAGTTAAGCGGGCATATCCGGAGAAGCAGTTCCCAGACCATTATTTCGAAAATCTGACTTTCTTACCTGCTCTCGAGCCTATTTCCTCAAAGTGGGCAGATGAGGCCAAAGCGAAGATTGATGCAGTCGAGAAGCAATATTCGGAGATGTTCAAGTATTCATGTAATCTCTCCAGAATCATTCGAACTTTAATTACAGATGTTAATTCGACGAAAAAGACTGCAGATGCCGACGTAAAGGCCTTGAAAAATTTGGAGAAGGACCTTGAGGACACACATGCCCAACTTGTCATCGATCAACGAGATGCTACCAACTTCAAACAGCAATTTGAAGAGTTACAAAAACGTTATCATGACTTGCTCGAATCTCATAGTCAAGAGCATTTGGAGTTGAAGAAACAAGCGGAAGATGCTAAGTCGGACAATGCTAAATGCAACTAGCTTACAATACTCTTGAGCGAGAAAAAGCCGAGTTAGCGATAAAAAATGCTGAATTGGAGAAACGAAACGCTGACTTGGAATCCAAGTTAATGAAAGCCGAGAATAGGGCAGCCCTAGCGGAGGGGAATGTGCAAAATGTTATTAAGTCTGCTGAAGAGACCCGCAAGCAGTTGTCAAAGGCTAAGGAAGGAGTGCACGGTTTCGGCGAATTACTGATTGAATTCTTCGCGCACATAATTCGTCGCCAAAACATCTCTTGGATTGAAGATTATCCAACTACCTTGGTTCACGTATAGAGTCAAATTATCGAATGGGAAAAGAGGAACTCAAGGTAGACTTCGTCAACGAAGATAAACATATGGAAAAATATCTAAGAGATGACGAGCCGGCACGTCTGACTGAGGGGCGTTGCCTCATCGCCGCTGCTATGGAGGAGGAGAAGCGGATGACCAAACAAAAGAATATCCCTAAGGCTGGTTCTTCTTCTACTACCGCTGAAACTTCTGAAGTCGAGGGATATGATCCCGAGAACCTGGGGATCCCTCAGGCATCTCTTTTATCTCCCATACCCGAGTCAGCGTCAGAGATGGCAATCACTCCAGCTGAGAAATCATCGGAAGGAACTTCTACCTTTTCACCTCAATTCGTCAAGGTCGTCTCCACTTTTCACCACATAATTGGGAAATCGATGGAGGATCCTTTATTTTCTCCTGAGTTGATAACTGTTGCTTCTCATTCTGTAAGTGGTGAACCGACCGAGAAGACTGGCGTGCCTCAGGGAACCACCACCGGGGTAAAATCTGTGGAAAAGGCTCAAGGAGAACAGGATAAGGCTACCAATGTAGATTCAGGAGGGGGAGCTGAACTATCTAAGGCCGACACTTCTCGTGATGAAAAGATGATAGATGCCTTGAAAGACGATGGTGGTAGCGAGGGGCATGTGGAAGACCCTGATGTGGCTATAATTGGGGATTCAAAAAGCGCCGATGACATCACTTTGGCTGAAATGAAAGCCGAACAAGACAAACGCATGCAGCTAAAAGTTGAAGACCTAAACCCTGAAAGCCTTAAGCTCTTGCAGTGGTGGACCCTGGATCAAGGTTAGTCGTTAAGCTTTCAACTAGGTCTATTACAGAAGAGCTTGCTAAAAAGTATTCTCTTGATTCCAGTGTTCCGACTCCTGGGAAAAAACCAATCGATTCTAGCACTTCAATTGCAGAGAAGAAAAAGCCAAAGCGCATTATGACAGATGCTGAAAAAGTGGCTAAGAATGCTCAGAAGGCCGTCAAAAAATCCAAGTCCGCTCCAAAGCCTAAGTGATGAAGCGCTTTGTTTTATTTTGCTACTCAATTGGTCCGAAATTGTTGCAATGAGTGCGGCCCTCGCGTCTTCTTTTTTGCTTTTTTTCCTTGTACAAACTCACATGTTTGTAAATAAAAATAGTTTATTTCCTGCAATGTCTGATAGTTGTTAGCTAAGCACTTAAGTGAAAATACGAAAGTATGTCATATTAAAGTTATATAATAAAGTCATTGTTGAGGGCAATATGTATGCATATATGTGACCCCAGTTAATCTTGAATAACTGAGCAAGAATTATTCAAGATTGATTAAATTAATAAATCCAGTTGCCCCTGATTCTCTGACGGGGCTATATTCCTTTCGTCATCGATGCCTATTCTTTCTGGCATCTTTATACTCTCCTGTCTCATAACCAGGTTAGAGTATCGTTGAGGTGGTCTCTCATCTGGGTGCACCTTCACGTCTCAGGGGACGTCGTCTTCCCGTCCTTTATACTCTCCCTCAGTTCTTGAGAGTTAGAGTTAAGAATGTCGTCTTCCCATTCTTTTCTGTTTTATCGCACAAATAATCATTTTATTTGCTCATGCACATAGGTCATCTCCAACTTTAATTTAACATTTCATGTTTCACAGTCATGATAGAATAATTGTTGAAGGTATAAATAATGCAGGAAAGTAAATGACACACGATATTTTTATAGTGGTTCAGCTAAGTCGTAGCCTACATCCACTTTATAATCCTTTGTTCACATAAACAGATTTTTTAATGCAAGTCATGCCTTTTTACATAGCTTATGAAAACAAAAAGGGATGACATTTCATATTTAGTTCAGATACCGTCGTAAGTGCTGAGCATTCCAGGCTCTGGGAATCTCCTCACCATCCACGGTCGTTAGCTTGAATGCTCATGTATCAAGCTTCCGTTGGATGGTGTATGGCCCTTCCCATTTAGGACCCAATTGGGTCGAAGGCGGGAAGACTCATTTCAGTATTAGGTCTCCTGGTTCAAAGGTTTTGAGGCGAACTTTCCGATCATAATAACATGCTACTTGATGTCGATGTCTCGAGGCGCATAAGTCGGCTTCATGTCTTTTTTCCTCAATCATACCAAGAGATTCCAGGAGGAGTTCTTTATTTGTCATCGGGTCATAATACGCAACTCGATGAGAAGGGACTTCTAATTCTACCGGGATCACTGCTTCTGACCCAAAGGAAAGTGAATAGGGAGTATGGCCGGTAGCCATCTTAAAGGCCGTCCTGTGGGCCCATAAGGCTAATGGAAACTCGTCTACCCATCTAGCTTTGGCCTGCTCCAACCGCTTCTTTAGAATTGATTTAATGACCTTGTTTATGGCTTCAACCTGGCCATTCGATTGCGGGTGAGCTACTACAGTGTATCGTTTATCAATCTTATATTTCTGGCAGAAGTTTCTGAACTCGATGCTGTCAAATTGCGTCCCATTATCAGTTACATTGGTCTTCGGTATCCCAAATCGACAAATAATGTTTCTGACCACAAAACTGATCACCTTCCTTGCCGTGATGGTTGTTAGAGGTTCTGCTTCCACCCATTTTGTGAAGTAGTCGACAGCAATGATCGCGTACTTAGCTCCTCCTCTGGCAATAGGTAACACTCCAATAATGTCAATTCCCCACATGGCAAATGGCCACGGACCTACCATCGACTTGAGTTGGGTTGGAGGCACTCTGGGAACTTTAGCGAATCTATGACATCTATCGCAGCGTCATGAATAATCAGCCGCGTTTTTATTAACGGTAGGCCAGAAATATCTGTACCGTAATACTTTATTTGCTAGGGTTTGGCCCCCAGTGTGATCTTCTTGCAGTAATACTCACCTTCATGCACTTCTTGCAGTACACGTTTAATGTCGTCGTGTGCGATACACCGTAATAGGGGCATTGAAAACCCTTGACGATAAAGAACGTCGTCCTGCAAAACATATCTTGCAGCCTTGCGTCTTACAGCTCGTCTTTCGCTCTTTTTCAACGGGAGGGTTCCATTCTTGAGAAAATTCTTAATTGATGTCATCCAGGATTCTCTTTCTGGCTCAACTTCCAAGGCTATCTCTGCTTCCATTAGGTCGGAACTCGGTGATTCCAACACCTCTATCGGAACCATTTCGGTTTCTTTAGGATTATCAGAACTTGCTAGCTTTGCTAGTCGATATGCTTTCTGATTTTCCACTCTTGGGATGTGTGTTATGCTATAATGCTCCAAACCTTCCAATAACTCCTTTACCTTTTTGAGATAAGTGATGATTCGAGGTCCTTTAGCAGCAAATTCTTCCCGAACTTGACATACAACTATCTTGGAATTGCAATATATATCTACTGTCTTCACTCCCAAATCTTTGACGAGTTTTAGCCCGGCAATAAGGGCTTCATACTTGGAATCGTTGTTAGTAGCAGCGAACTCTAACCGTAATGCATAGTAGATAGATCGTCCTTCAGGAGTTATCAAAACAACTCTGGCGCCGGACTTTCTATCATTCTTGGCCCCGTCCGTATATAATTTCCATGGACTGAGTTCTAACTCTCGATCCAAAGCAATTACCTTGTCACCCACCGTTTCCTCTTCAGGAATTGTAAATTCAGCTATAAAGTCAGCCAAGGCCTGCCCCCTTATTGATCTTCGTGGTTGAAAGTTCAAATCAAACTGACTCAGCTCGATATTCCATTTAAGTAACCGCCCCGATGCTTCGGTTTTCTACAGCACTTGTCTCAAAGGTTGATCGGTATATACAACTATCGGGTGTGCCTGAAAATAATGGCGAAGTTTGCGGGAAGCAATCAGGAGGCTATAAGCAAGCTTATCTATCTTTGAATAGTTACGTTTTGTAGCAGCTAGTTTTTTGCTTACGTAATACATAGGTTTCTGGATTTTATCCTCTTCACGTACTAATGCTGCGCTGACGGCGTGAGATGATACCGCTAAGTAGACGAACAAATCCTCATGTTCCACAAACTTTGATAATATTGGAGGCTTTTCTAAGAAATCTAACAGATTCTGGAATTCCTCCACACAGTCGGGAGTCCACTTAAAATTTCGCTTTCCCTATTTTATGAGATCGAAGAAAGGTACACACTTGTCTGTTGCTTTGGAGATGAACCTGCCCAGTGCTGCAACCTTCCCAGCTAAGCTTTGAACATCTCTGATCTTCTGTGGCTCCTCTATATTCTGGATTGCTGCTATTTGGTTCGGATTGATTTCAATTCCTCTGGAACTCACAATAAAGCCAAGGAACTTGCCTGATGCCACTCCAAAAGAACACTTCAAGGGATTCAACTTCATCCCATACCTTCGTAGTATGCCGAACATTTCTGCTAAGTCCTTCGTATGATCTGGAGATTGCTTGGATTTCACGAGCATATCATCTACGTAAACTTCTATGGTTTTCCCGATTTGATTGTAAAACATGCGGTTGACTAGGCGCTGATACGTGGCTCCCGCATTTTTTAACCCAAATGGCATTACCACGTAACAATATAATCCCAAGTCTATGATAAAGCTTGTATGCTCTTGATCTGGTATGTGCATAGGAATTTGATTGTACCCGAAATAGGCGTCCATAATGGATAAAAGTTCATGCCCAACCGTCGAATCTACTAGTTGATCAATTCTGGAGAGAGGAAAGCTATCCTTCGGGCAAGCCTTGTTCAAATCAGAAAAGTCGATGCACGTTCTCCACTTCCCGTTTGACTTTTTGACTAGGACAGGATTCGATATCCAGTCGGGATATTTTGAATCATTAATGAATCCATTATCTTTTAATTTCTCCACTTCTTCTTTTAAAGCTGCCAACCGCTCTGGGCCTAACATCCGTCTCTTCTGCTTGACTGGTGGGTGCTTTGGATTAATACACAAAGAGTGGCTGATGATGGTAGGCGAAATCCCACGCATGTCAGCGTTAGTCCAGGAAAACACATCCATATTTTCCTTTAAGAAGTCAGCCAATTCCCTCGCTCTAACTGGATCCAATTGCGAGCGATCTTTAGTACTTTTGTTGGATCTGTTTCGTCAATAGGTATATCTATTGTTATTTCATTGGGAGTTGCCTTCCTGTCCCCGGGCTCTCTATCCTCTTTGGGATCTATATCCTCGATCACATCTGAGGGCGACTCTCTTGTGGCAGGACCCCTTAATTGCTATGCTGAGGCCTCCTTTAGAGGGGCGGAATCGTCCTTAGCATCTATATTCAACCCCTTCATTAACATCTTTAACTCTGTCATGTAACAAGCTCGTCCCATAGCTTGGTCGCCCCTCATCACCCCAACTCCTGAGTCAGTCGGGAATTTAAGCTGAAAGTACCAGGGTGTAATACATGCCCTAAATTCGGCAAGGGCCAATCGACCTAGGAAGGCATTGTAAGGCGACTCCACATCCAAAACTACAAACGACAAGATCCTTACTCTCTGGAGGTCTCCCTGCCCTAGTGTGACTAGTAGTTCCACAAAACCCATCGGAGCTGTAGATTCTCCGTTAAAGCCACGTATCCATCCTTCACATGGCTTTAAATCTTTTGCTTTGAGCCTCATTTGTTCGAAAGCTCTCTTGAAGAGGATATTGACCGAGCTCCTGTTGTCCACTAACACTTTATGGACTAAAGCAGGGCCAATTGTCGTGGTAATCACTAATGGATCGTCGGTTGGAGATTGAACTCCAGAATCATCTCTATTACGGAATATGACATCATCTGACATTGTTTTTTGTTGTTTTATTGGAGTGACGTCTTCAAGGCTACTGCATTCTCCTACTTAAAAATGCTTGGCGGCATTGACGTACTGGTCCATTGCTTTAAAACTACGACCAACTAAGTGAGGTCTGCCTATAATAGTGTTAATGACGATCCTCTTACCTTTTTGCTGAGCTGTGAGTTTTGAAGCAGGCTGGTCTTGGTTTGGGGCTTGTCCCCCTTGCCCCCTGTCCCTTGGGTCGACCTTGTACTCATCCAACTTCCCCTCTCGCAGAAATTTTTCGACGATATCTCTCAAATGACGACATTCGTTGGTGGAATGACCGTGGGTACTATGAAACAAACAAAACTTTCCTGTTGCAATTTCTTTCTCAGTAGAGTCTCTGGGTGGTGGTTTTTTGTACTGCAATATGCTATATGTATCTAAATAAATATTCTCGAATGTATCATTTAATGGCGTATAATTTTCAAAAGTCTAGAATCTGGGTCTTTTATTAGAGCTATTCCGTCGGTTTCTGTTCCTTCTACTGCCGTTCCCATTTCTGTTGTTATTGCCCTCACTCTGGTTGCCAACATTTACTTCCACCTTCCCTAAACTATCACCATATTGTTTCACAACAACATTACTCTGGATACCTTCCTTCGAGGCCCCTTCGGACTTTCTCTTCCGAATTGCCTTAGCCTCTTCTTGCCTTAAGCGTCTGTTAGCCTTTTCATAGAACAATTCTCTAGTAGGAGCTGGTTTTCCAGCTAAGTAATCCCCGAACTCTGTGTCAGGATCTATCCCTTCTATCAGGGCCATCAGGATAGTGGGCTCATGGGGATCACTTACTTCGGTGATGGCCAGGTTGAAGCGATCCAAATATGACTTCAAAGATTCTCCTTGGGCCTGTTTAATCCATGACAATTCTATGACGGTCTTGGACTTTTGGGCATGGAGTCGAAACTGATTTATGAAACACACACTCAATTCTATGAAATTTGATACCGACCAAGGAGGGAGTCGGGTAAACCACATTAGCGCTACATCTTCGAGATAGATTGGAAAAGCTTTGCATTTTACAGCATCCGGAGCTGCTGTCGCGTTCATGAACCATGCATATCTCATCAGATGCTGCCCTGGGTCTGTTCTTCCTGAATATCGATCCATCTGAGGCAAGTTAAATCGCCGGGGAAACTGGAAATTCAGTATGTGATCTGTGAAGGGGGTATGACTTCGTTCAATTCCCCAATCTTCATTAGTATACCGCCGGCTTTCGGACATAATCTGGTCAGGGGATAACCTCCTGTTTCGGGAGGCAGCTGCTCGACGTTGCTCTCTGTGCTCCCGGTCGATCTTAGGAGGTAGAGGTTGAAGAAGCTGTTGCTGTGTGGGGTTGGTAATATTAGGATCCCTGGGTAAGACGTGGGATCTGCGCATGGGCAACAACATAGGCTGTTGCAGGCTCGGGTCATCAGGGCCCAATACGCGAGCAACGTCTTCTCGGGATCCTAAAGATCCAAAAGTCAATTGATCGAGGTCCTAAGGTCATTCAAGCGACCTTCTCTCGCGAGGGCGTTCCTCCTCTGAAGAAGACGAATCATCTGTAGCAAGACGACGTGTTGGGGAAGGAGTTTTCTGCCTCCGGAGCTCCTGCAGTTCTCTACCCATAGTGATCATGTTTTCCTGCATGCGAAGGTTGTCATGCCTTTGGGCTTCCAATGCTTCTTTAGTGCTCTGGAGCATATCAAGGAAATGTGAAAAGTCTCCCTAGGTAATGGGTGCAGATGGATCAGGCTGAACATTGGTCATCGTGGATGGAATCAGAGCGTTGAAGGGAGCTCGAGTAGAAGTTCCAACTTCATTCTAGTTCGGATCGGATCAGTTCACAGTAGCCTGGTCGGGGCAGTTCAGATGAAGAGAGTGAGTGCCCTTGACCTCATTAGACCGGATCGGATCGGTGCCTTCCACCCAGTTCGGATCGGCGCTTACCATCCGGTTCAGATCCTCCTGATCGAAGCGGTTTGCTCCAGAGCTTTGAGCGCGTGACCTCGTTAACACGATGGCTTGCTAATCTTCTCTAGCATCGTTACCCCTTGCGCCTTGCACTTCTTTTCCTTTGGTCTTAGCCATGATACTCGATTCTTCAACGGTTAGTCAACAAGTACTGAAAGATGTCAGAGACAAGGGGTTAACTTCTTTGAACTTGAAAGTCCAAATAGTAGAATGATAACCCCAAAAAGGCTGAGAATTCGAAGGTTTCTCAGTGAAAGCACCAAAATTTTAGACCAAAAATTGGCTCTAACACCCAAATTATCTATGATTTTAATGAAGTAGAACTAAAAAGCAATGAAGAACACACGATTTATAGTGGTTCGGTGTTAAAGTGCCTACGTCCACTTTTTATTCTTTTGATTGATGATTTGAGTGCAAATACAACAATGATTCTCACTCAACTTCACAATTACAATGCATAAACTCACTCAAATCTCTCAAAAATAGACTTTAAGAGATGATTTTCGTCTGAGTATGGTTGTGATATTCGGTTTTGAAGGAAGTTAGAACTGAGAACTTGCCAAAAGATTCTTTCAAATGCCTCTTGATGGTGTATTTATAGGTGAAAAATCTCTTCGAAGTGGCTTCGGTTCAGAACTGCGTGGCACCCATCCCATAAGAGTTGGGTTCGGAGGCTTCCAAATGGTGACAGCGCATCGATCTAGTGGAAGATCGTGGGAGAAATGGTCATGCTAGGTCCAAGTCTTCAGGAAATGTGTGTAGCAACAGTCACAGGCTCAGAGAAAGGGGTTCAGATCGGCTGCCTCAGATCCGATCCAATGAGGCCACTCGTTATCTTTTGATGTTGCTGACGTACTCCTCTGAACCGAACCGATATGGTATCTGCGTCTTTGATCTCTACTTTTTTCCTGCGCTATCTCCCTCTGATCCGGATCGGTACGTGGCTTTCTCACTGTTTTCTCTTTGTGTAGCCTAGTTCACAAAGTAGGCTAACAATTAATAAAGTTTGTTTTTCTTCTGCTTCTATTTTTATATCTATCTTGTAATGTTTCTGTTTCTGTTTACCTTTTACACTTCATGAAACATAATGAATTCTCTTAATGAGTGACATTAACGGATGTAGGGTGTCACACTTGGTATCAGAGCTGAAGGTTACCAGATTAGATAAAAGTTTTTGAAAACTATTTTAAAAGAAAGCATTTACAAAAGAAAGTTTATTTTGATAAACATAGTCCCCAAAAGCCATATGTACTATCTTTCGATCCTTTGTCTGAATCACTTTCCTTTTCTTTTCAGCATGTCTAGAGAACATAATATTCCGGAGGGCATTACAATACCAGGCTAGTTCTGTAGGTATATAGAGGCCATGGCGCCTGCCGGTGGTCAAGCTGGCGTTCCTCACACAACTGCACCCATTGTTCCTCCTCCTCCTCCGGGTGCAAACAACTTCTCTAAGATCTGCAAAGATTTCTATGCTATGGTAGGAAGGCCATTCCATGGAATCGAGACATTAGTAGAGGAAAGGAATTGGCTTAAGGAGATAGAGGATTAGTTTGTAATCTTTGAAGTGGAAGATCGAAGGAAGATTCAGTTAGCTGCCTGGCTACTGAAAGACGAAGCTTCGTTCTGGTGGGAAGTAACCAAAGCGGCGCGTCCGGTGGAGATATGGGATGATTTTAGATAGAGATTTGAAACGAAGTTTCTTTCTTAAGTTGCGAAATCCATGCAAATGGAGAGGCTGTTGGCGCTCAAACAAGGAAATATGACTGTTAAAGAATATGTGAACAAATTCAACCAACTAGCAAGGTTTTGATTGGAACTGGTAGATACTCCACATAAGAAAGCTTTGTAGTTTGTTAAAGGGCTGAATGAACTCCTTCATGGGTTAGCTATGTCCCATATTCCAATGGGAGTTACCTTTGATAGGTTTGTTGATATGGCCAGACAAAGGAGAAAAGAAGGAAGTTAAGGCTGAGGAAACAACACAAAACAAGAAATTATGGCCCAAGAAAGGACAGCAACAACAGAAGAAGGGCGAAAAAAATGACAAGGGCAAGGATAAGAGGAAGTGTCACAGTTGCGGACGTGAGGGTCACTTGGTGATGGACTGTAAAAGAAGGAAGAATTCTTGCTTCCATTGTGGAGAGGTAGGACACTTTGCTGAGGAGCGCCCGAAGAAACAGGGACAAGTCAAAGGGCAGAAGCTTCTAGAAGGCAGGTGCATGCTCTATCGACTAGTGCTCCGGATAGAGGTAGGAAAATTTCCATGGAAGGGTTGAATCTCTGCACTTAAATACTAGTATGGTAGTGGATCCCGTAGTTGTCTCAAACCCCATTAGTGGTTCGGCTCATTTGTTTATGATTTGTCGGTGTTTGAGAATATCTATGTTAGGCGTTGAGTTTGAGTGTGATGCGTATGTGCTCGATTTTATGGGTTGTGGGTTGATTCTAGGGATGGATTGGCTAACCATGTATGGTGCCATTCTAGATTGTGAAAAGAGGGTCGTTAGACTTTTGGCTTGCCATGGGAGGACCCTCGAGATTTCTTGTGACCCACAAGGGTCTGTTATGCTTAGATTCCTAGAATCTTTAGATGCATTTATCGATGATCTGCAATCTATTCTAGTAGTCCGAGATTATTCTGATTTTTTTGATGAGGTACGGGGCTTGCCTCCTAGGTGCGAGATCGATTTTCGTATATATTTGGTGGACAATGCAAAGCCAATTGCATTACCTATGCGCCATATGGCTCCAAGGGAAAGAAGGGAACTTAGCAAGCAAGTAGGGGAGCTACTTGAGAAAGGGTTTATTAGGCGAAGCTTATCTGAATGGATTGCTCCAATGGTATTCACTACTAAGGCGGATGGTTCACTTCGTTTTTGTGTGGACTATAGAGAGTTGAACAAACTCACTAAGAAGAACAGGAACCCACTTCCGAGGATAGATGACTTGTTCGACCAGCTTGTTGGTGCCTCGGTACTTTCTCAATTAGACTTGGCCGCAGGGTTTCATCAGTTGAGGGTGGTTGAGGACAGTATAGATAAGATCGCTTTTAGTACTCCAGATGGTTTCTTTGAATGGCTAGTTATGCCTTCTGGATTGACAAATGCACCTGCCTGTTTAGTTGATCTGATGAGTAGAGTGTTTCGGGAGTTTCTAAATAAATTTGTCATGGTCTTTGTTGATGATATCTTGAATCTCTCAAAGAGTGAAGAAGAGCATGTCCAACATTTGAGAGAAGTTTTGAAAACTCTCCGTTCACATCGTCCTAAATCAATGTTCTCCAAATGCCATTTTTGGAGAAAAGAGGTGAGATTTCTAGGGCATGTGGTTTCTAAAGATGGGATAGCAGTAGATCCCGCAAAGGTAGTTGCAGTTCAAGATTGGCAAGTTCCGAAAAATGCAACAGAGGTAAGAAGCTTTCTTAGATTAACAGGCTATTATAGGAAGTTCGTTAAGGACTCTGCAAAGATATTAGCCCCACTCACCAGGCCAATGAAGAAGAATTTGGCATTTTCATGGGATATAGATTGTGATGTTTCTTTCCAACAATTGAAGAGGGCTTTGACAACAGCCCAGTCTTGAACTTTCCTGGTGGGAATAAAAAGTTTACAGTTTACACTAATGCATGTGGTACAGGGTTTGGTGTAGTTCTGATGCAAGAAGGGAAGGTAGTGTGTTATAGGGGTAGACAACTAAGAGTTCATGAGAAGAACTACCCTACCCATGATTTAGAGCTATTTGCCATAGTATTCACGCTTAAGACGTGGCGTTATTATTTGCTTGCAAAGAAGTTCGAGTTGTACACCGATCATAAATCTCTCAAGTATTTATTCTCGCAAAAGGATCTTAATTTAAGGCAACAAAGGTGGATGGAGTTCCTAGCTTCTTATGATTTCAAGATTTCTTATACCCCTGGCAAGGGTAATGTGGTGGCAGACGCACTGAGTAGGCAGAGGATGGCCTTAAGTACTCTGTTTGTGGGGAGGAAAAGCTTGAAGTTCATATCAACTTTTGATTTTAGACCCTCCACCGAGCTTTTTTCTGGTTTGTTTGCTTCGCTAGAGATACGACCAACTCTTATGGATCAGATAGGAGCTTCGCAGCGAAATGATCCACAGATTTTAGACATCTTGGATAAGCTCAGTAAAAGGGAGACTTTTAGTCACCTCAATAGATATTTCATTGATGATAAAGGGTGGTTGCGACGAGATGGAAGGCTTTGTTTTCCCCAAACTGGAAGTTTGTTAAAGGCAGCCCTAGAGAAAGCCCATCATTCTAAGATAACTATTCATCCAGGCGGTGATAAGACGTATAGGGATATGAAGAGCGTTTTCTTTTGGGCTGGGATGAAGAAAGATGTGGCAGAGTTTGTTTCTCAATGTTTGGTTTGTCAACAAGTCAAAGCTGAGCAAAAGAAGCCCGGTGGTTTACTTCAACCTTTGGAGGTTCCATAATGGAAGTAGGAGAGTGTCTCTATGGATTTCAAAGATGTTTTTCCTAGATCAAAGAAAGGCAACACAAGTATTTGGGTAGTAGTAGATAGACTTACTAAGAGCGCTCATTTTATTCCAGTTAAGAATAAGAGGACGACAGCATGGTTGGCCGCAGTTTATGTTCGAGAGATAGTCCATCTACATGGAGTACCTTCCAGCATCGTAAGTGATTATGACCCCATTTACACTGGTGAATTTTGGAGGAGCTTGCAAGAAGCATTAGGCACAAAATTATGTTTGAGCACCTCTTATCATCCTCAGACAGATGGACAAACGGAGAGGGTAAACAGAATTATTCAGGATTTTTTGAGGCTGTGTATCCTAGACTTCGAAGGGACTTGTGAAGAGCATCTTCCTTTAGTAGAATTTTCCTACAACAACATTTATCAAGCTAGCATTAGCATGGCACCCTTTGAAGTATTGTACGGACAACCCTGTAGATCACCAACTTGGTGGGAATCTACAGAAGGCTGTTGCTTGGACCAGATATGGTTAGAGAAACGTCCGAGAAGATTTATCTTATTAGACTACGAATGAAGACCTCTCAAAATAAGAAGAAATCTTACGCAAACAAGAGAAGGACTGACATTGAATTTGAAGTAGGAGTTATGGTTTTCATTAAAGTTTTACCTTTGCGGAATGTGGTTTGCTTTGGATCTATAGGGAAGTTAGCACCAAAATTCATAGGGTCATTTCCCAACAGAGAAAGGATTGGCCAAATGACCTATAGATTGAAGCTTCCAGAGGGAATATCTGACGTTCATGATGTTTTCCATGTTTCTCATTTGCGGAAGTGCTTGCATGATACCGCGAAAGTAGTCGAGTCGAGTGTACTGGAAGAAGTAGAGGTGGAACGGGAGGTGACAGTCAGATGAGTTCTTTCCCATATTCTTGGATCAGAAGTTAAGAAGCTACGCTATACACAAGTCAAGTTGGTGAAAGTTCAGTGGGGAGATTACTCAGAGGATGCACTATAGGAGACAAAATACAAGATTCGTGCTTCGTACCCTTTTCTTTTCGAGGGTATGTTATTAACTCCTTTTCCAAAGCTTTTATATATGCTTGTTTCTATCATTTAAGTATGTCCTATCGATTGCATCTTCGACCTTTAGGGTAGGGATCCCATGGATATAAACATGATTTTGAGACATATTATGTTTAATGGATGCAAGTATTTGCTAGTGATTGCTCGTGGATGCATATACACACACACTAGGCACTAGATCGACTCACTCTCATACTGCATATGGATGTGTGTGCATTTTTCTTCTTTTAATGGATGTAAATGGATGTATCATCATATGGATGTTGCATTTGGACTGATGATTGTGCACACATATAGAACTTACATGTTATAGTAGGATTGTTGCATACATGTTGGATTCAAGGTACTTACATTGCATTAAGGAGGTCGATTGAATCAGTAGACCGCCTGATCTTCGCATTAGTATTTGGACATATACACACACCTTTGCATATGTTCATATAAACATTAGAAGTTTTTAAGGACAATGGATGCCTGTGAATGGTGGATGAGTAGATGGGTGATCGATGGTAGGATATGCATTCTTCTTAACTTGGAGAATTCGAGGACGAAATCATTTGATTAGGGCAGAATGTAACATCCCGTAATTTTAACAACACTAAAGAGGAAAAATTAAAGAATAATTAATTTAATATTAAAAATTAAGGGAAACGGACTGCGACATTGCATCTGTCTCGAAATTTTGGTAAAGATAGACATTTGGTTTGCATAAAACTGACACCGTATGAAGACGTTATGAAGGTTTGAAGTTTATATACGCGCAAGAGAGTATGTGTGTGTATATATATATATATGGTCCAAAAGTTCAAAATTTTAGTTCAAAATTCAAAATTTCAGAAATTCGGGTGAGTGGGAAAAATCCCGCCCAGGGGAGTCGACCCCTCAAGGGTTGTGTCGACCTGTGGTTCGCCCCCCCAAGGGCTAATGTGGAAGGTCGGTTCTGGGGCTGAAGGCTATATTTACGACCTCATTTCTCTAGTTTTCTCACACTGAAATTAATGGAGGCCTAAATTCTATTGGTGCCTGGACTGAATTAAATCATTTTCTTCTTCTGTAATCAATTTTAGAGATTCAAGTGTAGATCTATGATTCAACCTCCCCTTTTATCCTTCTATTTTTCTAGTTCCAAACACTGTGAGTTTAAGTTACCTTTAGATTTAAATAATTAAAAGTAAAACATGATATGTCTATAATTTGGATCTATCCCTGTGATTGAATCATACCAAATCTGTTGTAATTTGTGAATCCATGATATTCTAAATTAACTATGACTTGGATCTTAACCTTTATCATGTTAGATCTACTTTTGATTATAGATCTAATTCACTATTTAGATCATCTTGTACCTATCATGTTGTAGTTAATTTGGATCTGTCATTTGTTGGACATCTAAATCCTTGTTTAGATCTAATCATGCCTATCATGACATCCCTACTATGTTAAAACCAGTTTTATTATCACAAGTTCACCAGATCTGTTTTTATATGTCCATCTTAACATTATGTCATTATATGTTTATGTCAATTTTGTTCGAATAATCATTTCTATCATCTTCCTTTCACCCTTTCCCTTTTATTTTATATATCCAGGCTACTTTCGAGCTTAGGCATGCCGCTAAAAATACGCAAATGCGTTAGTTTGGGAACGAGGGGTAAAACATTGAAATTGGGCATAACTTGTAAAGGTGAAATTTGGCATAATTGGAATTATGTTTATGAATATGAATTTAAGGCACATAATTCATATGAACATATTTGGGGATAAAAGGGCATGAAACCTATAATGACATAGGTAAAATTGGCTAATAATGAAATGCCTAGGATTACAGTAATTAGAAACTGTAATTGCACCTAGACACGAGGTTAGATTACACTTGTGGTGGAAGTCTGTCCGGAACCGCCCAACATATCCAGCGACTACAAGTGGTGAATCTAATGTGGGGGATATAGGTGCACAAATTGTTGGACATGAGGTTAAGCCCGACTTATGGAAGAAGCTTTCCCGGAACCGACCGGCATATCCAGCATCCACAAGTGGGAGCTTAATGTGAGGGGTCCAGCACATTATAACCGTAAATGGACATGGTAATGAATTGGAATACTTAACCTAGTTGAATCCATAGGGATTGTATGAACATGAACTTGAATGGGGGTTAAGTAAATTTGTTTGAACAGTGGGTGAGTTAAGTAAATCTGAGGGGGTGGGTAATATTTATATATAGGCCCACGAACTTAACCAGTTGGGGTTATGTAATTAAAGACACAGTTAGGTTGGAATAACCTGTAGAAATGATAGGGTTATGTAATTAAAGACACCAACAGGTATACATAACCCATGGAAATCCTGGTGGGGATAAAAGACAAGGGGGAGATGTTGTATCATCTTGTGTGTGGGACCTGTTTCAGTCAGTAACCCATATAATGGTATCGAATGAGTGCTCCGCCCTAGGTCGGAGTAGGTACATGCTTACTGGGATGATTGTAAGAAATCCAAACACGGAGGATGGTGTGGGCGGCGCAAACCGACTGGGGGCATGTGCGTGCAAGGGCTGGGCAGAGGGGGCATAAGACGACCATGACATAGTAGATATGGTTGTGCACATCACGAAGGGTTGCCACTTTAGGAATGTGATACCTCCTACTGTGGGGCAGGCACAGGGTATCTACGGAGTAGGGAGCCGATCGATTAGGGTAGTAGTTAGTGCATGTTTAGATTCTGGTAAAGTTTGGGAGACTGTTAGGATTAGGCTGCTTGTGGATTGTATGGGGTTAAAACCTCTCACCAGAAGTACACCTAAATCTACCATCTTATAGTTATTGGGATAATCTTAATATGGTTATACTAGTATTAATGCAGAGAATCAGAGTAATCTTTAGAGAAGCGTATACACTCTATCATGTTTACCTTGTCATACATGCCTTATTGTGTTGTTACCTTTCTTATCCACTTTATATGCATGTCATGACACTTTCACATATTTACTTGCTAAAAATATCTGGACTCGCCAGACTTTATGTCTGACCCTCTATGTTTCCTCTTCTTTCTTCCATTTCCCCCCAGGTTCTCAAGGTAAGAACACTTAAGCTTGACCAGGATTCTGCTATCATTTGCTAGAGCTTCTTAGATGTATGGCACTAACTCCTTTCATTGCTACTATGGGTTGTTTTTATTTGGGGATTTTGCTTCTTTTATTTTGTACTCCGATATTTAAGTACAAGACAAAAGTTTTTATGATGTACTGGTTTTTATGTAATTCAGACATATAATGTTTTGAACCATGATGCTTTATGATTAGTAAAGCTTTTTTTATTCCGTTTCTATTTTTATATCTGTCTTATAATGTTTCTATTTCTGTTTACCTATAATGCTTCACGAAACTTAATGCATTCTCTTAATGAGTGACATTAACGGACGTGTGTCTCAAAGAATTTGGAATTTAAATTAGAGCTGGGGTTTGAAATGGAATTCGACTTGGGTATTAGCGAATGATGGGATTTGAGGAAAAATTGATTTGAGAATGATTGGAATAACACTGATTTATGTTGAATTGATAACAAAGGGAAGTGATAAACTTGAATGCCCGACAAAAAGGTACGAGTTTATATTTTAATAGGATATTAGATTTTTATGAGCTATTTTGGCAAGCCACTTGGCTGTTGATTTTCTTTTGGATTGAAGAAGGCTTGAAGAGGCGAGTTGTAGTTGTACCGATCAAGCCGTGCAAATGACTTGTTGCGAAATTTTTCAAAAATTTGAAATGTTAGAAAATTTTCAGAATTTCTGAAAATTTTCGTTAATAAGAATAAATTAATATTTTAATTGAAATTGATTCGTTCAGTTGAAACGAAAATTAAGAAGTAAAACAAATGATTTTTAATCTAGTTATAATGAGGATTATAGCATTTTCCTGCCTTAATAATTTTGAGGACGAAATTCTTTTAAGGGGGAAGGGATGTAACGTCCCACATTTTTGTAGACGGTTAAATAATCAATTTATTTAATTATTCAAATATTGATTGGTATTTTAATGGTTCGAATTTAATATTTTGAATATTTAATTAATATAAACAGTTGAATAGTAATTAATTCCGAAATAATCGGAATTAGTGGAAGTGGAAATACTGTGTAAACTTGATAATTTAAGATATTTAGTATAGTTTAAATTCAAGTGGTAGTAACGAATATGTTATATAAACGAGAGTTGAACATAATAAATTATAATATAGTTATAATCGAGCTCTAACGTCACGGTAGTTCATAATATTGAGCTTTGAACTTCAAACAAGTATACAAGATCTGTTATAGGTTGGATTTCTTCGAAACAAGAAATGTTCGAATCCGTTGAGCTATATTTTTCTAATAGAAGAGAAAAATTAAGATTTCGTCTAGTTGTATCCAAATAAAATTTTCAAATAGTCATAATGGATTTTTTTATAAGCCCTAACAGTTTATTTAATATAATTAAATATTGGTTTCGAATTTGGATAGGATTTTTGAGATGTATTTATAATTTGATTTATAGAAATTTTCTATAATTTTAATTTTGGAAAATAAGTAACTTATTATTTGAAGTATTTAACACCCTATAGTGGCATTTTTGGAACTTCACAGAATAAGTTAACTAGTCTATGTTATTACATTTTTGGGATCATGGCACATTGCTCATCACAATGGTATTTTTATTTTTGTCTACAGTAGCCCTTAAATGATAAAACTATGTGTTGCACGATACCGTAGAATCTAATGTATATATATGTATATATATATATGTATATATAAAATTAAAATAAATCAATTGAATATTAATACCTTCACCCTTAGTATTGGGATCGTATTTCTATTAGTGTCATCCCATTATTAATGTGAAGTTCTGGCACTTATACGGTGGTTTAGTTGTTTAAGTTGATTAAAGATTGATATCTAAAGTCATTGATTGGTATCTTTATATATACAATTTTCCACTTTTTGTTCTAATGTCATGGTTACATGATTTGCTTATTATACCGTATTACAAATGTTTTATCCCCGAAAATGGCAAGACATGGAAGTTTGATTATCGAGTGCTATGGTTGTGCTGTTTCAATTCTCTATTACATTTCCCCTAACCTCTTACATTTTTATAGTTCAAATAGTAATACAAATGTCCAGCCTTTGGATACTGCATAATATTTTTAGGATGAATTGTCACTTCTCTACCCTAAATGCTTCATGGCAAAGTAAATACTACAAATGCTTTTCCTTTCACGCAGGCCAAAGATGTGGTTGCCTTATCCTATACTTGTCATATCCTATACTTTTCCTATTCTACTTTACTTACAGATTAGGCATCTGTACCTATAAATATATCGTACATGCGTCATCTTTATTTTTCCGAAAGTAAAACCAATAAAAGAAAAAAAAACCAAGTCGCAAGATTTAACATTTGCATTAATATACGGAGTTCAAATTCTCCTCCTAAAGCTAAGTTTCTTATGTGGCTGATTGTCCATAGGAAGCTTAACACAGTGAAGCTACTAAAGAAGAAGAATTTTTTGATTGATGTTAAATGCAGTTTTTGTAATATTTTAGAGGAAGATGTTGAACATTTATTTCTTTCTTGTAATTTTACCAATTATATTTTTACTATGGTTCTAAGGATATTTGTTATGGGTAGTTTGAATACTGTTAATAACTGTGAGAAATATTGGAATCATTATAGACATACTCTTAAATCAAAACAGAGATATGTAATGGATTCTCTGATTATTATCATCAGTTGGTTCATTTGGTTTGAAAGGAACCAGAGGTTTTTTCATTCCATTTCAGTGTCCCCCGATAATTTAATCATTAAGATAGTTTATTTTTGTTTGGATTGGATGACCACTTCAAGTAATAAGTACTTTAGAGATTTGAGATTTGGTAATTTTTTGCAAAAAGTTAGGTCAAATTTGGGTTTATTTATGAGTATTAATAGATTTTTTAGAAACAATAGTTTACGTATTAATGCATAAATTACAAGTTTTGATAATGTTAGTTTATTTCCATTCAGCATCTGATCTATTCTTGTTATATATATGTAAGGATATTTTATGGTATATATAGTTCCATATATATATATTCTTACATATATGTGATGGTATCCAACGGTGGGTTTTGTAAAATCATAAATCATAATCATAGATGAGATATACTCCTTTATTCTATACACATCGAGGTATTTACATTGACTGGTTGGTAGCTCTGTAAAACCAAACATTGTAAGAATGCAAGATCAGAATTCAAGTCTTCAAATGTAGGATACTAGGAATAAAAATCCTTTTTAAATTAGTTGTGGATACAGTTTTACTATTTAGAAATAGTAATATTTTATTTCATGTCTTTAATTCTTAGGATCTTTCTTGATTGGTCAATATTACATTTGAATTATTAATAATCGTAAGAGCTTACTCAAGCTAATCATTCATAGATATAGAGTACCGAGAAGTGGTAATCATAGTAAACCATATTACAATTTACCTCATGGTTCAATATATGTCTCATAATCTACATATTATATTGATTAATCATATTCACATCATGCTTAAAGATAGAAACAAGGAGCTACTAAAAAGTATGGTTATTTATTCATTTACTCTTATTATGTGGTAAAAAATTAGTCCGGGTGTTCACCATCAGTTTTCATGTAATTGTATTAATGCATAAATTACAAGTTTTGATAATGTTAGTTTATTTCCATTCAGCATCTGTTCTATTCTTGTTACATATATGTAAGGATATTTTATGGTATAGGTATAAATATAGTTCCATACATATATTCTTACATATATGTGATGGTATCTAACGGTGGTTTTTGTAGTTACTATTCAGGTTTTAGTTTGGAAGAAAATACTGGTGAACTACAAGGATAGATTCAAAATTGGTTACTAAATATAAACTGAAAGGATCCGCAATAGAAAAGGGGTAATATTGCCAGCAAAAACCAGACCTTCGGTAGTGGATCAAAGCAAGTCATGAATTATCGAAAAAAAAGTTTAAATCATTCTTACCTTATCCTTTTTTCTCGCTTGGCTTTTTGTAAAAATCATCTTAAGATGCTTGCTACATAAATGTCCTTATTGTTTCTGAATAGTCACGCTCTGCTAAAATGTCTTGGTGATGAAACTGTCAGTCGAACTTTTTATATTTTAATTTTTCAGTGTAGTCATTGCTACATTAGAATGTATAACATGACAAGGAACAAAAAAGGGGGTCATTCCATTTTATTGAATATCAGAGGTAAACAAAAAAGCCCTGTGGAATTATACAGCATCCTGCGATAAGAATGGGCATTGTATGGCTACTTAAATGATGCATTTGTGATCATGACAATTCTGCATGTTATTCTCATATTTTTCCATTATTGCTTCATATATATATATATATATATATATATACTAAATTGAGATTATTTAAAAAAAACAATTATTTTAATAATAGAACTTGACTTTGTAGTTAATATCGCTTTGTCGTTAATGTTGTTTGTTTTTCTCTACCACTCATATATGTATGATAAAGTGTATGCAAATGTGTGTGTGTGTATATATATATATATATATATTCATATATATGTACATACATATATATTTTATCATACATATATACGTGGTAAAACTTACAGTTTGTCTAGTTTGTGCAGATTTCAGGTAGTAGATATAAAGGAAGAATTTTATGGATAGCTGGAGATTCGAAGATGGTTATACTATAGATACACTTTCTGTGGATGATGTAGTGATTATGGGGTGTTTATTCTATTATAATTATTTTTGTAAACGGTTATCACTTGTATGGGAGTAGATATACTCAATATCGGGTGGTGGCCTTGCCGGAATTCGATATTAGAGTATGATGGGCGGTGGTTTATCCGGAGCTCATCCATCTACTTTTCCATGCACTCATATATAGCCGTGAGGCACAGTATTGTATTCTCTTTACACCTGTAGCAGGACCATGTAGTTTTTTATATATTATATATGTGTGCTCTCTTCATTCAGAAGATCACACATTTTTGGTTTCAAAAAAAAACATTTGCATTAAAATCCAAATAAAATTCATTCTTCCATACAAAAATTCCATATTGGTATATTCGAATTGCCATCGAAATTCTTTTGAGCCTTGTTTTACTTTCAAGGGATGCCATAACAGTTTTCTAAGGTCTTTGCGTGAACCAGGGTGATCATGGTTGATCAAAATGGGTGCGATGGGGGTATTTGTATGTCATCGCATTTTAGCAAACATGGGAAGAAAAGGGCCAATACTGAAGTGATATTCGTGAAGAAAGGAGGAGCATAATAGGGTTATTTGTTGTAGTGATGACTGTCAAACTCGGCTGTTGGAAAATTGGAATCGAAGGGGTGTATCATTGGGTTGATTTCTTTGATAAATGTCGGAGCTTGAGTTAAAAGGAGAATTCGAAACTGGCCATGGAAATACAAGGGAGGTGCGGAATGAAAAACTGGAAGGAGTTTGAAAACAATGAGAAACGTGGTCTTGAACGTAAGCATATCGCGATATATAAAAGAAAAAGAAATGATCTTTGGGTGATGAAACCGAGGAGCAAATGGCACACGGGTTTTCGGTAAGGGAGAAATTAAGGAGCAGGGTACGTGAGTTAATCAATTGGGGAAGAAGGTATTTGTTTGGAGCGGATTGTTTTGTTGCATGGGCTAGTTTGGAATACAAATCCCAAATAAAGAAAAATAAAATGTGGTGAAGAGGTGAAACTGGTTTACATTTAATGAAGAATGGGGAAAGTGCACGTCAAAAGAAATGGCGGCTTTAGTTCCTAAGTTCGAAATAACATGAGAGGAACATCATAAGGTTTTACCGTTTTATTCAAGGAAGATAATTGGTTCAAACGGGCTGGGGTTTAAAATGATGGACCGACGTGAATATAACGAAGAGGCCCAATATATATATTAATAATTTAAGTTTAATATTTAATAACGTATAAATATGTAAAACCCTTATCTTATGCATACATTATCGAAATTAAACAAAAAAGGATCCGTTAGGATTGTATGGTCCTAGGCTTCATATGGGACCAGTCTGGGACAATTTGTAGCTCTGTGCAATTTATGACAAAATAAAACGTCTGAATGGAACTATTAAATGTTTGTCGTTTTTCAACGATACATGACCAATGTGAGTAAACTCACTAACTCTGTCCAGTTTTATAATTTTATAAACATTACTAAATATTGATAAAATTGATTGAGTGTTGTGTGTGATGGTTGTTTGGTTGATTTGCTAATTAATTGGTTGGAATAATATATACAATTATATATATAAATCGTTGATTAAATACCGAATCTGTTTATTTTTATTTCATATTGATATGAAATTGGGATAATTTATATTGATTAACATTTGTGGATGCAGGGAAACAGGTTGGAGGGGTCCAACTGGATTCCTCAACAATTATATTGTTGTTCTCCATATATTGTATTATATGATGTGATAAATAATCTGTGATTGATTTTTATGTGATTGGGATGTGGGATAAATATTGACCTTTAAATAACCGGTATTTAAATACCGTAAAATAGTATGGTAAAGAATTCAAGTTTAAAAAGGGAAAATCTATTATTTAGTATTTTTAAATAATAGAAATTTAATCTTGACTAGGCTAGAATATAATAACTTGTTTAATTATATAAAACAAGTAATATGAATTATAAACAATATTTATAATGATGTGAAAAGATTATTATTAAATAGTTTGGAAATATAAATTCAAGAAATGAATTTATTTAAAAAGGAAAAGGGAAGTCATTAGATTATTTCAATACTCAGAATATGAATAAAGCTAAAACCATAAGGATTTGTAATTATAATTCGACGATGTCGAATATTATTAAAATGATTTATTTTTAGAATTTATATATAATATAATTTGGAATTGGACAAGATAATTAAGATTTGGTTTAGAACCAATAGATTAAAACAGAATATGAAGTTGAGATTTAATTATAAACTTTGATTTATAATTAACAAGAAGTTTACTTGGAAATAGAGCTACAAAGTGGGATATGAATATGAATTTATGATATAACTCGATAAATTGAATCTTAACGTGTATAGGTATTTATAAAAATAAATCAGGATTTGATTTGATATAATGAGTCCAGTTTCGGTAAAGAAATAATATTCACATTTTACAGTGTATAATGATTTAAAAACAAATGTTTTGCAGATTAAATTGATTATAAAAAGAAATGGGGAAATATTTGAAGTGATAAATTCAAATATGAATTTAGAAATCGAGTTTAATTTGAAAGAGTGAGTTTACTCTGATATTCGGAATGTTGATCGAATACAGATTAATTGAAGAGAGTTATATGGTGAAATTCGATTATATCGAATTCAGGAAGGTACTATTTACCTTCTGTTTTTAATCAAGATTATTTATTTAATTTATTTATTAAATATTATTTATTTATTCGAGTAAAGAATCAAAGTTATATTTTTAATATTTTGGAAGCAGGTATTATAACACTATCGTTATAACAAATGTTTTATACAACATTGTTGAGTCAATATAAATGGATTTTGGAAATGATTTTTTCAAATATAACTAGAGATGTTTTCTAAGTATAAAAATGAAATGATTTTGAAGTTAAGAATGGAATTAAGAGAATTAGAAACTGACTGGAATTTAGTTAATTTAAATAGCTTTCTGAGTATCAATCAGACGTTGGTTTCAGCCTTAAGGTTTGATACATAGAGAATTGTTCCCTTATTGGTTTACGGTTAAGGACTGATGGATGTGAAAAATAGTGATGCGTGAACAAGATATGGGAATGTTTTCCAATGTTAATAAAGAATATTGTCGAAGTACGGGAAATAATGAGTTGTGAACATATGGAAACGTTTTCCAAGGAATCGTGAGAGACTAAGCGAGTTGGGAAATTATTTGGGTAAAGATATTTTAAGGGAAATTGGGAAATGAAATGATTATTGATAAATCTATTTAAAGTGGCTCAGTGTTGATTGATAGTTGATCGATATAATTTCCATTTGGAAATAAGATCATTGTTTGTGTACATGTTTTTCTTTAATAGTTAAATAACCAACTACCAAAGTGTTTGAACCTTTTTTCGTTGTCAATACAGAGAGACCGTGATCAGATATACTATCAGAAGTCCACTCCTTATGGGAATTAGTATTGCGAATCATTTTTGATGAAGATAACTGAAGATAGAGTTTATGCAAGGGCTATTCTGGCGGTCCTAGGTAGAAATTGCTTAAGATGGATTTACAAAATAGTGCCTTCGGTTTGTCCAGTCCTAGGAAATCGTGTATGGACGAATGTCTGACAGAGTATATCTAATAGATCGCCTAAGTTGATCACTTCAAACGTATTTACTTTGGTAGCAGAGTAATTCATTTCTTTTAGCTTTATACCCATAGTATTTTTAAGGATATCAATTTGTGATTTGGTGGGTATGATTATGTGGCATTCAAAGTAAATAAATATGTGATCCGTATAATAGTACATTATGGCTTCAAGCCTCATCAACCGGAAAATGACAAAAATCAGGTTAGCAGCATGGCTAAGTGGGTCGCACCCAATTAGGGTATATTGTCACCATCTAAAGAATATTCATATTTGTTACTTCTTTCGATTTTGTATCTCCGGGAACAACTATATTGGTATAACAACCGTAAGGTGACAATATATTCGGAACATTCAAGCGAAATGAACGGTCGGTCATGTGTGGCTGAGTTGCACGATGTTCTTATTGAACTCAAGTATATCGCTTCTAGAGTACACTGATCGAAAGGTGATTCCATACCTTGTCATAGTTGGAAATCTATTACCCAATAAGAGCCCACGGTTTTTGATTGTATATTATATATGTAGAGTGTGAGATGAAAGCGTTCTACAGGATTGTTATTTACTTGATTTAGACATTATTATAATATCATAGAAGTATTGTTTTAAAAGAGAACATTTTGGGTTATCATAAGGTAAAACCATATGTGTTTATGTGTGGATCGGTCTTACGATTATCATTCCTTTGAAAAGGATTTTGAAAAGTTAAACCGAAATGATTGGAGTTTATTCACACCGGTCACATGGCTGACCCAGAGTTTATTTTGTTTCCCTAACTCTTAGGTGCCTAAATTTGTATGGGCAGTCAAGTAGTCGGGATTTTTCAGATATGCATGGAGGAGCTCAAAGCAGGAGGCTTCGGAGTTAGATATATGGAGAGAGTTTATTTCCGCTGTGATATATATGTGATGTACTATGATAGTGAGTGTAAGTGTAAATACAGTTTTGTATTCCAAGTTATGTTATAGAAATATATTTTTCCCATTCCGCTGTGAGATTCATATTTACTCTATTGTGTTCTACGTCTTCTTCTATTCTAATTTTCTTTCTTTCTATTTCTCACCCTCTAACTTCTTTCCATTAATGATCTGGTATTTTCGATGCTTGAATAGTCGACATTGTGTTTTGTGTCGATTTTCAGGGTTGAAAATCCCTATTCGTTATAGGATTCCTCAACATTTATGTTACTGTTTTTTTCATATATTGTGATATATGATGTGATATCTAATCTATTATTGGTTATGTGTGTTTAGATGGTACTGATGGTATTTTAAATGCCATAAGGAATATACGGAATTAATATGATTTTTGGAAAATTACTAGAGTTATAAAAAAAATTGCGAGATATAAAAGAATTACCAAAAGATTGATTTAAAGTAGATATTTAATAGAAATATGTTTTTATAGACAAATTGAGAAGATTAATTTATAAATGATGTTTATAAATTTAGTAAAGTAATTATCATTGGATAAATTAAAATATAAGTCTGAATTTATATAGAGAAGTAAAAATCAGTTTTAACACTGATATTTGAAAATGGAATGTAAACTTAACATTTATAAAGGGAATTATAAAGGATGGAATATGAATTTGAAAAGGAAAGATTTATTTTAAAAATAGAAATTGAATTTCGAATGGGGTAGGAAAATATAACTTGTTAATAATAAAAACAAGTAGTGTGACTTATAAACAATGTTTACAAATGTAATAAAAAAATTATCAGTGGGTAATTTGGATTGTAAATTCAGTAGTGAATTTAAAATGGGAAATTAGGAATTGTTTTAAAAAAGTAAACAATGGAATTTATTTCGATATTCGAAATGTGAATAGGATTAAAATAAAATCCATAAAGATTTGTAATTAGAGTTCGACTAGGCCAAATGTTATAAAATAATTTATTTTAAGAAATTATATATTAAATAAATCGGGATTTGGCAAGAAAATTAATATTCGGCTGGAAACAGACTTTTTATAATCGAATATAAAGGCGATAGAGAATTATAAACTTATTAAATAAAATAAACTATGAAGTTGACATGTTAACGAGATTTGATAAATAAAATGGAATGTGAATAAGAAGTTATAAGATGACTCGATAATTGGAATTTGAACCCATGTTAGTATTTAAATTACAAAATCAAGTTTTGATTTTGAAAAACGAGTCTAGTTTTCTGCAAAGGAATAATATTCACGTTTTAATGTGAATAATGATTTAAAAGCAAACATTTTTGCAGATTTAAAATAGTTATTGAAGGAAATTGGTAATTGTTGGGAAGTACTACATTCAAAAATGAATTTAGAAATCGAGTTGACCTGAGATGGTAAATTATTCTAAAGTTCAGAACGTTAATCGAATATAGGTTATTCGAAAGGGGGTTATCGAATAGGGAGAGTTATACGTTGAAATTCGATTATACCGAATTCGGGAAAGTACTATTTACTTTCCGGTTTTTAATCAAGATTTATTTAATTATTAATAAATAAGTTGTTTGTTTATTTATTCAAATTAAGAAATAAAAGTTATATTTTGAAGCTAGATATTTCGAAAGTAGGGATTATAACGCTATAGTTATAATCAAATGTTTTCATAAGAAGTGGATTCATAAACTAAATTCGAGAATGGCATAAGAAATGATTTGATAAGTAATTAAGAAATGGAGTTAAGGGAATTAGAAACTGACTGAAGATTAGTTAAGTTGAATGGCTTTCTAAGTGTCGATCTGATGTTGGTTTCGGCCTTCCGGGTTGACACTTAGGAAGTTGTTCTCTTACTAGTTTACAGTTAGAGACTGATATTTGTGGGAAGATAGTGATGCGTGAATAAGAAATGGAAATGTTTTCCAATGTTAATAACATATATTTCTTAAAGTTAGAAAATAATAATTTATGAAAATATGGAAACAGGAAATGGGGAAATGAATTAATTAATGATAAATTAATTTAAAAGGGAAAGATGTTGACTTATGATTGATCGATAAAATTTTCATTTGGAAATAAGATCATTGTGTGTATGGATGTTTTCCTTTGGTAGTTAAATAACCGACTATCAAAGTTTTGACCATTTTTCGATCGTCAATACGGAGAGACCGGGATCAGATTTATTATCTGAAAACCCCTCCGTATGGGCATTAGCATTGCGAATCAAATATGATGAAGATAATTGAAGCGGGGCTAGTGCAAGGGAAAATCCTAGGTAGAAATTGCCTAAGATGGGTTTATAGAATAGTGCCTCCGGTTTATCCAGTCTCAGGACAACTTGTATCGAAGAATGTCTGATAGAGTATATCTAATAATCGCATAAGTTGATCTCTTCAAATGTATTTACGTTTGGTGGCGGAGGACTTAGTTTCTCTTAGCTGTATACCCGTGCTATTTTTGGAGAAACCAATTTGTGATTTGGTGGGTATAACGATGTGGCATTCAAAGTAAATAAAGGTGTGATCGGTCAAAAAGATAGGTTATGGCCTCTAGCCTCACAATCGGGAAATGGTATAAAATTAGGTAGGTCGCATGGCTAAGTGGGTCTCTCAATTAGGGTGTATTGTCACCTGATCTAGGGAAAATCCATTTTCGTCTTTGAACTATTTCAATGTTATCCCTTTGTAACGTCCCGCCAATTTGACTGCTTTAAACCAGTAATTGAACGAATTTAAAACGTCCAAATCGATGAATCGTTATTTAGCTTACAGGGCTTAAAAATAGAATCAACACTGAAAAATACTGAATAAATAAATAACACAGTATTAAATAGCAAAATAATCTTTTATATATAATCAGAATTTTGAATACAAGATATTTATATACAGCGGAACTTAAAAATACTATTTGTATACAAAAATATGTTTACTGGATTAAACTTCTTCAGAGTGCATCGTCTCTGGAATCCCCAGCTTGCCAATCTTCGAATCCTCAGTTGTAATCTTTAAATCTGTAACGCTCAGGGTCTGACTCGAGCGTTCCATGCAAACATAAAACAATCGAGTCAGGATTAATCATAGTTCAAGTAAAATAATTTCAATAGAACGCTAAATAAAATGGTTAAAATTCACCACAATTTCATGTCAACAGCCAAATATATGGTCATATAGCGTCCGTTCTATACCGGTTCATCTTTTTTTTTTTTGGACAATGATCCCAGGAGCTTGCGTATACACACATGTACCGGTACATGTGTGCATCGCCTCAGCATCCCAGAAATCAAAAGTAATAAGTGCAAGACAAGATCACGCGGGTATACATATGACAGCAACCAGTGCGCAGTAAAACAAAAGCAACAACAATAACTGTATCATGAAGCATAAGGAAGCCAACCGATCAAACAGTGTATGCATGGTAAAAACTTGCAAATTTGGCATGTATGTAAATTTCCAAATTTCATGTCAGTGCCACTATAGTTCACAATGTGGTGCTACATAAACTAGACTGATGTGAATAACTATGGCATGGGATTTGTCATTCTTTTTTTATTTTTTTTAACTGAACAAAGCCATCAACCGTCATCTATACTATCAAGTGTTCCATTGAAAAATACTGCTAAATCCCCCCAAATTTTTGTCGCATATGATTAGATAATGCCTAACAACATGAGTCCAGTTTAAAACATGGTCAGACTCAAAGCCAAACAAGACAACATCTAAATTTAGAAATAACAGGGTAACACAAAAGTTAAGTCCATTCATTAAGGTATCTACGGCAAGGCCTAATACTAAATAGTAAGGCTTGTTCATGTGGACAAGTATGTGCACTCATACTTCTTAAATAGGAAAGCAAAGCAGAAGTGAAAATAAATACTTTCGGCTACATGTTACCATTTACCTTGTCCTGGCATAATCATAATTATAAATGACCCATCACATATGCACAAACCATCCATGTGCAGTCTAACATATTTGCGGTTACAGGATGAACTATGAAAACGTAAAACTTAGCAACTTATATATTATTACTTATACTTGGGCTTGTGTATTTTACTCAAGGCAGATGCGTCCAAACATATTAGTAGACTGAGTATGTCTTCCAGGTGAGGATATTAGCATGCATGTTATAGTCTTAATATTGCAGCACATTAAATAATCAAGGTGCCTGAAATATTGGGTGTGCATTATTTTAACAGAAGGTTCCTAGGTAAAGAGGCCACATATCCAACAATCAACACATATGCTAATATGAAAAATCAGTGCATGCGGCTCCTACCAAGTCTTATGCTTATTTTCACCACCAAGGTTAACAACAGTTAATGAATTGATGGATTTTGTCAACACATTCATGAACTATAAATCTAATTTGAGTTTACATAAGTGTTTGGTTATTCAAGTATGACAACAGTGCTAAAAAATTATATTTGCATTCCATCTTCAACGCTACAATCAGGCTGATTAATAATAGGGAACCAACACAGAACAGCCAAAACCCAAATACATGTTTAGTCCACTGTGACTAACGTCCTAATGTCCAATACTTGGTTAGATGTTTAACTGGTATCAGAACAGCTAATACACACAATACTCGGTCATTTATTTGATGGCACAAAATTTAGTACTAGATATTTATTGGTTAGAAATTTAACAAATGTTATAAGTTGTAATAGTCCCATGATAATTTAACTATCAATAACTGTTCAATTATTCTTAACGCCATCAATATTATAACTAATGTATTCTTATTATTATTATTATTATTATTTATTAGTTTAACGTCTAACCAACAAATTAATAGTAGATTATAAGAATAATTCCATTGTTGACCCATGCACTAAGAATTTTCCATACCAGACATTAATTTCGTTAAAATTTTTGAAGCTGCCAATGTTCATTTTGAAATTTCAACATACAGTTAGAAAAAAAAATTCCCTCTCAACATGAAGGCTGTGTTTTAGATCCCACTACTAACAATTTTGAATGAGTACAAATACCCATATGCATTCCATAGGATCTGACAAGCCCAGCACTACATTTCCAAAACAACTGCAATAGGTACAATATAAATTCTGCACCATGAGTGTGCAGCATATATATAGCACACTTATTTAGAGCCAAGTGAAATTTGCCTTATATAATTATTTTATTTTCACACCCATGATGTACATATATAAAAAAATAATATTATGTATCCTAACATCTAACTATTTTATAAGCCATAAAGTATAAACTATAACATATACCAACCGCAAATTGTTTTAGATTTTAGGGGCCATGACGTACATTAAAAAAACACATTTATGTACTCAGCAGTAATCAATTTATATTATGTAGCCAACAGTAAGCAAAATCTGTTGAACCAGTTACCTCAAGTTACATGTTTTCTCCCAAGTACGAGTTCTGGTATGTTTTTGTTTTAAATGTCAGAACTGTTATCATCTTTTCCTAGCTCATATCTTTGGAAAGTCTTTCCTTCACAAATGTCATTATACACGTACATAATTGAAATAATATTATATTTGTTTGTTATATATTTTGAAATGGCCCTTTGAAAAAAAATCAAACATTCGTCACTTATCAAGAACTCTCCCTTTTATCAACTGATGATCATATGAAGGAGTTCTAATGATAAGACCTGGTAATGAATTAAATTATATTAAAATAATTTTACAAAAACTATTCCAGTTATAATTGTGAACCAGATAATCAAAGTCAATTAGCTGATACCAAAGCACACTGAATGATAAATTTATTTTCCATCAAAGCGCGATGCCTTACTGTAAATCTATACATGAAATTACATGCTCGGGTACAGGTTTATTTCTTAACCGTAGTAATACTGAAGTTACGGGTAGGAATCCAAACAACAAATAAGCAAGTTCAAGATACACCATTCACTCAAATTCGAGTGTGTTAGTACTTGTGTAAATAAATACGGCAAAACCAGGTTAGGCAGTATATCAATTTCAACTGTGAAAAGCCAAAAAATTGCACAAGCAATTTGCAATCCAGGTTATATTATTATATTTAGTCCCTATTGAAATCAAATTACTTGAAGACTAAAATTAATCGTGAGTGAATTCTCACCTGCAGCGGTGATGAAGGGTACGGCTGGTGTGAACTTCGATGGTGATGGCTCGACTTTAGTTCATGGTGCCAGCGGTGGTTCAGACGACTTCGTCTGAGGAGGCAGCGGTTACGGTGGAGAGAGAAACGATTCCTGGTGAAGAGGAAAGGGCGATGGCTATTTTGATTTCTGAAGTGGGACTAGGATTTTGATCGACTGGAGTCTTCAATTAGAAATGGAAGCTTCGAATTTAAGCTGAAGAGATTGGGGAAAAGCGATTTGAGGCTTCAACCTTTATTATTTGTAGAGAAGGGGATCATTTTTTTCCTCTGAAGATATTTGGGAAAGAGGTGCGATTTTTTATAGATGAAGAAATGAGAAGATAAGAACAATGTCGAAGTCCATGGGTTTAGGATGGCTGAGTATATCAGAAATAGGTCGGCTAAATTCATCTGAGGAAGGGTATGTTGAAGGTAGGTAATAATTGGGGGAAAATTTATTTACGTTAAATAATCTACCGTGAATTAACTCAGAATGCTCAAAACATGTACCGCCAGAATAGTCAAAAATTGTACGTACCTTCTCGTATTTGCATTCTGAAATCAATAAAATAAATTTAATTGTAATCTGAAACCGTTTATACAACATTATTTTTAATTTAAAATTGTTTATCTTTTCTTTGATTTTATTCTGTTTGTCTATAAAACAACTCTGTTCGATTCAAAATTTAAAACATTAAATTCTAATTTCATTATATACACCAATACACATATCCAAGCTAATTTATATATTTTAACAAATAAAAATTATCCAATTCATTTAATGCTAACTACGTTTATTTTTAAATTCAATCACTTATATTTTTAAATCGAATTTTAATGTCCAACCAATTCAATTCAAATAATTGACAATAATAAGTAGTTCTCAACCAACCATTCCAAATTGAATTCAATCAATATCATCTAATTTTAAATTTCTAAATTCCAGTATCAAAATGATCATTAATAATTAAATCTTCCCTTGATTTCACATTTCTATTGTCGAAATTTCTGGGATGTTACAATCTTTCCCCTTTAAAACTTTTTGTCCTTGAAAAGGAGAAATAGTTAAGGTTATACCAAGTTATATTCCAAATTTTTATATTTGTGTGAGAATTTTCCACAATAAATCTAAACATCGATATTTAAGTCCTCAATTCTTTTTCTTTATCCATCGTACTCGATTAACTCGAAAAATCATACAGTTGGAGATCAATTGATCAACATGATTTTCTTTATCTTCCGAACGGGTACTTGGACAAATTTCTATCTCAAATTATTTTGAAATATTTCCCAATTCACCATTCCATATAATCACACACTTTTGATTCAAAGCAATCTCTTTTTAAATTCCAGTTTCTGCATAAGTTGGATTTACGCACGTCAACATATTCCAAACTTCAACTTCTTTATAAACCTTATCTACTAATGTTTACTCATTCATCATTGCACATACAATCCAAGTTCAACCAAATCTTCTTACAATTAATCCATTCCATTTATCCAAACACTCATTGAAAAGTGTAAATAACATTCCCTTACCAATTGTCGCTTTGAAATTTTCAAAATCCGAAATCATTTATACTTCTTTTTATACATGAAATTCGTGTAGAAATATTTATATTATCACTTCAAAAATATTCCAAATTTTTTTACTTATTAAATCAAGTACATTTTAATTTCAAATTATTGATTTGAAAATATTTGATAACTCGAAATTTGACAAGTCTATTGTCGTCCTTACAGATGTTAGTCATACGTTGGCCAGACGCACGACTAAAATCTCCATGTGCTTCATATACACTTGCTTCAGCTCCCAGTGAAAACTATTTCAAAAATTCCTTTAAAAAAACAGATACGTGAAGTACAATTGTGATATTGATATGTTGATTGTTCATGAATAGCACATACATAATGGTTGCGTCTAGATCCCCCAGAAAACATCCGTATCCATAGAAATTCACTTTCCTGCGAATTACATCACGGACAAATCAACAGAAGATGTTTTAAGAATCAAGAGAAAAACTGATGTCATTGAGCGTTGGTTGCTCTCTCTTAGGGTCACGAAATCAAATCCTTAAAATTAATCAAATCCCGAGGACCAATCAAGTCACGAAGACAAACTGCTGCATTAAACAGGTGGCTCAAACACTAAGATATCTAAATGGGCCGCAGGTACATAATGGTTACGCCTGGGTCCACCAGGAAACATCCATACCCGTAAGCTTTCGCAGCTCTGCGGATTACTCCCGTGTCATTTGACTGTAGATCGCAGCAGTCACAATGGTTACGCTTGGTTCCCCCCAAGAAACATCCGACCGTAGGCTATATGCAGCCCTGCGAATTACGCTGCACGGTCGAATTTCAACGACTCTAGATCATAATTGTTACGCCTGGTTCCCTCAAGAAACATCCGACCTCCGTAAGCTATCTACAGCCCTGTGAATTACGCTAGCGGTCGTGTTCAATGGTAACTCATGAGTTTTATATCCGGACAACCTACTTCCACCAACAGCATATTCCAGCTAAGCTCGAAATTCAACGAGGAAGGTACTTCCCTTATCTTGCTTTGAAAACATATGATACCATATATATAGTATTTCATATTTCGTATAACTCATACTTGTGTATATTGACATAAGATTTTTTTCCTCAACTAATTCACATTTTCCAAATCATGTTTTTCAACCCTTTATTCTTATATAAATTCTATTATAAGATTTTATCTCAAACTGAATTCTCATATATTTACTCATATAAGTCCTGAAACTTCTATATCAAATATCCGCAAATTTCCGCTAAAATATTCAAAATTTTAAATTTTGATTTCTAAATCAATTCATATATTTCATATCCTTTCAAACTCAAATTTATAAATCTATTAGTTATAAACCAAATTCCCTTCCAAATCTCTAATTATTAAATTCGTCACTTCATTCATGTCTTTATTTTTTCAAAATTCCAGAATTTTTCTTCTTATCACAAATTTCTTCTTCACGCATTATCACTCCTTCACATCACATCCTTCGATCGTAAATTAGCAAGTGAACAACTTCCTAAGTATCAACCCCGAAGGCCGAAACCGACATCAGATCAACACTCAGAAAATTATTCACTTAACTAACCTCCAGTCAGTTCCTAAATTCCTTAACTTCATTTCCTAATTTCTATTAAATCATTTCCTATGCAAATTCTCGCATTCAATTTACAATTTCACTTCTTTTACGTTATGTCTCCCTTCGTTTCGAGCGTATGACTTTTAGTTCTTGCCATTTATCAAAACCTGCTAGCCACTCACGATCTTTTTGAAGACATTTCCAATTGTCATATTTATTTATTTTAGAAAATCTCTTATTCGCAAATCTTTATTTTCTACAGAAAATATACTTTATCCTCATTCATTATTTGGATATAAACAGATGTTAAATAAAACATTGTTATTCCCACTCAACTGTTGACACTCATTAACTTACTTCACTTAACCAACTCTTGATATCGAACCTTAACCATTTCTCAGCCAACAATGAAGTCAATCAAGTTGGGGTATATTTACCTCTCAGACCTTAACTGAACAACATTATTAACTTCGAAATAGATCAAGTTCACATATTCGAATCCCCACAAAATATTCATTCTCGTATTTCTAAATTCAAGTTAAGAATTTTCTTCTTTTACAATAATCGTTGATTATAACAATAATCCACGCTATTAAAATATTTAACTTTAAAATATACTTTATTTTTTAGTAAATAATCAAATAATATATTAAATTTTGATTAAAACAAAAAGTATGTAATATTTTATTAAAATGCATAACCTTCTTTTGAATAATATCTTATTAGGTAATATACTCCGAACTTCGGAAAATCTCATTTATATCCTGAACTTCATAAATTTCCGACCATTCTGGTCAACTCCAATTCCTTTACTCCAATTCCATTCGCAACATTTTTTGCTTTCACATGTTGTTTACTTCTAAAAAGCAAATATTATCCGTTTTATAGGAAACTGGACCCGTTACATCAAACTGCTTTTGATTTTATTTAAATACAGATTCATATCTCCTTGAAATCTTCATTCATATTTCGCTTTATCTCATTTATGATTTTCTTCATTTATACTTCTCATTTACAAGCTTATAACTTACCATCGACTCCATATATTCGATTGTGCATTATTGGTTTGGAGCCAACTATAAATTATCTTGCCATATTCCGAATAATCTAAGTTAACACAGTTTGACACAATCGATTTCCAATTATACTCTTCCATTTCATTCATTTATATTTCGATTATCGAAATAAAGTTTATCATTTTCATCTTTGAAACAATTTTCAAATTTCTTCTTTACATCCAAATTCTCATTTGAATTCTTATTCTAATAAATTTCAGTTATCCTTGATTTCTAAAATACACAATTGATTCTCCAATACTTATCTTACTCTAATGTCGTTCGATGACGTATTCGAGATTCAAATCTAAGAGGGCCTTACCGAAGATTAGCTCTCGCAAGCTTGGATCCGAAGACTGGGGATTCCGAAAATTTTAAATTTTCAAAATAAATTTTCTGCTGTATTGGATCAAAATGTTAATCTTCAAAATATATATAATAAAAAAATTTCCAAAATAATTATCCAATCTATTTTAAAATAATTTATACTTTAAAATTTTATTTTTCAAAACATTTTCAAGATCCGTTTTTAAACTCAATAAGCTAAGCTTTGAATAAACCAAACCTCTGATACCACCTGTAACGTCCCGCCAATTTGACCGCTTTAAACCAATAATTGAACCAATTTAAAACGTCCAAATCGACGGATCATTATTTAGCTTATAGGGTTTAAAAACAGAATCAACACAGAAAAATACTGAATAAATAAATAACACAATATTAAACAGCAAAATAACACAATATTAAATAAGTAACAAGATGTATTGAGATATGAAGCAGACCTACTACTGGGAAGGGATGAAAAGAGACATTGGGAGGTTTATATCCAAATGCATGAATTGCCAACTAGTTAAAGACGAGCAGAAGAAGCCTAGTGGGATGTTGCAACCATTAGAAATTCCCGAATGGAAATGGGAGCAAGTCTCGATGGATTTCATCGATGGTTTACCAAGGACTAGATCGGGACATGATAGCATTTGGGTGATTGTGGACCGATTGACTAAAAGTGCAAGATTTATACCAGTCAAATCGACCAGAACGGCAGCCAAGTTGGCAGAATTGTATATGAAGTGGGTAGTGAGATTTCATGGGGTACCTAAAAGCATTGTGAGTGACCGAGACCCGTTGTTCACTAGTGGGTTTTGGAAGTGCTTACAAGAGGCTCTAGGGTCAGAGTTACATCTCAGTACCGCATATCATCCTCAGACCGACGGTCAGACGGAGATGGTGAATCGTATTTTGGAAGAACTCTTGAGAGCATGTGTATTGGATTTTGGTGGATCATGGGATGACCAATTGCATCTAGTAGAGTTTGCATATAACAATAGCTACCAATCCAGTATCGGTATGGCTCCGTTTAGAGCTTTGTACGGAAGACCGTGCAACTCACCATCATGTTGGATAGAGACTGGCGAAAAGTTTATGCTTGGACCAGATGTGGTGAGGGAAACTTCAGATAAGATCAAGATTATTCAACAACGAATGAAGGTTGCCCAAGATAGGCAGAAGAGTTATGCTGATAAGAGGAGAAGAGGCTTAAAATTCTCCGTTGGTGACTTGGTGTTTGTCAAGATTTCTCCGTTGAAGAGCGTGATACGATTTGGTAGGAGAGGCAAGTTGGTACCAAGATTTGTTGGCCCATTCCCTGTTCTTGAATCAGTCGGGAATTTGGCATATAGAGTTGGCTTCCAGAGAAGATGGCGGGAGTTCACAACGTATTTCATGTTTCCCAACTAAGGAAGTTCGTTCACGACCCAGATATGACTATTTCGCCTGATCGGTTAGAGGACTTCGAAGTAGAACCCGAGGCGGTTGGGAACTGCAAGCCGACCCGTATTGTCGAGCACGATACGAAGCAACTTCGAAGGAAGGCGGTGAGGCTAGTCAAGGTTCAGTGGGGCGAGGACGAGAATGATTGCACTTGGGAGACAGAGGAGAACATTAGGAAGACATATCCAGAACTCTTTGTCTGGTAAGATTTTGACTTCGATTTAGTTTTCCACTCACTAGGATAGGCGTGTTTGCTTGTTCTGCATGTTTGATTGTTGTATGTGGCTGTTAGGCATGCGGGATCTTTTGTATGTTTTGGGTTAAGGAATTTCGGGGACGAAATTTCTTAAGGGGGGGAGAGTGTAACGACCCGTATTCTACGCATCATAGGATCGTAGAATATTTATTTCATTCACATACGAAGTCGTATGGTCATGTAACTTTGGGAAACGACTATTGGGGTCATTTCCCATGTTCATGATTTTTGTCGATTTTTAAATGACCATTTTACCCCTAGCTGGTACTGTTTTGGCCATAACTTTTGACTGGAAAGGAATTTTGACTTGAGACCACTTCCATTGGCTCCGGATGATGGTTTACAATTCCGTAGAGTGGTCACATTAGCCAAACGGACTCACCGTTTGGGAGATATGGCTGAAACAAGTTTCAGATGGTGAAAAACAGCTTAATTGGGCTTAACCGAGTAATTAGCAGCTAGGCCCAAAGGGGATTTCGGGATTTGAGATGTATAGGGGCTGATTAGGGTTAGAAAACATTTCTTTCAGCCGTCACTTTCATTCTTGGAACTCTAGCAATGGCCTCCAACACCCAAATCACCTTCTAATCACTTTCTAATCAAGTTTTGGCTTAATCTACATCAAATTAAGGAGAGAAAACACGAAAGCAAGGATAGAGCTGCTGTTAGACATCAGTATTCACCCAAACCAGCAAGATTTCAGTTCTGAGAATTTTATTTGTGGCCAAGGTGAGTGATTAGCATTGTTTTGACACTAATTACAGTTAATTAAGGGTAATTAGTGAAGATTAGCGAATTTACACACTAATAAATTCTGGAAAAATATCTATAAATTCGAAAATAATATTTTATGCCTCTGGTAGAAATTTGGTTTAATTTGGTTAAGTTTTGCTAACCTATGATTAGTTTTGCTTAAACATGCTTAAGGGAAAATATGGGGTTTTGGGTATATTTGATCCATTTTGACATGTAAATTCATTGTTTTGGTGTTTGTGGTTAGTTTGTTATGTTACTATGACTATTTGGAATGATTTGTGGTTGATTAGAATAGTTATATTGGTCGAAAACGTCGTCGAATGGTGTAAACAAGTTGCTGGAAAAAGTTGCAGAAAGTTGTGCAGGGTTTCAGATCGGATCGGGTATGGGCTCGGATCGGGTAGGGAGCTGGGCAAGGAATCCGACCCGAACTGGAATCTGGCACAAAGAAGTTTGGCAAGAAGGAAGGCCACTTCTTAGAGTTGGAGTTGGACAGAGGATCGGATCGGAGCTATGGGGCAGGATCGGATCGGAGTAGGCTAGGGAGCGGGGTCGGGTCGGAGCTAGGGAGCGGATCGGATCGGAGCAGGCAAGCGAGCGAGATCGGATCGGGCAAATGGAAAATAATAGGATCGGATCGGGGAACTTAGAAGGGAGAAACCACTGAACCGAACAGAGGATGGGCACTATACTTCCGAGCCGAACCGAAAAGGGATGGAGCACTGATCAGGCATGGACTAGGACCACCGAACCGAACCGAGCTAGACGAGGAGCACCGAACCGAACCGTACGTGGGCTATTACTACTACGCGATGACTTTTCTGAAGACCAACTCCAATTCTATCAAAACCCGAGATGCAAAGGAAGCCCAAATGAGGAGCTTTGACTCAGGATCCAGCTGGGAACCAACGAGTGGGCTTCATGATTGGGCTTTGCTGCGGGACATGTGCCAAGGGGCTATCGATGTTTATGACTTTGGATCACTATGTATGGGAGGTACGTGAACGGATTCAGGGCCACAGTGGCCTAGGTATGACTAAAGGGCTATAAACCAATGAAGTGGGGTCATTTGTAAAGATTTGGTCATGACTCCATGTGGTAAGCTTGGTAGTAGCAGTAGTTGTACAAGTTGAACTCCGTCACTACTTCGATGGGTCTAGTGATTGACAGTGGTGGACATCGTACGCTTTACGCATTGAGTGAGAAATGTGAGGATGGTTGCTATGGATGAATTGTTTGCCATCACTATGACATGCACACCCCACCCCCGTATTCTTTACACTATTTATTATGGAACCTTAGAGCATTGTACGGTATGTGGTACTAACTCTTTGGTTGCAGGTCCAGGTCCAGGCATGGTTTAGTATACATGTTATTGTTCTGTTTAGATGCTTACCGCTCATACCAGGCTTTATGTCTGACCCAGAGTTTTATGTCTCTTCTCATTACTCTGGGTGCTCACACGAGCAGACAAGAGACAGGTTAGCTGGTGATGCACGGGTAGATGGTCCGGAGACGAGCAGGAGGCTTCCACGTAATATATATATATATAGTATTCTCCCTGTGTTGTTGAAGATCACTGCTTGGGCATTAGCAGTGCATCTTCTACCTTAGCTTTCTTTTGCTTAGAGACGGTAAATTTGGAAAGTTGTAATAAGCTGTATTTGGATTTCCGCTGCTCTGATGTTGATGTTGGTTTTAGTTATCAGCTTATGCATTATCTCACCTGTTTTATGTCAAGTATGTTATTATTATATTTTATTCTATGCGCCGTGAGATATTCTACAGGTTCCTCGTTAGTTAATTCCCTTCTTTCCTTTCTTCTGAAGACCGTCCCGTGCTAGTCGGGCATGTGTACAGCGAACTTTCGGAGGAAATGCAGGCTGGTGTGGGGCGGGCCGTCACACTTGGTATCAGAGCTCTAGGTTGCATTGTTAACCTAGGGAAGTTATCATGGAGAGATAGTATACGTATACGAGAGAGCGTATTTGTGATTACTTTGATTTTTAAAAGCTATATATGTATATACTATTAGTAGTATAAGAATGAAGTCGTACTGCACTAGCACCACTATGGGGTCGTTAATCGTTTCCTTTTACAGATTGACGATGAGCCGATATGTTAGAGGTACCGGTAGAGGAGCCAATAATGGGAATGCTGCTGACATGAGGAAGATGTTTACTGACCTCACGAGGGAGATGCTTAGGGATGTGCAGAGGGCAGCTCCCAATGGTGGAAATGGTGGTGGTCCAATAGTGCAGGCGCCGAGAGTCGACTTCGCCAAGCTGAATAAGGATTATACTAGTCTCGGTGGGAAGCCATTCCACGGAACGGAGCCGGCTACAGATGTTCAGGATTGGTTGGATAGTTGCGAACATATCTTCGAGGATTTGGGCATCGAGGATGCGATGAAGAGAAAGCTAGAGTCCCGTCAGCTGGAAGGGCGGGCAATGAATTGGTGGAATGCTATAAAGGCAGCTACTCCCGAAGATCAGATTACTTGGGAGCAGTTTAAGGTCCGCTTTAGCGAGAAGTTCATTCCATCTGCTCAGAAGTCAGTGTTATTTAAGAAATTCTTGGAGCTCAAGCAGAATGCCAGAGCTGTCTCGGAGTATATTGCTAAATTCGACACTTTGTCAAAATATGAATTATCTCTTATTGATAGTGTCGAGAAGAAGAATGAGAAATTCATAACTGGTTTGGATCAGTACTTGGGGGAAAGGCTTATTAACCACTTCGATGAGATGTTTGAATCGATTGTGGGGAAAGCGTTGAGATCAGAAAGTCTCTACCCTAAGCCGAAGAATGAGGTTGCATCCGCAGATGAGCCAAAGCCACAAGCAAGTGGTGGTTCCCAGAATAAGAGAAAGCAGAATCAGACTAAGGATGGTCAGAAGAAAAAGAATAAGCAAGATGTTGAGTGCTTCAGCTGTGGTAAGAAGGGCCATTATGCTAGTAATTGTCAGGGCAAGCCAGCGGATAGGAAGTGCTTCAACTGTGGCCAAATGGGACATTACAAGGACAAGTGTCCGCAATCCCACAAAGAAAAGCATATGGTGAAAGCATATGCCCTTAATGCTATTCCTTCTTCGTCGAATGCCCCAACCGCGGCGGATAAGGGAAAGAATGTCGTCGTTCAAGGTATGCTTTCTGTTTATGATGTTCCTGTTAGAGTTTTGTTTGATACCGGAGCTTCCAGTTCTTTCATATCTAGTGACCTGGTAGATAGGTTGGGATTGGAGCCCGAGATTGTCGATAGACCTTTAGTAGTGACAAACCCGATTGGTGGTTCGACTAGCCTTAGCATGATTTGTCGTAATGTGGTCTTATCGAGTCATGGATGCATATTTGTTTGTGATTGCTTTGTTTTAGGCTTTACTGGGTTTGGCATTATCTTGAGAGTAGATTGGCTCCAAAGATACGTGGTGGTGGTAGACTGTGAGGGCTTTTTGGTGACAGCTAGAGCGGATGATGGGTGGAGGATAGTGTTTAGTGGTCTACCCAGTGAGGGGGTATTGGCTAGTTTTCTAAACTCCTTCGACATTCCGCATAGTGAGTTGTTAGGTTTGCCCGTCGTTGGCCAGTATCCGGATGTTTTCGAGGAAGTGACCGGGCTTCCACCACATCGAGAGATTGAGTTCCGTATTGATTTGGTAAAAGATGCCAGACCTATAGTGATGCCATTTCGTCGTATGGCACCAAGGGAGCAGCGAGAGCTCGAGGTGCAAGTTAGCGATCTTTTGAAGAAGGGATTTATCAGAAGGAGTGTTTCTGAATGGGGAGCACCAGTTGTGTTTGCTACCAAGGCGGATGGTTCCCTTCGTTTGTGTGTCGACTACCGCGAGTTGAATAAAGTGACGAGTAAGAACAAGTATCCTCTACTGCGGATAGATGATTTGTTCGATCGGTTGAGTGGCGCGAGAGTATTTTCTCAGTTGGATCTCCCAACAGGTTTTCATCAGCTTAGAGTGGAAGCTGAGAGCATAGCTAAAACGGCATTTCGAACGCCATCTGGATTTTATGAGTGGTTGGTCATGCCATTCGGGCTGACCAATGCCCCAGCATATTTTGTGGATCTTATGAATAGGGTATTCAGAGATCAGTTGAATAAGTTTGTCCTTCTGTTCGTTGATGATATTTTGGTCTATTCGAGGACAGAGGAAGAACACAAGGAACATTTAAGAATAGTGATGGAGGTGTTGAGAAAACACCAATTGAAAGCAAAGTTTTCTAAGTGTCACTTCTGGAGGAGAGAAGTGAGGTTCTTGGGTCATGTTGTTTCCGAGAATGGTATTGCCGTGGACCCGGAGAAGTTGGCTACGATACAGGATTGGCCCACGCCCAAGAATGCAAAAGATGTAAGAAGTTTCTTGGGGTTAGCTGGATATTATCGTAAGTTTATCCAAGGTTTCTCCAAGATAGCAGCACCATTGACCCAGTTGACCAAGAAGAATCAAGATTTTGTCAGGGATGAAAGGTGCGAAACTTGCATTTAAGCATATACATATCTTGCATAAGCATTCATATACTTGCATAAGCATTCATAACTTGCAAATCATGTTAAACTTGCATTTAAGCATATACATAACTTGCATATAACTTGCATAACTCACTTTGTTAAACATGCATAAATCCACTTATTAAATATGCATAAACCCACTTGTTAAACATGCACAAACCAACTTGTTAAGCATGCATAAACCAACATATCAAACATGCATAAACCCACTTATTAATTATGCATAAACATAAGAAAACATAGAGTAGCATATCATTATAAATGATTCAAACTCATTAATCCGCATTTAAGACCATAAGTCTCATTACACCCAATCTACTTACTTTAACAATTGATGTTAAAGTGATAGAAACTCACCAAAACCAAGATTAGCAAACTTATGAAGGGGAATTAGTTGCTAAATATGAAGAAGCCAATGATTAGAGATTGATTAGAGAGGGATTAGCTTGCAACTTCCTTCTTAAATTAGTGGAGGCTCCTTCTAGGATTTAATTTGGCGGCATGAGGCCATCATTTCTATTTTTAGTATGGATTAGGGTAGGTTTAGGGTGTATTTATAGATTAAGAGAGTGTTTTAGGCCCTTAGATTAACCCTAGATTAGATTAGGTCCGTTAGATTTAGGAAATCTCTAGAACCCAGCCCAGCCCTAGCCAGAAAACCAGATCTGGTGCACCCAAGCCCCCTGGTTCGAGACGCCGTGTCGACAGGCAAGTCGACTCCCCCTGTCGACAGGCCTGTCGACAGCCCTGTCGACATGGTCAGGGCGGGAATCTTCCCGCCTGGCCCCGCTGGTTCTATTTTAAAATCCAAATTTGAATTTCTAAATCTGTTTTTAGTTTTAAATTTTCTGCAAACTTCTTTGGGCCATAACCGGGCCATACGGACTCCGATTCTCGAAAACTCGGACTCTATTTCGCGTATTTTTCCGAGACGAACGCAATGATGCAGCCCGTTACCCCCAATTCCCACATCTGAGATTATTTATCCTGTAATTAGTGAATTTTAGTATTAACTAAAATTCGGGGTGTTACAGAGCACTGATCCAGGCATGGACTAGGACCGCCGAACCGAACCGAGCTAGACGAGGAGCACCGAACCGAACCGTACGTGGGCTATTACTACTACGCGATGACTTTTCTGAAGACCAACTCCAATTCGATCAAAACCCGAGATGCAAAGGAAGCCCAAATGAGGAGCTTTGACTCAGGATCCAATTGGGAACCAACGAGTGGGCTTCATGATTGGGCTTTGCTGCGGGACGTGTGCCAAGGGGCTATCGATGTCTATGACTTTGGATCACTATGTATCGGAGGTATGTGAACGGATTCAGGGCCACAGTGGCCTAGGTACGACTAAAGGGCTATAAACCAATGAAGTGGGTTCATTTGTAAAGATTTGGCCATGACTCCATGTGGTAAGCTTGGTAGTAGCAGTAGTTGTACAAGTTGAACTCCGTTCACTACTTCGATGGGTCTAGTGATTGACAGTGGTGGACATCGTACACTTTACGCATTGAGTGAGAAATGTGAGGATGGTTGCTATGGATGAATTGTTTGCCATCACTATGAAATGCACACCCCACCCCCGTATTCTTTACACTATTGATTATGGCACCTTAGAGCATTGTACGGTATGTGGTACTAACTCTTTGGTTGCAGGTCCAGGTTCAGGTATGGTTTAGTATACCTGTTATTGTTTTGTTTAGATGCTTATCGCTCATACCAGGCTTTATGTCTGACCCATAGTTTTATGTCTCTTCTTATTACTTTGGGTGCTCACACAAGCAGACTAGAGACATGTTAGCTGGTGATGCACGGGTAGATGATCCAGAGACGAGCAGGAGGCTTCCACGTAACATATATATAGTATTCTCCCTTTGTTGTTGAAGATCACTACTTGGGCATTAGTGGTGCATCTTCTACCTTAGCTTTTTTTTGCTTAGAGACAGTAAATTTGGAAAGTTGTAATAAGCTGTATTTGGATTTCCGCTGCTCTGATGTTGATGTTGGTTTTAGTTATCAGCTTATGCACTGTCTCACCTGTTTTATGTCAAGTATGTTATTATTATATTTTATTCTATGCGCCGTGAGATATTCTACAGGTTCCTCGTTAGTTAATTCCCTTCTTTCCTTTCTTCTGACGACCGTCCCGTGCTAGTCAGGCAAGTGTATAGCGCACTTTCGGAGGAAATACAGGCTGGTGCGGGGCGGGCCGTCACAATTTTATTTACGTTAAATAATCTACCGGGAATTAAATCAGAACGCTCAAAACATGTACTGCCAGAACAGTAAAAAATTGTACGTACCTTCTCGTATTTGCGTTCTGAAATCAATAAAATAAATTTGTTTGTAATCTGACATCGTTTATACAACATTATTTTTAATTTAAAATTATTTATCTTTTCATTGATTTTTTTACTGTTTGTCTATAAAACAACTCTGTTCGATTCGAAATTTAAAACGTTAAATTCTAATTTCATTATATACGCCAATACACATATCCAAGCCAATTTATATATTTTATCAAATAAAAATTCTCCAATTCATTTAATGCTAACTACGTTTATTTTTAAATTCAAATACTTATATTTTTAAATCGAATTTTAGTGTCCAACCAATTCAATTCAAATAATTGACAATAATAAGTGATTCTCAACCAATCATTCCAAATTGAATTCAATCAATATAATCTAATTTTAAATTTCTAAATTCCAGTATCAAAATGTTCATTACTAATTAAATCTTCCCTTGATTTCACATTTTCATTGTCGAAATTTCTGGGATGTTACACCCTTTTGGAAAAACGGTTGCTGATCCCAACCGTTAGTGATAATACATTCGGTACACTCGTGCGAAATGAATAACCGGTCATGTTTAGCCCGGTTGCAAGATGTTCTTGTTGAACCCGGTGTATTCCTCACTAGAGATACACTGTCGGTAGGTGGTCCCATACTTGTGAGTTGGAATCCATTACCAAATAAGCTCTTGTGGTTTTTGATTTTATATTATATATGTGGAACGAGATGAAAGCGTTCCACTAGATTGCTATTTATTTGATTTAGACACTATTATAATATCAGAAGAGTATGGATTTTAAAGAATGTTTTGGGTTATCGTAAGATAAAAACAATCCGTATTTATGTGTGGATCGGTCTTACGACTAACCTTTCTTTAAAAAAGGATTTTAAAAGTGAAACCAAATGGCTGGAATTTACTCACACCTGTCCCATGACTACAAAACCTTAATCTTGGGAACATGAGCTATTCAGTAAACAAAACTATATTTATCGGTAATGGTGAAGCAATAAGTACATCACATGTTGGTGATGGCTACATTAAAGGTGAAAGACAACTTTACCCAAATAACTTATTAAAGGTGCCACATATTAAAATAATAATTGATTAGCATATCTTAATTTTCCAATGACAACAGTATACTTTGAGTTTCACCCAAAGTTTTGTCTTGTTAGGGACTTCCTAAATAACAACAAATTATTACAGGGTAGGATGGACCATAGTTTATACAATTTTACTACTGGACAAACAAGATATGTCAACAATCATCCTGTATGATGCAGTAATGTTGGTACTAGTGATGTCACGCCCCGAATTCGCCCGGCCTCCGAAGAGATGGGAAAACACGGATTGTATGAGAACACGACGCATCAAAACACAAACATTCATACAAGAGAATTGTGATGGTTTTGATTATAAGTTCAAAAGTGAACTACATTCCAAACCAAAGCATGCAAAAGCGATTCAAGCGACTTGTGAAGACCTAAGATTTTGTTGGGGTGATAATGGAGCTAAATAAGATCACCAAATCAACTAGTAGCATATGAATTAGATCGCGTGGACAATCCTCATCATAATTCTCAATTCAATGGAACATAAACTAATGAACTAGAAAGTGTATACTTATCTAACCAATTCGTATGCATATGTAAACCCAAATGAATACTAAATTACACGCTTATAAGCTAAAAAATTATGGCATAGATGTGGGTTCATGTATAACTCATAAAGCTCTCACCTTTGATTGTTAGAAGCAAGAAATCAATCCAATAACAAGTTAGAACAACCTCTCTTCCAATATTACACATGAATCTTCAATATAAACATGAATGCAAAAATTTCCTAGAAGTTAGGTTTAGGAAATCATAAGAAATTGAAGAGGAATAGAGTTGGATAAGATGGAGAGGAAGATGGAGAAGCTTACCCAAGTTTCTACACTTGATTTCCTCTTGCTTTGAGCTTATAATTGCAAAACCTAGCTGAGGAATTTCTATTTCCTTTTCCCATTCCCCATTTTCTATTTTTCTCTAAGTGTGGAAATGAATGAGAGGGAGAGGCTAGTTTTGGGGTTATATGGTGAGCTAGTTAGCCAAACCAAGGCCCAACTCAAGTACCAATTTTCACAAACTCGAAACATATCAAAGCCTGTAGTTTTTGAGCATGCAAATGACATTTCAAACTCAATGGAAGTGGTTTCGAGTCCAAATTTGTCCATATGTAAAAAGTGATATTTTGCTCTTATATCCACTGAAAAAGACCAAAATTTCTCTAACTCCAAAGGTATCGATGCTAATAGTTTTTGAACACGCAAACGACAGTTTGAACTCAATGGAAGTGGTTTCGAGTCCAAATTCATCCGTATGCAAAATGTGAGTTTTCTACGGGCTATATATACCTTTTAAAAATATATTTAACTCCATAGTGACTATTCTAAATTTTAATTTGGACATAACTTACCATTTATAAAGTGAAATCTCAATTTGTTACATTCGTTAGAAAATTACAATTCAAAACATCCCAACATTTCTTGTTTTATCAAATTATGATTTATATTGAATTCTGTACATTCATTCACAAGTTCAAAATTAAAATTTTGAAATACCACACCATTTCGAGTTCGTTTTAATTAAATTTTAAATTTATACGTTCTAACTTCGATTTAAATAAATTTTAAATCGTTTATTCTCAAAATAACTCATCTGAAATATTTAATTTGCATGAAAATTAATTAAAAATAAATTTTAAATTGGTTCCAAAAATGCAGGTTGTTACTATCTCCCCCACTTAAAATCTTTTCGTCCCCGAAAAGGAAGAAGGAACTGAAGGTCGTTTACTTAACCAACACAACCTTCACTTGACTCAAGTTCTTCAACTTTTCAGTTTCTAAGAACTTTCTAATTTCTCAAAATATGGCTAATGCCTTAAATTTTCAAAAAATTTCGCCATAACCTCCTTTGTAAGGGTTTCTCGGTACAACTACAAACGCCTTCTACAGGCTCTCATATATCAAAAGAAAATCCAAAAGCCAAGCAGCTAGCCAATCTGCTCATAAAATTCTCAAACCCAATCAATATAGTAAACATGTATCTATTTGTCGGGCATACAATTTTATTCCTCTTCTTAGCTTCCATGCTATGATCTATTCAATTATATATACACGTACATGTATCCAATTCCAATCAATTTTCAACTCACTTCAAGATTTGATTGGATTTGGCTTAATTTACCATTCATTTTCATATTTTTCATTGTTCCAATATTTTCATTAGTTAAACTAATAATCACCCATCACAACCAACATCAATTAGTTTATTAGCTTTTCAAACATATATCTTTTATATACACTTAAAAATCATATTTCAATGCCAACTCACAAACATAAACCCTAACTAAGTTTTGGTTTTCACACCTGTCAATTGGAATTATATAGATATTCCACTTTTGAAACTCGAACATAAACACTGATCATGATGAGTCATCATCAGAATTATCCCCGGATGACTAGAGTGTGATACTATATCTATTCAGTATACTTGAGACTTCGAATATACGTTCATGACACGTATATGAAAAATCTTCGTATAACCAATAGTCCAAAATCAATATCAAATATAATATTTAAATCTTTATAATAAGATATAATTTTCAAAAAAAGAATCATTATTAGAAATTGCACTCTTCAAACTCATTCTAGGGTATTACTAACCCTATCTCTAATGAGTTATTCTTATAGGATGTTACTAATCCTATCACTGATGATTTCTCTCGTTCGGTTCTACTGTGTCTTGTTCTCGAGCTTTGTAAACCATGGCTCTGATACCAAATTGCTATGCCTCGAATTCGCCCAGCCTCCGAAGAGACGGAAAAACACGAATTGTATGAGAACACGAAGCATCAAAACACAAACATTCATACAAGAGAAGTGTGATGGTTTCGATTGTAAGTTCAAAAGTGAACTAAATTCCAAACCAAAGCATGCAAAAGTGATTCAAGCAACTTGTGAAGACCTAAGACTTTGTCGAGGCGACAATGGAGCTTCACAAGATCACCAAATCAATTAGTAGCATATGAATTAGATCGTGTGGACAATCCTCATCATAATTCTCAATTCAATGGAGCATAAACTAATGAACCAGAAAGTGTATACTAATCTAACCAATCTATATGCATATATAAACCCAAATGAATACTAAATTACACGTTTATAAGCTAAAAACTTATGGCATAGATGTGGGTTCATGTATAACTAGCAAAGCTCTCACCTTTGATGGTTAAAAGCAAGAAATCTATCCAATAACGAGTTAGAACAACCTCTCTTCCAATATTACTCATGAATCTTCAATATTAATATGAATGCACAAATTTCCTAGAAGTTAGGTTTAGGAAATCATAAGAAATTGAAGAGGAATGGAGTTGGAGAAGATGGAGAAGCTTACCCAAGTTTCTACACTTGATTTCCTATTGATTTGAGCTTCTAATTGCAAAACCTACCTTAGGAATTTCTATTTTCCTTTATCATTACCCATTTTCTATTTTTCTCTAAATGTGGAATTGAATGAGAGGGAGAGGCTAGTTTAGGGGTTATATGGTGAGCTAGGTTAGCCAAACCAAGACCCAACCCAAGTGCAAATTTTCGCAAACTCGAAACTTATCAAAGCTTATAGTTTTCGAGCATGCAAACGACATTTTTAATTCAATGGAAGTGGTTTCGATTCCAAATTAGTCCATATGCAAAAACTGATATTTTGGTCTTATATCCACTAGAAAAGATCAAAATTTTTCTAACTCCAAAGGTATCGATGCTTATAGTTTTCGAACACACTAATGGCATTTTGAACTCAATGGAAGTAGTTTCAAGTTCAAATTCATCCATATGAAAAATGTGAGTTTTCTACGGGCTATCTATACCTTTCAAAAATATATTTAAATTCCATAGCGACTATTCTTAATTTTAATCTGGACATAACTTACCATTTATAAAGTGAAATCTCAATTTATTACATTTTTTAGAAAATTACAATTCAAAATATCCCAATGTTTCTTGTTTTATCAAATTCTAATTTATACTGAATTTTATACATTCATTCAAAGTTCAAAATCAATTTTTCGAACTACCATGCCATTTCGAGTTTGTTTTAATTAAATTTATACGTTCTAACTTCGATTTAAATAAATGTTAAATTGTTTATTCTCAAAATAACTCATCTAAAATATTTAATTTTCATGAAAACCAATTTAAAAAAAATTAATTTGGTTCCAAGAATATGGGTTGTTACAATCTCCCCCACTTAAAATCTTTTCGTCCCCGAAAAGGAAGAAGGAACTAAAGGTCGTTTACTTAACAAACTCAAACTTCGCTTGACTCAAGTTCTTCAACTTTTGAGTTTCTAAGAACTTTCTAATTTCTCAAAATTTGGCTAATGGCTTAAATTTTCGAAAAAATTCACCATAACCTCCTTTGTACGTGTTATCGGTACAACTAGAAATGCCCTCTACAGTCTCCCATATATCAAAAGAAAATCCAAAAGCCTAGTGGCTAGATAATCGGCTCATAAAATCCTCAAACCTAGTCAATATAGTAAACATGTACCTATTTATCGGGCATACAATTTTATTCCTCTTCTTAGCTTCCATGCAATGACCAGTTCAACTATATATACATGTATATGTATCTGATTCCAATCAATTTTTAACTCAGTCAAGATTTGATTCGATTTGGCTTAATTTACCTTTCATTTTCATATTGGTTTCATTGTTCCAATATTTTCATTAGTTAAACTAATAATCATCCATCACAACCAGCAATCAATTAGTTGATTAGCTTTTCAAACATATATATTCTATATATACTCAAAAATCATATTTCAATGCCAAAGCACAAATATAAACCCTAACTAAGTTTTGGATCTCACACTAGTCAATTGGAATCATATAGATATCCCACTTTCGAAACTCGAATATAAACACCGATGATGATGCATCATCTTTAGAATTATACCCAGGCGACTAGAGTGTGATTCTATATCTATTTAGTATAATTGAGACTTCGAATATATGTTCATGACGCGTATATACAAAATCTTCTTATAACCTATAGTCCAAAATCAATATCAAATATAATACTTAAATCTTTATAATAAGATATAATTTTCAAAAAAGATCATTATTAGAAATAGCACTCTTCAAACTCATTCTAGGTTATTACTAACCCTATCTCTAACGAGTTATTCTTATAGGATGTTACTAATCCTATCTCTGATGAATTCTCTCGTTCGGTTCTAATGTGTCTTGTTCTCGAGCTTTGTAAACCATGGGTCTGGTAACAAATTGTTACGCCCCGAATTCGCCAGGCCTCCGAAGAGACGGGAAAACACGGATTGTATGAGAACACGACGCATTAGAACACAAACATTCATACAAGATAATTGCGATGGTTTTGATTATAGGTTCAAAAGTGAACTATGTTCCAAACCAAATCATGCAAAAGCGATTCTAGCGACTTGTGAAGACCTAAGACTTTGTCGGGGTGACAATGGAGCTACACAAGATCAACAAATCAACTTGTAGCATATGAATTAGATCACGTGGACAATCCTCATCATAATTCTCAAATCAGTGGAACAATTAATGAACCGGAAAGTGTATACTTATCTAACCAATTCGTATGCATATGTAAACCCAAAAGAATTAAATTATACGTTTATAAGCTAAAAACTTATGGCATAGATGTGGGTTCATGTATAACTCACAAATCTCTCATTTTGACGGTTAGAAGCCAGAAATCGTTCCAATAGCGAGTTAGAACAACCTCTCTTCCAGTGTTACTCACGAATCTTCAATATATAATGAATGCATAAATTTTTTAGAATTTAGGTTTAAGAAATTATAAGAAATTGAAGAGGAATCACTACTAGCAAATGTTGTTTTAGTGATGGGAAATTCCATCTCAAATCCATCACAAAACAATATTTTGCAATGGATTTGTGATGGATATTACCATCCCAATTCCTTAGGTGTTAGATCCATCACAGAATTGTTAGTGACGGAAAGTCAACAATTTTTGTGATGTTTTTGTCATGGATCGTAGCAAATCATTTATTTTTCTATATTTCATTTTAAAAAGGATGTAAAGTTGTCTCAAATTTCCATCACATATCTATTGAAAATTTGCTACGGATTTGCCACAAAACATTTATACTTTCAAACAATAAATCATAAAATATATTTTCTAAAAATCCATCCCAAATCCATAACAAAATTAAATACTAAAATTTTATTTCAATTTGCAAATCCATGACAAATCCATAACAAAATTAAACACTAAAATTTTATTTTACTTTGCAACTCCGTGGCAAATCCATCACAAAACAAATAACATTTGCTATTCATTTTTGCTGCTTTCATACAATCATTTCTGAAAAGGTTGATAAACTTGGCGGATATGTAAAAGAGATAAGATTTTTTCCATTATTTGGGCATATATATAAAAAATATTGTGCCATTTCATTTCGTATAGCATTTTCAAACCTGCATATACACTGTTCTTTGGAATATTACACATAAAAGATTCCATTGGAAAACAAAACAACAATATAAACAAAGATAACTAAATATAAAATAAGTGCTCCTAATACAAGTACATCACCAAAATACAAAGTTGACACCCCACGTTCAAGCCACAACAACAAAAATAGCTACTGTCCAAACTACAAAAAATAAATTATATCTTGTCGCATCTAAATATTGTCCAAAATATCAGCTGTCTAAACTGATGAATGATATGTACCTGAAGTTCTAGAATATCACGATGGAGAGGGATGAGTGGTTTGTGACAATCGTTGCTCAATTTTCCTCAACCTACTATTCCATGCTTCACGATTCTCTTTGTCATGTCGGTGCTCTACCTCAATTTGTCGACGTTCCTCCTCAACATGGTAAAGTATCTTCTCATATAATTGGCTAGTCTCCTCTCCTCAAGCCTTGACGAGATCCATCTCCTCTTGCATGGCAATTAACCTAGCTTCTAGTTCACCTGCTATCGTCGAGTCATAGTTTCTATCATTCATCGTCATTCTTCGTCTTTCTGCCGTGGATGAACCCATCTATAGTGTGAAAACTGTGCATTAGTTGGCAAATATTACATGTACATTGTTCTTTCTGTGCATATAAAATGCTGTGTGTCCAAACTTGGTCAATGATACAATTTAGAAACATGTATTAATGAATCTTATCAAACTAAGCTACTGAGTTAGAGATGAATCTTGTTAAACTTTAGTTAACATTAGTATTCTTTAATGGTAAAATCTAACCATATTATGCTTGCAGGTGCACATGCAATATTGTAGTGAATTATCCATTTGCATGTTTGACTGGGGAAGGGATTGAAATTCAAAGACAGACGTGAACAATAATGAGAAAATTAGGATACATAACAACATTTTTTTTTTGGGAATGCAAAAGATATCTTATATTATATAATTAGCAGTAATACCACATGTATAACATGCAATAAATATAGGTTCTTGAAAAGGCTATCTACTATAGAAGCATCCATAAATGAACCATCAGTTCCCTAAACTAGTTCAGAGTAATAAGCACTGAATCAAAATTAAAAGAAGAGCCGATAATGATTAAATTAAGCAAAGAGATGTATATAGCCTACTTCATGCATGGAACTTACAAGTCTTAAAACTAGGATCAGAAGTAGTGAGAAGGCCAATTTGTTTAAAATCATAGTGATGGCGACCAGAAGCTAGATAGTAAGCATTCATGGCAAAAGACGCATGGCTTTGAAGGGTGTTGGGCAGGAAGCAGGATCCTCCGCTCTGTATTTGTTTGCAGTCGACCAAGCCTGTGCCGCACACATAGTATATGTTTGATTGCAGAATGTCATTGCTAATCCCACTCATTGCCACACCATTTTGAACTCTTCCATGGTGCTGGACTCGGTTTCACATTCGTGACGCCACGAAGAACCCCAGCATTATAGACAGAACTGAAAACAAAACACCACATGAATTCATTTATTTCCCTTTGTTTGTGAGATCCTACAGCTATCAGGTAGCAATACAGAACTGTACGCAGTTAAGGTGTCTTCCCAAAGTTAGCATTGGACAAACTTCATTAAATTGATGAACCAAAATAGCATTCATTTTTACAGTAAAGAAAATGTTAAATTAATATATCATTATACATTTATAACGTTGAGTTCATATACCATTAAAGTTTATACAACATTTAATTTCATACTCTGTGTAAAGTTTTTTGTATCTGATGCCACATTAACACAACACTCAGTATGCCAGATTTAATTTTTGTTCTTTTCAATCAAAATTGCAGGTGAAATTTTTCTTAATTTCTATTTTCTGTAAATTTAATATTGAAGAAAACCAGTAATACTTAATAAAAGTATGAAAGGGACCTAACAACAATAAATTTGATATCAAATGACAGAACTCATCTCACTCTCTAGACACAGCAAGTGTGGAATTTTGCATACATGCATGTCATTTGTAAGATACCCATGCAGATCTCTTTTAACAATCAAACAATAATTTAATGAAGCAACCCCAACTATTGCTTCATATGTGAGGATACTCATTTATGTGGTCTAAACATGTGGTTCCTGTGATGGTCATTACTTTCATGTATGGTGTACCACTAGCAATACATTTGTCTTGCTCCTCTAAATTATTCATACCAAGTTAACGCCCTTTATATGCAAGTATAAATTGAATGTACGTGCATCTGATAGCTAAAGATATATAACTCCTACACGGTTTATCATTTTTTACTTTAGCTTTTCCTCCAAACAAAAAGCATACGATGAACATATTTTTTGGAAAACAACCAATTTGAAGGTTAACATACAAATCGTTGTTTTTCATGTTTTGGGAAACCCATTGATGGATGGTTGGGGTGATGATAACGGTGGTAATTATAAACCGACAGTGAAATTTCGTTGATCGATAAAAATATTTTCAGAATTTCAAAAGGACACCATGTAAATTCTTTTTATTGAATTCTCGCAAAGATATGTTTAATGTGAACACAAATAGAATTGAAAATGAAGTGAACCACTCTCATATGCAAATTTGCAGGTTAAAACAGTAACTTTAAAAACATGTTGAAATTCATATTTAACTAATCCATTTTATAAACAATAGAGAAAGATGTGTAAATACATCAACAAAATAGTCTCGATCAAGATCTTTTAGTTCGATCCCTACTCTTAAAAGTGGAATATAAAAAGGTCATTCTTGTCAACAATTTATGTCATTCTTGTCGACAATTTATAACATATATTTTTATTCCTTATAATTTGTTCCCTAGTAAAAAGCATACTGGCTGGTCTATCCTTTGTTTGAGATCAGTTCGATATGGCTTTGTAAGTAATTATAGTTAACTTGACAATTTTATAATTGAATATTTAACACATCGGAAATCAGCTAAATGTGTTTCCACATGAAGAGATGAATAAAGAGGTTCATTTTATCTTGAATCAAATATAATTCTTCTAGATTTCTTAGTTGTTCAGATGTTCGCCATGCTTTAGTATCAACGCGTCTAAAGATCTTAGTTGATAAGATTACACAAACATACCAATATCAGCACATAAAAGATGAAACAGGATAACGAGTAAGCAGCAAGCGAACATTAAAATTACAATCAAAGCCAATCTACGGAAAATCAGGGTAGTGCACCTGAAATCGTAAAAATTCAGCGTATAATGCAATATTTTTCACATGTACCTTTGCATTCATTGTTACAAAAACTGTTGCATTTTACTTCTGTTTCTATACATCTGTCTTATATTTC